>CM023457.1:82868614-83468614 GCA_013339765.2 Haemaphysalis longicornis | reverse complement strand
TGTAACCTGTCAGGGTAGTGGTCATTTTAGAATAACCTCGGAGGGACACTTAAGGGCATAAAAAGTATTGTGACGATGTTCATCACGATGATATAGATTTTTAGTCAGTCAATCTAGTTGATCGAATGCATGTCAGAATCAAGGAGCGCTCAAGGCTCATGCATTTGGTGACAGCCGAAAAGAGAGAGACAGAAAATTTGGCTGGAGATTACGACACTTCATAATGCGAAATGGACCGCACCGCGGACTGCAGAGGGCGCAGGTCCATTGCTGCTGTTACGGTGGCGCGCACCTTCGGATTCTGGCGCCGGCAGCGCTGAGCGCTGCCCGGGAAGCTCGTTTAGCTGCAGCGGCCGACGAAGCACTTCCTTCGTCTCAAGATGTGATTGCGTTATCGGCGAACACACGACGCCGCCCGCTACTCTGGCGTTACCTCGTAGTGGGTCGCCGTGGCGAAGCATGTCTTTCTCGGCCTTGGCATGCCTAGTGTCACTGGATAACCTTATCTAGTGACACTATGCATGCCCACTACCCCTCAAACTTTGGCCGTGATTTCCCTCCCCCCCCCCCCCCGCTTTCCCGCTCGCTTAATCTTCGCTGTCCTCTTCGTTTGTTCGGTTACAACAAGGCCGACGGCGAAAAATGACGCGAAACTTACTGGAGTGGCCGCAAAGAGCTGCGCTCTGAATCTTTATTCAAGCAAGTGATCAGAGAAGCGCGATGGCCACCGGGCCAAACATGGAGGCAACTTCGGTCTCCCTTTCGACCAGAAATTCCAATATAAGGTGGTCATAGCTACATAACGCCTCCCTTCAATGCCCGCTGCTTGTGACTAAGGGAGGTGGTCTTGGAGGTACTTAGTGGGCCGAGGTCCCCAAAAAGGCGCATGTTGACGACTGGAACTCTGATGAATGAATGTGATGGAGGCACGCTCAGCTTGACAAAGCCCCCGTTTGGCCTAGGTGATGTCGCTCCTTTTTCAAGGCACTCTATTCTCTTTTCTGTTCTGCAGGGTGATCGTTAATTAGAAACATTAGTCCATGTTCACTACCCCACGTCGCAATCGCCGATGTGACCAGCGAAGCTGCTCGTGCATTCTAATGGAACCTTTTTTTTGCTTTTGAACTTAGAGCACTGCCAACAGGGATTGCCGCGAGAGCCTTTTTGTTTTTTCAAAACGTAATTGCTATTGGCCAATGCAAAAATCAGGCAGCCATGTACATTTATTTAAAAACAATGCAACTATACCATATATATTGATGCCATGCGTCAAATATCCTATTGTTTTCCCCTTGCTCAACAATATTTACAAGTACAAGCATTGCCACCAGAGTTAGCAGTTTACAAAAGCTTCGCTAATATAAGCATCTCGTTCGAGCATTCTAAACTTACTGCATGCGTGCTTGGCGCTTCCTATTCCCCTCGCTAAGCTAGGCATAGCTGGGGCCGCATTTCGTCCTATAAAAGCCCCGACCAAGAACAGCTTCGGTATGAAATGACAGATCCTGTCGACCGGGCACAAGACTTCGAAATTCCTTACCAAACATTTGTTATTTGGACACTGACTCTGAGAGGAAAAGTTTAGGCCAGTAGCAGTCGTGTTACGCTCAGCATTCCAGTTAATGTTTGTGTCTATTAGTGTGGACAGTGGTCTACGATTGTAATACCAGCCTCGGTATACGAAAATTTAAGGTATGAAACGTGGGTAAGTTTTTTAAAATTTGGGTGTAACAGGCCAGAAATGGGAGAAATATTTCTAGCAAGCTCTGAAGTGAAGACATAAGCGTGACAGGTATCTAAAAACAGTTCAGTTTTTAACGCACTTATTCAATCGTTTCAATAGCATATACGCGGTGGCGGTGAAACTGTATCAAAACCAAACTGGTAAATTGTTTTTATCGCTCTTTGGGCACTACAACAGTGAAGATAATTTAGACTAAATCAATTTTTGAATTTCCATTGCAGTCATTATCACTCGTTTTAACAGATTTTCAACATCCTAGCTATATAGTAAGCACTGCGTGGGCCCATTGCAGAAATATCGGAAGCGAAGCATCATTTACTCGTTCGTAACATGGAGATGTCATACCCGCTTGCTATCTTTGCATGTGCCGCTGATCATTTTCTAAAAACAACTGACGCAGACGCATACTCCCGTAGGCTGCTTGCGAGTCACGCCTTTACTGTTGCGCATTTCATTTAATTCTTCTGTGCCGTCCGGTTCTTGATTAGAAAAGAAGCGACCAAAGTACATCAGATACATCGGTCAAACCTTTCGATACAAAACATTGGCACCGTATAGATCGATTGGAGGGCGTCGTTCTCAGGCGGTCATAAATACGTTCTCTAGCAGTGTTCTTTTCTTCGTGGAAGTGTAACAATTTTATTCTTCAATATGAGACGCTTATTCTAACTGGGTACTCAGTGTTGAAAAAAGTGCTTCCTGCTCGGAAACATAATGTAACTTCATCAAAAATACGAGCAAACTAAGCGAGTTACGGCGAAAATTCTTTCAAGCGCACTACCAAGTATAGAGTAATAAGCCGACGTGTTTTTGCTCGAACTGTTCGCCTTCAAAATGTCACAGGCCACAAAAACCCAACCTTCTAATCCCAGTTCTCCTTCCTTGATCTCGAATCTTCCAGCCAAAGCACAGCACGTCTCTCTTCTTTTCCTTGCTATACACGTCGTGGATGGTCAAAGAACCCGTTGAAATATTGTGGCCTAATTATGACGTTCGCTAAGCGTAAGCAATTAGTTAAAGGCCAGAAGGGGCCTAAATGACAACACCAATAGCGATGCCGGCACCGAGAGAGACACACACGAGCCTCCTCTTCTTCCTCTACTCTAGGCCAGAACACCCGCATCCGGTTTCGTGCTATGGAGGGATTGACGGCAAAGACAGTCACCACTGCAGAGCTCGTTTGTAAGCTGTCGCGAAATCGATGGGCTGTGGCAATATTTCCACCCGTAAAGGCTTGCATGCTTCAAAGGGGATGACATGACGAAAGGTTTAGGTTAAATACGGGGATCGCTGACCGGATTTGTAGCTCGTTTATTGCAAATTAGCATTTAAGGAGAGGGTGCAAAACGCAGCATAACCGGAAGAAGCTAAGGGTACTCCCAAACCTTCTGTTTCTTTTGCATCTGAACACCCATTTTTAGGCTTTTCAGACCGTAGAGAAAGTCCAGGGTGTTGCAGTCGGTAAACACCTTGTTTTCTACACAATAGAGGTGTAATGATACAAATTCCTGCGAGGGTTTTGCAGTCTGTCAAGACCCCTTTTTGCCACACAAAAAGGGTGCAAAGCTACAAGTTAGGGTGTTGGAAACTCACCAAAAAGGCTTAATATGTTCCCGCCACCCTCATTCTACTTATACTGCACCTTTAGTAAACGATAAGGGTGTAAAAGAGTTTGGTGTATGGGCTTCCTTAACCCGAATGTTTTGGTCTTACTCTCTGTATGCTCTTCGATGCAGCCGTGCACCGAAAAATTAAGAGAAATAATGAACGAGACGTTAATTTAGCCAAACGTTTTCTGAACTACTTATTCGGTAAACATGCTTCATACTTGCGGACATTGTAAAAGAAATAGAAAACATTAGGCATACTTGAGTCACACCAACAATGCACATCTGGTGCTCACATTTTGTTTTTAATTGAAAATAAATATGGGCTTGATATTTGTGATAGCGAGAAAAAAATATTGCAGAAAGCAATATTTTGCCAAAATATACCTAAAAGATCACTAGAACCTGGACCTCGTGGCTGTGTTATAAGTTCAGCAGTAGCAAAACGTTCTAGTGGATGGCGCGAGCAGTGGAATGTTGACAAATGAAATTGACCATATTAAACTCCCTGTGTGTTAATGGTGCGAGTACCGAGAGGGAGAGGAAGCGCATGAGAAGTAAGCGAGGGAGAGTACAAGGTCAAGTACGTGTTCCTAAAGCAAAGAGCAGAGCCGACACCTGCTCCACTTCGAAACAACCCCGCAGCGGCACCTAAAACCCGCTGACCGCAACGAAGCGGCACGTGGTGCTTGGCGTCCCCTCACCATGCTAAAGTTCTCCCATCTGTGTAAGGGACGCCGCGTTGCAGTCCGCTGCAACACTGTCCCCATCATCATCATCATCATCACCCCATGTACGCCCACTGCAGGGCAAAAGCCTCTCCAATTTACCTTCAATTACCCCGATCCTGTGCTAAGTGCGACCAATTTATTCCCGCAAACTTCTTGATCTCATCTGCCCATCTAACGTTCGGCCGCCCTCTGCCACGCTTGCCTTCTTTAGGGATCCACTATGTTACACTTAATGACCAATCGGTTACCTTTCCTTCGCTTTACATGCCCTGCCCACGTACATTTCTTCTTCTTCTTAATTTTTATTCATATGTCCTTAGCACACGTTTGTTCCCTGATCCACTCCGCTCTCGTCTTGTCCCTTAATGTTACACCTATACACTTCCGTTCCATTGCTCGCTGAGTTCTCCTCAATATAAGTTTAACCCTTTTAGTGAGCCTCCAAGTTTCTGCCCCGTGGGTGAGTACCGGTAAGATGCAGCTGCCATACAATTTCTTTAGGGACAATGGTAGGCTATTATTCATTATCTGTGAATGTCGTCCGAATGCACTGCAGCCCATTCTTATCCTTCTAATTATCTCTGCCTCCTGGTTGGGATGGGTCACAACTTGGCCTAAGTAGATATATTCGCTTACCACTTCTACTGCCTCGCTACATATTTCAAAACGCTGTGCTGTCCTATTCTCCATAATTCTTACTCCCACCTGTTCCCAATCCAATGTTCTGAATTCTTCTTCTAATCATGCTATGAATAACATTGGAGCGACTGTGTCTCCTTGTCTGACGCCCTTCCTTATAGGTATTTTTCTGCTCTCCTAGTGAAGGATGATGGTAGCTGCGGACCCATTGTAGATATCCTCTACTGTTCTTACATAATGCTCGTCTACACCCTGGTTCCGTAATGCCTGAATGACTGCTAAGGTTGTCACCGAGTCAAATGCTTTCTCATAATCTTCGAATGTTCTCTATAGAGGTTCAGTATACTCCGCGCTCTTCTCTATCACCTGATTGATCGTGTGAATATGGTCCATTGTTGAATAGCCTTTACAAAACCCTATTTGCTCTCCTGTACAGTGTACACGTACGTTTTGCTGTTTTTTGTGTGCTGTGAATTTTTCTCCTACCATAAATGCTTGTTCCGACAGCGTGTGCTTAGGGTGTCCTTATGGTAGGCGCTTAGGGTAGGGGCTTAGGGTAGGGGCGAGCGTGATCCGTTCAATAGCCGGCCAGACAACATATTACTAATCACTAATAATCCCTATTAATCACTAATTATCACTAATTATATAAAAAATTTCACGAAATCAAGGCCCCTTTCTTAAGACAACGATGGTTAATACGCGCTTTTATTCTGATGTAAACTTAGTCAAACTTAAAAATTGTTCTGCATTGACGGAATTTGGCAATCGAATCGACCTTGGCTTCAAAACGCGAGGGTCCAGGGTTGGTTCCTCCCACGAAAGCGTTTTTTTTCTTAAAGTGGTTTATGTGCCTTTGGGGAAGCCCATTGTGTAAGTTGGCCTTTATAAGTGCGTTTTGGGCGGGGGGGTTTGGATTTTGGGGCTTGACTACGGACCTTGAAGAAATTTGGCTTTCGGCCTCAGAAATTCAACGCATCAGAGTACATTCAATACAACCACAATCATCATCAGCGTAAGCGAAAGTTACCTTCATTCCCGTCCGTTTTGAGGCAACGTCGCCATTAGTGTCGTATACAAAGCTTCGCTATAATATTAGCTTCGATCGGCAAAAATTATTCCAGTATGCGGAGCAATGGTACGAAATGTCAGAAAAAAAATAACACCCGACTAGTTCAAATAATCAAAGGGGTGGTCCTAACTGCCTACGTTTTCAATGTTCACTTTGGTCTTTGGCTGCCTTCTTTCATCTAGTGTGCGTCGCGTCCTTGTTTGTCCATACTTGTATTCAGTTCTCAGAAATTACACTGCATGCAATATTTCGCAGTGTTAGCAATAGCGTCTGTGAAAATAAAGTGAAATGAATCTTTCCCATTTGCTTATGAGTCTCACTCTACATTCAGGGTGGCGTGGGCTCGTTCCCCGATACTACAGAAGTGGCAACAACAATATTCCTCTTACGTCTTGCTGTGCTGCACTAGTGCTATTGTGGTCAACTACTCCCGCACAAGGATAGACGCACGGGGAAGAAAAGTAGCCCATAAAATAACCCATCCCCAGGAATCACGGTAAAGACATAGCAAAGGACTTTTTACACAGAAGGTATATTTGCTTACCAGATGGAGTTCCCGATGACGCCATCGCTTTTGCTC
This sequence comes from Haemaphysalis longicornis, assembly GCA_013339765.2. Taxonomy (NCBI): domain Eukaryota; kingdom Metazoa; phylum Arthropoda; class Arachnida; order Ixodida; family Ixodidae; genus Haemaphysalis; species Haemaphysalis longicornis. The sequence continues at coordinate 83,462,241 of CM023457.1, read as the reverse complement.
CCAGCCATCCGTACAGGCACAAAACTGCCACGCACTGAAATAAAATCCCGCTGCGGGAGATGAGACGCATGGTGTTGACTAATAAAATCGTAAGCGTTGTCCGCTAGCAATTGAGTCCGGTGAGCTCGCTTTTATATTACGTTTCTGACGTGAAAAATTGTGAAGAAGACCTGAAAAATCAAATAAAGCCGCTCTCCAGACATTAACCCGATAAACACCTTTGTTCGCGCCTTATCTCGGCCGTTTAACAATGCGGTGTGCCAGAAATTCTTACAACTTCCTCAATAAACTGCAGCCTTTTTGCATTATGTTTCTGGACTTTGATATCAAATGCAACCCCAGTGCTATTCAGGTCATCAGTATGAGCACACAAGATGCAGTCAATGGCTTTTGAGCTATGCATTGATAAGCAGCAACGTAAAACTGCTAAATGCTCATGCGAATTACTGTGTTGAGACGAAAACATATTAGTTCGGTTTGTGGGCAGGTTCGAGTGGCTTCATATTGTTTTGCCTCAGCACTTTTGGGGCTCGCCGTGTCGTCGTAGCTCGCTACTTGACCAAAGTAGAGCCGCATGGCGTTCTGTCGTGGCTGCTGTCTTTGCGACTAAACCCAGATACTTCGAAAGCCAAGCGGTTTATGTAGTCAATAGAGCTCGAAACTTGTGAACTGCTGCGCTTGTCTTACATCTCCCCGTTGTTTAGCAAAAAGAAAACTGTAGGTACATTTCAGGCAAAGTATACGTAACTAAGCGGCACCACCCGGATTCATTTAGTTTGGAACGCTCGTTGGTTTCTTTTTTTCAATATTTGTACCTTTGAATCTTGAATTTAATCGTTTCTTGGAGCAGGGAGGGCGTATTCTGTACGGCGGGAAGAGGGATGGAAGAAGGGGGATTACTAATACAGGTCCGTATTCAAAGAGGGGATTCTTGTTTTGGGGGCCTGAAAGTCTTCACCAGGGTAGGGCCCCAGTTAGACTACGGGCGCCAGGCCACTCTTAATTGCAAAAGCGGCAATTGTTCGTAATCAAGATGAGTCCAATCCAGTATGTGCTTCATGTTGCGGGGAATCGGGGTTAATGTTTGTTAGGCCCTCTGGGCGATACGTCCCAACTAGGTGGTACAAGTCTGATTTGGCTTCAGTGTTGCAGTAGGGGCATCGTGGGTGTGTGTTGGGGTTTTTTGCCCATTTCTGGGTAATATGGGGTGTGTAGGTGGCGTCTGCGAATAGATTGTTGATGAAGACTCCTTCGGACCTGCTGCAGGAGACAATGTTGGCAAGATACCCAGGGGGTGTAACCTGTTGGTAACATTGTCTTTTGCTTTTCTTTAGTCGGAAAAGTAAGCGGGCTGTAGGAGTGGGTGAGGAGGTTGAGAGGGGAACCAGTGGAAGCATAAAGAAACTGCTGTGGCGCTTCGTGGGTGGACAGGTTCCCTGGGCCGGCCTCCCCGTGGCCTGGAATCCAGTCAATTCTGATGTGCATCTTGTGGCTTTTGAGGAGTTCTTTGTGTAAGTGTATACAGTTGCCGAGCGGGTTCAGGGATAGTGATTTGCGAAGTTCATGATGTGCTTCGAAGGAGTCCGTTAGAAGAGGTATTTCGGCTGTTAAGCGAAAAAAGTGGCAGTGTAACGCCGGCACGTGCGGCACAAAAAGCAAGCATAAAGGGAACAGAACTTCCGATGGCTCAGTTGCAGGCAGTGCGTGCGCGAGCACTGCAAAAGCGGGAAATTTGAACTGCACTGGGTTTTTTTGAACTGCATTGGAAATTTGAACTGTATTTGAACACCTCATTATTGGGAATCACTGCTCTGCACTTCCCACAGCTCTCACATTGAGTAGGACGGCTTTAATTTTTGTTTTATTGCTGACGAGCACGCTATGCGTGTTTAAATTCTGACGCAAATCCTATAAAACGCGTCGCAGCATGCAGTAGTTGAGAGTGCGGCGTCAGTAATGGCGGGAGGGGTCACGTGCTTCTCGGACACGGCTTCTGTGTCTGCTAGCTGATTGTGCACCTGTATAGATGCTTTGCACCCGCCACCTTGTTGCCAGCTCGCGCTAACTCAGCCAAGTAATGCTTTTGTCTTTTTAAAAATTTAGGGCCTTTCCGCAATGCGAATGTGGATGCCTTGCGCTTCTGTAAAATCATTGTCTCCAAGTAAAAATGGTGGCAACGGCGCTGTTGCCGCTTTGACGTAAAGTGATCGCCATCCTCGCAACTGCATACACATCCCTGGGTAATCTTGAATCCATTCAGGTATGCCGCAGGGTGTTGCCAAACCCGAACGTATACCCGGGGGTCGAAGTCATTCGTTTGGACGGCGTGCGATTTTTGTGGTGGCCACGTTCTAGTAGCAAAGACACCGGGATGTTCCTAAACGCCTCGTGCTACAGAACGCATCGCGGTTTAGAGACACATGGAGCCTCGAGAGTGCTTGCTTTAGGGAATAAAAAAAAATTCTGTAGAAATTCGGAGAATTATCTACTAATGCGTAGCATTCTTATGCCGCCTGTCTCGAGTGTGAGTCCTTTCCAGACAATTTGTTTTTGTTTTTTTAAATCCTGTCCGACTAATTATATCAAATTACGCTATTATAACAATTACACGTGAAATTTCGCGAAATCTTGTTTAATGTGGAAATTCAGGGCGTTACACGGTTCGCCGTTTTCCGTGGTTATTTCAAATTTTTCTTATATTTTTACTTTTTCAAAATTTTGTGGGGCCGATAATATTCATTTACGCTGTTAGAACGAGTAGAGATGAAACTTTCGCGAATCGGATTATTGTGGAACTGCCATGCTTTATACCTTTTGCCATTTTCCGGAATTCTTAAAATATTTTTCTTCTTTTTTACTTTTTCAAAATTTCCTCCGACGATATATCTACGTTGACGTTATTACAAAGATAAGATTCGGAACTTTACCGAAATCTGCATTGTTGTGGAAATGCAGGGTGTTACACGGTTCGACATTTTTCCTAATTCTTTTTTTGCATTTTTCTTCTGTTTTTAGTTTTTTTAAAGTTTCGTTAAACCAGCTATCTCCGTTTACGCTATTATAGCGATTACAGGTGGAACTTCAGCGATATTTGCATTTTTTTCAGAAATGCAGGCCGTTACACGGTCCTAGAAGTGGCGGTACTCGGAAAAGAATGCAACGCATTAAAAAATTGGAGGAGCATGCTCTAGCGGTGGAAGGGTGGAGGTTCAGCGGAACTGGGGGTCAACCTAGCCGGCGATAACGCTTGTACTACACGCACGTGCGCGGTACTCGAGGTCTTGTGCTCTTCGCTGCCGTATCGGTGCGGCAGCTTCGGCGCGATACTCGGGGCTCGATAGTAGCTGTCTCAAATGTTGTCGAGCAGCGACACGACGGCGTTTCGCTGCGCTTCTTCTTTCTCGGGAATTACCTACTTCTACGGCGCACCCATGTTTTGTGGGTGCGCAAACAATGCCCTCGGCATCACAAGGCGCTGTGTCACCGACGCGGCGATACGAAGTTGCCGCGTCCTCGCAGTGACGTCCTATGTAGGCAAGGCTTCCTCCGCCTACACAGCTGCGCCAAGTTATGCCAGGGTCGGCGCGGCGTTCCTCCCTTGTGGCTCGCATTGAGGAGTTTTAAAGACGATAGCCTTTCTGTCCGTATGTATGTCTGTGACCCTATTCAGCCAACGTGCCAAAGTGAAACAAAATGGCGCATTAGTCTAACATACTCCCACCCAAATCTAAACGTCTAAGTCATGTCAATGTTCATACTTGTCAACACTGTTGAATAAAATCAAGACACTAAGTAAACGTAAGGCGGAACAGCAATGCATAAGTGATATTTTCAGTGTTCCTTTATTTCCGCCTTCGTAAGGAGCCAACCAGCTTCAACTTGAACCGTTTATTTTCAAGATGTCCCAAGCCTCGAATATCCCACCCTCTACTCCCACTTCCCTCACTTGACTAGTGTCTTCCTAATGTAATAAAGGTTATCTCCTCCTCCTCCTCCTTTATTGAAATTCGTGGATGCTAGGTTTTGGGGATAGCAAATTATATACTAAATCTACTGCAGAAAACCGTCGCCTGCTGTTGTCCGCGCTCCTGACGGCATTTGAAAAATCACACGGCAACATCAAGGAATGGTTCCACTAAATAGGTTACAGGCTCTGCTTTGAACACTCGTGGAGTGGGGTGACGTGGTTCTATAAACGTTGAAGTAAGGCGCCAAGATTAGTGCGTGTCTCCGCAGTAGTGCAGCGCTGGCATCGAGGAATCCGGCCTGTAGCAGTAAAACGAGGTATGGAGTGGTGCAAACATTCAGTGTGTTTACCTTGGGAGGAGCGCGACGGCACAGGAACAGCATGAGAGGTGAGCGGCAAACAAAGGGGGGAATTTACTCGGAAAATGCCGCCAAAGACTATCGTCTTTTGTCCACGGTTGCAACTAAACGAGCAATACGCGGCAATTTTTTTTGTGGGTGTTTTGCTTGCTGATGCCACCGGACCGAACTCAAGCTTAAACAGCGCTCAGGTGCAGCTTTCCGGCTCATCGGAATTCTCTGAGAAGAAATCACTCTAGAGTTTTTTCGCGTTTCTTAAAGAACTTTGCCACTGCTAATACTGAGGGAAAAATCTTGCTCTGTGCGGAGTTTCCCATTTTACGCTTACATCTACTGCGTTCCAGAGCCACGGAAACTATCCCTTTGAAATGTACAGCCGGTAAATATTTACAGTTGGTTACGCAAGAACTAGTAGGAGTTCTAGAAAATATTTTAAAGCCCAAGTCAACTACCTGCTTCCTGAGAAATATCACTTTCTTGCAATGATACCACTACGTTCCAGAGAATTCAGATTTTGAGCGAGAAAGCTTTCAATGCGCTGTTCAAATGCATGGCACACTAGCCACAAAGTAAGTTTATGATGTGCGAAAGCTTGGCCTAATGTAACTCTGTCTTAAACACATTGTCACATAAGCCTAAGCACGTACACACATATACTCGCATGCACGCAAGCACGCACGTGCACAAATGCACATGTGAGCGCACGCAAACATGCTCCCGCACCCGCGAACGTCCACACGCATTCACAGCAAGGCGTTATTTCAGGGAGCCCTTGAACACGTAACCGCAACAGGAGAATGCCGAATATTTTTTTGAAGTATTGACATAGACACTGTATGCCACATTGCGGGGACGGAATTCCGGCAAGCTAGTGGACAAAGTACGGCAATGCAGGAAAAACACGCATGACGAAGTGTCTTCCTACATCTGGTGGCGCTGTGGTTGCGTGGCTTTGAGGTGTGCTATTCTACGAAGGTAAGTGTTTAAAAACCCGTGCAGAGAATTTACAAATAACTGAAAGAATAAATATCGCAGGTAAGTAATACCATCTGCTTCCTTTTCCCATTGTCTTTAACTTTATAGAGAAAGAAATACAAATCACTATTTAATGTTGCTGTTCGAAGGTGCACGGTCAGTGCAATTGAAAGCGGAATGTGGACGTAGACGCATTTTTACACGTCGTATTTTCTTGTAGGTTAAGATGTATGATTCTAAAAGCATAATTATAAGCTGTAAACTGGTACAACTGAGACAGCTTTTGGAAACGCTGGAGTTTCCTCCGCCTATATACGAAGTTGTATTGAAGCTGATATTGAAAAAATCCTCCTGAAGCGAAATATTTAAATAATTTCTTCTTTCATTTAAATTCTTCTCGAGCCAATCAAACACTGTCCATGAAAGGGTGTCCGCCTGTAAAAAACGCATGGTCAGTGGCTAAGGCATTAGACTGGCGATCTGTAAGACGTAGTTTTGATCGTCGCCACGGCGGACATTTTTTTGACGAAGCAAAGCACAGAAACGTCTCTCTGTCAAAGTTCGGTCAACGCAAGAACCCCATGTTGTTTTGACTAATCAGTAGACCTCCAATGCCGCAGGTATCATATCCGAGGTGCAGCGCTGGCACGTTAAACGACTCAAATTTAAATCTCTTGTTTCAGTTAACTGCAGGGCTATTCACAGTCTCACCAAAAGAACATGCTCGAATTTGTACACCGCGTACACAGGCGTTTTGCGCTGCCTAGAGGCGCCACCTACAGCCATAGGCGTTGCCTATTGGGACGCAATATAATAGGTGAAAAACAAGTCAGCAGCAGTGGAGACGAAAATACCGGCCCCAATCACGCAAACCTCGTGCCACCGGCACTTCAGAAGAGTGTCCCAATCTCATGCAGGGTGTCACAGCGTTAGCAATGTCCACCTCTCTGTAACTCTTCATCAAATGCTGACCAAGCCCTCTCCCAGACAACTGCCCACAGTCTCTAAAATCGAACTTTAGGACATGTAGCTTACTGCACGAAAAAGATGAGCACGTGCTTCACTCCTAAATTAGACTATTTAGGCCCCCTTATCAGAGTGATGAGCCCACTGTTGTAAATAAATGATATGGGCGCAGGGAGAGGGCGATAGCTGGGGTAAAGAAGAAGACGAAGCTTCACCCACTGCCTCGCTCAGAGTATGTTCCATCGCCTTACGAGAACGGGTGTCTGGGTCTGCCTTCCCTCTTGGATCCTCCACACACTGGTGCCGTGAAACCCGGGATTGGAGGCACGAGTGGACCTGACTTTGGAGGCGCAGCGGTTGCGAGGCTCGCGAGGCCTGCAACCTTCGCGCCACTTGTTCCGGGAGGCCTTGCCCTCGACCGCTGCCCATCATGGCTCGTGCCCAAGCCGACCCTCGTTTTTCTACGCCACCCCTTCCATTGGAACGCCTGAAGCTACGCCGCAGGCTCCTGCGAGAGAAAACCACAGGGCTCATTACGGCAATCGACGCCCTTCTCCAGGACCCGGCTCCGCACATGACCGACCTTACCGCGAACATTTACCACTTCCACGACACGCCGAGCGAGATACGGGCCCTCGACCCTGCAATTCAAGGAAACCTGACCGGAGACGAGCTAAAGGAAGACGTTGCCGTATCCCAGCATTTTGACGACAAAATGCGCTCGTGTCAAGCGCGCGTGCTGCTCCACCCGGTCGGCAAAGCCGCTGTGAATTCAGCCGCCGGTGGCTACGTCCGAACCACCTGGAGGAGTGACAATCGAGAGCACATGGGTGTTCCCAACGTACCGGAAAACACCCACTTTGTCTCTCTTCCGACGGTTCAGCCAGAGACGCTCCAACAACAGCCCGAGCACTCCATGCACGACGAACACGCAGCCAACATAAGTTCGTCCATTTGGATGGGGCCTGGTGACTCTGCTGTCAACGCCACTCACGGTGAGACTCCTGTAACGAAACCGTGTACAGTGAAAGCAGAGGACCACACCCAGCGTCAATTGACTCTCCCGATCTGCCCTCAAACTACCATCCTCGCCGTATTCCCCGACAGTGAGAGCATGCTGCTTCGAGCAACAGAATGAGGCAGCAGGGTGGACGATAAGGCATACGCGTTCCTGCCGTCCTCTTCTACAACCGATGGCCGTGCCTTCATACCTTCTCGTGAGGCATATCCGCGTACGAAACAGATCAAGGAACTCAGTGATCCTGGGGAGGGCAAACACAGCGGGCTTCCTTGCGTGCTCAAGTTGTTGTCACCTGGCGACGCCACCCTCAGAATGCACTTAGACGATGCTCCTAAAGGTCAGGAAATGGCCCATTTGAAATCGCGACGGGAGGAGGTGAATCGACGCCGACAATCCCGAAGGAAGATGAGTACCCACGCCTTGCGCCGTACTGTGGGATAAGCTGCGACCCGCGTACCAGCTAGACACCAGACATTTCACCGCGTCCGCAGATGCCTGCCCAGATCTATTCCTTCGCAAGTTTTTGAAGCTCCGGCTGGCATACCGCTTTCGAATCTGGCACTCCCCCGATAGTGTCCAATACGGCACCAGTGCAGAATCACCGTCACTTCGACTCCACAGATTGAGAACCAGAGATTGTGGTCAGCCCACGAACAATATTTATGCTAGACTCGTTTGGTTTGTCGCAGCCGCTGTCATTTGCACACCGACCAACCACTGCAGCTTCAAAAACGTCCTCTTCATCAGACGCACATCGAGCTACAAACGACTAATCGGAGTCCCTTACGACCCCGGCGGCTACCCAAGACCTACGGTGCGAAGCGGGTGATCCTGATGCACAGGGAACATCACAGCAACTGCGGGACGCGGCATCAGATGCGAATCATCGCTCCAAGAACCGCCCGGTGCGAACAGTCCGACATCATTTATTTCGCCTGATCATTGCGACAATATCCAGGCGCCGCATTAGAAGGCTCAGCTTGAAAGCCAGTCTTTGCCTTTCTGGCCGGGGGGGAGTGTGTTGTAAATAAATGATATGGGCGCAGGGAGAGGGCGATAGCTGGGGTAAAGAAGAAGACGAAGCTTCACCCACTGCCTCGCTCAGAGTATGTTCCATCGCCTTACGAGAACGGGTGTCTGGGTCTGCCTTCCCTCTTGGATCCTCCACACACCAAAATGTTAAGGCAAGAGAAGACGGGCAGCAGGGTCCGGTGTCATGGCTGACCGAAAACGGGGTTCTGACCTTTAATGACAGGATTATGTACACGATGATGATGATAGGGATGCTGACAGCACATACCCCATGGAGGGGATTCAACATCCTCCCGCCGCCGCAGTTCACACGTCTGCCGCTGGAGAGTTGAGGCACCAACCACATGATGCCAATGAACCTGCCGCTAGTTCGCACTTTTCTCAGGTGCCCCGCGGCTCGATCAAACCCGTGGCTCTGCTGATACTCTGCGTTGTAGAGGAGAGGTAGCTAAATTCTTCCTCAGGTCGAAACGGCTCACAACGGCTTCTTTTTCTCCCGCCCGCGAGATCACCAATAGACAAGTAATGAATCCTCAGTCCTAGCTTGTGGTTTTCAGTCCGTAATGTAGATCCTTTCATGCCGTCGTCAAGTCGGGGCACCTCTTCCGCTTCCAGCGGTGCTGAAGCCGGCGTCTCAATCTCAGAAGCGCCGACCGTCGCCAACGTGATGTGCCTCAGAACCACACCGCGTGTCCAGTGTCTGTCGTGAACGAATTCCAGATACGGCCTCGGACCACTTTCAATGGGTTGGCGGTTTGGGAATAATTCTTGTGGCCTGAGTTGGATGACGCTCACCCATCGGTCTCACGCATGCCAATAGCTGCCCCTGTTTTCTTGTCGGTTGTCTCCGATTCGGACGACGTTATTTCCGCGATGAACGTCAACGGAAAAAGCGATGCTGCCTTTGTTCGATCAGGCGTCGCTATTGCCTCATGTTGATCAGCAGCGATGAGCTGTGGTTGCTCAGGCTTTTCAACTCTAATTTGATGCAAAGACTCATGCTGACGTACTGGTGCGACCTCCCACACTTCGTCGATTGCATCTAGCGAGGTTTCGGGAAGTTGCGGGAAGGATTCGCCCTTCATGAAGTCTGGAACACAGATGTCCTCAAAGTCCAGAGAAGGCTGCTCAATGCGTGTTTCTCCAGGAGCTTGTGCTACGTTCGGCTCGATAGGAGGCGTTTCTGTTTCCCCAAGCTCCATGCTTGATGGCAAGTTGTCGCCATCCCCGCTGTGGCGACTGGGCATGTTTTCGACGAACGAGTATAAGAACTCTCTCGGGGTGTTGAGGAAGACGGTCATTTCGGAAAACGATGTAGATTTGATGTCTAAAGGCTGCTTGTTTTTTAGGCACTGTAACCAATGTTGGAGGTAAGCATTTGCTCTGAAGCAGCAGAGGGTGTATCTATCCACCTCCTCTACCTCCTGCTCAATTTCCTCTTCAACTAGGTTAAATATATCAGAATCCAATTCGATTAGATCACTTCTGATTTGTTGCAGGTTCTCCAAGTTAGCCTTCAGCTTCGTCACGTCGCAAGATTCTGAAATCAAGGGCCGGTCGCTACTGGTCAAAATTCCCTTAAAGTCAGTACGGATATGGTTCCGCAACGAACGCAGAGCATCCAGATGAGCACGTGCTTCACTCCTAAATTAGACTATTTAGGCCCCCTTATCAGAGTGATGAGCCCACTATTCCCACCCCAGTTCTCTGATCTGCGGTACATCCTCGTACACCGCTAATTAATTGTTCCCCACTTTCTCACTCGCCGGAAATAAACCCAGCTAATTAGGATACACTAAAATACAGCCTACTTTTGACACAGTCTCTGTATCACCGTCAACTTAGATCATTAACTTACACACTACATAACCCGTATGCTCACCGTATTCTCCTTATGCTACCGACAAAACGCTATCTATGCCATTTTACATGCGCCTGTCCCTCACTTCGCCACACTCAGGCAGACCTCGCGAACCCCAAATCGACGACGGAGCACTGGACATTCATGTTGTTCATACCTGCCCCATGCAGCCTTGCAAAAAACGCTGGAACAGTCATGGGATAGTTGTATGTCATACGACTCAATTTTGGCTGCCACTTTTGCTCCAATTTTTCTTTCAACTGAAATTGCCTTCCTTTTTAAAATTGCGCGTAACGCTCCGCATAAAACCGATGGAGGTAAGTTTGGCTACCGATGCACCACCTGCTTACATTCCAAGGCAGCCCGTTGAAATACCGGTGAAACCTTCGTTGATCATTCGTGGCTTAAAATAAAATCATTCTGGCCACAGCATCGGTCTGACCTGTTCCTACATTGCTTTGGTCAAGTAGTATTAGTTGTATTTAGAGATGGCTGAGTGTACCAATATTCTGGCAGAATTATCTGTAATCAATGCTCAGACACGGCGTACTTTATCTGACTGCTGCTGCATATTTTATTCCCAAATCGATCGGCACCCCGTTGCGCGATAAAAAAACAGTGTTGTCGTTTCCTATTACAGGTAATGGCGCAAACTATAGAGGTTCGGAATCACGTACAAAAGGTCAACATTTTGTGTCAAAGTGCGCATTGACTTGCCTTCAATAAAGTAACGAAACTAGCTGGAAAAAAAAAGGATTCTTATTGGAGTTCGTGAGGGAGCAAAGCCCGTGTCCCCAGACTAGAAACCCCAAAGTTTTACCACAATGTCAGACTAGCACGTTGCATTTCATTTGAAGGTGTGTTCAGGTCCGACTGCAAAAAGCATTTCTGTTCTGAAATGCTGCATGCGCACGAAGTATACTCAGGCAAGACCTTTCAACCTTTCTCATATCAAGGTCGTTTTGCGCGAATCCAGTCATGGTCCTCATTGTGGCAGTACATTTCACGTCATGGCAATGAATTTTTTCTTGAAGCTTAGAAGTGCTATCTTCTACTTAAGAGGGAGCGTACACTATACAATAAACGGATAAACACACTTTAAACAATAAATCGCAAGTGCCCATTGTAACCATGGAAGAATAATGACAGCATAGTGAAAGAGCAATTAGCTCATTTGATCTGGAATGCGGCAGTGACAGTGCATTTAAATACCGACATGCGTGTGCTTAGTCTATTACGGAACGTTTTTGTTTCAACTACCGCACAAATATGCTCCCCGGTGTGTTATTTTACCTTGTTACCTAGTCGAGTAAAAAGGAATTTCTTGTTGAAGAAGTGTGGCCACTGATTCATGATAAAGTGGGGCCCTATATCACGAACAGTGATTCAAATAACTATGAAAAGGTAGAAGCGAGGAGCCATATGACCTGTTTCAAGGGCGACAGGTTCAATGTTATCTCTAGTGAAGTGGCGCCGATAGTGACGCAGTACTGGAAGAGAATAAAACGGGTCGCGCGGTATTGGATTCCTTATTATTTATTTCTAGACGCCTCCACTGAGGAATGCGCAGATATGATTGCCAACTAGAGCTCGCCGAAATGCCAGGCCTCGTAGAAGAGGGAGACAAAGGAAGCCGTAGTTGTAGTGCGAGCAGTGGTAAAGAAAAAAAAAGAAAAAAAAAACTGCCGCAGATGGCACCAGTGGTGCGAGGCTGGAGAAACTGGGGGCAGGGGTTCGACCCAGCTTCTCCTGGCTTTAGGAAGTTTTGCTAGGCTTTGTTAGGCTTTGCTATGCTTTGTTAGATTTAGCAATGTCCTTGCTAGGCTAGGCTAGGCGTTGAAGGGTCAGGTCAAGATTAGCCGGGCATTACAAGGCCGTTCCGGTCGGTCCCCAATATGACAGCGAATGGGGAAGGGGAAGTAGGTAGGTCGACTACCAGCTCCGTTGCTTCTCCAGCATTTAACGACTTCTGCAGGCTGTGCCAATTTTTAGCGTTTTAGCAGCCCAAGAAAGACTCTCACCCCTAAGATGGTATAGTAAGGTTTGTGCATGGGCATATGCTTTTGTGCTCACACTCGAGCACTCGAGAAAGCCGGCTTCACTGTTATGATACAATATCTACGGTGAGCCACCCGTTGCATCGTCGCAGTTGTTGTTCTTCCTACCTTTTTTTCGCTTTGCTACCGCCACCGCACCAAGCGCAAGCCTAAACAGCTCCGCTTCTAAAAAAAGGGGCTCAAATCAACGTTGTGAAGTTTGCTGGAAAGCAAAGCTTTAAACGACACCCACAACAACTGCACAAGGGACATCACTTGAATTCACACACGTGGCTCTACAAAGAGTAAACCAGGAATTCTGCCAGCCGTTACCAATATTTTGGGGGGTTGGTGCCCCGAACGCGGCAGCGTCGGCCACGGCCGCGCTAGAAACGCGGACACCGCCGCTGTGGTATATGGCCGTGCCTACTGGCAGAAAAGCATTGACGGACTCTGCTACTGCCTAGGCAGAAAAAAAAAACGAAGAGTAGCGCCTTTGGAAGGGTGAGACAGTGGAACCTAGCTTTTGTGATGTGCAGCGCGGGGCTGCACCACGGCTTGACACGAGCGCATACACAGAAACAATTCGGCGTGTGAGCTTAGTGATTCCCATTTATACCGATTTAAACTACTTAGTTTAGGAAGTTTGAGAATGGCGGGAAAGTTGAGGAAACACTCCTAATTCGTATTTATCACAACCAGCTGCGTCTTTCGCCTTTTGTAATACTTTTTAAAACACAAGTCAATTGGTATTCACGAATTTAGAAAACGGACTCCCATTCATGGCAAGCAGTGCCAAAAAGGAAGCGTTTCTCTAGCGGCCATTTGCCTGTATGTGGTCTCTGCATTTTGTTGTCCTGCCCTGCAACCAATCCTTACGACCAAACCAAACCTTTGCCATACGACCACTTAAAGGGTCCCAGAAAAGCTTGGTGAAGGTGGCAATCAAATGCATTCAGGTGGTCGAACACATAACAGGGAATTTTTGAGCCCATTGTGAGCCCCATACGTTGTACGGATAATTTGTACACAATTTTTCAATATCCCCTTCCTCAGCTGATGAGCGCGCCGCCGCAGTGTGCCGACCGCGGCTGACGCAACGCCGACCGCGGCTGGCGCAACGGCGATCGCGGCTGACGCAACGGCGAGGCGCCCCCCTGATTCGGCCGATCGTCGGTCACCGGCAACTTCACTGCCATTGGCTTCCGGCTGCTCTTCCTCCTTCCTGAGCGATCCCGAAACAAAGGCGGGTCTGCAGCGATTGACGCGTGCCTAGGCGCAGGAATGTAGCTAGAGGAGAACGAAGTCGAACGTCGCGATGTCACATGGCTATTCCCAGTGTTTCCAGCTGCTTTGAAAGAAGCAGAGAGGGAGGAGGAATCGATCGGCAAGGGGGTGAGGTGCACTTAATTGCTTCTGGCGCAGCTAATACTGAATGTAGATCAATACTTCCAACGGCATTGCATCGCTATATTGGTACTACGCGACATTAAGGCCTTTTGTAACTTTTACAAAAGGCTTTTCCGGGTCCTTATAAGTCCGTCGGGTCTGGGTTACCCAGGAGGTGCTGTCGAACTAGTTAATCAAGCCGTGCGAAGAAAGCGGGCAATGAATACGAAGCTGAGCCAAAACAGGCCCAGAATCACCGCTGCTAAAGCAAACGACAAAGCCGTCTCGCCGACGCGCCAGCCAGTGTGACGAGACGCTTGCGGGCGGGGAACGCTGGGTACACTGTGCTCCGTGAGTGGAAACCGCCATTGCCCTCCTCAGCTGCGTTGGAAGTTTCTTGTCGTAAACGCCACGAAGGAACTGTTGGCTGTTACTGGTAGAAAGCTTCGGTTTAAAAGAGCAAAGAGAAATTTCAATGGAGTCCTTTCTTAGGGAAACGATAAATTGTGACTGGAAGGGATGAGGGTACGGCTACTTTTTAGTAGCGATTGATTCGTCACGAATCGCTCAAATAAAGCAGAGAGGGCTTTGTGCTAAGAGGAGTGTGAGCGCCACCGTGGAGACATCCAATTACCTCTTGCTAATTTCACCTTGGGGCGCCATAAGTGCGAACCTATGCGGCAGGCCTTTGTCCGCTGGTTGAATCAAAATATTTGAGGAACTGCACTGAGATGAGGAGCTGCACTGAGGAACTGTACTAGAATTGTGATACAGTGTGTTCAGGCCGTTCAGAATTCTCCAAAAAAGTATATACTCCTCCTCTCCACCCTCTGCTTAAACAATAATAACCTCAACTTTCAGAGTACGCAAAACGAATTAAAGAAGCAGCGCGAGTGAATCCGCCCTTGCCTTTGTTTGATAGCTTGCCACGCTCTCGCATGGAACGCGTGACCGAACTCTGTACACTTCGGGGTACAAAGTAGGTCAGTAAGCGGGATGCGTATTGACCGTCTTAACAGTTCTTTTGACGAATTGCTTGAACATATTCTTGTGCCGCCTTTGGGCATCAATTTGGTACCGTGAATGTCGCTAAAAGAAAGGTTACTGTTTATAAAACAATAGTGGCGGAGGCCGTAATACCTTGTATTATGTAAATACTACGACAGCATGCGATTCATCGCAGTGTGTGATGTGTATGGAACACTGAACGCAAACGCTTTAGTTTTACGGCCCTTCGTGTTTGCGCTGCGGATAAACAGTCACCATACTCATGATTTTACTCCTTCCACTGACAAAATCGTCAGTGCTTTCTTACTGCTAAAACCCACTCCTTGCGACACTTATTCTCCACGGCTGCCCAAGAGAGAGACAGAGAGAGACAAACACGTTTTATTCCGGGCCAGGCTTAGCACGGACGGTGGAGCCGCGGAAGCGCAGCTTTATAGGCCCGAGCCCTGTCGAACAGGGTGCACTGGGACAGGGCGTCCGAGCGCGCGAGGGCAGACAGCCAGGAGTCGGGGGGTTGGGTAGTGGAAGATTAAGCAGGGCGGGGCAGTGCTAGATGGCGTGGGGGTGTCTTCGTAGTCCTCGCAGTGTGGACAAGCGGGGGTGGGAAAGAGGGACGGCGATATGTGGGTGAGGATGGATCGAGTGGGGAGGGAATGGGTTTGGATCTGTCTCCAGAGGGATGATTGCACGGGGGATAAGGAGGGGTGAGGGGGTGGAAGGGTTGTGCGTGAAAGCCTGTGATGGAGGGTGATTTCGCGGAAGGTGAGCAGTGGCTCTAGGTGAGGAGGGAGATGCGAAGCGAGGAGGGGGCTCTGCTGAGGGGTCCGGGGTATCAAAGCTCGGGCTGCCTCGTCTGCCTTCTCCGCGCCGCCAAAGCCCATATGGCCAGGAGTCCACAAAAGGGAGATGGTGCGGTCAGGTGGGCGGTGGGAGCAGAGCATTTTGTGGGTTAGGGGCGAAATGATGCCCCTGGAGGAATTTCTAACGCCTGTTTGTGAATCCGTTAATATCAGGCTAGGGGTGGGGTGGAGGGTGGGGGCCTGGGCAATTGCAGCTTCCTCCGCCTCATGGGGACGGGCAGCGCGGATGGTGGCTGATGTAGAGGGGGTTGGGGTGTCAACTATCCCTCCTTGCCCTAACCCAAACCGGCAGAACCATCCTATTCTCCCTCAAAATTGACCCACCCATCCACCACTCCCAACCCCTCCTAATCCCTCCAGAATACCGAGAGGTTCTTTATCACCTCCCTATCCCCAGAAAGATGCACCCCACCTACCACACAAACCGTCGCCTGGCGCGAGCACGATACCATGCCCAACACTTCCTTCCTCCTCGGACACGGTATATGTTGATGCTGCAGAACGGCTGCCCGAGAAACCTGTACAGAACGATGGCAGGCTGCCTTTCGCGATTGTGGCAGTCCTTCACGCAGCAGTAGTGGCGCTACCACTGATTCTTTCGTGCAGCATTTTGATCCTTTCGGACACTGCAACTTGCCATTATAACTATGTTTCTTAAAAAAAAAAAACTTGCGCCACACAGCATCGAACCGCACGCAGCGCGCGTGTTTTTACTTGCGCTGAATGGCCGGTCGCGACATCCACCGAGCCAGAGTTGCTAAGCGGCGGCGAGCGGCGGCGCTGCAGTCGCGCGCAAACTTCAGTGTCCAGTGCGTATAAGCGCGTCTCGAAGTATTAGCCGGACAATCGCTTGCCTACCTTACCAACCATCATAATTGAGGCATAGGTGTGAAAGCCATAACCTTTTGTTACGTAATGTAAGGGGCTCGTTAGTAAAAATAAAATTGCTTAAATTTAACAATAAAACATGTAGCCCATGAAGCCCGCCATCATACAAGGGCTGCGCGTTTATATATTCCACAAAACGTTCTGTACACGGAGAAACTTTCATCACCAGGAGCCTCTGGCGTTCTGTTTTTTTTTTTGGCCTGAACAGACCTAAACTGAGTAAAAGCAAACACATGGAACTGAATCCCAAACACGAACACTGTTAGAAAGGGAATATCCTTTTCCTGACTAACAAGAATGTGCGTAGTGATTTAACCTCTGACTTTGCTTTCGATAGAGCGACGGGCAATTTTTCGTCCCATCAATATGTACTATATCGCAAAGGCATGCTAGGGGAAACTGGAATGCCAGGAAATACTATGCCACCTTGCACAGTACTTCGGCAATGTTGCACTTTAAAGCTTGCAACAAGGAACGCATTCGTGTGCGAGCAGCTTCTTGCAGCCCAACAACGACAAATAGAGCCACCGCTGATGGATGCGAGCGGCAATGCAACAAAGGCCCCTCTATAGCCCAGCGCTGCCGTTTGGAAACAGTTACGAGAGAGAGCGAGCGAGAGAGAGAGAGACAGCAACAGCTTTATTTTTTTCCTGAAAGTCTGACGAGCAAGCAGTGGGATTGCCATGCGCTTCTTTTCAGTCGGCGGACAGGAGTCCTTCACCTCTGGCGGCTTCTTCAGGCTTCTTGTATCATTAGAAGAAGAAAACAAATATCTTCATTTTCACAAGGATACCCTAGTCCGGAGCTCCCGGGATAACCGACTGGGCCTTCTATGGGCGTTCAACCTGTGTCCTTTGCAATTCCGCGCTTGAGTCGGCCAGCCTCCTTTCCCATGAAGTGGGGGTAGGATTGGGTATGGCGTAAAGTTAGGGTTCTGTGTACATGTCCAGACAGTGTGATAAATGTTAGGTATTCCCCGCGGTTAGGACACTTGGGGGTGCCCGGTAATCATTGTAATTGGTGTGTTAGGTGTAGAGTAGGTAGCATGTTTGTCTGAATTTGACTTAGTACAGCGGATTACTGGCGAGTGAGTGTTATGTGTGGTGTTGGGTGCTTTTGTCTGCTTTGACAGGCTGTACGTAGAAGGTCTCTGGTGTCAACTTGTTCTAGAGGTCCTGGTTGCGTCCTACGTTCCTTTGAATGTGGAGGTGCATGCTCAGGCGGCCGGTGGCTAAACCCTCGGGCGAGTGCGTGTGCGCTCTCATTTCCTGGCATGCTTTCTTGCCCAGGTACCCAGATTACCTTGTAGCACTTCTGACCTGAAGCGAGGACCTTGTTGAGTATGTGAGCGGTATTTCTGTGCAATCGGATGCAGAGGAGTGGCCGGCATGCAGCCTGAGAGTCGTTGTAGATGTACACTGCACAGGGGTCTGGCACAGAATGGCAAAAATTTTCCATAGCACGCGCGATTGCCCTTGTTTCCATATCGGCGGTTGCGTTGAGGTCAAGGTCTGTGCCTGCTGTGATGAGGGTATGACTTCTGTCTACGACAACGGTGACACCCGTCCCATCTAGGAGGCTGGCGTCAGTGTAGTAGAGTTCGGGTTGTGGCTCGGTCTGGTCGATCTGCTAAAGGATGGCCTTAACACGAAGGGTTCGTCTTTCTTTGTTCCTCTCCGCATGCATTATTGCGAGGGTCGAGGAGCACTGCAGATTTTGCCCCGTATGTAAGGCTTCAGTTGTACGTAAGTGCTTCCCCCATATTGGCTGGTGTCGTATCCTAGGTTGTGAAAGATGCTTATGCCCTGTGCCGTGTTTCGCAGACGTTGTGGCTGATTGATTTTGTGCGCGTTAAGCAGTTCCTCCATAGAATTTGTTGTGCTGGTGTCTTCCAGCGCTTTGTTGAGGTATACGCGGGCACCTTGAGTCCGATCTTATCGGCCTTTCTTAAAAGCGCCTGTATGCTTGTGAGTTGAGATTTCTTGAGAGTTTGGTATGGCAAATGCTAAAGTATCCTGGAAGTGATGAGAGCTGCGTTAAGGCGAAGGACATCAGCTTACCAGCAGCTGCTGTAATAGTTCTTCGGAGCTGAGCAGCGCCGTCTCCCATCGTTCCTCATTAAAGATATTTATTCTCTTGTGTCTTTTTTTTTTGCTTACCTGTGCATGCCCATATTATGTGTTTGAGGTCTGCCCTTTGGCCGCATGCTTTGCATAGGTTGCTGACTGTGCCGCGGTAGTAGTAGCTATACGAAAGTAAAATTCCTGTCTGTATTTGTCGCCCAGCGATGGCCTGTGATCTACTCAGATTGTCGTGCGCCTCTGGATACTTTGTCCGGCTTCATCTATAGTGGTACAAGATTTCTCTATACGTTGTGAGTGGGTCTCTGTCATCCGCTGTTTCATCTAGCAGTGTGTCCGTAGGGGGTTGGGGTGCTTGGTAGACTAGATCTCAAGAAGCCTCATGTGCGACTTCCTTGCCAGGAATGCCGGAGTCCGCTGGAGTCCATAGTAATACGGTTTTTGCTTGGACGTCTTGTTTTATGTCTCTAATAATATTGTATGTGGTAGTCGAGACGTAACCTCGTAAATAGTTTAGAATTGCTATTTTCGAATCACTAAATATTGCTTTTGCCTTTCCGGTGGCCATGGAGATGGCTATTGCCGCCTCCTGTATGATCTGCGCATACTTGGTCACAACCGTATAGGCTGTCACAATAGATCCAGTATTGTCCATGACTACACATATCACCAATTTTCTTTTACGTTCTTGATGCAGTGCAGTATCTGTGTACAGGGTGCCTTCTAGCCTTCGCTCTCTCATGCCTTGAAAACAGTTACGCCCAGTCGGGCACGCCCGCCGAACAACGATAAATATTATCTAATAGGGGCGCGGGGGCAGTTCGAACGGACCGACAGAACTGGAAGCCCTTCGTGGACGTGGGGCAGCGATGCAATTCGGCCGCTGCTCTCATGCTCCATTTACTTCTGCGTGGACCTGTACGTACCACTTTTTCAGACTACCCACAGGAACGCTAAGTATGGTAAAAAAGTTTACGAACATAGCCACTTGTACGCATTTATTGGCTTAGAGATAGAAAGAGAGAGACAGAGATAGGGAAACAGAAACTATTTTTATTGACCGTTCAAAACAAACCAACGCGTTAGTAAAATTCCTTCACTTAATAATGCTGCCCGAAAGTGTGGGGATGACGTGACAATAAATGGTGCGTTTTATGATGGGCGGCTTTGTGGCAGCCATTCATGCTATTTCACACAGAACACTTGTGGTGCCCTCTCGTTATTCCGTTATCGGCGCACTCGGAAAAATAGGGCAGGTCGTTGATATTCTGCCGCTGCAGTTATCGGACACTGCTGCTAATATGTTCCTGTTGTCTCTGTACCTAAGTCCCCACAGCGCCCTTCTTGAGCTGACCGCCCGCGAGATTTCGAGGACCATCAGGTTCAGACAGGTAGCTGAAGGTACACAGAATTCGTGTGACCGAATTCCGAGCGGCAAAATTGGACTGCTTTGTGCCAACATGCGAGGTGGAATATTTTTAAACCGGACCAGCTTTGTGGTTACGCATAATAATCCTTCAGCATTCCGAGTAACAAGAGGTGAAAGGTATTGAGATAGGTGAGGCAAGTGGAATCATTTTAGGGATATTTCCGAGTTTAACGGACCAAATCTACAGCTGTGCCTTTTGGTGCGACGTATTGGAGGCACACAGATTATAATATACCCTGGGGAGCCTATATAGACACCATAAATCTAGACAGGGGCGTTTTCGCTTTTCGCCTTCTTTCAGACAAGAGGCCGGTAATCGATCTGGCGTCCTTGGGCAGAGCAACACAACGCCGTAGACAATAAGCCACCATGGCGGGTAGCTGCAATACTATATTTATATGTATTCTTGTAATTGTATACCTACATGCATGATGTGTATGTGTGCGTGCGAACGTTTGCTTTGTCCGTGCGTCGCGCTTTCAGAATTGGCTCCACATTCTGAAATTTTTAAATTTATACGTTCATAGGGCAACGTGCTTCCAATACTAGATATTAAATATAACTCGAAAGACATGAAACATCTCGATTCATGACATTTTAAATCAATTTCCGAGCGGGTTGTTCACCCAGGGGTAGTTTTTAGGACACTTCGAGCAGGTCTTCATGAAGCGCTCGTATCCGGTTGGAGTGTTTTTGTACGTGCACCCATTCGGCTTAAGGCAGTTGCTGGGTCCACTGTTACTGCGGTTAGTACAAGCGCGCTTGGCGTAAGCACTGAGCGGTTCGGGGTTCTTCATGAAACGCAGGACCTCAGAAGCCGTCACCAAGTATACGTCATCCTTTTGCAGCAGCCAGTCGAGAAACTGCAGGTAGCCCGCCTTGCGCTCGGGGTGTTTCAGATACCCCTGGTGAATGAAGAGAGGGAAGGGGGCCCGATTGGTAGTGTAGAATTCGTCGAAGTTTGACCTGCGTAAGGGGGAAGAAAACAAGCAGTTTTTAGAGCACTGTACGTAAGAAGGTATAGCGACGTACTAACAAACTGAGCGTACTTATCTTTACGACAGCAATTTGTCTACAGGACTAAAATGCATACCAAGAAGCTCGTTTTGTTTTGTACATGTTGTTACGCGATACCACCCTCCCGGTCTGCATGGTTCGGTGTGTCTGATGTTAGACAAAACCGTTTGGACGGTACAAAAGAAGTGACAGACGTTGCGCTGACTAACAACAACGGCTTTATTTCGCCGTGGCGGAACATCTACTGTCAGAAAAAACAAAAACAAAAGGGCAAATGTGAAGGTAAAGATAACGAGATTCAAAACGCACTTATATCTACATAAAGTGAACGTGCGCGAAAATATCGTTCATCGATTGAGATATGCATGCGCAAATATGACCAGACACCTGTGCTTCAAGAATACAAAGAACAACGTGCCCGAATGATCTTCGAAGCTCAAATATTTCACAATGGACAGGAATCATATGTCAGCATGCCATATGTTGACGTACTGCAACAGAAACACGGATTTGTCGAATAATGACCTTAGTCCTACCGCATCTTCCCTCAGTGTAGATAAAAGTTTGTCTTAAAGGAGCCATGAAGAGAAAACACAAGTTTGGTTCATTCAAAAGATTGTCTCGTTAGAATCATACTGACACCCCTTTTAACGTAAACTTCGCTTAAATAAGCTACATAATGAGGAAAAACGGGAATTGTCATGCGACCCACCAGCTCATTTCCCGCAACAGAACCTGTGATGTCACATGAGCTAAGCTCTGCGATTGGCGGAGGCTGGCAGAAGCAGACGCAAATTAGGTAGAGCTTACAAACTAGACGAACGAGCGATTTGCGCTTAAATTTAGGGCACATTCTTTACAAAGCAATAAGAATGATGGGACAAACAGTGGAAGTTACGAAAGCACATGTAAACATAGAAGTACTGATGCGTTCTGCTGTTCGTACTGCGCACAGCCTGCTTTGGCTTAGCTGCACAGCACTACGGGGCTTGGGGTTGTCTCAGACGACACTGGCCGATTGACGCAAGCAACGGTGTCTTACGTGACCCCATTTGTCGAGCGAGCACTGTTTCAGGGAACGAAAATTTTCTCCCAGAACAAAAACAAGCCAGGTTTAAATGCGGGCAAAAACAAACCAAACGCTTGCCACGGTATGGTGGCGCCATCTAGGTTACGGAACGTAAAGAAACGCGGGAACAAACCAACACCGCTGTACAGGGTGGAGACAACCTTTGAACGGTCCCGTGCCGCCGCAATTGGGCCAACGGGCTCAACGCGTTATTCTTTTCGTTTCCCACGAGACCTAGCAACGCGAAACAGACAATATGATTCAAACTTCTTCAGTAAACCGCGTTGCGGCGATAATTTTAGCGCGGTTTTGACACAATGACTTGCTTCGGCGGCGAGCGAGCAACCGAACATGGCGGCGCCAGCGTTACGTGTCTCTGCCCTGTACGGCGGATGCGTGAATGAAGGTACTCTAGGCTGCAGAGCGGTCGGTTCCTGTGATGTCACTTGGGACCACAAAAACGCACGATTGAGCGGGAAAATCAAAATTTTAACCTAAATTGTTTAATTTCTCAGTGAATAAAGCACCGTTTGTATCCGGACAAGCGCTGGGGGCACTATAAAACACGAAATCTTTCGAATAAAACCAACTTGCATTTTCTCTTCATGGCTCCTTTAAACGTCGTTATCTTCAACTTCTCCTTTACTGCTTTGTGTTTCTTTTTTGAGGACGTACATTTTGAATCAGCGAAATCAACTCGTCGTTGTTACTCAGAAGCCAGTCTGTCACTGCATCTGTCTTGTTCGAGCGCTGTTGTCTAATATCAGAATGTACCCACAAT
This sequence comes from Haemaphysalis longicornis, assembly GCA_013339765.2. NCBI lineage: Eukaryota > Metazoa > Arthropoda > Arachnida > Ixodida > Ixodidae > Haemaphysalis > Haemaphysalis longicornis. The sequence goes on along the minus strand of CM023457.1, from coordinate 83,439,502 downwards.
CCCGCACTAGTACGCTTTATTACTAGTTGTGTGTTATTGGAAGCAGAATTTCAGTAATCAAAACATAACAGGCATTATTCCACCTGTTCTATAAATCACAAGTATGCTGGTCTGGTATGTCTACCGTCTCCTAGCGTCCGTTGCTGAACCACCCAAAATGCCAAATATTGAGAAAGGCCGGATCAGCTGCATAGCGACCCATTTACGAAGAGTAGGCTGTACTCCAACTCATAAACTGGTAATAGAAAATGGTTCTGTGGTTCCCATAGTTGGCTGCGGCTCTTAGTAATTTTCGTGTGTGCACGCGAGTTTGTACGTACACATCCTGCTAAAAAAATGGTTCATGTTGTCCGTTCCGGAAGATATATTTTTAGAAGCATGTGCCTGCATGCAAGCTATTGCGACAAAACTAGCATATGATATCTACTCGGTCCCCTTCCCTACTACGCATGCGTACTTGAGGTAGTTGAAGGTGTCATTGGCTGTCTCCGGCTGCGGCAAACAGGCGTCGGCCACTGCGCACGGAAGGTCCTTCCCTGCAGCCTTTTGGAAGAACACGTTCAGGGGGAGCACCCATAGTCCTGGGTAGGAGCGCACGGGGCAGGGCGACACGTTGCAGGGCCGTCGGAAGCCGTAGTCCATGGTGTACGGGTAGACGGGGGGCTCCCCTCGGACCCGCGGGTGGACAAGCGTGCTGTCGTACCTGCAAGCCGTTTATGAGGATCGTCATCAACTGGCAAATACACAATTTGCTCTGTGTTCCAATTCGGCTTGCCTGGTTTACGCACCTCTCGTTCTAGGAAACGCATAATGTTTCGTTGATAAGGGATGCGAGAAGCCATTTTAGGAGAAAAAATACTTTTACTTCCGTAAGGCCTCTCCCGCTCTTAACCGCTATTTGGAACTGCGTTCTTACATACACATCGTCGTTCAGTTTCCCATCACTCCTAGTTACAGTCAACGCAAGTCGAGTTTGTCGATGAGCGAGTTACGACTGTTGTTTAACCTGTCTTTAGTTTCTCTATGTTAGCGCCCCTCACAATGATGAGGGGCCAGCACTGATTGTCGAACTTTGTTGTGACTGGCTGCATTGACGTTGAGTAATTTCATTTTTTTGTGCTCACGCTTTATGAATTGATTTCGTGCCCAAGTAGCAAACAGAAATTTCTCTTTCGATTGTTTTTCGACAAAAACTCCTAAAATATTTACTGCCTTTCGCAGTTATCGCGGAGGAATACTCCTGTCGGCAACTCATCTTTATCAAAACATATTCATTAGGGCACTTGATACAGATAGGTAAAACAGGGCTTGTGATCTTAAAGAGAGTGCAGATGACCTGCCCCTCACCTCCAAATCAATCAATCAATCAATCAATCAATCAATCAAAAAACCAATCAATCAATCAATCAATCAATCAATCAATCAATCAATCAATCAATCAATCAATCAATCAATCAATCAATCGAGAGCTTATCAACACTGGAATAGGAAAAATGTTTACAGGCTATTTGAACCGATACACAGGCGGCTAGCTTCCGATTAAATACAAAACTACACATAATAATGAGTCACAGGTATCAACCAGGGGTCAAAAATAAAGAAAAGGTACCAAAAAAAGAGCAAAAACTTGAGAAGACACACAGCCGTTTAACCGTGCACAAGGGGTACAATGGCATCATTAAACAACGTTTTCTTCAGCTAAGTCGAGCCACTTGCAAAAAAATTTGAAGTACCTCGCAGTTACTACTTCAATTGGGATATCATGTCAGAGTTTGGCACCCTAGAATTCAATAAGCCTTTCGCCATGGACGTTATGACATATCGGCAAGTTAAAGGTGGCATTGGTTGCATGCCTGACTAGGGCTCGGAATGGGAGTAGAACATGGAGATAACTGTACAGTGAAGCTGTATTTTACAATGGTGTTTACTAAAAGAGATATTTTGTACTCCCTAACAGTTGAAAAAGAAAGTAACCCCAAATCCTGTAAAATTGTATCGACAGGACGGTTCAATGCTGAAAATGTAATATTTTTATTCCTCTTCGTTTTAATCAATAGAACGGTGTAAAATATGTTTCACAGGTACGCCGTCTGGCTTCAGTACAATAAATGTGGAACTTACATAATGTGAAGTACGAGTGGTAATAAATTTCATGGGAACAATGTCGCCTGTTTGAATAACGTGAAACTTCTAAATGCAAATTTTTTGCACACATTTTGGATTTGATCTTTACAGTGCTGGTGTGAATCAAATACACTACCCATATATTAAAGGGAGGTTACACTGTAAATTGGCTCAACGTTTTGTTAAACTTAAAGAAGTATCACTCATTACGCCAGCGTTTTTATTGGATAGATCAGATTAGGTTTGCCCGTTGTTTGAGGAAACTTCTCCGCACATCCATGCAATTGCTCACTTCTCCCTAAGCAGAAGTCCAAAGCTCCAGCAATGTTCTCTTTTTCGGGAGGAATGCTCAGTAGCTTTGCGGAGGTAACAGGCACGTAGTTGACTAACAGATAGTGCGACGTCACACAAACCGTAGTAAGCTACACTGCGTATATTCAGTGAAGCCGAATGATAGACATGTATTGTACTAACGAGCACTTGAAATCTGGGAATATAACTATTTCTTCACGCAAGTTTCTGCTTAATGTACTCACAGAGAGTTCTTGTGCAGCATCTTGAATCCTTCATCTCCACCAGTCCTCAGGAAGGGACCCCTGAATCCGTTCACGTCAGAGGTGGGCACATTGGCGAAGGCTTTAAGCATGGTACGCTGGCCCACGACCTCCTGCGCCCACTGGGTGCTGTTTATGCTCAGCCAGTAATTCGGGTCGGTTCGTTGACTGTGAAAGGTGAGAGGAAACGTCCGTTTATTTTTATGTTATATGTTGTTCCACAAAAGGTGGATATTGCTCCACACACGGCCATAGTTGCAATAAAAGAAAAGAGGGCCAGGCATCGGCTAGCTATGTAATATTGCAGGATGGAAGCATCTCATCAAGCATAACGGAGCACTGACATTGCAATAGTTGGTGGGGTGACTTGTTGAAGGAAAAAAAGAAACGTGATGAGGCTTGATATCAAGAGTACACACAAAAGTCGTTCCCGCGTCGACAAAAGTAAAGGTGTAAATGAGTTGGCGCCGAGTGGTGGCTAAGGCTTCGGCAGTAGTGTTAAGTGTTGCTTAAAATGGTGGGAAATTCCACTCTGTTAAGGTAAATGACCAGCGATGCTGAGCGTACAACAGTTTGAATAAAACTACGAAATCATGACGGAAGTTGGGCTTAGACTACCTGAGTACCGATCTTGGACGTCATTATATCTCAATCGATGATATCGAATCTGCGGGTAGACGTATGAGCTCTTCGTGGACAATCGAGGCACGACAGTTTTAAGCAAAGAGTCTTTAGGAGTTCCGCACGCTAGGAAATTTTCTACGCCCCAAGCGTCGGGAAGTACGGACTGTACGCACCCTCCCCACCACAACGGCAGAAGGAATCGCTTTTCGCGGGGCCCGTTCTACTTTGGCCAAAGTTAATCTTCGGGTTCTCAAGACTGGCCTTCCGTTTTTGAAAACGTAGACTTCCCAAGTTTGTCGTCCATTTCGAATAATTGTCAGATTTAAAAACACCCATAACAACAAGCTCAGTACCCTCTCAAAATTATACAAATACATTTTCATGGGTCTCTTCAGTACGCCACTTTTACCGAACCCAAAATTTTTCATAAACTTTAACAAAACACGTCAAAAGCATATGCCGTGTGCGTTGTTGCCGAAGAGAACTACGCAGCAGAACGTGAGAAAGTCAAGACAACACTCACGTTTGACAAGAAATAGCGTGTAAACATGCGAAATGCTCAGGGAAGTACAGTGAAAAACTAGAATAATGAATGAACAATAGTCTACGCATTTGTAGAAACGACTACTATGGGCAAACGCGAAACTCTCCAAACTCAACTGCAACACTATACGAACCAACCAAGAATAGATTGGTGGAAAGTATAACGTAAGATTGTGTGCTTCTTAGGCGAACGCCCGTTTTTTATCGGGACAGTTTATTTTACCGCGATTATGCTCTCAAGTGCTTCACCAATGCGGCCACTCCACAGCTTTCCTTGGTGATCAACCATCGTCTTGGCTAAAGCAAGGGGTGCATTTTCTGTCTAATTTTGCATGTCAATGCAGGATTCCCCTCAAATCCGAACTGCTTCTAGCGCGCAGGAATAGCGCGATTAGATTGGCTCGGCTTCATATCGGCAGGCACACAGGTGCGATTGCGACCTCAGGAAGCGTTTTAATGTTTCTTCTCTTCACCCAGGATCATCATCATCGTCAGAGAAGGTCGGCTTTCTGCAGTGCGTTTGGATTGGAGCAACATACGACATGAGCGATAACTTCAAAGCTTCGCTTTAAAAAACCTGGAATTCGTCATGTTAAATACATCAGCGGACATGAGGCAGTCTCCAAACGAAAATGCTTCGAGCAAGAACTGGCGGAGTGCGAGGAATCCTGTCTGTCATTCCAATATTTTCCGCAAAATCAATCTCTAGGACAGCTGAACAGTTCTTCCTCTTCCTCTGCGACGCATCATCATCGTTGCTTGCTGCTCAGTTCGTTCGGGCTGTGTCCGGAATAAATAATCCGGCCGATACCCAACTGCCAAATGGTCAGGCCGAGATTTTTGTGCTTTTAAAGCGAAGCTTTCAGCCTATCGCTGATGTCTCCTGTAGTCCTCGTAAAACCCGCTACAGGAAAGCCAACTTTCTCTGACGATGTAATGATCGTAGGTGAAGTGGAGAAACATGAAATCGTTTCCCGTAATGATAACTGAACACCAGTTCCGTGCGTATAAAGCCGTAGTCCATCATATGGCGCCGTTCCGGCACAATAGAAACAGGTTCGATTTGAAGGCCGCATGGACAAGCTATATTCTACGAAAACAAATGCACCCCTCCTGCGACGTACGACGATGATTGAACACTATGGAAAGCGATGGATTGCTCCTGTCAGTAGCGAGTAATCCAAACTTCCCCTAGCCTAGTCGCTTTGCGTGGGTTGGTTTTTTCTAACATTATTCTCTGCCTCTCTTCTCGCTTATTCCACGGATATACATACACACACACACACACACACACACACACTATATATATATATATATATATATATATATATATATATATATATATATATCATGTCATTGGGTTGCTGCGGCATATTTGATCCTCGGATCTATTATGGCGCAAGTACGCCGCAAGTTTACTCAACGCTTTTATGATACTCTCGCAGTTTTCTTGGTGAAATTTCTTGTGTCATTAAGAACGCGTTTCGGATAGTCAATGCAACATAAAGGGTCGCCTCCCTCCTTTCGATTATCACCAGTACTGCGGCTGCCAAACCTGTCAGTGGAATAAAACTCTCTCACCAATGTGCTTACCTGATAGACTTTACAGCAATCTCATTGTCCCAACGGTGAAGCTCGTTGACAGCTTCGTAGTCAAGGTACTCCCCGGTCAGAAAGAAAGTTGCTTTGATGGCACATTGGTTTTGCTTGTTCTTCCTTCCCGAGTCTTTCAAAAGTTCCCTGTAGAAGGGCATGTTGTTGACGTTGACCGCACCGTCGAACGTCAGTGTCACAAACTGGGGCATCTCTTCTACCCGCAGACCGGCCGGAGGCTTTTCGCTTGCGCAGGCGCAGGTGGGCAGCTTGCAGACTTTGTCGTCGCATTTTGGAGCTGGAAGTGTAGCAGGGCAGATATGTGTTAATGCGACAAAAAAAAAAACGACTCAAAAAAAATTTGATATTTGGTCTCGCGGAGTGATGCGATAAGATAGAGTGTGCCGAAGGATATTTCAATCCTTTTCTTCCGCAGTCCTTAGCAATATGGGCGCAATGTCATTCGGAAAGTGACAGAAGCACAACTGCACGTTTTCCCGCGTTCGTGAAAAAAGCAGACGGCGGGGCGTGGATGGAAAATGGAGTAACTTGAGAATCATAGATGGTGGTGATTATAACGTATGCTATAAACATTTTTCTATAAGACTTTTATAAATCACTAAGCAGTGGTCGTATTCCTAACAAAAATTGAAAGAAGATCGATTGCAAGATTTTTGAGAAGGCGTGATCATCTCGTGTCTTTCTCTTGTGAACTTGACTCTCAGCCATCCCTGTCTGCACACTTTTCTCCGGCTTTAGATTTCCTTAATGGGGCATTTCTCACCCGCCCCTCGTACACAGTGCCTCTTGTGCTTATCGCTCTGACACAGGTGTCACAAGTGCTGGCTTTAGCAGCAGCACTACCAGTCTGTCATTTTCTTTTTCGCCAACCAGGATCGATAATTCACCACCCTCATTCCTAATAGTCCGTTTTTTACCGTCCTGCAATTGCTGCAGACTCAATTCTACAACGCGTACAGTTGTACAAGGCACATGAGAATCTCGCACAAAAAGAAGTTTGAAATTCCTTTTACTCCGAAAACGGGAGCGTAGACGGATCTTTCGACCGTGCGCGCAGGAGCGCTGCACACGTCGGGACACTCTTTTCACAAGGCCACGTGCTAGGGCGCTTCGTTCTTCAAATACACGAGACTTCTGAAGCAAAACTGTATACCACTACCTTAACTTGGCATGATCTACGATTTGGAGGCGCCGGATGCTCATCAACCTCAGGAGAATTAGAATAACCCAATAAATTCATTATGAATATTTACTTGAATTTGCTACGTAATTGCTGATTGTATAGAATAAATGAAAACATAAATCTAGCTGAAACAAAATTGTATTCTGTCTCTTATTGCCAATTAGCAGTAATCTTTCTGTGGGAAACACCGGCGCACACTGCATGCTTCGCCCCTCCCCAAGTTCTACATTAGTGGAGATGGCCCGATATAGTTTTGCTTTAGTTGGAGAATTTATAAATTTTTTCACTTTTAGTTTTTTATTCTTTAGTTTTCAAAATGTTGTTCGAATAATTATCTTTATTTAGGTTACTATGACACTTAAAAGGACTCTGCAGCACCTCGGACAAACACTTTCACTTTTTTCTCTGCGTCTGGAAACATTGCAAAACCTACGGCTGTCGCCAGCACGGAGCGGCACAGCGCTGTTTGCTCGTCGCAGCAGATACGGCTTGCGTTTCTGCTTTGATATTGTGTCTTTCACATTAAAGTGGCCGGAAAATGCGTTCATTGCTGCAAATGAAGGCAAGCCGGCCGATAGCCGCTTCACTGTTGTATATCATTAATTCCAGCGGTCGAAGAATGTCATGACCGGGAAAGATAGAAAAATCTTTTGACGAAGTTTCCGTGTGTTATCTGATTGTCAAAGAACAGTAATTTTTAGCTGAGGTACTTTGGGACCCCCTTACTTATGTATTTGATATGTTGGTTGACTACATTCTGCAATCCTTTAAGATTTAAAAAGAGGTGAAACAACTGTTTCAGGGTTCTTTTAAATTTGTTACTTCCGCGAGGTATGCATTTCCGTGGAAATGGAAGGCGCTACTTGGTTTAATCATTCGAGCTATTTATATTTCTTTTGCAAACTTGAGTTTGCGGTATTTTTGTTTAATGATTGGTTTTTAAAGATGTGTACGATGCATACTTTTGATTTCTACACACCGTTTTTGTGGTTTTTCTTTGTTCTATTTTTTATATTTCCTGGATTTGCAAAATTGTGTTTGACAAATGACTACCACGTACGTTATTGTAACGTCTTAACGTTTTAATTCCGCCAGTGTAGTTATCCAAATAATGTGTCACAAATCACTAAATTTAGACCCTTAGCGGTACTGCACGAAACTTTTTTCAAATTGTTAAGGGTAACCATAGCAACAAGGTACAGTATTGTTTACTGGAAATGACTAGTCGTAGGTAAGGCAGTCACCGGAATGTTATCGCGGAAAGACATTTTATAAGACTTTCAGGATAAGAAGCGTTGAAATGCTTAATTTTTCAATGCAAGACGTTAGGAGTAACGTAAAAGGGGAAATACTAAAAACCGACTATTAAGTTAGTTAAAAGCTGATTCTCGTTCAAGTAATGCAATTGAACGCACATATAGTCATCACTACAATTGGAGAATATTTTTTCTCGGCAGTGCTATTATAAGCTCCCGTCAATAGCACAGACCAGTCCGGGTTAGGCAGTGAATGAACAGCAGCTGCGAAATAACCCCTCTTTTATATCTTGCAAAATTCTGCAACATTATACTGAAACTGGCACCATTGTTATTGAGGCAAAGCAGTCCCTTAAAATAACCGTGCCTGTATTTTCCTTCATAGCCACTTTAAAGCATTGATCCAACATAGAGAAACCTACGGGGGAAAATGCGATATTTAGGGGGCTGGCCAGTTGGTTTTACAGCTAGATTTTTAGAGTTCGCACTGAATATATAAAAAGAAAAGGCCACCCATACAGGACTACCGGCAACGCATCTCCCTTTACATCCGGCAACAGATTCACGTAGACCACGCCAAACAAATATGGCGGAAACATCAGCAAAGCACGAGCACGGGCAGTCGCCCTGACCAATACAGAAAAAAAAACAGAACTATTAATCGGACCATGCCATCACCCCCCCTTACCAACGCCCCGATATCGGCCACCAGAGCAATCATATCACGCCCGCCGCGACATGCACCACCTGTGCACTCACCACCGGAGTACTCGCTATCGCTTTATCAGCCCCCCCCCCCAAAAAAAAAAACGAATACGTCTGAGACATCACAGTTTCGCCACGGGCATGTCTCAAATGCCTTCGGGGCACTCGGCTTCACGATCCCTACAAACAACCAACAGGTTCCCGATGTCTACAAACTTTTTTACCGCAGCACACGCGCACATCAGCAGGAATGAGGCGTCATACGCACGGCCCAGCATTAGAACTCTTAGCCATTTGCGAAGAGATTCAAGAAATGGCCCAGAACCTCTCAGTTATCATTCCATCGACATGCGTAGATTCTCTCCCACTACATACCCGAGCATCAACAGTATCCTCCACCCCACCCGCAGCTTTCCTGAGCCGAAGCGATCTCTCCTGCCGCCAACAGGCTAAGTTCTACCCGTACCTGAACCTCCTCTACCATAGCTTGTCCATGAGATCAAAGCGGCAGCGTCAGGTAGGCCGTGGGATTCGGTTGCGGTCGTTGCACCCACAACCGCGACAAAACCCGGCATCGACGGAACGCGGGATCCATAACCAAATAGCAGAGCCGACGCCTGCTTGACGCCGAAGCAACCTCGCACGAGCCCGTGAAACTCGCCGACCAAAACGAACCGGCCAGTGCTGCGCCGTGTCGCCCTATCAGGCTAGGTTGCGCCTAACAGTGTACTGGACTGCGCGTTGCCGTCCGGTGCAACAAATACATGAGTTTTTTTCTGCTATTTGTGTAGTGTGTGTTATCCCGCTACCATAAATTCATGTGCCATCAGCGTGTGTTACGGCGGTGGTTCCCTAATATCACGTGTGTGGGTGCATGTTCGGTTGACTAGGCCGCCGAAAAATTGTCATAAATACCTGTAATAAAATTATTGATAATGAGAAAGTTCAAACGCGACGCTTTTTCTCATACGACCTTAGTCAAAGTCCAAAATCCCAACATATTCTAGTTGTCCTAATGGTGCTGCCGAATACACGTCAGCTTTATAGCGTGAGATACAAAGATCCGATTGCGACCACCGGAAGCGTTTTCAAAGACGATATTCTTTCTTGGGCTACTTAAACCCAGAACTTTTGGTTTTTCTGTATGTCTGTCTGTCTGTCTGTGATTCGATTCAGCCACCCGGCCAAATTCAAACGAAGTCTGCGCAATAGACTTATATACTCACAGCCAAACCTAAACGTCTAAGTCCAGTTCATATGCTCATACTTGGCAACATTGCTGACCAAAAACAAGACATTACGCAAATATAAACCCGAAAATTGATACACGAGGGATACTTACAGTGTTCCTTTATAAAAAAAATCATAAATGCTTGATTTTTGCCAAATAAAATAATACATCCACTGCAGAAAAAAAATCACACTGTCGCCTGCTGTCGCCCGCGCCACTATAGCTTCTGGCGGAATTTTAAGAAATCAAGCCGCAACAGTTACGAAAGGTTCACTAGATAGGTTTCATGTTCTGCTTGCAACGCACGTGGACTAGGGCAACGCGGTTCTATAAACATTGTAGTAAGGTGCCTCAATTCAGGCGCGTCCCCGCCGTACGGCAGCGCTGGCGTCGAAGCACCCGGCCTATAGCATTTGAACGCTGTAAACTTAAATCGACTTGAGCATACCTTTAACGCGTTTACCTTGGGACGAGCGCCACGCAAGAAGAACAACATGGGAGGTAAGCGGCAAAGCGAAAGGAGCCATTTACTTGGCAAATTTTGTCAAAGGCTGTCGTTTCTTCTCGACATTTGCAACGGTAGGCCAATTTCGTTTTTTTTTTACTTCTTGAGGCGCTTGATGTGCTTTTGTGGTAACCCAATCAGCATGGCGGGTTTTCTGAAGTGCGTTTTTGGCGAAACAATTTCGATTTTGATATTGATTTCGGACTTTGAAGACATTGGCTTTCCACCAGAAAAAGCTTCTCGTTTGAACCACCTTTCACTTCATCAGCAATCATCATCATCATCATCATCATCACAGAAGATTGGTTTACCGGCAGTACGTTTCGTGGCCGACATCGTCATCAGTCAGACATAGAAAGCTTCGTCTCATATTACCGTGGATAGTCAACCATTATTTCAGTTTTCCAAAGCATAGAAGGAAGCGTCGGAAACGAAATTAAACAAGTTCTTATAACCAGAAAAGTGGCAGTAATGGGCGCTGTTTTAAATATTAATGTTCGCCTTCGGCTCTGACCTTCCACCAACTGTGCAACACAAACTTGTACGTACATACTTCTCTACAATAACAGTGCCGGCCGTAATTTGGAGTGTTGCAAATAGCTTTTGTGGGAAAAAGAAATGAAATTAGCCTTAAAACTGTGGTTATGATTCTCACTCTAGAATCAGAGTTGTATGGGTTCGCCTCCGGAAACAACAGAACTGGTACAAGCATTCTGCGCATCAGATGGGTGCTGGGATGCGCATGCGCTTTTGTACTTCAATTTTCCCACACGGGGATAGACGCACGCGGGGGAAAGGTAGCCCGCAGGGTAACCTATTCCCAGCAGTAATGTAAAGGCATTGCGAAGGACAATTTACACAGAAGGTGCATTTGCTTACCCGGTGAAGTTGCCGTTGACGCCATCACGTTTGCTTCTTGCCATCCGTACAGGCACAATACTGCTACGCACTGAAATAAAATCCCATTCCGGCTGATGAGATACATGTTGACTAGAATTTTGACTACCGACGACGAGAATGTTGAGTAATGAAGTCCTAAGCGCAGTGTACTGGCCAGTGGGTCCTGCGAGCTCGCTTTTATACGAGATTTCTGTGAGCAAGGAATGATGAAAACTTATGGAATTCGAACAAAGCCGCTCTTCATACATGAACTTGATAACACGCCTTTGTTCGCGCATTATCTCCACCGTGTGTTCCATGGAGGGGTCTTGAATTCCGCAAACTTGTTGACAAAACTATTCTGTTCGTGAATTTTATCTTTCTCGCCTTAGATATCAGGTGCAACTACGGTGCAATGCACCGTTGTCTGACGGAAGCACAAGGAATAGTCGTTGGCTCCTGACCTATGCAATGCTGGGTTGACACATTGACTGCTAAACACCGCATTCAAATTACGGTGTCCAAACGAAAGAGATGTTTGCGCGGTTTGTGTGACAATTCTAAAGGCTTTGCGTTGTTCTTTCTTAGTTCTTGTTTTATTTATGACGTACACGCACTTCGTGTTTTGTTTCCGATGAAGCGCTATGGAACGCCTGGAAGCTAATTGGAGTTGAGAACGCGTGGTCAGCTCTGGTGTCCGGGGATGCGTGCTTTTCGCACACGGCTTTTGTAGACGCAAGCAGTGTTCACTGTTGTGCGGACGCCTTTTCAGGACGCCTGCTGTGTTCGAGATTTGAGGACATGAGCCAACTAATGCTTTGATGTTAAAATATGTCAGGTGTTTTCCGCCGTGCGAATGGGGATGTCCAGCGGGGCTGTAAAATCATTGTCACTTAGTAACAATTGTCGCAAGGTCTCTGTTGTCGCTATGATGTACGCTGATCGGCCTCCTCTCAAGTGCATACACATTCGAGGATACTTCGGAACCGATGCACGTATGCCGGTGGGCGGACAACGGAATCTGGATCGGTGTACCATCCAACACGACCTGCGTAACCCCTTCGTCTCTTCAGTCCCGAGACATCCACACTAAAATCTCCGAATACAACTTTTCAGCAGTGTCATCGCATGTAACCCTTTGCCCCAGGACAGACCGAGGGAATGTAAAGCTTTTTCTTAGAGCTGTAAATAGAAGGCAATAAAGTCTATTTAAATCGCTGGCATTCTTTTTTGAACATCGCGTTTTGCGAGGGCTTGATAATCTTGACGCTTGTCACTGTTTTGCTATGGGGTTCCCCCATGCTTTTGAGCGGATTTTTTCGGTCGCCTGCAGAGTGGACTGCGGCCAGTCCCCCTTAAAGGGGCCATGCAGGCAGAATGCAATATTCGCTCATTCAAAGACTGCCCTCGTTATAATAACACTGACACCCTCTTTTAACGCAAACTTCATTTATATAAGTTTTATAATTCAGAAAAAAATTCCCTCGCACTTCCCCGAGGGGGAGAGTGTGTAAGTGCGAATGCACGGTTGTTGATTGCGCGATTACGGTGGATATCGTGATCTTGGAGGGGAGAGGAGGCGCCCAACACCCGCAGTCACTGAGCGGAGAGAGGAGGAGGAGAGTAGCGCCCGCCGTTACGGCGAGGGCTACACGAGCGCCCTCACGCGTCGGAATGCGGAGCGCCCGCTACGCGAGCGAGAGCTCTCCGCCCGAAGTGGAGAGGAGGCGCCCAACACCCGCAGTCACTGAGCGGAGAGAGGAGGAGGAGAGTAGCGCGCGCCCATCTCCCCCCGTTGCTAGGAGACGAGACGAGAGGAGCGCGCGCACCCGCAGCTGTTGCTATGCGGACGACGGCGGCGGACGATTCAGGCTCGCTTAAGAAGTGCATTCGCACTTAAAAAGCGAATGCCCATGTGATCCACTAGCACATTTCCCGCAATAGAACTTATGGCGTAATATTGGCAGCTCTGCAATTCGCTGAGGCTGGCACGAGAAAACGCAAGTTAGGCAGGGCCTATCAGCTTTCCGAACAAGCTAGTTGGGCCTAAATTTAATTCATATTCTTTTTGTAGTATTAGGAATGGTGGAGTAATCAATGAAGGTTACGAACGAACACGTAAACATCGAAGAGGTTAGTGGGGCACTTTGTCGGTGGACACTGCCTAACACAGCCGCCGAATGCCTTGGACTTCGTCTGGCACAACATTGGCCAGCTGACATAATCGCCACGACCACTTACGTGATCGTGTTTGTCAAAACAAAGCTTATGTTTTACGAAATGATTAATATCCACCGTAATAAAAATACGGCAGTTATAGAAGTGCGGTCAGAAGGAAAGCGAGAACGCTCACTGGGACTTAAGTGGTATTTCCGCGCCATCTGTGATAAGGCAGCAGCACTAGTGAGCATACTATGCTTAGTTTTAAGGCTTTGACCAGGATCCCTGACTGTCGACGTCAAAACACATGTGATTTAGTCGATTTACGGGATAATTGAAAACTAGGCTTTAAATGTTAATTTATTCGCGAATAAGGCATGTTTGCTGCAGGACAAGCCCTGAGGGCGCACTATATCACCAAATCTTTTGAATAAAGGAAACTTTGTCCCTTTACTGTGCTTGTTGTGGTTAAAGGTCCAGTTTTAAAATATATCGCGCAGTGGAACGCCTGCCGCTGAACGGCACATGGATCCTTGGGACTTTTAATCTGAGGACATGGAGAACAATTAACACACACGTTCGTCTCGCTCTTGAAAGCCATCGCGATTAACGGCAAGGCGTGGAAAAATTATGAGCCATTCTACTCTGTGAATGTGAACGAACAGAACACCTTTTACGCGAAGCCTATCGCTGTAGGTACTAACCCTGGAAACTTCTTGTAGCAACACCCTTACATTATAGCTCAGCCGTAGTCAAGCAGACACCTCATGTGATTTCGGGACGCCAACGGAAGCGCCATCGACGACGCTTCGGCCGCGGTCATAACCAAGTCGTGGCTGCTACGGCTTCTACAGTGCAAGCTTGTGGTCTCTCGTTCGTTCCAAGCAGAGGGTGTAGAAAGGGGGACAGGGTAAAAGTAAGGCAAAGCTCAGCAGATATCAAGTCAGCACTTCGTGAACTTACGTTTTACGTACAAAGAGAACGGATATGGGGAGGGAGATAGTGAGAAAGGGTAATGACAAGCGCCACCAGAAAATTATACAAGGACGGGCTGGCTAAATGAAAGTGTACTTGCCGTTCACCCCTCCTGCGATTACTGCGACTCGCAGCGTCTGTGTTTTGCCTTTCCGTGTCGTTCTTGGCACGTTGGGTGTGCGCTGATGCCTTAAAGCCGAGTTTCGCTTGACAAAATTGGTCTGGTCATGGTCGGCCAAACAAAGTGTATACGTATAGCTGGTGTGGCATTTCTGAATATTGCTCGAAGTGCAAACCACTTCCGTAGAGATGAGCGCCTGAAACGCTCAGAAGAAATTAAAAAAAATGTTCCTAATGTTTCGCTATATCCGGATACATCGGGTGCCAAAAATTCCTCTGATCATTCAACTGCACAGAATGGAATGGCTCCTAATGTTTTATAAAAGGGAGTAGAGATGACACAGAAAATAGGTGAAAGATGCCAGAAACTTTTATTTCTCATGAGCATTAGTAGCAGGCAAGCTTTCTAAATACCCCTCCAAACATGGTGTGAATAGTTTTGGAGAGATGGTATCTCCCTGTCTTAGTCCCTTACGGATCGGAAATTTATCGCTTTGCATGTGGAGGGTCATCTTGCCCGTGCCTAATATTCTTTTAGAAGGCTTATGTAGGTTTCCTCTATTCCCTGGTCTTGTAGTGCTTTCACAACGGCTGCGGTGAGTGCAGAACCAAACGCTATCTCGTAATCTATAAATGCCACGTAAAGGGGTTTAGTGTACTAAGCGGAGTTTTCTATCACTTGGTTGACGACGTGGATGTTATGCATCGTTGAGTACCCTTTACTATACCCGGCCGGCTCTCTGGGTTGATGGGAATCCAGGCTCTCACCTAAGCGGCTCACTATAACTTTCGTAAACAGCATGTAAACAGCTTGTAAACAGCTGGTAGAAAGCTTGGCTGCGGAAAACATAGGAGTAAGGATATAAGGAGAATACTTGAGCCATTCGAGGTTTGCGAACGACATAGTCTTGCTGAGTGCGACTGCAGAACACATGCAAGGAATGCTTGAGGAACAAAAGTCAGAAAGCACGGCCGTGGGGCTCAAAATAAATGTGAATAATTCTGAATGTGAATATAAGTGAATAAATATGAGTAAATCTGAAGGAACGAGGAATAAGCATGACAGGAACATCTTTTTCAGCTCAGGAAACGAAACGCTAGAGGAGTAACAGAATATAAATATCTCGGACAGATGGTTAGTGCTAACCCCAACCATGAGAGAGAAATCCAGCTCAGAATAGGCATGGGCTGGGGAGCACTCGGAAAGCACTAACGTTCGTTTGAAAAGTAAGCTACCTTCGTCACTCAAAACAAAAATCTACAACCAGTGCATACTTACAGTAATAATATACGGAGCTGGAACTACGCGCCTCACTAAACAACTAGAGTGCGAACTTAGGCTCAGCGGGCCAGGGAACAAAAATGTTAGGAATAACACTCAGGGACAAGAAACGAGCTACCCGGATAAGAGAACAAAGTAGAGTGGACGATATCATAGTTCAAACAAAGAAAAAAAATGGAAGAAGGGTAAGGCCGATAACACGATGGAGGGATGAAATACGGAACTTCGGCGCTACGCTGTGTGCTCGATAAGCGCGGGACAGGAGTGGTTTTAGGTCAATGGGAGAGGCCTTCGTCCTGCAGGGCACGTGAGCAGGCTCATGATAATGATGATTATGATGATGATGATTGGTAGCAGGCATCCCTAAGAAAGATACGTACACTCACATACTTCCGACTTGGCTGTACTTACGTAGAAAATGGTGCCCATTAATAACTAATCAACTCAACATGCAGATCGATGTGATGAAACGTCTAGGATTTTGGTCCAAGTCATGTTTTGAAGAGCGCGCGACTTTGGTGATGGGAACGAGTTAGCAGCACACGCACCTATAAGACCATATTCTGACGCCTGCCGATATAGAACGCCTAACTCTTCAAAACCACGTGAAACTTCGGGAGTTCTTGATTTTGATAAGCATACATACGGTCCAAGCCAAAAGGGCGGCGATTAAAATGCAAAATCCTAAATCAAAGCCTATAACTATACCCCCTCCCCACACACGCACGCACGCACGCACGCCCTCACGCACGCGCACACACGTACATAGACACACACTCGCACGCACGCACGCACGCACGCACGCACACGCATAAGCAAGCGCGCACGAACTCACGCACCCGGATTTATTACACCTACATATGCCCACCCATGTAAATACACGTAACCTTGCGCACACGCACGCGAATGTCTACATCGACCCAGAGAAAGGCGATGGCATTTCCTCCTATAAGCCCTCTTCCCGAGGGTGTTTGTTGGCCTGACTATTGTCGGGAACGCCACACATTCCTTTGAAGTGCTTACACGTACACTATAGTCCGCATTCCGACAAAAGATATTGCACAGTTATTGATTAATTCAGGAAAATGCAGGAAAGAGAACGACCACAAGTGTATAGCTACATCACAAGGGTGAGTCACGCACGAGGGAATAGTTTACAGGTCATAATTGGAAGGCCGCTTGCGTGCTTTTGGTGCCTAGCGGTCCGATGGCTAGGACACAATCACGGAAAGCGGGGTGCTCTGTGTCCACGCACAGGAACTTGAGGCCCGGCCAAGTGACGTTCCACGATGTTCTGAAGCACGCTTGTATTTCGTGCCAGAAATACATCGTCGTGTTGCAGTCAAGGAATGCATGTTCTGCGGTTTCCGGTTTGCCACACAGGAGGCATCCGGCGCCCCAGGGGAGGAAGAAGCCCCGCTCCTGCTGACGCGCCATGACTGGCAACACTGCCGCGTGGAAACGGAAGAAAAAATCTTTTGTGCCGACTGGGATGGGGGATTGCCTGACTCGCTTGAGCACATCGCCTCCACCCTGAGGGACTGGTGGCTGACGGTACAGGGGTGGTGGCAGTGTCTGAGCAACTAGGTCCGAGCATAACTTTCGCGGCTTCACAGCGAGCAGGTATTCCCAAGAAAAACACGTCTGAAGTGAAGCCACCACGCTAGCTATCTCCCTGTAGAACCCGGTGATGCGACAGCCGTGATCGAAAGGCGCTGATGTGGCAAGCCACGGCCGCAAGTGAAAGGAGCCTAGGCCTAGAATGGCCGCCTGAACAAACGGGTCGACCTGGTCGCGGAAGAAAAGGAAGCGCTGGACTACGAGCTTGAGTTCTGCGTTTATCAGTCCAATGCCACCCCCCTCCACGCTCCAGAAGAGATTGGTGCGGTGCACGGGCTCGTATTGCGACCGCCAAACGAAAACTGCCCACGACCTGTGTAGCCTCTGTATCGAGGCGGCATCGATGGTGGTAATGCGCGAAGCGTACAGAATTGCGGGGTAGGCTACCATGTTGCACAAGAGGGACCCTGCGTAAATGGATATGTTACGGTTCCTCCAGGGGTTAGGCTTCCATTCGGCCGCGTCAACTTTTGATTTCCATCGAGGCGCCACCGCCTGGCCCACTCCGATCTTTACCCCTAGATATGTGTCAACGCGGTCCGACCACCGCATGTTGAAGCACTTGCGCGGCTTTCTTTCCCAGCGCCCCATCCAGTATTCCTGGATGAATTCCGTGTCTGTGAATGCTTTGCTGGTTGACGGCTTCGATCCAAAGTACGGCGATGCACTCTTGGATGGCGGACTTGTCAAGCGAGAGTTCTGAAGGTTCGGGCTGCCACACGACGGTGAGTCTCTGCAGTCTCCCTCGGATTTTTCAGGGTTCAGTTCTGCACCGGAGAAACCGCAGAACTGATGTGCCAGTCGGAGTACTTCTCCAGCTTGGGCAGCTGTTGTGCAGATAAGGGCAACGTCGTCGGCATATGCCAACACTCTGAGTTCCTGTCCGCCCATAACGAGTCCTTGGATTTTGGTGGACGCAGCAATCATGCGACACAGCGGCTCCAGGTAAAGAGCAAAAAGTAGTGGAGACATTGGACAGCCTTGGCGGACAGAGTTTTCTACCATGATGGGGGTTCCTCTTTGCCCATTAACGATTATGCTCGTCGTGATTTGAGTGTAGCATACCTGGATCCACTCCGTCATGGTGTCTCCTACTCCGCAGTGCCTGAGGAGTGTGAACAGGAAAGGCCCTTGTACCTTGTCGAATGCCTTCCTAAGGTCGAGCTGTAGCACAGCGAGTGGTGCTAACCCTAGCTCTCCGGCCTCACAAGCGGTCCTCATCCAGTGAAGGTTGGAATTTATTGTTCGCCCTTTGAAACCGCAAGTCTGGTGTGGGCCCACCACCGTACTAAGGGCCGTTTCGAGTCGATGAGCCAGTATCCGAGCCAGGATTTTGTAGTCTGACGACAAAAGGGAAATCGGGTGGAAATCGGATGTGCTTGGAATTGAACCGGATTGTGGTGTTTTCGGCCGGAGGACCAGGTGGCTATTTCGCACGGAAGGAGGAAGTTGCTTTTTGTGCATTGTGTCCTCGAAAACTCGGACACAGTATCGGAGTATCGGACTTAAACCTTTTTGAAAAGTCATGTAAAATTCTGAGAAAATCCCGTCTGGACCTGGGGACTTGTTTACGCGTTGACGCAAGAATTTGGTACCCTAACAAAGGCTGCCAACGAATATTGCCGGGTGATTCGTTTTGGTCGTATTTGACAACTTTGAGCAGTGTTAACGCTTTTTTCTTCCGCACCGATCTTGGAGGTGAGGCCAATTATGCTAATACTGTGAGTGATGTAACCAAACCTCCCTTATTTGAGCCAAGAAAAGCTATCGCGCTTCATCGGTCCCCTTAGGCAAGCTACGGTAGACGCGAATGAAAGTGAATGCCGCGCTAGATTTCTGGCGTTGATAAACTTTGTTCGTTACGCACCGATCTTGCAGACATGCCCATCATGCTAACACTACAAGCGATGTAGCCAGAGATCCCGTATTTAACTCACAAAAAGCTATCCCGAACCCCCGATCGCCCCGTTGAAAGCCAAGCTAGGCTAGCCACGAAGGAATGCGCACTTTCGAACAGAAATAGCTTGTAATTTGCCTCAAGGCACCAATTACCGCAGGTTAAAAAGAAATTGGTTGTTTTCTGCGAAAGGAATGACCCCAAACCAGGAGATGGACATGGAATCCGGACGATGACGCCTGCTTTCGTATGCATTCTGGCGCTGCGTTGACGCTGATATCTGGCGAGCATAGACGTCGGCGTAACTTCCGCGTAAGCTCGCGTCGCTGTGAATTTCGCCGACGCCGTCACCGCGGGGCGATGTCAACGCCGAAAGAGCGGAAAATACGCTGCTGAAATAAGGGAAGCAGGAGAGTGCGAATATATGTGCGTGTGCGAATATACTATGTGCCTGTGCGAATTTAAGTGCGTGTATGCATTACACGCACATCGTGTACTTTTAGCGTGATATTATGTGCTGTGTTTTTATTTCGTTTCAGCAGATGCCGTTTTTTTCCGTCATAATTGTTTTCAGTTAAAAAACGTGCACAATTAATTGAATTATTGCCGTGCGTGCAGCGTTAGAATAAAATAATAAATCGAGTGATTTCCGAGCGTACAGCATTAGATTAAAATGCCATCTGGATGTTTTTTTCGCGTTTCGATTGAATGATTAATCTTTTTGAACGCTCAGATTGGTCGTGAAATGTTGGAATGCACAAAGTGTATGGAACCCGAATTTATTTGTAACGTCAGAACTGCACGCATGTCGTAACTGGTACAGTAGTATGGTAGCACTGGTTTCGCTTCGTACTCTTACTGTAGCATCGCAAACGTAAATTAACCATTCAGAACCAAGTAAAACTATTCAAGAATGGCTGTTAAATTTCTGCCACTTACGGAATTTCCAGCTTAATGAATTTTAGTGTGCAACACACCTTGGTGATCAGAGTAACGCAGCATTTGGGATTTCGCAGGTTTAAGGCAGAGTATGATTCTGGTGTCTGGCGTGTCGTTTGCTAATAACTTGCATGTTGCAGGCTGCTGACTGGTGCAACTTGCATTCAAAATGACTTATTGGTGCGGCCTACTTCAAGGATCGAGGCTGTTTCCTCATCGGGCATCGCCGACTGTTTGGCAGTCTATGCAAAAGTGGGTAAACACGCTTGTTTTATGGTTTTTACGGGCTTCGTCTTGCTGTTACATGCACAACGAAATTTCAGTAATCTGAAGTCATCATTTTTTCGCTAGGGACTCTTTAGAAGGTGTTTAAGCAGTCTTACACCAGTGCCGTTTTTGGTGACTATTTTTGCAGATTAGAATTTTGCCGACACAACGTAGCACTGCGAATGCTTGATGTAGATTTACAATCTAAACAGCACAAGGTACGAGCTGACTCTTATTTGTTTATTGCACAATAAATGTATGTATATACTGAACTTTTGTGGTGACGCAGATGTGCTGCTGAACCTCGAATGATGCCAACCATTTCGAGAGGTTCTTTTGGCCACAGCAGCCAATTTTCGAATGAAAGAAAAAAAAACAAAGTGGCGGTAATTCACTACTGCACCCCTCAAGACCAGCTATAGCATCAGCGCGTAGAACCCCCAAGTTGGATTTATAAATGCAGATCATCCCTCTCGTCAACCGAAGCAGGTGCGCGTAATGATAAAAAAAACTTAAATATGCACGAAAAAACTTCAGACCGATTCAACGTAACAGTAGTGCCCTGCTGAGCATCCCTTCATAAAAGCTTTAATGACCTTGTGGGCTGGTTGGTATCTGCTATGCCATAAAATCCTAGCCCCACTGAATTGCTGGTCACGAATGCACGCCCCACAACGGGGAGGAAATGGGGGGCAAGTGGGCCAAATCGCAATTTTACCTGTCGCAAGCGGTCAGTGCCCATTTCGTTAGCTATATTATTAAGGAATTGTGTGACGCAAAGAGAGAAAAATAAACCTTGGTTCAACACCTTACACACAATATTTTCTTTTGGATGCACATAGGGATGTCTGGAAGAGGCGTTGCCTGTTCGAATGAATGGCATTATAGAAGCATTTGGGCACCAGTGCGATATTTCGGTGCATATAAACATTCTTTGTGTTGATGAACAGCTGAGAATTAGCACTTGTTCCTGTCCTGTGTTTTTGCAATTGTGAGCTTAGGTCCAATTTTCATGCTGTTTTTTTTCATGTTTTACAAACGGCAATTTGCCTGGTAACATATTCTATTGCTAGAAAACGTTTTCAAGCAAGTTATGGCTTTTTGCAAAATTTACTTGAAGGATTTTTTGCTCTGTTTATTAGGGTTGACGGGATTTGACTACTGTATTTAATGTAAATTGTAAACACTTTCTACTCAATATTTAGTGCCAGTGTACATTTGGCTGCTCCAATAAGAGCATGAACAGTAAAGAAAAGGAAATATTTCAGATACATATTTGTGCCTGATGACTATTCTGTGGGCGTGCGAAGTTTGGTTGGTGGTAATTGTCAGGTGACGACTTATCCGTAGCTGTGCACGTTGATAGGGACATTTGAAACTTGAAAAATTACTCAAAAAATTTTTGTTGTCTTTTTTGCTGCTATTAAAGCTATAAATATGACAACATGGATTATCCGTACCTGTTGCTGTTCAAACTTTCTTGACAGATCTCTTCATACACAGTAAGCTGTTAGTGTAGCTTCAGCTTTGAAATATTTGGTTCAATGCTTATTTAAAAAAATTTGGACAGAACTCCTTGTTAGGGACTTTCACGTAGTGTGTAACAATTGTAGTTTATTCATCCTCATTGCGTTTCTTGCAATTGTACATGTCTATATCCTCAGCACAAAACCGACACGACAGAGGGAAAAGAAAACATGGGACAAGCTCTGTATGTCAACTAAAATAAACTTATTGGAGTTGCACAAAAATGTATACCCAGCATCCATACAAAAAATGAGAGAAACAACCCAATAATGCCCGAGGCTTTCATCGGGTTAAATTTTGTTTTTTGTGCATCTGTTGGCGGCATATTTTTGTGTAACTGCAGAGCCTTTCCCGTGTTTTCTTGTCCCTTTATTTTGTATGTTTTGCACTGTGGAGCTGATTATTTACCAACATTACTACAGTTGTACATTTTGGTTTGTTGGCGCTGCTCATGACAAAATAGTTCACCCCGTTGCTTATTTTTGCTCTGCTTTGGCTCACGTCTCCCCACACGGACAGCATCCTTTGTTTTATTTTTGTTGTATTTGGCACTCTTTACGGCACCACAAGGCAGGTCGTTTTCTGCGCCGCTTAGTCTCTCCTCCTTTCAACAGTTTTTAAACCTGCATTACTTTTTTCGTTGAAACGAACGGAACATATTTAAGGAAGCTCTGTAACTTTTCTTTGTGCATTTGTGTTTTTCCTTATGTCTGCCCAAGGCCGCCTTGCCAGCATACTAAGCAGTGTTGACATGAACCACGCAACCAATGGTAGTAGGTTGGAAGAGTTTTGCTTAAATGTATTTCGTCTTCAGGCTAACTATTATGGAATGTCCATCAGGGCATTAGTGGTTTGTTGCAGTGGAAAAAGCTGCTGTGGTAAAAAACCATGAATGAAAATTTGCTCGAAGCCGTACAACACTACGTGTTGCTAGCCATAGAATACTATGCATTCAAAATAGCTGACATCTGACCATAAATTGTCCATCAATTACGGCAACTTGTTTCCTGCACATCGTTCAGAACAGTGGTTTTAATGTGGATAGTATTTTGGATTTTTCTCGTCTATCAAAGGAATAAGCGGGGGATCTACATGTTCACCCGCTTAAGCGGGGATCAAACTTTCCTTCGCACGTCTCAGCAATGAATGAATTTGAAAGCTAAAAAAATTCGAGGCATTGAAAAGGCATTGCAAAATAGCTGATGGTAATTGATAGAGAGCAGACATCGAAGCTGCATAATAGCTGCTTACAACAAAATAATAATCACTACTTTTTACAGTTAGTGAGCCTCCCTTGTAGCAGTGGTCCTGTGGACATCTATATTGCCTAAAACATATTGTTGGGCTTCTCATGTGTGCCAGCTACTTACAACTGCACAACACATGACAACGGACATAGGCAGAGAATAAGAATGACAACCGCATAGGTGTCCTGTGTATACAGGCACACAAGCTATTTAGGTGTCCAAACATTATTCATAAGTGAACTCGTCATTGGTGCTTTTATTGCATAGCTTTTTTTGGCTGGTAACCTGTCATTCTGGGGATTCAGATAAAATTTATTAGCCTTCAGTCACTTTTGCTGGTGCCGAACGTCTAGTGACATCAGGTGGCTTTTTATACTGAGATCATGTATATGTGATCAAAATCTTTTGAATTACTACCACTGCTGGTACGCTTCATGTAAAAATAATTTAGCACACATGCAACTTTAAAAAATTCAAGCAATGACACAAGTGTTCAAATGAGAATTAGTGTATTCTTTCAAGAATTTATCATCAAATTAGCATTTAAGGAAATTAAAAATGGTATAATATCAGCATCGTAGAGAGTCAAACGAAAAATATAACTTTAGCAAAAAAAGGATATTTTAAACAAAATTTCACTTTTGACATGTTGTAATCTTATATCAGCTTGCTTTTTCTTTCTTTCCAGCCTGCACATGTGCCAAGTTTGCCGTGCCACAGCAGGTAATCAAGGCGACCCTCTTGTCCGTAGTGTCACAGGAAATCAAGGCTGTCGGTCCGTCAGCTGCATAGTGCTGTCTCAAAATTAAATCGATCGTGAGTCGCTGAGTTTTGTCTCTGCTTATATATTTCAGCAGCTTTGACTGGCTGGCCTTTCAGCTAGCTGTCGCTGTCTGACTAAATTTATGTGTGACTATCAATGCTGCCGATTTACATCTTGTGACTGCCAAAAATGCCCGTATTTTGCCCAATAACACTTACTTGCAGCATAGCGTAAAATGTGTAATTATGTATCAATTTGCTTACCTAAAATATTCACATAGTTCAAGAAACGCTTTACAAAAATGGCAAGAACACGTCAGGAAGTACGCAGAAATAAATGAAGAAGCACCGTAAGAATACGTCATGAAGTACATAAGATGTCATCATAAAAGCCATAGAAGTGCATCAAGAAGTACACATAAATCTACTTAAAAAGGCTGCAAAAATACATCAGAAGTTCTACAGAAAATCAATCGTCAAACTCTCTACAGAAACTCTGTGGCCAAATACTTGTTGAAACACGTCAAGAGCTCGTCAAAAAAAAATCTTCACAAACTCTACAAAATCTCTATACAAGAGGAAGACAACACTCTACAGAAATACATCAAAAACACAACAGGATTTTTTATGAGGGTGACCTGAAGCGAGGACCTTGTTGAGTATGTGAGCGATATTTCTGTGCAATCGGTTGCAGAGAAGTGGTTGGCATGCAGCCTGAGAGTCGTCGTAGATGTACACTGCACCAGTGCCTGGCACAGAATGGCAAAAATTCTCCATAGCACGCGCGATTGCCCTTGTCTCCATATCGGCGGTTGCGTTGAGGTCAAGTTCTGTGCCTGCTGTGATGAGGGTATGACTTCTGTCTACGACGATGGTGACACCCGTCCCATCTAGGAGGATGGCGTCAGTGTAGTAGAGTTCGGGTTGTGGCTCGGTCTGGTCGATCTGCTTAAGGATGGCCTTAACACGAAGGGTTCGTCTTTCTTTGTTCCTCTCCGCATGCATTATTGCGGGGTCGAGGAGCACTGCAGATTTTGCCCCGTATGTAAGGCTTCAGTTGTCCGTAAGTGCTTCCCCCATATTGGCTGGTGTCGTATTCAAGGTTGTGAAGGATGCTTATGCCCAGTTCCGTGTTTCGCAGACGTTGTAGCCGATCGATTTTGTGCGCGTTAAGCAGTTCCTCCAAAGAATTTGTTGTGCTGGTGTGTTCAGCGCCTTTGTTGAGGTATACGTGGGCACCTTGAGTCCGATCTTATCGGCCTTTCTTAAAAGCGCTTGTATTCCTCGGAGTTGAGATTTCTTGAGAGTTTGCTATGACAAATGCTAAAGTATCCTGGAAGTGATGAGGGCTGCGTTAAGGCGAAGGACATCAGCTTACCAGCAGCTGCTGTAATAGTTCTTTGGAGCTGAGCAGCGCCGTCTCCCATCGCTCCTCATTAAATGATGATGATGATGATGATGATTCCTATTGGTTCCCCCTTTGAAGCGGGGTGATGACATGTCATCTTACCAAGAAGGACTAATATAACCATGTTTTACACTCTTGGTTTAATACTAGTGCTGCTTAGGGCAGGCACTAAAGCTTATTAGGCCCGAAATACTTTCTTTTCCCTGTTACAGGTGGTAACTGTCCTAGGCAATATTACCCTCTCTGCTTTTCGTCCACCAGCATTCTAATCTTCTTTTTGTCCCCTCGACAGCCTCGAAGTTAACTTCCTCTGTGATACCCTTAAATCCTAGGGCCTCTGGAAGCCCAATATTCCGTTCATGTAGATTTGGATAGATACCCTCACATTCTAACACTATGTGCTCCATAGTTTCTGTTCCTTTTCCGCAGACCACGCATACGCCATCATTTTGTGAATACTTCCTCACAAAACTCTTAGTTTAGCAGGCAACCTGCTCTAGCCTCAAAAAGCAAACCACTGCCCTGGGAATTATCGTAGAAATTTTCCTTTGCGATGTTCATCTTCTGAGCCCTGTACATCTCTAACGACGTTTTAGCTTCCATTTTTTCCCTCCGTTTATTCGTTTTAATCTGCCTTGCCTCTTTTTTGGTTACCTTGGCTGGTTTGGATTCCCAACTGTTCTTTCCATATTTCATCGTTAGCCTTCTAGTCTTTCTTAACCAATGCGTGTCCACGCTTTTCAACTATAGGTACCTAAAAACCTTAGCTGCCCACCTTCGTTGATCCATTACCCTCAACCTCATCTCAAAGCATATTTTACTTTGAGCTTTCTGAATAAATATCTGATATTTATTCTTTTGTGTCTTTTTGTGCTTGCCTGTGCATGCCCATATTATGTGTTTGAGGTCTGCCCTTTGGCCGCATGCTTTGCATAGGTTGCTGACTGTCCCGCGGTAGTAGTAGCTATACGAAAGGGGATTAGGGACAATTCCTGTCTGTATTTGTCGCCAAGCGATGCCCTGTGATCTATTGAGATTGTCGTGTGCCTCTGGATACTTTTTCCTGCTGCATCTATAGTGGTACAAGATTTATCTATCCGTTGTGAGTGGGTCTCTGTCATCCACTGTTTCTTCTAACAGTGTGTCCGCAGGAGGTTGGGGCGCTCGGTAGACTAGATCTCAAGCAGCCTCATGTGCGACTTCATTGCCAGGCAATGCGGAGCCGTCTGGAGTCCATAGTAATTCGGTTTTTGCTTGGGGGTCTTGTTTTATGTCTGTAATAATATTGTATGTGGTAGTCAAGACGTAACCTCATGAATAGTTTAGGATTGCTGATTTCGGATCGCTTTATTGCTTTTTCCTTTCCGGTGGCCATGGAGAGGGCTATTGCCACCCCCTGTACAATCGGCGGATACTTGGTCACAACTATAGAGGCTATCACAATTGATGCCGTATTGTCCACGACTACACATATCACAAATTTTCTTTTATGTCCTTGATGCAGTGCAGTATGTGTGTACAGGGTGCCTTCTATCTTACCATATTTCTTTTGGAGAGCCTTCGCTCTCTCCTGCCTTGAAAACAGTTACGCCCAGTCGGGCACGCCCGCCGAAGAACGATAAATATTATCTGATAGGCGTGCGGGGGCACTTTGAATGCACCGACACAACTACAAGCCGTTCATGGACGTGGCGCAGCGATGTAATTCGGTCAGTGCTCTCATGCTCCGTTTACTTCTGCGTGAACCTTTACGTACCACTTTTTCAGAGTACCCACAGGAACGCTAAGTATAGTAAAAGTGTTTAAGAACGCAGCCACTTTTACGCGTTTATTGGCTTTGAGACAGAAAGAGAGAGACAGAGATAGGGAAACAGAAGATTTGTTTATTGACCGTTCAAAACAAACCAACGCGTTAGTAAAATTAGTTCACCCTTTTATGGAGCCCGAACGCGTAGGGGTGACGTGACAATAGGTGGCGCGTTTTATGATGGGCGGCTTTGTGGCAGCCATTCATGCTATTTCACACAGAACACTTGTGGTGCCCTCTCGTTATCCCGTTATCGGCGCACTCGGAAAAATAGGGCAGGTCGTTGATATTCTGCCGCTGCAGTTATCGGACACTGCGGCTAATATGTTCCTGTTGTCTCTGTACCTAAGTCCCCACAGCGCCCTTCTTGAGTTGACCGCCCGCGAGATTTCGAGGACCATCAGGTTCAGACAGGTAGCTGAAGGTACACAGATTGGTGTGACCGAATTCCCAGCGGCAAAATTGGAGTGCATTGTGCCAACATGCGAGGTGGAATATTTTTAAACCGGACCAGCTTTGTGGTTACGCACATTAATCCTGCAGCATTCCGAGTAACAAGAGGTGAAAGGTATTGAGATAGGTGAGGCAGGTGGAATCATTTTAGGGATATTTCCGGGTTTAACGAACCAAATCTACAGCGGTGCCTTTTGGCACGACGTATTGGAGGCACACAGATTATAATATACCCTGGGGAACCTATATAGACACCGAAATCTAGACAGGGTCGTGCTCGCTTTTCGCCTCCGTCAGGCAAGAGTCCGGTTGAAAGTCAGTTGAAAGTCAGTTGAAAGTCAGTCGAAGAGTCCGGAGTTGAAAGTCAGCGCTAGTCCTGTCCACTTCTTTCTTTTTGTGTCCCTGTTAGTTCGCGCTGTTCCCCAAGATCCGGTAATCGATCTGGCGTCCTCGGGCAGAGCAACGCAACGCCGTAGACAATAAGCCACCATGGCGGGTAGCTGCAATATATTTATATGTATTCTTGTAATTGTATACCTATATGCATGATGCGTATGTGTGCGTGCGAACGTTTGTTTTGTCCGGGCGTCGCGCTTTCAAAATTGGCTGCACATTCTGAAATTTTTAAATTTATACGTTCATAGGGCAACGTGCTTCCAATACTAGATAATAAATATAACTCAAAAGACATGAAACATCTCGAGTCGTGACATTTAAAGTCAATTTCCGAGCGGGTTGTTCACCCAGGGGTAGTTTTTAGGACACTTCGAGCAGGTCTTCATGAAGCGCTCGCCTCCGGCTGGAGTGTTTTTGTACGTGCACCCATTCGGCGTAAGGCAGTTGCTGGATCCGCTGTTGCTGCGGTTAGTGCAAGTGCGCTTGGCATAAGCACTGAGCGGCTCGGGGTTCTTCATGAAACTCAGGACCTCAGAAGCCGTCACCAAGTATACGTCATCCTTTTGCAGCAGCCAGTCGAGAAACTGCAGATAGCCCGCCTTGCGCTCGGGGTGTTTCAGATACCCTTGGTCAAGAAAGAGAGGGAAGGGGGCCCGATTGGTAGTGTAGAATTCGTCGAAGTTTGACCTGCGCAAGGGGGAAGAAAACGAGCAGTTTTTAGAGCACTGTACGTAAGAAGGTATAGTAACGTACTAACAAACTGAGCGTACTTGTCTTTACGACAGCAATTTGTCTACAGAACTAAAATGCATACCAAGAAGCTCGTTTTGTTTTGTACATGTTGTTACGCGATACCACCCTCCCAGTCTGCATGGTTCGGTGTGTCTGATATTGGACGAAACCGTTCGGACGGTACAAACGAAGTGACAGACGTTGAGCTGACTAACAACGACGGCTTTATTTCGCCGTGGCGGAACATCTACTGTCAGAAAGAAAAACAGAAGGGCAGATGTGAAGATAAAGATAACGAGATTCTAAACGCACTGATAATTAAATCAATTGAACAGCTGCGAAAATATCGTTCATCGATTGAGATATCCCAGTGCATGCGCAAATATGACCAGACACATGTGCTTCAAGAATACAAAGAACAACGTGCCCGACAGATGTTCGAAGCTCAATTATTTCACAAGGGACAAGAATCATATGTCAGCATGCCATATGTTGACGTACTACAACAAAAACACGGATTTGTCGAATAATGACCTTTGTCCTACCGCATCTTCCCTCAGTGTAGATAAAAGTTCGTCTTAAACGTCGTTATCTTCAACTTCTCCTTTACTGCTTTGTGTTTCTTTTTTGAGGACGTACATTTTGAATCAGCGAAATCAACTCGTCGTTGTTACTCAGAACCCAGTCTGTCACTGCATCTGTCTTGTTCGAGCGCTTTTGTCTAATATCAGAATGTACCCACAATCCCGCACTAGTACGCTTTATTACCTGTTGTGTCTTATTGGAAGCATAATTTCCGTAATCCAAACATAACAGGCATTATTCCACCTGTTCTATAAGTCAAAAGTATGCTGGTCTGGTATGTCTCCCGTCTCCTAGCATCCGTTGCTGAACCACCCAAAATGCCAAATATTGGGAACGGCCGCAGCAGCTGCATAACGACCCATTTACGAAGAGTAGGCTGTACTCCAACTCATAAACTGGTAATAGAAAATGACTCTGTGGTTCCCATAGTTTACTGCGGCTCTTAGTATTTTTCCTGTGTGCACGCGAGTTTGTACCTATACAACCTGCTAGAAAAATGGTTCATGTGTCCGTTACGGAAGAGATATTTTTACAAGCATATGCCTGCATGCTAGCTATTGTAACAAAACAAGCATATAATATCTACTCGGTCCGCTTCCCTACTACGCATGCGTACTTGAGGTAGTTGAAGGTGTCATTGGCTGTCTCCGGCGGCGGCAAACAGGCGTCGGCCACTGCGCAGGGAACGTCCTTCCCTGCAGCCTTTTGGAAGAACACGTTCAGTGGGAGCACCCATAGTCCTGGGTAGGAGCGCACGGGGCAGGGCGGCACGTTGCAGGGCCGTCGGAAGCCGTAGTTCATGGTGTACGGGTAGACGGGGGGCTCCCCGCGGACCCGCGGGTGGACAAGCGTGCTGTCGTACCTGCAATGCGTTTTTGAGGATCCTCATCAACTGGCAATTACACAATTTGTTCACATTTAGCTGAAACCAATACTTCTTCAGGACAGGCTCTTCAGGAGGTTCCAAGGTCAAACAGCATTGTGTAAAAGTTTTATACCGCTACTGTGTTGTTTTATGGCCCAGAGCTGCGATCATAAGAGGGTGATTCAGATCAAAACCAACACTTGCTGAGCTCTGTGTTCCAATTCGGCTTGCCTGCTTTACGCACCTCTCGTTCTAGGAAACGCATAGTGTTTCGTTGATAAGGGATGCGAGAAGCCATTTTAGGAGAAAAAATACCTTTACTTCCGTAAGGATTCTCCCGCTGTTAACCGCTATTTGGCGCTGCGTTGATGGGAAATTGAACGAAGTGATGGAAAACTGATGGGAGTGATGGGAAATTGAACGAAGATTCGTATATTCGTTCAGTTTCCCATCACTCCTAGTTACAGACAACGCAAGTCGAGTTTGTCGATGAGCGAGTTACGACTGTTGTTTAACCTGTATTTAGTTTTTCTATGTTAGCACCCTTTACAATGATGATGAGCCAGCACTGGTTGTCGAACTTTGTTGTTACTGGCTGCATCGACGTTGAGTAATTTCTTTTTTTTTGTGCTCACGCTTTATGAATTGATTTCGTGCCAAGTAGCAAACGTAAATTTCTCTTTCGATTGTTTTTCGACGAAAACTCCCAAAACATTTACTGCCTTTCGCAGTTATCGCGAAGGAATACTCCTCTAGGCAACTCATCTTTATCAAAACATATGCAATAGGGCACTTGATATAGATAGGTAAACAGGGACTTGTGATCTTAAAGAGAGTGCAGATGACCTGCCCCTCACCTCCAAATCAATCAATCAATCAATCAATCAATCAATCAATCAATCAATCAATCAATCAATCAATCAATCAATCAATCAATCAATCAATCAATCAATCAATCAATCAATCAATCAATCGACCGCTTTATCAACACGGGGCCGAGAAAAATGTTTACAGGCTATTTGGACTGATATACTGGCGGCTAGTTTCCGATTCAATGAAAAACTACACAAAAATGAGTCACACGTATCGACGA
This sequence comes from Haemaphysalis longicornis, assembly GCA_013339765.2. Taxonomy (NCBI): domain Eukaryota; kingdom Metazoa; phylum Arthropoda; class Arachnida; order Ixodida; family Ixodidae; genus Haemaphysalis; species Haemaphysalis longicornis. The sequence goes on along the minus strand of CM023457.1, from coordinate 83,408,149 downwards.
GGGTTCAAAAATAAAGAAAACGAACGAAAAGAAAACAAAAAAGCAAAAAACACGAGAATACAGAGAGCCGTTTACCCGTGCTTAAGGGGTACAATCACATCATTAAACAACGTTGACTTTAGCTAAGTCGAACATCTTGCAAAAAAATTTGAAGTACCTCGGAGTTACTACTTCAGTTGGGATATCATGCCACAGTTTGGCACCGTAGAATTCAATAAGCCTTTCGCCATGGACGTTATGACATATCGGCAAGCTGAAGGTGGCATTGGTTGCATGCCTGACTAGGGCTCCGAATCGGAGTAGAACATAGAGCTAACGGTACAGGAAAGCAGTGGTTTACACTGGTGCTTACTAAAAGAGATATTTGGTACTCCCAAAAAGTTTAAAAAGAAAGTGCACCCAACTCCTGTAAAGTTGTATTGACAGGACGGTTGAATGCTGAAAGTGTTTTATTTTTATTGTTCGTCGTTGTAATCAATTGAATGGCGTAAAATATGTTTCATAGATACGGCCCCTGGCTACTGTACAATAATGTGGCACTGAAATAACGTGATATATAAAAGTGATAATAAATTGCATGGGAACATTGTCGCCTGTTAGGTTAACGTGAAACTTCTAAACGCAAATTTTTTACACACATTTTGGATTCCATCTTTACAGTTCTGGTGTGAATCAAATACACTACCCATATAATAAAGGGAGGTTGCACTGTAAATTGGCTCAACGTTTCGTTAAACTTAAAGAAGTAACACTCATTACCTTTCAGCGTGAATGAAATACGACATATTTAGTTTTGTACGCGTTTAGGCCTAATTGACGTTTCCGAAACGACGACTAGATACTAGACATTTCAGTTATTATAGTATTCCGTAGGAAAGCGAGAGAATCACCGCAAAATAATATAGTGGGGTCATCTACATACATTAGTATTGTGGAGTTGTGCGTTGAGTATCAGAGATCGCTCGCATCAAGTGAAAACAAAATAGGACCTACAACTGATCCATGAGTTACAACACAAGTTATCTCAGTGTATGTTGAATGGTGATTATCGATAACCACTTACCGTTTCCTAGATGAAATGTAGCTAATAAAGTATTTAAGGAGAGTTAACATGTTATCTCCGTGTAGTAAACATCGTTACCTTCGCTGCTACTACTCGTTCGTGGCACCCTGCATATTGATTTGTGAAAAAATACCTTTAAGTGAGACCACCCGTATGTGTTTCTTAGTTTGCGCGAGTATAATAAATGCAACGACTACGTCAGCATTTTCATTGGCTAGATCAGATTAGGTTTGCCCGTTGTTTGAGGAAACTTCTGCACACATCTATGCAGTTCCTCACTGTTCCCTAAGCAGAAGTGCAAGGCTCCAGCAATGTTCTCTTTTTTGGGAGGAATGCTCAGTAGCTTTGCGCAGGTAACAGGCACGTAGTTGACTAACAGATAGTGCGACGTCACACAACTCGTGGTAAGCTACACTGCGTATATTCAGTGAAGCCGAATGAATGAAATGTACTGTACTAACGAGCATTTCAAATCTGGGACTATAACTTTTTCTTCAAGGAAATTTCGGCTTAATTTACTCACAGAGAGTACTTGTGCAGCATCTTGAATCCTTCATCTCCACCAGTCCTCAGAAAAGGACCCCTGAATCCGGTGACGTCAGAGGTCGGCACATTGGCGAAGGCTTTAAGCATGGTACGCTGGCCCACGACCTCTTGCTCCCACTGGGTGCTGTTTATGCTCAGCCAGTAATTCGGGTCGGTTCGTTGACTGTGAAAGGTGAGAGGAAACGTCCGTATTATTTTTATGTTATATGTTGTTCCACAAAAGGTGGATATTGCTCCACACACGGCCAAAGCTGCAATAAAGAAAAAGAGGGCCAGGCATCGGCCAGCTGTGTAATATTGCAGGATGGAAGCATCTCATCACGCATAACGGGAGCACTGACATTGCAATAGTTGGTAGGGTGACTTGTTGAAGGAAAACAAGAAACGTGATGAGGCTTGATATCAAGAATACACACAAAAGTCGTTTCCGCGTCGACGAAAGTAAAGATGTAAATGAGTTGGCGCCGAGGCTGTAAGTGGTGGCTAAGGCTTCGGCAGTAGTGTTATGTGTTGCTTAAAATGGTGGGAAATTCCACTCTGTTAAGGTAAATGACCAGCGAAGCTGAGCGTACAACAGTTTGAATAAAACTACTGAAATCATGACGGAAGTTAGGCTTAGACTACCCGAGTACCGATCTTGGACGTCATTATATCTCAATTGATGGTATCGAAGCAGGGGTAGACTTATCAGCTCTTGGTGGACAATCGGGGCATGACGCCTTAGTTCCGCACGCTAGGAAATTTTCTACGGCTCTAGCGTCGGGCAGTACGGATACGCACCCTCCCCACCACCACGGGAGAATAAACGGCATATTCAACATGGGTAACGGCAAGTTTAGAGTTACTGCAAGTTGAGTGAAACAAGCAAGGGAAACAACCAAGTACGTGCACACATACACGGCTCTTGCTATAAAACGCTCCACCCTTTAAAAAAAGCGCACTCACAGGGATTCCTTGAGTGAAATACTATTAATAAACACAGGCACAAAAGCACCTCGTGCTTTTGCATCGAATTCTGGAAGGAGTAAGTTAGTTGTTTCAATTTCCAGAGGATGTAAGGGGCACAAGAGAGAAATGAAAAAAATTGCGCCCACCTCCCCGCGAGGGGAACCATGTGTATATGCGACGCATCGTGGGGTTCACTTGGTGTTTCCGTTGGATTGATTCTGAAATCACGTGAAACGGGTCGGGAACGCGTATGATTATTATGTTTTATGATTATTATTATGTTTTATTGGCTAATCTTGGTCAATCTCTCTAAGTGGTATGCTTGGGGCTTCGCTGTCGCAACGACCTTTACTCCATCATTGTTGCTGGAGCTTCTTCTCTTTTATTGCAAGTGTTAATCGTTACCCCATCATGCGTTGTATCAGTAGCATCTTGACGTAGTTTGAATGAGTCAAGGATATAAGGCGCGTTCGTAGCGTTTGATTCTGTTTCGGTTTTGTGGTGCAGTGCGAAGAGCACCATGTACCTCGCGTTCCGCCCACAGGGTCGTGGGATCGAAACCGGGCGCCGCTAAACATTATTTTTTTATAGTGTATGGGGAAGGGCGGACGACAACAACGCCGACGACGCTGCATGGACAAGGCGAGTGAATGAGATGCAGTCGCATCTAAAATATGGCCAGGCTGCGATGTTCACTTGTAGATTCTGGTGAGAATGAATGAGTTCACGAATGATCAGATTGGGGTGGTGGGCCCCGGGTAAACTAACGTTGCGAAACTATTGTCGAGAGCCAACCACCCGTGCGCAGCGACGAAATAGTGGCCTAAAGTGTCGTGCGTGTTTTTGTTTGGATTGGGTAGGCCTGTCAGGAGAATCGGGGCTATGGATCGGTAAGCAGAGCAGTGTCAAGTAAAGTGTGTAACAGTTGTCGTATTATAAGCAGTGTTTCAATACGGGCAATAAAGAGGAGAATGTCTTCTGCTGCTGGACTTTTTTCGGACGCGTAAAATCCACGGAATCCTAGCTACAAAGACCTCCGCTTTAAAACGTGCACACGCCCATGCAGTGACGTGAGCTAGGACTCTCAATAAAGAGCCCTGCAAGCAAGCAAATATGCAGCGGGATGGCATTCCGTTGCAGTGGGTGCTGTAGCACACTTATGGTATGGGCGTACTCCCGTACAAATTTTAACTGCTCGCACTTGACTTTATCCGATATTTTATTGCATGTAATCCCGAATAATGGGGGTTTCCTGTGGCCGTCCTGCTGCATATTTAGCGACAACACCCATTGATGTTACGTTACTTATTCGTCTTGCTGTTCGTACCATAAGCAGCTCCAAAATGGGGCTTGTTGGCATATAAGAAACTTTTAGTTCGTGGCTTTGTGTCTAGCCGGACACCATATCCCCTTTCACAGTAATTTGCTTTTGGAGCGGCCGATAATATAGGAACAATTATGCGACTAAGAAGGAGAAAGGAGAAACGTAAAATTAGGGATGTGCTCTTACTTTCGCTTGAGAGCAAGTTTGAGGCAAAAATAGGCCATAAAGACGTTGTGTAATGTTTAGGCGCCAGAAAGATTTCAAACGCACACGAAGGGATGCAAACGCGCTTAGGCTAACTGTGGAACAAATGTTAACCACACCGTTGGCAGCTGGAGCCACAATTTTGTTTATTAGACACTACCCAAAAATAACACGCGCATTCAAAATATCAGCTGCGTCGTAAATATTCAATTTAAATTGCTTACGAGCCTTCATTCAAAAGGCCCTCATTCCGCAAACCCTTTCTAATTACGGAGAAGAGTACCTTACTGGATGGAACTATAGCGCCTGGGATGGGTAACGTAGAATTAGGCAGACGATGGTTCCACTCGCATCCAAATCGCTTTTCGCGGGACCCATTCTACTCTTGCAAAATTTATTTTTCGGGTTCTCAAGACTGGCCTTCTTTTGTTGAAAATGTAGTTTTCCCAAGTTTGTGATCCACTTGGAATAATTGTCAGATTATAAAAAAAAACACCCACACCCATAACAACAAGCTCAGTACCCTCTCAAAATTAAACACATAAATTTTCATAGGTCTCTTGAGGACGCCACTTTTACCGAACCAAAATTTTGCATAAACTTTAACAAGACACCTGAAAAGCATATGCCCTATCTTTGTGGCCGAAGAAACTACGCAGCAGAACGTGGGAAAGTCAAGACAACACTCGCGTTTGACAATAGCCTTTAAACATGCGAGATACTGAAAGCATTACAGTAAAAAAACTAGAATAATGACTAAAAATAGTCTACGCCTTTGTAGAAACGACTACTATGGGCAAACGCGAAACTTTCCAAAATCACGTACAACACTATACGAACCCGTGTAGTTTAGAAGAACTTGTTGGTGGGCGAGTTGGTGCATCTTCAACGCGAAGTAAAAAAAACTGCGCGATTTTGGACGGCCACAAAAAGGGCGGGAACACAGGATTGCGCCTGTCCTGTGTTCCGTCCCTTTTTGTGGCCGTCCAAAATCGCGCAGTTTTTTTGCTATACGAACCCACCAAGAATGCATTGGTGGAAAGTACAACGTAAGAGTGTGTGCGTCTTAGACGAATGCCCGTTTTTTATCGGGACAGTTTATTTTACCGCGATTGTGCTCTCAAGTGATTCACCAATACGGCCTCTCCACAGCTTTCCTTGGAGATCAACCATCGTCTTGGCTAAAGCAAGGGGTGCATTTTCTGCCTAATTTTGCATATCAATGCAGGATTCCCCTCAAATCCGAACTGCTTCTAGCGCGCAGGAATAGCGCGATCAGATTGGCTCGGCTTAATATCGGCAGGCACACAGTAGCGATTGCGACCGCAGGAAGCGTTTTAATGTTTCTTCTTTTCACCCACAATTATCATCATCGTCAGAGAAGGTCGGCTTTCTGAAGTACGTTTTGATTGCACAACATACGACATGAGGAGAACTTAAAGCTTCGCTTTAAAACACCTGGAATTCGTCACGTTAAATACATCAGCGGACATGAGGCAGTCTCCAAACGAAAATGCTCTGAGCAAGAAGTGGCGGAGTGCGAAGAATCCTGTTTGTCATCCCAATATCCTCCGCATAATCAATCTCTAGGACAGCTGAACATTTCGTCCCCTTCCTCTGCGGCGCATCATCATCGTCGCTTGCGGCTGAGTTCGTTCGGGCTGTTCCCGGAATAAATATTCCAGCCGATACCCAACTGCCAAAATGGTCAGGCCGAGCTTTTTGTGTTTTTAAAGCAAAGCTTTCAGCTTATCGCTGATGTCGCCTGTAGTCCACGTAAAACCCACTACAAGAAAGCCAACTTTCTCTGACGATGTAATGATCGCAGGTGAAGTGCAGAAAAATTAAATCGTTTCCCGTAATGGGAACCGAACCCCAGTTTCTTGCGTATGAAGCCGTAGTATATCATATGGCGCCGTTCCGGCACAATATAAACAATTTAGATTTCAAGGCCGCATGGGCAAGCTATACTCCTCAAAAACAAATGCACCCCTCCTTCGACGTACGACGATGATTGCAGCCTAGGGAAAGCCATGCATTGCTCGTGTCAGTAGCGAGTGAACCAAAATCACACCCTTTTACCATACACAAATTAGATATCGCGTTACTACCAGACTAACGATCATAAAAAAATTGGGTTCGTTCGCTTGCCAGTGGTTCGTTGGTTATTGGACTTTATATAGTAAATCTCCGAATTCCCCCATCCTGGTTGCTTTGACGGAGCGTCGGTTGATTGTTCTCTCACATTCTTCTCTGCCTCTCCTCTCGCTTATTCCACCGATATAATATATATATATATATATATATATATATATATATATATAGCAATAAAAAGAAAGACACACGTCGAAAAAGGAAAAGGTTTAACGTTTTAACGTTTCGGCCGAGGGACCGGCCTTTGTCAGATTTTCTGACGGAGGCCGGTCCCTATATAATATATATATATCGCAGGACAACATTTCTTGGACACCGGCAAGTCGTACAAAAAAAAAAGAAAGGCACACGTTGAAAAAGGAAAAAGTTTAACGTTTCGGCCGAGGGACCGGCCTCCGTCAGAAAAATCTGACAAAGGCCGGTCCCTCGGCCGAAACGTTAAACCTTTTCCTTTTTCGACGTGTGCCTTTCTTTTTTTTTTCTACCACTTGCCGGTGTCCAAGAAATGTTGTCCTGCGATATATATCATGTGATTGGTTTGCTGAGGCATAATTGATCATAGGATCTGTTATGGCGCGTTTACTGAACGCTTTTAGAATACTCTCATAGACGCGGTCTTTATACAAATTGTTTCTCGGTAGAATTTCTTGTGTCATTAAGAACGTGTTTTGGATAGTCAATGCAGCATAACGGGTCGCCTCCCTCCTTTCAATTATCACCAGTACTACGGCTGCCAAACCAGTCAGTGGAATGAAACTCTCTCACCAATGTGCTTACCTGATGGACTTTACAGCAATCTCATTGTCCAAGCGGTAAAGCTCGTTGACAGCTTCGTAGTCAAGGTACTCCCCGGTCAGAAAGAAAGTTGCTTTGATGCCGCATTTATTTTGCTTGTTCTTCCTTCCCGAGTCTTTCAAAAGTTCCCGGTAGAAGGGCATGTTGTTGACGTTGACCGCACCGTCGAACGTCAGTGTCACAAACTGGGGCATCTCTTCTACCCGCAGACCGGCCGGAGGCTTTTCGCTTGCGCAGGCGCAGGTCGGGCAGCTTGCAGACTTTGTCGTCGCATTTTGGAGCTGGAAGTGTAGCAGGGCAGATATGTGTTAATGCGACAAAAAAAAAACGACTCTAAGACAACTTGGGATTTGGTCTAGCGGAATTGATGCGATAAGACAGTGTGTGCCGAAAGGATATTTCTATCCTTTTCTTCCGCAGTCACTAGCAATACGGATGCAGTCTCATTCGAAAAGTGACAGCAGCACAACTGCACATTTGCTGCGTTCCTGGGTAAAGCAGATGGCGGGGCTGGGACTGGAAGAAAGAAACAAAGAACTTGAGAATCATAGATTGTGGGGAGTATAAGCGTTGGCTATAGAACATTTTTCTATATGACTTTTGTAAATCATTGGGCAGTTGTCGTATTCGTAACGAAAATCGAAAGAAGATCCGCTGCAAAACTTTCGAGAAGTTGTGATCATCTCGTGTCTCTTTTCTGGTGAACTTGACTCTCAGTCGGCCGTGTTTGCACACTTTTTTCCGGCCTCAAAAGTCGCTTACGGGGCATTTCTCACCCACCCCTCGTACGCAGTGCCTCTTGTGCTTATCGCTCCGACGCACTTGTCCCGTGTGCTGGCTTTAGCAGCAGCACTACCAGGCTGTCATTTTTTTTTCGCCCACCACGACCAATTATTCACCACATTCATTCTGAATACTTGTTTTTTTTTCCGCCCTGCACTTGCTTCAGGCTCAGAAGCGCCAACTACGGGGGGGCAGTGGGGCTCGTGCCCCCCCCCCCCCGGACGGCTTTACGGGGGGGCAGAGCCCCCTCCGGCCCCGGCTGAGGATGTTTTTAAGGGCTTGGCTCGGCTCTAGCTGCGCCCGCTGACATCGGACTGTTGGCCGTCCTGTCTGCCAACTATTGTTTACAATAAGGGTTGGGATCTTGAAAGACAGTTCCGTCCTCCCGATGGGCAGGGGGAAACGCAGGGCCGTGTCGCTTTTCTTCACGGTGAGTTAGATGTGCTCAGTGTGCGGATTGTTGACAACAATGTAGCGCTGCGCTTAACTATGGTGGCTAGAAGGGTGGCCCTTCTAGCCACCATAGCTTGGCTTCAGCAGCACGCCAGCAAATTGACATTTTGTCGGGAGCATAGGTCGGCGCACTCACTCGTGAGTACACTCATTTGTACTCATTTGTACTCAAACTCACGAGTGAGTACGATGATGAGTGAGTACACACCCAGATTAAAAAAGTGAGTATGATGACGACTGAGTACAGGGGTAAGTCCACTACTCGTGAGCACAGAACTCATGAGTACACTACTCATGAATATGAGAACTGGTGAGTATGGTACTCATGAGTACACAGTATTAATGATTACAATACTCAAGAATACTGTATTTTCGAGTGCTTGCACTCGTGAGTACATGCACTCGTGAGTACAGCAGTGAAAAAACACTCACAAACTGAAGTCTGGACACACGTGTACGAGTTTCAGACATTTAGCGGTGGCGCTGTGCTGCTTAACTCTCAAGGATGGTAAAATCAGGCAACGAAAACTGCACCTCCCTCCTTTGCCTGTCCTTGTTCGGCGCTGTTAGCGTTTTTCGGCGGTCGCTCGCTAAGGGGTCGCGGTGAAAAGGGAAACACGAGGGGGTCAGGTCCCTGTAAGTAGCGCGGCCACAGTTGCTGTGTTTCTACGGTACCTGTTGATTGGAGCAGTTATTTTTGTTTACAAATGCGGGGAAACGCGTAGCTGTTTCGTTCCGCTTGCTTCATTCAAATTGTTTTAGTGGAAGCGGTGGGGGCTGGCTGCTCACAATGCGTACACTACGCGCACCGATGTCGCTCTTTTCCGCTCTTAAGCAGTTTCCATAGATGCATGTCATGCTCTGGAGTCGTTTCGTAAGCGGAACCGCCTATTTAAACAGTCGCGGTTAGTTTACGTGATTCGCGTCAAATTGACTGCACGGTTTGTATCAACCACAAGGTTTTATTAGGCTCCCGTTTTGAAACTTTTTGCTCAGGTTTCGTAGGACTATGTCCTCGTGCTGTCCATTTACAAGTGAGAATATAGCCCCACCATGCAGGTTGTGGGTTGTTAATCGGTCATCGTAATGCCCAGTCGAACGCGTGTGACGCCTTGTTTCGCCTCGCATATTTTGTCGAACAGCGCTGACATCTTGCTGCTAGAGGAGCGTTTTGCTTTCGAATGGCAACCCGATGCGCTGCTTCTCGTTTATGCCACCGTGTAATGATGAAGCTGACGACGATGGTGAATTTCGGTGGTTGTTCTTCCCCTACCTTCATCTGCTGTTTACTGGCGGGGCGACCACTCCTCGCCAGCAACTTGTGCCGAGTTTAAGCTCGCACTGTGGAAGGCCTCGTGAAAGGGCCGTTTTATATGATGAACGCCAACGCCAGACGTTGGGTTTTTAGCGTTAGCTCACGTCTTGGAACGTTTCATAAAACATGTTGCTTGGCCACAACGATGCCACCGCACTTTTTTATCGATAGCTCTCAGCTTCATCAGCGCTTCTGGAACCAAGAGCTGCAGATTTCCACCGTGCAACCAACGCACCAACACGGGAATACAGTGACGTCAGTGCAAGCTATCACGCCTTCGAAAAGCTTGTCTGCAATCTTTGTTTTCGAGGTAACAAAGCACGCCAGAGCAGTAGGGCAGTGCTGTAACGGCTGCCAAGCACCGGCAGCAACTGGGTGCACTGCGGCCGTCGACTGCGAGCGATACCCGCTCCAAGCCTCCAAAACACATACACATACACTGTTGGGACTGGGCCATCCCAGCTCAGTCACTACTGTTGCGACGTTGCCCTGCCAAGTCTGCTATCGACGCGGCGCAGACCATAGCGACGAAGTACCCGAGATGACGGTTATTTGAAGCAGCATTTATATACAATATATGCAAAGGTAGCAAGAGCGTTACATGGCTAAGACAAGCGCGATAGCACTTCTCAACTCAAGGCCTTCGATGAGATGCCGCCGCACCACCGCTGCTTCCGGGCTGGTTTTATACTTCCAGGGTTCCGTTGCACCCGCGTGCAGTTCCAATGTCTCCAGTCGGAGCTATTACTGGCTGCATTATGAATCTGGCAAATGGAGGCAAAGCGATTGCGTCAGCCGAGCCGCCACGACCGGGAAAGGGAAGGCGACTCTGCGGCGGCGTCTCCAGGCGCTACTTGCTGCGTGTCGGCGGCGATTAGTTCGTCCCAGGCATGATTTGGTCCAACCGTCGCGATGGGAAAGGAAGAGCAGACTCGGCAGCGCCTTTCCCGCCAAGTCGCGGCACGTCTGACGCGGGCGGTTTGGCCTAGGCGCGAATCAACCCCGCCATCGGCACTTCGCCAGGTGCAGCGAATTTGTGTCGGGCGCTCTGGCACAACACACACACGAATACAAAAATGAGTGGTCAATGTCAGACCCGTTTCGGGGGCTCTTAACGGAAATGAACATAGCAGCGCGTAGCGCCCCTGTCGTGTCCCTTTCTCGTGTCCCTTTCTTTTTACCCCTGAACTGCCCATTAAAAGAAAAACAAATCGACTCGTTTTTTTTTGTGCTGATGGTTCAGTCATGCAATATTTTTGAATAAATGTGACCAGTAAAACACGTATTCAAAGAAATTTCTACTGGATGCGTCAAACCACTGAAGTTCACGGTTCATAGATTTTGCGGGACGTCTTATTTGGGGGCACCTCGTAGTTAGCCGAACTCAATGTAAAAAGGCCCTCACTGCTGCAGGTGCCCCTTATGATGATGATGATAGTGGTAGCCCCCCCTTCTGTTTTTTTGTGGGGTGATTACGTGTCATCTCATAGGGACCCCCCCCCCACTGCTTCCTCCCCCTTCCCTTCGCCGCTTCGAGACGCACTCCAGGTCTGCCCCCCCCGGACAAATAAGAAGTCTACGCCACTGTTCAGGCTCGATTCTACAACGCGTACAGTTGTACAAGGCACATGAGAATCTCGTACAAAAAGAAGTTTCAAATTCCTTTTACTCCGAAAACGGCAGCGTAGACGGTACTTTCGACCGGACGGGTAGGAGCACTGCACACGTCGGGACACTTTTCTTAACGCCACGCGCTAAGGTGCTTCGTTCTTCAAATACACAACACTTCTGAAGCAAAACTGTATACCACTACCTTAACTTGGCATGATCTACGATTTGGAGGCGCCGGAGCCTTATTAATCCAAGAAGAACTAGGACGAGGGATAATAACCCAATAAATTCATTATGATATTGACTGGGATTGGCTACATGATTGCTCATTGCATAGAATAAATGTAAATATGATCTAGCTAAAACAAAAATTGTATTCTGTCGCTTAGTGCCCATTAGCAGCGATTTTTCTGCGGGAAACACCCGCGAACACTGCATGTTTCGCCCCTCCCCAATTTCCGCATTAGTGGAGATGGCGCGATATTTTTTGCTCTCGTGGAAAATTTTTAATTGTTTTCTTTTAGTCTTTTTATTCTTTGGTTTTCAAACTTTTGTTCGACTAATTATCTTTATTTAGGCTAGTATGACACTTAAAGGGACTCTGCAGCACCATGAACGAACACTTTCACTTTTTTCTTTGCGTCTGGAAACACTGCAAAAGCTACAGCTATCGCCAGCACGAGCGGCACAGCGGGATTTGCTCGTGGCAGCAGATACGGCTTGCGTTTCTGCTTCGATATTGTGTGTTTGACTTTAAAGTGGCCATAAAATGCGTTCATTGCTGAAAATGGAGGCAAGCCGGCTGATAGCCGCTTCACGGTTGTATATCATTAATTCCAGCGGTCGAAGAATGCCATGAACGGGAAAGGTAGAAATATCTTTTGACGAAGTTTCCGTGTTATCTGATTGTCATAGAACAGTAATTTTTAGCTGAGGTACTTGGGACCCCTTTACTTATGTACTGGATGTGTTGGTTGACTACATTCTGCAATCCTTTAAGATCTAAAAAAAAAGTTGAAAGAACTGTTTCAGGGTCTTTTTAAATTTCTTACTTCCGGTAGTTATGGATTTTGGTGGAAATGGAAGGCGCTACGTGGTTTAATCTTTCTAGCTATTTATATTTCTCTTACAAACTTCATTTTCGGGATTTTTATTTAATCTTTGGTTTTTGGAGATGCGTATGATGCACACATTTGATTTCGACACACCGTTTTTGTGGTTTTTTCTTTTTTCTATTTTTTATATTTACTGGGTTTGCAAAATTTCGTTTGACAACTGACAATTACGTACGTTGCTATAACGGCTAAACGTTTTACTTCCGCCAGTGTAGTTATCCAATATAATGTCACAAATCACTAAATTTAGACCCATAGCGGTAGTGTACGAAACGTCTTTTCAAATTGTTAAAGGTAAGTATAGCAACAACGTACAGTATTGTGTATTGGAAATGACTTGACCTAGGTAAGCCAGTCACACCGGAATGTTATCGCGAAAAGACATTTAATAACACTTTTATGATACGAAGAGTTGAAATGCGTAATTTTTGACTGCAAAACGTTAGGAGGTACGTAAAAAGGGGTATACTAAAAACCGAGTAATAAGTTAATCAAAAGCTGATTCGCATTCAAGTAAAGCAACTGAACGCACATATAGTCATCACTACAATTGAAGAATATTTTTTCTCGGCAGTGTTATTATCAGCTCCCGTCAATAGCACAGACCAGTCCGGGTTAGGCAGTGACTGAACAGCAGCTGCGAAATAACCCCTCTTTTATATCTTGCTAAATTCTGCAACATTATACTGAAACTGGCACCATTGTTATTGAGACAAAGCAGCCCCTTAAGATAACCGTGCGTGTATTTTCCTTCATAGCCACTTTAAAACAATGACCCACTTGTGTGCTACAACATACACAAACGTACGGGTGAAAATGCGATATTTAAGGGGCTGGCCAGTTCGTTCTACAGCTAGATTAATTTGATAGTTCGCACTGAATATATAAAAAGTAAAGGCCACCCAAACAGGACTACCGGAAACGCATCTCCCTTTACAACCAGCAACATATTCACGTAGACCACGCCATACAAACATGGCGGAAACATCAGCAAAGCACGAGCACGGGTAGTCGCCGTGACCAATACAGAAAAAAAAACAGAAGTATTAATCGGACCATGCCATCACCCCCCCTTACCCCCGCCCCGATATCGGCCACCAGAGCAATCATATCACGCCCGCCGCGACATGCACCACCTGTGCACTCACCACCGGAGTAATCGCTATCGCTTTAGCAGCCCCCCCCCCCCCCCCCAAAAAAAAAAAACGAATACGTCTCAGACATCACAGTTTCGCCATGGGCATGTCTCAAATGCCTTCGGGGCACTCGGCTTCACGATCCCTACAAACAACCAACAGGTTCCCGATGTCTACACACTTTGTACCGCAGCACACGCGCACATCAGCAGGAATGAGGCGTCATACGCACGGCCCAGCATCACAACTCTTAGTCATTTGCGAAGAGATCCAAGAAATGGCCCAGACCTCTCAGTTATCATTCCATCGCCATGCGTACATTCTCTCCCACTTAATACCCGAGCATCAACAGTATCCTCCTCCCACCCGCAGCTTTCCTGAGCCGAAGCGATATCTCCTGCCGGCAACGGGCTAAGTTCTACCCCTACCTGAACCTCCTCTACCATAGCTTGTCCACGAGATCAAAGCGGCAGCGTCAGGTAGGGCGCGGGATCCGGTTGCGGTCGTTGGGCCCTTAACCGCGACCAAACTCGGCATCAACGGACCGCGGGTTCCATAACCAAATACCAGAGCCGAGGCCTGGTCAACGCCGGAACCCCGCACCAGCCCGTGAAACTCGTCGACCAAAACGAACCGGCCAGTGCTGCGCCGTGTCGCCCCATCACGCTAGGTTGCGCCTATCAGTGTACTGGACTGCGCGTTGCCGTCGGCTGCAACATATAGACGAGTTTTTTTCTGTTTTTTGTGTACTGTGTGTTATCCAGCTACTATAAATTCATGTGCCGTCAGCGTGTGTTATGGCTGTGGTTCCTTAATATCACGTGGGTTGGTGCATGTTCGGTTGACTAGCCCACCGAAAAATTATCATAAATATCGATAATGATATATTGATAAAAAAATTAAAACCCATTTCTTAAGAGAAAGGTTAAAACGCGAAGCTTTTTCTCATACAACCTGAGTCAAAGTCCAAAATCCCAACATATTCTAGTTGTTGTAATGGTGCTGCCGAATACACGTCAGCTTTATAGCGTGAGAAACCAAGAGTCGACTGCTACCACCCGAAGCGTTTTTAAAGACGATAGTCTTTCGTGGGCTACTTAAACCCAGAAATTTTGGTCTGTCTGTATGTCTGTCTGTCTGTCTGTCCGTGACTCGATTCAGCCACCCGGCCAAAGTGAAACGAAGTCAGCGCAATAGTCTTATATACTCACATCCAAACCTAAACGTCTAACTCCAAGTTTATATGTTCATACTTGTCAACATTGTTGAACAAAACAAGACATTACGCAAATAAAAGCCCGAAAATTGATACACGAGGGATATTTACAGTGTTCCTTTGTAAAAAATTCATAGATTCTTGTTTTTTGCGAAATGAATAATAAATTCACTGCAGAAAAAAAAGTTCACACTGTCGCCTGCGGTCGCCCGCGCCACTATAGCTTCTGGCGGCATTTTAAGAAATCAAGCCACAATAGTTACGAAAGGTTCGACTAGATAGGTTCCATGTTCTGCTTGGAACGCACCTGGACTAGGGCAACGCGGTTCTATAAACATTGTAGTAAGCTGCCTCAATTCACGCGTGTCCCCGCCGTACGGCAGCGCTGGCATCGAAGCACTCAACCTGTAGCATTTCAACGCGGTAAACCTAAATTGACTTGAGCAAACCTTTAGCGCGGTTACCTTGGGAGGAGGGCGACGCAAGAGGAACAACATGGGAGGGTGAGCGGAGCCATTTACTGGGCATATTTTGACAAAGGCTGTCGTTTTTTCTCGATATTTGCAACGGTAGGCCAATTTTTTTTTTACTTCTTGAGGCGCTTGATGTGCTTTTGTAGTAACCCAACCAGTAAGGCGGGTTAACGATTTCGATTTTGATATTGATTTTGGGCTTTGAAGAGATTGGCTTTCCACCAGAAAAAGCTTCTCGTTTGAACCACCTTTCACTTCATCAGCAATCATCATCATCATCATCATCATCATCATAACAGAAGATTGGTTTACCGGCAGTGCGTTTCGGGGCCGACATCAGCATTCAGTCAGGCATACAAAGCTTCGTCTTATATTACCGTGGATAGGCAACAATTATTCCAGTGTTCTAAAACACTAGTAGGAAGCGTCGGAAACGAAATTAAACGAGTTCTAATGAACAGATAAGTGGCCCTAATGGGCGCTGTTTTAAATATTAATGTTCGCCTTTGGCTCTGACCTTCCACCAACTGTGCAACACAGACTTGTACGTACATACTTCTCGACAATAACAATGCCGGCCGTAATTTAAAGTGTTGCAAATAGCTTTTGTGGGAGAAAGAAATGAAATTAGTCTTGCAACTGTGGTTATGATTCTCACTCTAGAATCAGAGTTGTATGGGTTCGCCTCCGGAAACAACAGAACTGGTACAAGCATTCTGCGCATCAGATGGGTGCTGGGCTGCGCATGCTCTATTGTACTTCATTTTCCCACACGGGGACTAGACGCACGCGGGGGAAAGGTAGCCCGCAGGGTAACCTATTCCCAGCAGTAATGTAAAGGCATTGCGAAGGACAATTTACACAGAAGGTGTATTTGCTTACCAGGTGAAGTTGCCGTTGACGCCATCACGTTTGCTTCTTGCCATCCGTACAGGCACAATACTGCTACGCACTGAAATAAAATCCCATTCCGGCTGACGAGATACATGTTGACTAGAATTTTGAGCTACCGACGACGAGAATGTTGAGTAATGAAGTCCTAAGCGCAGTGTACTGGCAAGTGGGTCCTGCGAGCTCGCTTTTATACGAGATTTCTGTCGAGCAAGGAATGATGAAAACGTGTGGAATTCGAACAAAGCCGCTCTCCACACATGGACTTGATAAAACACCATTGTTCGCGCATTATCTACGCCGTTTATTCCAGGGGGTAGCCTTGAATTTTGCAAAATTGTTGACAAAACTATGCTCTTCGTGAAATTTATCTTTCTAGACTTAGATATCAGGTGCAACTACGGTGCAATGCCCCGTTGTCCGACGGACGCACAAGGAAGAGTCGTTGGCTCCTGACCTATGGAATGCTGGGTTGACACATTGACTGCTAAACACCGCATTCAAATTACGGTGTCCAAACGAAAGAGATGCTTGCGCGGTTTGTGTGACAATTCTAAAGGCTTTGCGTTGTTCTTTCTTAGTTCTTGTTTTATTAACGACGTACACGCTCTTCGTGTTTTGTTTTCGATGAAGCGCTATGGAACGCCTGGAAGCTTATAGGAGTTGAGAACGCGTGGTCAGCTGTGGTGTGAGGGGATGCGTGCTTTTCGCACACGGCTTTTGTAGACGCAAGCGGTGTTCACTGTTGTGTGGACGCCTTTTCAGGATGCCTACTGTGTTCGAGATTTGACGACATGAGCCAACTAATTTTTTGATGTTAAAATATGTCAGCCGTTTTCGCCGTGTGAATGGGGATGAACAGCGGGGTTGTAAAATCATTTTCATTGAGTAACAATGGTCCCAACGTCTCTGTTGTCGCTATAATGTACACTGATCGGCATCCTCTCAAGTGCATACATATTCGTGGATACTTTGGAATCGATGCAGGTATGTCGCTGGGTGCATAACGGGATCTGGATTGGTGTGCCATCCAACACAAGATTAGTCCCTTTGCCTCTTCAGTCCCGAGACATCCAGAATCAAATCAGCGAATACAACTCTGGAGTAGTGCCATCGCATATAACCCTCTGTCCAAGGACAGCCCGAGGGAATGTAATCTTTCTTAGAAGCTGTAAAGAGAAGGCAATAACGTGTATTTAAATCGCTGGCATTCTTTTTTCAACATCGCGTTTTGCGAGGGCTTGATAATCTTGACGCTTGTCACTGTTTTGCTATGGTGTTCCCCCATGCTTTTGAGCGGATTTTATCGGTCGCCTGCAGAGTGGGCTGCGGCCAGTCCCCCTTAAAGGGGCCATGCAGGCAGAATGCAATATTCGCTCATTCAAAGACTGCCCTCGTTAGAATAACACTGACACCCCTTTTAACGCAAACTTCATTTATATAAGGTTTTATAATTCGGAAAAAAGCGAATGCCCATGTGACCCACTATACATTTCCCGCAATAGTACCTATGGCGTATTATGGGCAGCTCTGCAATTCGCTGATGGCTGGCACGACAAAACGCAAGTTCGGCAGGGCCTATCAGCTTGCCGAACAAGCTAGTTGTGCCTAAATGTAATTCATATTCATTTTGTAGTATTAAGAATGGTGAAGTAATCAATGACGGTTACGAACGAACACGTAAACATCGAAGAAGTTAGTGCGGCACATTGTCGGCTGACAATGCCGTAACACAGCCGTCGAATGCGTTGGACTTCGCCTGACACAATACTGGCCAGCTGACATAAGCGGCACGACCACTTACGTGACCGTGTTTGTCAAAATATAGCTTATGTTTTACGAAACGATTGTTATCAATCGTAATAAAAAATACGGCAGTTATAAAAGTGCAGTGGGAAGCAAAGCGGGAACGCTCACTGGGTACCTAAGTGGTATTTCCGCGCCATCTGTGATAAGGCAGCAGGACTAGTGAACATACTATGCTTAGCTTGAAGGGCGCTGACCAGAATCCCTGATTGTCGACGTCAAAAACAATGCGATTTAACCGATTTACGGGAGAATTGAAAATTAGGCTTTAAATGTTAATTTATTCAGTGAATAAGGCATGTTTGCAACAGGGCAAGCGCTGAGAGCATAGTGTATCAGCAAATGTTTTGAATAAAAGGAACTTCGTCCCTTTATGTGGTTTTTGTGGTTAAGGGGCCAGTTGTAAAATATATCGCGCAGTGGAACGCTTGTCGCTGAACGGCACATGGACCCTTGGGTCTTTTCACCTGAGGACATGGAAAAAATTAACACACACGTTCGTCTCGCTCTTGAAAGCCATCGTGCTTAACGACAATTCGTGGAAGAATTATGAGCCATTCTACTCTGTGAATGTGAACGAACAGAACATCTTTTACGCGAAGCCTATCGCTCCAGGTACTAACCCTGAAAACTTCTTACATTCTAGCTCAGCCGTAGTCAACAGACACCTCATGGATTTCGGCTACTCCGACGGAAGCGCCACCGACGGACGACGCTTCCGCCGCGGACATAACCAAGTCGTGGCTGCTATGGCTTCCAAAGTGCAAGCTTGCGGTCTCTCGTTCGTTCGAAGCAGAGGGTGTAGAAAGGGGGATAGGGAAAAAGTAAGGCAAAGCTTAGCGGATATCAAGCCAGCACTTCGTGAACTTCCATACTTAAAGCTTATAATGACTTTTACGTACAAAGGAAAACTGATATGGGGAAGGGTATAGTGAGAAAAGGTAATGGCAAGTGCCATTAGAAAATGATACAAGGACGTGCTGTCTAAATCAAAGCTTACTGCCCGTTCACCCCTTCCTTCGAAGAGTGCGACTCGCAGCGTCTGTGTTTTGCCTTTCCGTGTCGTTCTGTATACGTTGGGTGTGCGCTGCCGCCTTAAAGCCGAGTTTCGCTTGACAAAATTGGTTCGGTCATGTTCGGCCAAACAAAGTGTATACGTATAGCTGCTGTGACATTTCCTGAATATTGTTTGAAGTGCAAACCACTTTCGTAGAGATGAGCGCCTGAAACGCTCAGAAGAAATTAAAAAAAAATGTTCCTAATTTTTCGCTATATCCGGATACATCAGGTGCCAAAAATTCCTCTGATCATTCAACTGCACAGAATGGAATGGCTCTTTATGTTTTATAAAAGGGAGTAGAGATGACACAGAAAATAGGTGAAAGATGCCAGAAACTTTTATTTCTCATGAGCATTGGTAGCAGGCAAGCTTTCTAAATACCCCTCCAAACATGGTGTGAATAGTTTTGGAGAGATGGTATCTCCTTGACTTGCTTCCTTACGGATCGGAAATTTATCGCTTTGCATGTGGAGGGTCATCCTGGCTGTGCATCCCTCATATATGTCTTTTAGAAGGCTTATGTAAGTTTCCTCTATTCCCTGGCCTTGTAGTGCTTTCAGAACGGCTGCGGTGAGTGCAGAATCAAACACTATCTCTTAATCTATAAATGCCACGTAAAGGGGTTTAGTGTACTAAGCGGAGTTTTCTATCACTTGGTTGACGACGTGGATGTTATACATCGTTGAGTACCCTTTACTAAACCCGGCCGGCTCTCTGGGTTGATGGGAAATCCAGGCTGTCATCTAAGCGCCTAACTATAACTTTCGTAAACAGCATGTAAATAGCTTGTAAACAGCTTGTAGAAAGCTTGACTGCAGGAAAACATAGGAGTAAGGATATAAGGAGAATAGTTGAGCCATTCGAGGTTTGCGAACGACATAGTATTGCTGAGTGCGACTGCAGAACACATGCAAGGAATGGTTGAGGAACAACAGTCAGAAAGCCCGGCCGTGGGGCTCAAAATGAATGTGAATAATTCTGAATGTAAATATAAATGAATAAATATGAGTAAATCTGAAGGAACGAGGATTAAGCATGCCAAGAACATCTTTTTCAGCTAAGGAAACGAAACGCTAGAGTAAGTAACCGAATATAACTAACTCGGACAGATGGTTAGTGCTGACCCCAACTATGAGGGAGAAATCCGGCGCAGAATAGGCATAGGCTGGGGAACACTCGGAAAGTGGTACGAAATAATAAAAAGTAAGCTGCCTCCGTTACTCAAAAGAAAAATCTACAACCAGTGCATACTTCCAAAAATGATATACGGAGCTGAAACTACGCGCCTTACTAAGCTATTAGAGTGCGAACTTAGGTCGGCTCAGTGGACCAGGGACCGAAAAATGTTAGGAATAACACTCAGGGACAAGAAACGAGCTACCCGGATAAGAGAACAAAGTAGACTGGACGATATCATAGTTCAAACAAAGAAAAAAAATGGACTTAATATCGCCATGTAGTGAGACAAACCGACCATCGGTAGACAATTAGGATTACAGGGTCGATACCAAGAAATGGGCCTAGAAGAAGGGTAAGGCCGATAACACGATGGAGGGATGAAATACGGAACTTCGGGGCTACGCTGTGTGCTCGATAAGCGCGGGACAGGAGTGGTTTTAGGTCAGTGGGAGAGGCCTTCGTCGTGCAGGGCACGTGAGCAGGCTCATGATAGTGATGAATATGATGATGATGATTGGTAGCGGGCATCCCTAAGAAAGATACGTACACTCACATACTTTCGACTTGGCTGTACTTACGTAGAAAATGGTGCCCATCAATAACTAATCAACTCAACATACAGATCGATTTGATGAAACGTATACGAAAGATTTAATTTTTTGTAAGGTCCTAAGCGCTTGTTCGGCAGAAAACGATGCTTTATTCGATGAAAAATAAAATATTTAAAAAAAATTGCAACTCTCTTTCTAAATCGTGTGTTTTCGTGACTTCGACAATGACGTATTAAGAGCAGGCCTTCAAACTAAATGTAGCCTGCTGTGCAGGGCTGCTCCCATCTAGCAAACGCCCGTTTGAATATCTTGTTTATCGTCAACTTTCATAGAGAGCGCTGCAGTACTGATGAAGCACGAGTGTTTGCTTTTCTTCTTTATCGCCCGCTCTCATAAATGGCGCTACAGTACTGCTGAAGTGCTGGTGTTGATACCTTCTCGCCGTACTTCTGTCATTCCGTATTTTAAAGGAAAGCTTTACTATTTTCGTTCGGCGACTTCGCCGAGGACGCGCAAGGTCACCTTCTGACCGGAGAGACACACCCCCGGTGGCACACCCCTCGAAGCGCATCGCGTGATCCGTGGGGCACGCTGTCGTTCTGCGGCGGCGGCGGCCGTGATGGGTGCGGCCGCTCAGCTAATCGGAAGCCGACCAAACCCGGGACCTCCCATTCATGCGGCGCTGGGTTGTCTCTGGCAATGTGACTCGGCTTGCGTCCGGCGAAAAGTAATGATGCGTCCAACGGCCAGTGCCGGCGGAAAACATATTGGGATACAGATGCCTTTCTGGGAACAGTGCAATTTTGAGTTTCATAACCTGTAAGATTCAAAAAGAATATAAGTGACATGGAAACTTCTATAGCCCGACCGCCTTCTCATAAGATTTCGTTTTTGTGTGTATTTTATTAACTTATTTTAAAGACATTACTAAAAAGTATTTAAAAGAAATGTCGTCGAAAAAACCATACTCTACACGGAGGATGTTGCGCAGCTCAAAGAAACACGGCCACGGGTTGAGCGATACGGCCTTGTTTTGTTTGCGGTCGCAGCGGCCAGTTTTCTCACGAAGAAGAAACACACACACACAACCAGAAAAACATCGGTCTGTCGAGATCTCGGCGCGTGCAAAGATACCTAGCATATTTCAATTTACCCCTAGACTTCCAGCACCGCTGGGTCATGGCCCAGCGGAAGCGTGGTGTGGGTTAAACATACCAAATTTTAATATTCTGTGTCAGTTACACTTGGCGCTTTTCGCAGTTCTTGCTAAACAATATACAGGAATCCACAAACCACCAATCGTTCAATACACCGGCGTCGCTAGCTACGTGAGGGTATACGGCTCGTGGCTTGAAACGCGATACTCGGAGCGCGTGGCTGCCGGTGCTTGTTGCGCCTCAGGTAAGCGCTTGCGAAACCGAGCTGCCGCTTTGGGGTATACGGTGAGGGTGAGAGAGTTCGTAACGTATGCTGACGGCATCCGGGAGACAGCCCTTCAGTGTGTGGTTCTTGGCGGTGCCATTGGGGTGCTACATTCAATGGCTTACAAAACGCTGCGCTTGTGTGCCATGCGCGCCACGATAACACATCGCGATAAATGCGCCTTCGGATTCTTCATACCGCGCTCGGTGCCAGCTCGCACCGCTTCGCACGGTGCGGCACGGCACGCAGGCGCAGCGTTTTGAAGCCATTGCATGTAGACCCCTACTGGCACCCGCCAAGAAGCACACACTGAAGGGCTGTCCCCCGGATGAACTCAGCATTCGTCACGAGTGCTCTCACCCTCACCGTATACCCCAATGCGTCAGCTCGCTTTCGCAAGCGCTCACCTGTGGCGCCAGAAGCTCCGGCAGCCACGCGCTCCGAGTATCGCGCCTCAATCGCTGAGCACTGCACAGTCGGTCAGCAGCATTTCTTGAGAGGATATGTGATAATAGGTCAGTAGCAGCAGCAGATAATATCTCAGTAGCAGTGCAAACAGGAATATCGGACATACCAGGCCAACCCCACGTCCCCGACACTGCGCAATAGTATCGGAATCTCGTTTAGCCTGCAAGCTCTTCAAGGAAGTCCCGGATGCCGGGAAGTGCCCAAAAAATTCTGACAAAATCCTCACCCAGACAACTCCCCACAGCGTCTATAATCGGGACATCAGGACACAGCTTTCTAGACAAAAGGGGACGCGCGCGTCGCTCTGATTAACAACTGGTCGAAATGTCTACTGCTGGTGACCAATCCAAAGTACCTCTTGTACCTCATGACACACAAAACCTACCCAAAGAAGATGCACTAAATGGAGCGTAATGAAGACAAATTGTCCGCATATTCATCCTACCCCAGTATATATATCAGTTCACTCCCAATATTACCCGCGTGCGGCCATAAAAAGAGCCAGAATACTGTTTCACATGCGTCCTCTTTGAGCACACACATCCCTGGCGAACCTATAAACATAACCGCCCCTGGGAAGCCGTGTCATCCAGGGCGGCCGCCGAAGTCAAGCCGAGTATAGTTGAGAGTGCTGAGAAACAGCCAATGATTTTGGGATTCTACAATTGGTGTAATTTAGCTTAGGAGCACAGGGTTGTAATTGTGTCACCGGTACAGCTCTCGCAGCTAACGCTGGCCATAAAACAAATAGAGGTAAGAGTGGGTTCCGCATTATCACATGCTTACATAACAAAGCGGCATGTTTACATACCTTCGAAATTTTTGTTAAATGTTGCAATCAATCAAACGCGTCAAGCAACACGACCACTGCCACGTTTCACTACCATTTTATGGCCCCCTTGGATTACTTGATTGATTGATTGTAGGGTTTAACGCGCCGACGCCACGCAGGCGATGACGGCGCGCCGTAGTGGAGGGCTCCGGATTACTTTTGACCACCTGGGGATCTTTAACGTGCGCCGAAATCTTGTTCACACGGGGGTTCTTGCTTTTCGCCTCCATTCAGAAAAGCAGCCGTCACGGCCGGGAATCAAACCCGCGACCTCGTGCTCAGCAGCGCAACGCCTTAGCCACTGAGCCACCATGGCGGGTGGATTACTTTTCCAAAGGTACTGCCAAAGTGGGTACACAGAGTTTTCGATAAAATAGGCTGCAAAATATCCAGGGAAGGTTGCACTCATGCGCAAGACTTGAATCGCGAAGCTGGTATAGGTGAGCATTGACAGACACATAGTAGTTCGTTTCAGTCGTGGTAGCGGTTCCAGTGAAATGGCGCGTACCCACTCCAGGGGGATTGGCCAGGAAATGGGCGCCTTACCGAAAGAAATTAGGTAATTTTTGCAGGGAAAGAAAAATATTTAAATATTAGGATGGATTAGCAGTAGATGAGTAGAAATAAAAGTAAGGAGATTAGAGAAAGAAAGGAAAAAAGGTAAAAACGAACACCATTTAATGAAATTGGAAGTAAGAAACACGAAGAAAGTGGTACAGACGAAGCAGTGAGCTGGGCGGGCATATCCTTGACAAGGGAATCCAGTAGGGCTAAATGATGTCTAGCACGGCAGACGGCCTGATTCCAGGATGAATGAGTGCAACGCACTGCAAAGATCCCCGTGGCAGAATCCCAGTTCCTTCGCCCCGAATGACAAAATAACTGTAGTAGACACCTGGAGGTTTAGCCGGCTGCATGTACTTTCTAAGCATCTTCGTCTTATTGAGGAGAACCGTCGGCAGGAGAAGAATAAATGGTCGATTGTTTCTTGTTCTTTGCAAAAGGCGCATAAGGCGACAGGGCCAGATTAGAGCTGCTCAAGTAATAATTTAAATTTGGCACGCGACAGCGAAAGCTAGTGAGGGTGAATTCACAAGCTCGCGACTGGCTTATGCTGCACTTCCATGAGTACCGGAGGTGCTCGAGCTCCGAGTCGTTGTAAGCAGAATCAGGCAGACTTTGAAGTAAGCACAGCCTACGGAAGCGAGCCGAAGTTATGAGGGAAATGGGTGGCAGAGCCTCCACTACTGGACCGCCCAATGCGATTCCCGCCAGAGCATCCGCCGATTCGTTAAGCCAGATACCTGCATGTCCAGGTACCCAGACCAAATGAAGTTCACGAAGGGAGGAAGGCGATAAAGAAGCAAGGACTCGACGTAGGGGGCATGAAGTTGAAGAAGTAAGGGCAGAACAAGCAGAAAATGAATCCGTGAGAATTGTTGCCTGTCGTTTCGAGGAACCAAGCTTACGAAGGGCCAAGACTATTGCGAGAAATTCTGCGTGGAAAGATGTAGTAAAGTTAGGCAGCCGGAGGGAAAAGGCCCAATCTAGACCGGGAGAAAAAATACCTACGCATGCCTTCTCCTTCCGGATAGAAGCATCGGTTGCAACAATGGCGTGGAATGGGAAACCATTCAGATGATCTTGTAGGATGCCTGTTAAAAGGTTCACAGGAAGTAATTTTGCGTTAGAGGGAAAGATTTCATCAAAAGAAATATCTAAGGCCGAGACTCGGTCAAGTACTGGAGCCGACAAGAGCGCCACATTTAATGGGCCAAGCAGAGATTGTACAAAGAGCGCCTGTGGATGTTTGAACCACGGCCATGAACTACCGATGAACGAAGAAGGTCATGTAACGAAGGCAGTTTGTGGCCTCGATATTGGCGATTTCATGACTCGTAAAAATGCATCTACGGCGAGGGCATGGATGCGTGATGCTAACTGAGGAATACGGGCTTCCATGTATAAAAGTTTTAATTGGTACATAACGGGAAAGGCCCAGACATAAACGAGGAGCTTGTCTTTCGAGCATTATCAACGGGCGAAGTTTGTAGTGGGGCTCCCGGAGATTAGCACACATCCAAATTCTAGAATTGGCCGGACGTGTATTTTGTAAATCATTAGTAGGGTGTCACGACGCATGCCCAATCTTTTGTGACTTAGCCCTCATCAAGAATGATCACGGCCCGACCCCTTTAGTAGTAATGTAATCTATGTGTTTACGCCAATTGAGGGTATATTCGTATAAAATTCCCAGATATTTTAAGGAATTGACCTGAGGAATGTCCGGTTGCCGGCAACTAAGAGATATGAAGGCTGAACCGCTCACTGGGAATGGAAGCAGAGGACATTTGTTCACATTTAGGGTCAAGCGAAGGCCAGACTGCATACGCCGATACAACGTGTGTATATCTTTGTATGAAGTGAAAAAAAGCAATATTATCCGCGTAAATATACACCTGAATGTCTGGATTTACCGGAACCGAGCTCATTAAAATATTACCACGCCCTGCCTTTCGGATCGCGGCTTCACCTTCGGCCATGCCAATTATCGTTGCCGCGCCATGCCGAGAACTGCCAAGACGCTGCGCTCGAGATCTTCCTCCCTCTTTTTTCTTTTCTTTTGAATAAAGATATTGTCAATCAATCAATGTTGCATGAGCACAAGCGCACGACAACGCGAGCTCCCGCGCGAAGGGCTCTCCTACGATACTGAGCGCATGCGCACGCGCCTCTCGAGTGTTTCGGCGGCCGCTATCACGTGTCTTTCCAATGTCCAGTGGGTATTGCGACATCTGCACGACGCCTGTGCGATAGCGTTCCTCGCGGAGGGTTTTCGGCGCGCAGGAACCCCAAACTTACGGCCAGTAACAACAGCTCCGCTGTTATTATAGGTTAAGCCAGGGCGTAGAGGCCCTTACTTCTACGGGGTATTTTAACGCGAAATCAATAAGCACACGATTGTCCTAGGGAACGGGGTATCTCAAATTGCCGTAGTTGTGAATGGTAAAACCACGAACGATGTCAAAATTTACAACGTGCGCATGTAATATTACATCGATAAACTCAATCAACTAGCTTGAAAAGAACATGGGGTCTATTAGGTTGTATAGGAACGTAGCCCGGTTAAGCAGAGTCGGAGCTGGGTACGTTGCGGTGCTAAAGAAGCATGTGGACTTTTATTCGAATCCGGTTTCGTGTCCTTTTGAAAAAGCATTTCTTTCAGAACAAACAGGATGGACATCAACCAAAACTGTTTCAGACAATTATCCAGGGGGGAAAGGATCGGCCATCACCACTTTTGCCGCAGTTCATTCATGGTCGTAATTACGTCCGTACATATACGATCGTATGTATGGCCACACTGTGGTTGACTGTAGTTGAATTAGGCAGAGGTACTTGATATAGGAATTGCGAAACTCCCCATAGGCCCCATGCATCAAAAAGCGGCCCTACGATTGGTCAAATGTTTTGGGTTTTCCGTACAGTGGCGCCATACGTTGGTGACGAAATAAACTATACAACGTGCTTCGCCGCTTGGCAAACTGGGCGAAAAATGGTATTTGGCTGGTTACGGAAATTCATTCCGCCGAAGGAGCCCAATGTGTTCAACCTTACAAGGGTTTTATATGTAGTTCGGAGCAGGAGTAGTAAAAAAAATGCGACCGTGTGGGCACCCAGATGCGTTGTCGCTTGCGCATTGTCG
The DNA here is from genome assembly GCA_013339765.2 of Haemaphysalis longicornis. Classification (NCBI taxonomy): domain Eukaryota; kingdom Metazoa; phylum Arthropoda; class Arachnida; order Ixodida; family Ixodidae; genus Haemaphysalis; species Haemaphysalis longicornis. Next base: position 83,381,098 of record CM023457.1, on the reverse strand, counting down.
TCTGCTGCCCGTCATCTGCGGTCTTCCGAGAACAAAAAAGAGCAACAAATTCGTTTCGACGGTTCTACGCAAGCTTGAAAGGATTATTTGGAGCCAGTAGATAAGGTACTGGCTTAGTTTTGGCATACAGTGGGCTGTAGGCCGAGCGACAACTGCAGATTTAGTACTTCAGGTCGGACCGAAGTTCTGCCGGAGTGCCCGCACAAACGCCAATCAGTCGAGGCAGTTGTGCAAACGCAGAAACAATCGCGATATAAGAACCGGAGCTAAAAAGCAATGAATAACTTACGAAAGTACAAAAATAAAGAGATATGCACCTTTCAAATAAAGGTTAACATCAAATTGTCAGTTTGTATATTTAGTGTTTTTTTATAGTACGTGCGGTGGCCGCGGTGGCGCCACCGTACGCACGATCCACTGTTCAGGGGGGTCCAGTGGCAGGCCGTTTTTAGAATCGGAGCGCAACCGCCTACATTGAAGAGCTCCGAAATTAGGTGTGTCGGCTACCGGAGGTTCTTCCATCACAACTGGCGGTGCAAGAAAATGTGGATACTGCTCAGGCGCGATAGGATACCATGACTCATGTGACGACAGGTTCAATGTTTCTTTTAGTGCAGTGGACGTCATACATTTAGATTGCTAGTGGCAGATAAGACCCACAGGGTGCATTAGATTTTTTCGAAATTATTTTCAGAAAAAGAGAAACAGAGAGGCGTGTTTACTACAGAGCGAAACGGAGATATCTTTGCCGACGTGAGTACGCCGACATACTAGTCTGCTTAGAAGGGGGGCAAAGAATAAAATGCAGAAAATGTAGCAACAATAGGGGTATTGTTAAAAACAATGAACAATAGAATCAAGGACAGTTCTCTTTCAGGTAATTCCATGAAAGATTGGCTATATGCGTGGAGACAATGACTACTTTGTCGTTGCTACGTCAATGTTCTGGAGGCGTGTATATACCTGATAGAGCATACTGCGTTTAGGGAAGAGTGAGGGCCATGGGCAATGTACCCGGTTTAGTTTAAATGGTCCAGGGTGGATACCTTTATTTTTTTTTGCCTGAACGGCCCTTGGTTCGAAGTAAGGTGTGCATTGTAAAGCAGTGAATGTTCGACAGTTTATTGCAAGCTACAGCTGTTACGATATAAGATGCAAGTTACAATTTATGCAAGAGTTTGTAGGCCTTTTAAAAGCGGCACTCCCAAGAACACAGAGTAGTCGTTCTGGTACCATCATTGGCATGTATGGGTCTTACTACGTAAAAAAACAGAATGATTCTCGGGGAGAAATGATTAATGGCTCCGTTAAATCCCACCAAGTGCGTTAGTAGCAGATTAGGCGTCCTTTATTTTCTGAAGAAAACCAACCTTACACCACTTATTTCATGGCCTCTGTATGCAGCCTCATTCGCTTTGTCGTTTCCCAAGATACCAGTGTCCTGGATGGCAGTGGGGTGTACACCAAAACCGGTGATGTATGTGAGATGGTGCAGGTACATCACTTTTTTCTTAATAAATTCGTTAAAGCTAACTGAAAGCTAAAGCCAAGCATAAGAAGAGATAATAAGGTAGTACCCACTAGACATATCATCCTGAAATTTGACCGTTCCACTCTTCAGGAACACATCAATGCCGGTTTCATCCGGTGGTCCGCCCAAGCGTAGATCCCGAGTCCGCCGCGCTGTTTCAAGTGCCAGCTATTTGAGCATGGTACTAACCAGTGTCGGGGCCAAGTAACCTGTGCCAAGCGCGCCCAACATGACCGCCCCACAGATAGTTGTGGCTCACCACTCCTCTGCATTTACTTTCAGGGCCCGCAGGCGGCCTACTCCCGGACTTGTGCAAAGTTCAAGCTAGTAAAAGAAGATAATAAACATAAAGGTGAGAGAAAACGTCAACTCTCCATAGGCAGAAAAGAGGTTCGCCTCTTTCCCCCTAGGACGGCACGCCTACGAAGCGCGTCGGCGGGTGAGGGCGGAGTGGCGTGTGGTTTCCACGGCGACCCAAGTCAGCGAGACTACCGGCACCGTTCTCGACCCCAGCTTGGTTGCCACTGGCACCCCAACCTGTTACTCCGTCACCTGCCAAGGAGGTAGCGGTTGCGGTTACAACCAGCACCGATGGGGTCCAATGCAGCTCTGCTCTTGTCTCTGTCTTCCTGGCCCCCAAACCACTTGAGGGCGCTAAGAGGATGGACGTGAAGTGACCAGCAGCGACCTCCTCCCACGCCGCACTGTCTGTGCCACGTAAGGCACTCTCCACGCCCTCGGAACTGGCAGCACAGGCAAACAAAACCCGAGAGGGTGCGAAGTCCAGGGGGCCAGGTCCGGTGGGCACCCACATGACATGGGATGACGAGATGTACGTCGAGCTCGCTTCTGCCGTTTCTGCCATCGCAGCAAATGAACGGGCAGCGGCACCCTGGTCAATACAGAAGATGCAAAACCCCCTCAAAGAGTTCCAGCCCCGAATTACCATACATAAACACGTACATTTTCAAGTTGCTATAAACGTAAATAACGGAAAGACAAAATATCATGCAATGGAACTGCAGAGGACTTCTTCAAATTCTTGATGATGCCTACGATTTTTTGCATTCCAAGCAGCTAAGTGTGATGTGTCTCCAAGAAAGCAATTTAAACTCCAAACTTACAAAAATTGCTTGAATGGTTGCATGGTATTTAGGAAGTACACGGGGGTGATGGTACATCCTCAGGTGCTGTGGGCATCATTGCCCGAAACTCCTTGGCGTGCCACACTACCCAACTACAGACTATCCTTAAGGCTGTTGCCGTTCGAACTATAATCTTCAATAGGCTTATAACACTATGCTCTCTCTATATATCCCTCCTGAATGCCATTTCTCAAGGTCAAATTTTGAGGGCCTGGTAAATCAGCTACCCGAACAGTTCGTTGTCATAGGCGACCTGTATGCGGGTAACTCTTGTTGGAGCTGCTGCCACCCGGATGCCCGAGGTCACCTGATTGAAATATTTCTAACATCCTAGGGAGCACGCTTTTCAATAAGAAGTAGCCAACGTACTATAATATAGGACACCACACTTATTCGCACCTTGATTTGGCTATTGGTTGTGCAGTTCTCTTTCCACATCTTGAGTGGAGTGTCGGCACGGACCCGTATGATAGTGACCATTTCCCTACCTCACTAACATATACAGAAAAGGCCCAAGCAGTCGACCTTCCCATAAGAGGTTCAATGAAGCAAGGGCAAACTGGAATACGTTTGTAGCGACATTTAAACTACATAACACATCCATAAGCCACGTACAAGTTGAACAGGCAACCCAAATCCTCCCGGTGCACATCCTCGATGCTGCCAGAAAGTCCATTTTCCAGGCCTCCGGTTCCTCGCGCAACCCAAGGAGGCCCTGGTGGAACGAGGATTGCAGGCGAGCAGGAGAGGCCCAGAAGAAGGCGTGGGGTGTCCGTCACCAGTTATCCACCCTACGTCGAATAACTTTGTATTTTTCAAACAGGTAAAAGCACTCTGGAAACGCATGCGCCGTCAGACAAAAAGCAAGAGTTCACGCAGCTTGCTCATTTCTATTATCTCGTAAACCGACACTCACAAAGTCTGGACACGTATAGGAAAACTCAAAGGACAACAAGCACACAGCATTCCCCTGGTTACTACAACCGGTGATGCACTGGAAGACCAGGCTAACACAGTCGCACAACACTCACATCAAGTGTCCAGTTCAGCACACTACACAAACATATTACACAGGCGCACACATTACTTGCACTATGATTCAACAGTTAAACGTAGACACTTGAAACACTCCCTAATTTACACAATAAGGTATGGCTTTTGGGGCAGCTTCCAATGTCTTGGTGGGAGGTCGTTGTAGTAGCTTTCCTGAAAGAAGGAAAAGACCCTTCTTCCGCCCTCAAGTTATCGTCGCATTGCCCTTAGAAACTGTCTGTGGAAGCTTCTCGAAAAGGTGATCAATAGGAGACTCATGCACTTCTTAGAGTAGGATGGTCTTCTCGAGAGCTGCCAAGGTGGCTTCTGGACGGTGAGATCCCCTAACGATCAAATGATTGTGTTGGAGTACTATGTGAAAGATGCTTTCATCAATAACGAGTTTTTCATAACAGTCTTCAGTGATATGAAAAAGGCTTACGACATGGCCTGGTGGTACGGCGTCTTGAGTGACCTCAAGTCATTTGATGTTTAGGACAACTTGCTGAACACCCTCACTATCTAAATGACGGAAAGAACCTTTTGAGTGAGGACTGACAGTGCACTTTGCAATGTATATGTGCAGGAAAATGGCGTTCCTCAAGGCGGTGTGTTGAGCTGCACCCTATTTATTGTTAACATAAATTCGCTCTGGAAGGCATTGCCACCAACCATTTCCCGCTGTACACATCTAGATGACGTTCAAATATCTTTTAAGTTCTAGAAGTTCTCAATTTGTGAACGCCAAGTCCAGCTTGGGATGAACTGCCTTGCTGGCTGGGCGCCGCCCGCAAACCATTTTAAAGTGAACCCTGAAAACAGTACATGTATTGTGTTTTCCCGGAAGCGCGAGGTTCCTGCGGATCTGTGTAATGGTGTAGTAGTGCCTGTCAAGGGGGAACAGAAGCTTTTTGGCTTAATATTTGATAGCAAACTGCCTTTTATCCCTCCCTTGAAGCAGCTCAAATAGAAATGCCTAAATGCAATGAACATTCTTAAAGTCCTCTCACACAAATTCTACGGTGCTGGCAAAGAAATCCTTCAACGTCTTTATAATTCTCTGGTAGGACCCCGGCTGGACTGTGGAAGTGTTGTGAATGGGAGAACGACTAAAACACCCTAAAAAATTCCGGACTCAGTGCCGCACCTCGGGCTTCGCCATGCATGCGGCGCTCTCTGTACTAGGCTAATTGAAAGCATCTTTATAGAATGTAACATGTAGAGTCTAGAAATTCAGCGAAACTGCATTCACATTCTTTATGGTTTTAAACTCTCATCAATGCCTAATGGTCCCTTTACGTCAGTCTTTTATGATGCATCCATATAGCAGCTTCTCTTAAGCCGCTTATCTATTTCTTCTTCCTCCTCATACAGAGCTAGAGAGGAAGCATCAGAACTCTCTGTATTTTTTTAGACACCATAAAGCGTTTGATTAGTTCTATAGCCGCGTGGAATCTGTTCAATATCATGTGACGTATCTTTTACACATATCGACAAAAAATGGTTGCCGAGAAGTGTGATCCTGCAGTATTTCTTGTCTCTTCAGCACAAATATCAGTCTGCAGAATTCCATACCGATGCCTCCAAAACTGCCACCACTGTGTCGTCTGCTGCGCACGGACCCAACTTTAACGGTAGTAAATTTATAAATGTATATACTAGTATCTTCATGGCAGAGGCTTACCGTATACTTTCGTGAACCATATCCAGAACTAAAATTCCACAGTCCATTATTTATACTGATTTCTTAAATGTTGTGTGGACATTGTTATTACAAAAATAGTTTAAAAACAATGTAGTGAATTTTCTCATTATAACATTATGTCTTCGTATGCGTTAGGATTCAGTGTGACCATGTGCTGGGGGCCAGGACGCTCTGGGACCACAGGGAACGAGACCGCAGATCAAATTGCCGCTGCTGCTTCAGTTATTACAACAGTTGATATAACATTAGTATTCTACACCGACATGAAGCCACATATCAGAAAAACTTCAAAAGACCTGGCAAACACACTGGAGTGAACAGACAGACAACAAATTACACATAATAAAGCCACACTTGGGACCATACACCACTGACACCCACAACAGTTACGCAGATATGGACTTGGCTAGGCTACGGATAGGTCACAAACATGCAACAGATTCGTATCGGCTCACGGGGTCTCCAAGACCTCTCTGTAGTAGGTGGGGAGAGGCCCTATCTGAAGTTTGCATACTCATTCCATGCAAGGCACTTCAAACAACACGACAGAAACACTTCCCACAACTATACCGACTACACATCTGACTACACCCAGCGTTTTTGCTGTCCGATGATCCCATGTGTTCTGTCAAGCGTTTTTTTAAAATATTTAGCAGAAGTAAATTTTTGGGCCTGGCCTGAACACAGCCTGGCCTTTTACACCAGCCACCCTCATTGCGTTTACTGATTTTACTTTCGTTCTTGTTGGACGATTTTAGTGCTGTGATCTTTATCCCTCATGGATAACCACTATTTTGGTGGTCTTTGCCCCAGTTGACCTCGCGCCGTAAACATCCAACAAATCATCAAGCTAGTCTTCAGGACTGAGCTGGTCAGCTTATGAATAAAAAATCTCGAGAAATTGAGCACGAATGCTGCAAACATATCGGCCGTTGTGGATTAAAATTTTGTAAGGCGAGCAAGTGTCGGCTGATGTCGCCCTATTTCGGTCATGCGAATTTTTATTCAAGTCCATGGAGGTATGAATGCTTTTGTTTGGACAAGCGAGACTGTCCAAGCCGGGAAGCCCAGTGGCATTGGCCATATTGGTTACTTTGCAATTTCGCCATAGATAATATTTATTGCTTGTGTGCAGCTGGTACTGTTATCTTGGTGTACAAAACGTGCGAGGACATTGGTTCTCGTATTCAACATGTGCATCAAATGAATGCGGAGTATTTCCTGAAGCCGTAACACGTTCAAGATAATGCAAAAGGTTCAGCAACTGTCCTAGGACAGGATAAGTCTTTCCAAAGGCCTAGGCAATTTCTGAGGTCGTTATTCCTCTCCACTTCCCCAAGAAATTCTGCTTTTAGGATGAAGTTGCTGTTGGTTAATACGGCATCGAAATACGCCTTGGCAGCAGAACAGTGGCACAGTAGTTCTTTCCCAGGTGGGTTCAACGAAGATATCGAATAATTTTGGATCCTGGGTAAACTTGCATAATGGTAACTTTTAGGGCCGATGAGATTTCTGAGCAGTATGTTACCAAAGTACCTTTGAGTCCGCACGCACTATACAGGTCACCCACTGATCACAAAAAATGCCCCTCCGTGCGTTTTTTGTGAGGATAAGATGACTTTTCAAGGTGCGTTGAGTCATGTGCTGCTATCTGTCACCCATACACCCTTTGAGGCGCGGAACCTTCCTGCACGCTGTCGCTCTACCGTTATCACCGCAAAGGGTAAAGATACGGGAGGGTGTTACTCTTTCGCCACTCCAGTTTTTCGGGCACTCCTGCTAATCTTTGCCCGAGTGAGACATACCTGAGTACACACAGAGCTCTTCGTGAGTTGACAATGACCGCAAAGTTGAGAGGATTGGTGGGGACAGAATGGCAGCCGAAAAAAATACTGATTGCTGTAACCGCACGCCCAGCTACTAAACTTTGACTGCACTGCGCTATAATAGAAGATAGATTATTCAAAAACAGCCGACCAGCTTTGTTTTCGCGGATATCTATTCAGCTGCAGTTCGAGCAAGATAGAGGTAAAATGAATTCACAGAGCCCAGACAGCTGTAATTGTTTCGTTGTTTCACTAAAAAGGAGAAAGTGTGCTGAAGAATAGCTGGGACATTGAATCTTTAATCTCCCAAGCACTGCTACAAGTGCAAAACTGTTTATTTTGCTGCAAAGTGTGGCGTTTTACGCATTGAGTCTACATCTGAACTACTAGGCGTCCATTAGTAGAAGGCCTCGGAATACTTGTAATGACCTCGTAACTGTTAACCTGTGCCCATAAATAAACACCCAGGTGTTTTAGTTTTCCTACTCTTTCATAAAACCTCCCGCCGCTATTGGGGTTCAACTGTCATCCTCGGATTCGGCAGTGCTACGCCTTAGCCACTGAACCACCCAGAAGAGTAATGTCACCATTCAAAGATAGCAGGGGGCACTTATCAAAGGTAACAACTAGGGTATCTAGATGTACGCATGTTTCCGCAGCACAGGGTGGGAAGACGTATTCGTTGGTGCCGCCATTTTATTTCACTCGCTTGCCGCGAACACAAAACGGCGCGAATAATTTTTGCTCGGATGCAGTTTACTGGCGAAGATCCTGTTATTATTGTGCTATTATCGTTTGTTGGTGTTCATCGTTTTACCAACGACAGATAGTAGGCGCCGAGCCGAATGACACGTGCTACTCGCAAGAGTAGATCATCGCTCCGCGCAATAAAGCAACACTCGTCATCAAGATTGCGGCTCGACGATTGGCTTGCTCCGGCATGCAGCTGGGCACCTGCATGCCCTGTCATGTAGAATAAGGGCCAACTGGGCTAGTTGGTATTGCATTTCGAACATCTTGATTATAACGTACTTAAAACGGGCACTTGGAAAAGAGACGACAAACCACAGCGCCCGGTCATGACAGTTTCAATTTTTCTATTTAAGTCGTGTGGCTGGCTCTTGCGGGAGGCAAAAACAACTAAGCTGTTTTGTTGTCGAGCTGCTGCATAGGCTGAATGCCACGGCCGGTCATTCGGGCTTTTTTTACTGCGCATGCGAAACAGCTGAACGGCCACGTAGTTCACTGTGAAAGAACCACTTACGCAAGGAAACCTTACTAGAAATATTCTTGCACTAATCCTCGCAGCCGACCCTTATTAACTCGATGCGTTGAGCACTTTGGCCCACAATGGCGCCCTCGGAGACACAGGAACGTTGAATGGGTGTCTCCACTCTGTACGGCGGAGCTGGCAGAGAGGCACCACAGAATCAACAGAAAATCCAGGCCTTCTTCTACACTCCGCGAGAGGCCTTTCTTCTAAACAGTTCGGATTACTATCAGTTGCTCCGGGGAGAACCCCACAGGACCGCGCACTTTGTATGTTTGTCATGCGCAAAGTGGTGCACTAGTGCATTTTTCTTTCCCACCTATGTGTTTGCATTATTTCTGCGGATGACCTTCAGTCGCAATTAAGGGCTAATCTGGTCTATTTATACCATTTTTGCTCATTTTATTGCGCACTGATCTTTTGCAAAATGAATCATTCCCAGCTCACCCAGTTTGAAGTTATCCTGTAAAGTATGCTTTGTTTACCGGCAACGACTGGGAAGTGTTCTTAATGTGATGTTGCGGTGGTTTACGGAAGTAAAAGGAAGCGAAGTGCAGTGGTGATTTCATTGAGCTCCCCAGGGAGGTCACCTTATTAAAACCCAGTGCGGAAAGTGGCATTGAGTGGGAATAAAGGGATAAGGCAGAGGGTTAAAAAGATTGAGATAAAGAAGAGAAAGTATAAAAGATGGGACTAAGTAAGGCGAGAGCCACAGTCGGTAGAACGTAGGTACGGGCTACAGCCGCTGCTTGTGGCCGCTTGCCTCAAGGTAGGGGAGCAGCTCGGCGAACACTTTTCGTTAGTGGCGGCAGGCTTGCTGGAGAAAGGTCGGTCCTCCCCGCCGGCGCACGGAAAGACTTCACGCTGGAGCGCTCTCTTGAGAAACCTAGAACTGCAAAACTTTCACTAGGCGGCGCGTGGGGGGGGCAGAAGCAGGGTATATTGCTCCAGGGTCTCTGTTTACGGCAGTCCGCATATGCGGGACTGTCTTCACGCCCGTACTGGCGCAGGCGCTCCGCGACGGTGCAGAACTCTAGCCGCGTGGGGCGTAGCAGGAAGCGGGTGCCCCTGCTGATGGCGGCATACAGCGGTGGACGCGCCAGGTCACTGACAACCCTGTGGCGTGTGGTGCACAAGCTCCACCATTCGGGCTAGTGCAGTGCGGGCGTCGTCGATGGCCGTGACGTCACGGGAGAGTAGGGCGCCTTGCTGGAGGGCCTCCCTGGGAAGGACGTCAGCGCCCTCGTTGCCCCTGATGACGCCGTGGCCAGGCAGCTATCGGAGCCGCAGGTCCCAGCCTCGGGAGGCCAGCGTGAGTAGCTTGGTCGCAAGGAAGCGCCCCGGATAGCCGCGGATGCTGGTAATCTGGTCGTCCGCGTGCAGGCTCGGCAGGGCAGCCCTGGTGTCCTTGAACATGACCGTCACAGGGTGGCCCTGGGGCCCCCTGTCGAGAAGGAAAGCGGTCACAGGAGGGGTAGGACAGGCGCCAGCTCCGGCTGGCTTCCAGCTCAGTCAGCATGCACGCGGCCTCTAACGTGACTGCATTGCTGTCTGGGAATTCACTCTAGTCCACCGCCATCCCTCGAGGGCCTTTCCTTTAAGCGAAAGACTCTTGAATGTTTCCAAGCTACCCTTCGTCATTCTAGCCGTTCTAACATTATACGGACGTATATTATAACAACAAATATATCTACCAAATTATAACCTTAGAAGCTATAAATATAGCCGGTATAGCCTAAATAGTCTTACATCAGTTGATGAGCATGAAAAAATTAGTAGTAGCAATCCCCTGCATTGAAAAGAGTGTGCAGGTAATGATGAGGGTTCTAGCTGCCATCGAGTGCGAATGGCAACAGAGTCGTATACCAACAACGGTGGTGAAATGCCCACCCACTGAGAGCATACATTGTGGTCGGGACCCCAGACCGTGTTGCGAGCCAATGCATGATACGATCAAACGGAGCAGACGACACGATTAGCGGGTAATGCCAGATAATTTTGTAAGCTAGACAACATTCAGAGAATAAGAATGGTTAAAATCACGTTTCCTACTTTCCCAGACTTGGGCCGAAGCCTCTCATATCTCTTAATGCAATTACGTTAGTTGGCTTACTAGTAGAAAATCTGCCGTAGAAACCAGTTATCACCTGACAAAGTAGCCGTCTGCGCCAAGTGAATGGAGAGAAGTAATTGAGTTCAAAAAACACGGATGAACTTCAAACCACATGGGAAGGGGATCAATGGACGGCGTCATGCGACAGGAGCACGCAACCCATATGTCACTCGAGATCAATGGCATGGTACTGTTTGAATATTCGTGGAACTGGCTACTACGCTTGTGGCCTTCGGCTTGACGAATATCAGAGATAAATGCTAGACGAGTAAGTAATGCAAATTTATTACACAAGTTGCCGTTAGGGGAGGGCCATATGTACTCCAGGCTTGGCGCGCGAACTCGAGCACTTCTTTGGTAATGGTGATGGCTACAGACTCTCCCTTTTGTATCGGAGCGTCAGTTGACAACAACCGATTTTTTTAAGTATTTATAGTACTTACTCTGCCCATAAAAATTTTTTTGACTTGCTTATTCCCTCTTTCTTCACTCCATTCTCGTGTTTGTAATTAATAATTTCCTGCCCTGGCATACCTTTTTTCTTTCCCCCCTTTCAGCTGTTTTAAATCATCATGTGTGATTACTCCTGCTTCGTCCTCGTCTTCCCCTACTTTTCTTTCAATACCCCTCCAGCCGCCTCCTTCGTGACGTGAGGGGCACCATCATGCGACATCGACTGAGTGCTCGCGCTACGCGTAACGTTATGCTCTGAACTCTACCGTCGTAACTCGGTACACGCCGCATGACGTACAATGAGTTTGTATTTCGTTGACATGTTGTAAGAAACACTGTTACTGCTATTTAACGTCAGGCCTAGGCATAGGCCTAGGATGGGTCATTGGCGAAGGCCATTGGCCACAGTAGTACAAGCAAGAAACATACGCGAAAGAGAAATAACAATGATGCTAATGAGAAGAAACATACAGCATTTGAACACTTTTGGCTCCGGATTCGGTGGTGATGATTGTAGCTTTTGGGTAATGGTGCAAGGCCAGAAAGGGCAAAAAGCACAAAGAGCACCAAGAGGTTCCAGATACACTATATCATGGAGAATATCTTGTGCCCTTATAAATTCTTCCCACCCTGACTTCGCAATCAAAATAGAGAATTCTATTTTCCGGGTTAGTCTAAAAATGGTTTATTATTGTCTTTCCATACGATGCAATGCTATTCTAACTTTCTGCCAATTGAAACTACAAACGCAATTTTAACAGCAATTGCTTTCAATTAGATATATTATCCCAAAGTTAATACCAAATATTGACGGCTGGAAAAGTGACAAAACATAGGCAAATCCAATACGTTCACACGTTTTCATAATTTCCTATTGCATGGGAAGATACGCTCAAACTAAATGACAGAACGAGTACATTACACTGACAACAAACAAGCGAATACACTAAAATTGTGGCAAGTGCAAGTGCATCAAAATTTGGGAAGGAATACGTTGCTCGACAGTAGATCGTGCTATATTGCCTAAAATGTGAGAGATTGTGCTATATTGCCTAAAATGTGAGACAAGGGCTCTCCATTATAATTTTTAGTTGCACGTAAAGCCCCCTGCCCGGCGTGGCCGCCTTTATGGCCGGCAGTATTTATAAAAGAAATTTTTCGGTGCCTCACAAATGGCATGCGATGTTGCTACATAATGCCTAATGCTACATAACCCAAATTAACACAGTATGTTTCAGAAGACGTTAATGAGGATCGCGGAAGGCACAAGAAGCTCCTCAAAAAAAGGGTTCCCGCAGTTGGAATCAAATCTGGGTGCATCGCTTTATGAAGGCAAGGATATCGACTGCTCTATCCCGACACGGCCGAAGCAGTTGAGATTTTGGCCTTTGACTCAGGTTGCATGAGAGACAGCATCGCGTTTTAATCTTCTTTATCTCGAGGAAGGGACTGTGATTTTCACAAAGACAACAAACAAGCATAATTATGTTAAATACATTTTATTAATTTGACTCACACTTTCAAATTTCAGACTGCATGCTACCATGTCACCGCGGACGCCTCAATATTAGATTTCAGATGTAAGGGGACACATGCGAAACCACTTGTTTTACGACAACAATTATTCAATTCCCCAACGGGTTGTTCACCCATGGGTAATTTTTGGGACACACGGAGCAAGTCCTCATATAGCGCTCTCCCCCTGGTGGTGTGTTCTTGTAGGAGCACGTCATTGGCCTGGGACAGGTGCTCGTGCCACGGTCGTTACGTCCCGTGCATGGGCGCTTCTGATAGTCACTAAGACGTTTCGGGTTCTCCATAAAACGCAGGACCTCGGAGACGGTCACCAAGTGTACGTCATCCTTTTCCAGCAGCCAGTCGACGAACCGCAGGTAGCCCGCCTTGCGTTCGGGGTGTCGCAGGTACCCCTCATGGAGAAAGACAGGGAAGGGGGCCCGGTTGGTGGTGTAGAATTGGTCGAAGTTTGACCTGCGTACGCGTAAAGAAAACAACCAGGAGATAAAGTGCGGCTTACTACCGACAAGGAGTGGAAAGAGTTAAATGGGGATTTTGAAGAGTGAACATGGGTAGCGCCCGATGGCAAAAATCGCTGAAATTGCGCATGTCGCCGTCGTTCATGCAGCCTTTGTTCTCGCTGAAAAGCTGGGCGCAATTCGTCGTTGCTTCAAGCATTCCATTTTATTTTATTTACCACAATCATTTTGCTCTATGTGCTTCGGTTTTCTTTTGTGTTCAATGAACAGGTTAGGTGGAGATTGGCAGGCGACGGGCCCGTGCAACACATTTGCAAGGCTGGCCGCAGTTACTGTGCTTCTGTTTTGCCATAAAATAGGGCGTTATTTGTGGAGACCTTCATGTTGTGCCATTTCTGAACATTGTGAATACAACCAAAGGCGCTGACTAGCAACTAGCCGATTGGGTCATGCTACAGCAGCAGGGAAAGGGATCCCTGGGTTGTGAGAGGCTGCCACTGGTACGTAAATCTTCCTACGCTTAAAGCTAGAACTCTTTTGAAAAAGTTCAACTTAAACGGGCAAATAATGCTTAAGCATTAGTTCGGCTCGCACGACAAACAACAGGCGACGCTTGCATGCTGTAGGGACCAAAAATGGCCGAAAGTACAATGAGCCAAAAACGCACGACAATGCCTGGAGGGACACCAAATTGTTAACGGTAGCGCCTCTAGGCAATGTTATGTTACTGAGTTCGAAACAAAACTGAGTTTTTGTCTGTGGTTGGAATCCCAAGCAGGGACCGGCGTTAATGGAGCAAAATTCGCTCTAGCGATACCTTCTCATTAACCCAGTGAGTTCAGCTAAATAAACGTGAGCCAAGTGAATGCCTGGTGGTTTTGTGCATGCTCTCTTGAAGACAATGTTTCCACTGAGCTTGCAATAAACCGCACAGTCGCACCCGAGAGTTCCAGGTACAATGCTAACAGCCTAGATTTAGGAGACGCTATCCGAAAATAGTAGCAGTCGCGCCACTAATTAGGTGTTAAAAAAACATGCGGGGTATTACAAATGACTTGACAAGGCAGTTACACGTAACTATAAGGCCTTTAACACGGTTGCTGCTGTTATAGGGGAGGTAATTAATATCCCGGAATATCAATCTCTGCAAGGGTGGAAATCGGAAGATTAGCCGTTGCAAAAAGAGAAAAAAGGTCAAATTGATGACGGAAATCAGACGAGACAGTCTACCCCTTGAAAATCATTTAAAACCCGCCGCGGTGGCTCAGTGGCTAAGGCGTTCCGCTGCTGAGCACGAAGTCGCGGGTTCGATTCCCGGCCGTGGCGGCCGCTTTCCTGATGGAGGCAAAAAGCAAAAACGCCCGTGTGTACGAGATTTCGGCGCACCCTAAAGATCCCCACGTGGTGAAAATTAATCCGGAGCCCTCCACTACGGCGCGCCTTTGCACCGTCTGCGTTGCGTCGGCGCGTTAAACCCTACAATCAAAAGCATTTAAAGCTTCCTTAGAGGGGCCATGGGAAAACATGATTAGGAAAAGTCAAGCATACAGGCGAATATAGAATATCGATCTGCCGGTGACATTCCTACTAAGAATGCTGCAGGAACTGTCCTTTCAAAAGGTACGCCGCCGGCTTCAAGACAAATATAAGGATATCTAAAGGACGGGTTAAAATAAGAAAGCCTAACTTGTAATGTGTAGAAATATATGCTCGAATGAAGAATGAAGAGAGCTCTTCTGGACAAGCCACCTTTATTTCAGACGGCGACAAAAAATTATGTTAGAAAATTAGTAGTACGATAGTGCGCTTTTACCAGGTCATCTGAAATAATTAGCCACTGGCCATCTCTGAACTGAAAAAAAAATAAATAGTCTCTGCATACAACTGCCAATTACTTCTAAACAAAACCTTTGCGCGCAACTTAACACCTCGAAAAAGACTTAGGTCGACCCAGCAAGCCGAGGAAAGAATGATGACAGAAGCTGCCTTTGGGGATTGTTAACAAGAACATAGGGTGGGAGATATAACCTTCGCACAACTAAGTGGGCCTTAGGCCGGGCTTCTAATTCGGACAACAGACAACCGGGAAATGACCTGGCCAACAAAGAGCGACCGAAAGACGAAACATAATGAATATGCCGGTGCATAATACGTTGTATGGAAGAAATAACACTCCGGGGAAATGACACGAAGGGCATGCAAAGTCGAAGGAATGGAAGGAGTCTTCGTTCAGTAGCTAAGCAAACTAGTAAGGATGATGATTATCATGATAACGATAACACTGACGGCGATGGCTGTTATGGCGGTGATGGTAAATTTGGAGCTGATATAGTTTTAAGAAGGCCTGCGGTAGCCATTGTGTTTTTGGGAAGTTGACCTGGCTTCTATTTGAAATGAAAAATGCAACTTTCTTTTGTGTTAGGAATGGGCGTAAACAGCTGGAATAGCGAAATTTGTATGCCATAATATAGGAGAATTGCATGCTTTGCGTATGTGTTGGACGATGTCAAAACCCCTGCTGCATTTGTTGTTTATCCCCAAGGTGGTTCCTTACTTTAAGTATCCTTGTTAAGTAGCTGTGCAGCCGCAGTTCTGGGAGCATTAACTGCAGTGTTTGTAAAAAATCACACAACTCCAGACAGGCAGACAGACCACGACCCGCTCCTCGGGTAGAAGAGCATGGCTTGTCCAGCATGCTTCAAATTCCTTCTTGTGTCTTTCGCGAGCCACAATCCATGCCAATCCGCGGGTAAGACCACAATAAATTTTCTCGGACAGAATTTCTTGGAACACGGCTGATACAAATTTCGATCACTGATTACAACAAAGTGGAAGAGCGGTTACGACTCTCCCGTCACTCCGGGTATATATATTGCCTGTTCGCGCAAGTCTTAAACCTACAGATACCACTACAGAACGGATTTTCTGTGCTACGTTGCCAAAACATTATTAAAAATTGTCGCCTTCCAAATTGCACAGAAATTCGGCAGCGACCTTTATTGCTCCTTGCTATGATATAGCGCGTACTTGAAGTATTCGAATGTGTCGTTGGCGGTGACTGGCTGCGGCAGGCAACCCTCCGCCACTGCGCACGGCACGTCTCCCGTTGATGGCGTCGGGAAGAACACGTTAATGGGCACTTCCCAGAGTCCTGGGTAGGAGCCCTGGGGACAGGGCAACACGTTGCAGCTTCTTCGGAATCCAAAGTCCATGGTGTACGGGTAGACTGGCAGCTCCGCTCGGACACGTGGGTGGACAAGCGTGCTGTCGTACCTGCATGCCGAATATGAGGATTCCCATGAACTAAAGCATGTTACATAAATTTCTATATGTTTAAGCACGTCTGCATATGCTCAACTGTCTGTCGGTAACATATCTATGTAGGTAACGCTTGGTATGCCCTATTTTCGCTACGTAAGAAAATGTGAATAATAAAGGTTGTCAAGGCATACGTACTTGGACATCAGACTCGTTACTGCCTCCATCACAACGTCTTCTCAGCAATGCTTTCGTTTATAGTCAAGCGTATCAAATTTACTACGCGGTGCTTAGAAGCTAGACAGTAACAATAAATCTCATTAGCTAAGACCAAAGCAATCACTGTCGTTTTTGATACTCTGCCTGAGTTTTTTCATACGAGAAGTTCAGGACGGCGCGCCGTGGGTCTGCTTGCACATCGACAAAAATGGCCGCACCCTACAGCCCGCGCAGTGGCATCCCGCCAACATCATTTTACTTGAAAAACAAGTCAGTATTTCTGTCTTTCGTGCTAAACATGGCCATTTTCTTCGAAGAAAAAAGTCGTGGCACTGTAACAATTTTTTTGTTGTCGTTTTCTTATTCCCGCCCGCTTTTCAACGTTGCTTCACATTTTCGTATATCCTAATTTGATACAGTGGGTATTCATTGATGGCTCAAATTTCGTATCGCTTTAGATTCCTTTTCTAATAAAGCTTTTAACCCTAAACGCTTTACTGTGTGCTATTCTTTGTTTATCTTTTTTAGGTCCTACAGTTAGGAACATATTGGATGCATCGTCGCCGGTGACGATGTCAGCGATTTTAATGACTTCTCTGAAATTCGCAGTGAAGATTATAGCCTCCGCCGCCACTGGCTTCTCCGAGAAAAACCGATAATGGTAAAATAGTAGATGACTTCTTTGGGTCAGTTATAGCTTTATATTACCGTGGAGACAACACACGGCGAAATGACTTGCTCAAAAAAGTCATAAAAACAGCCTGTGCAAGAAGAGAAACGTTGTGACCGCTGGGTCAAAAGCCTGGTTGACGTCCCACGCCCTGCAAATGTGTTGTGTACAACATTTCTACGGTGGAATTGACGAGCATTTCGCTGTACAAGAACACCATTCGCTGCAGACACTTTTACCCTTGTCTTATATACTACCTTGTCTTCATTTGCCCCGTGATTGTGTTGAATGTCCACAGGCAGCATCAGGTCACTTAAGGTGAATCCTATAAAAAAAACCAGAAAAAGCGCCAAGAGGACGGCCAACCAGTCTGCCTTCGCCTACTTTGAATAAGCAAAAGGTCCGGCCGAGTGAGCTCAGGTTGGCGTTCAAAGAGAGGGTAGGGCATCTTTCACTTGGGACGAGCGAATGACTTAGACGCAGGAGCTGTGTAGTAAGCGATAGCACAATTAACAAGTGTGCGCGGAAAGCCATGTAACTCTCTGCCTGAACAAGCCTCGCATCTGCTTTGTCGCATATCATAAGCCACAAGATGGAGCCGGCAAAGACAACCCAACCAAAAGAGGCCACTGTCTCATATATGATACGTTCTTTTGGCCGCGAGGGCCACCACTGGAGAAGCCGGCGCTGCGATCGTTTTGACATCACTTGTAGGATCCCCGTTCCTACCTTGCTGCGTTGTTGGCTTGCCACGCATGACATTTCGTTTAGGTCGCGCTTTCTAAGTGCATTTCCGTGCTAATTTTCGGCGTTTGAAGTTCATTATCAGTGCGTGAAGAGTAGTTTGCTTTCATGGGGACTTTATAACCGTGGCAGGCTGCCCGCAAACTACTTGAGTGTCGTGGTGTATGCGGACGTATGCGACCGAACCCAATGCAAGCTTAAGCTGCGGCTCGTTTCCCCGAACAATATTTAGCTCGGCTACGACGATCACTGAGCTAAATTTGTAGATTTCGGTTGTCGTTCTCAAGAAATAGGTGAAGGAGGAAATCATGGAGCGTTTACTGCTCGCATAAACGCTCCGAACACACGTCCGCCGTGACTGCAGGGCGCCGGCAGCTCGAACCGACGTAGGTCGCGACAGCAACACCTTGTTGATGCTTTTTAAAATCACACTGATCGCGGAAAAGGAGGTCCACATTCGTGAAAGTGGATGTTAGTGTGGTGAAAAATTGTGATGCGTAGTGTCATCAGCTGCGATTTTCAAGGCGATGATCAAATTCTGCCGCGATCTACGGCGACCGGCCGTGGATGTCGGGCCCCGAGCTGTTGGCCCGTTCGCGCACGGTGCAGCGAGCGGCCGAAGGGTGGCTACGGCGACCGGCCGCGGATATCGGGCCCCACGCCGCCGGCCCGTTCGCGCACGGTGCGGCAAGCGGCTGAAGGGTGGCGATACCTGCGCGCAAAAATCGGCCGAGGCCGTGGCAGGTACCTTGATTATCTATGGCTTAAATGGCAGTCACCACGGATACAAACTTTCACAAATGAGAAAAGGGGTGACAGTGTCGTGAAAAGTTGTGTTAGCGAGTGTCATTCGCGACTCTACGATAGCGGCGATGAAATATCTGCCGCGACGCTAAGCCTAAAGTTCCCAACATCGGACTCCGCGCATCCGAAACCGGCGGCGAGTTAGCTGTTGCAGAAGACCCTCTTCTAAAACTCGCCGCGCGCAAGCGTGTTGCTTTGGGTTCGACGAACTTCTTGGGGGCCTCCAACGCTTGGTTCCCCTATTCTTAAACTCCCCATTACACCACGGCGTGTTTCGCCTCGTACGCTACCATGCCTTCTGTGAGCAATCGTGAGTTCTCGTACTTGATGCTAGAGAAAGGCGCAGGCTCATTGTAAACAGACAAAATCCCGTGTTGCAAAGTTCTTAATTAAAAATAAACATAGCCAAGTCTAAACCCGTTCGAAGGCCTTAAAAACTCGCGTTAATACCATTCGTACATTGCGGACAAGTCGTCGCGAAAAGTAAATCGTTAATCAAATCAGGGCATGAATATAAAAAAAACATTGGAGGGGAAATAGGCACTGCTTAAGCCGAAGTGCAGATCGTACCAGCACTTTTAAGCCTGTGCGGCGAAGCAATCCGCTCATCGGTCTCACGTAGTCATACATTTACCACGCAATGCGCGCAGTACGCGTGGTGAGATCGCAACTGAGTGGCACGTTTCTGTCTCTGTTGCAAGGTCTATTTTCTTGCACACACAGTCGCGTACATGTCACGTCGCAAGTATTTCATAATGAATTAACAGTGTACTTTTCTTGGCACCAATTGTATGGTCCTTGGCGTTAGCTGGCTGCGTACGAGCTGTCGGTGGCGATGGTAGCAACTACCCAGCCGCGGTGGTCTCGTCGAGAACAAGCGAGCCGTTGACTGCTTGCCCGGGTTATTTGGTCTGTAGACAACTTTCTTCTGTAATTTACATCAAAACCGCGAGGAGGGGGCACATGGTGGCCACAACAAAAAACGTGCGGTCGCATGAGCACAGGAAATGTGTTCTAGCAGACGACAGCATAACGAGGCGTCCTACAAGTGACGTCACTCGTAGGTGGCGCCACGGTGTGTCCTCGGGGCCACTAATGTTTTGCTGGTTTGGCATTTTCTTTAGGCGTTTTCATGAATAAAGCGATATTACCCCAAAGTAAAAGTACACATGTTTCTGAAATTATATTTTCCTGAACTTTCTGTGGTTAAATGCCCTCAGGGTGTAGCAATAACGCGGCAACATGGGGCTTTATGTACACATTCATTGAAATGTTGTTTGGATGTTATACTTTGGCAACAAAATAGTTGTAGCAACCTAAAAATGACGTCGAAGCAAAACATCAGTGCATATGTGTTTCGAAGTCTATGTTCAATAGAGTGGACGGCGGTTCGTTGAATCCGAAGTTTCTCGGTGGGCCCTTTATACCAATGGCTTCCGTGCCCCCAAGGATGATGGTTCAACGCCTGCGGCGGTGTCTTCCGGGGGCGCTTCCCGAAGAGATAAAGGGGGCGTGCTCGAGTGAGCGATCCAATGGCTTGGGTTTTCAAGTGGGACATTTGTACAGACCACCCTGAAACGTCTCCACGGCTCTGAGGGAGGGAGAAATCCAAGACATTCGTCCCGTGGCGTGAAACGAGGCGGTACCTGTAACGTGGCCGCGAGCCAGGCATCAAGCTACAACTTGACACTCAGCAGCCATCGCCTGAGCGATTCCTTCGCTGCCGGGCAGGCTTGTTGCGGTGCAGTTGTTGAGGGCTCCGAGAGTCTCGATTCTGCCGTGCTGGCCATCATGCTTACTATTAGGCCTTACGGAATACCGGTTGCACGTAACAAGTGGGCTTGGGCGAGTGTATCCGAACGTTGGAATGGTGAGGCGTTTGACACCGCCAGTAGTGTAAAGGGATCTCAGCGGAATCATTTTACTTCAGGAGAACCACGTGACATTGTGACCGTAGATATGATGTAGATTCCACAACGTACACAGCAGTCATCATCATTCATATCGCGCGCTGCATGGCGGGGAGTGCGCGGGAAAGTTGAAATCCGGTCGTGGCCAATCATGGTCATAAGTTTCGGGCGGCGCCATCTACGAACGAGTTGGAGGAGCTCGCCGACCGGAGCGCCCCCCTTGGATGGCAGTGTCGCCATTTGTCCCATGTGTCGCCGAGAGGCAGTTTTTGATTGCACTGTCTTACCAAATTGATCACTTACCCGTTCACGCGACGGATGACGTAAGCGGTCTGCTCAGCCCGAACAGAGGCTGTTGAAAGATCGCTTCTAAGCTGGCCAGGGATCAGGCCAGGGACTTTTCCGTTGCGAGTCTGGTGTCTAAGCTATTGCTCCGCAGACGCAGGATGTTCTTACGCAATGATTTGGAGGGGATGTTTGAGCTGCGCCGTTGCCACGGGCGCTGCTGTTGTTAGACCGCGTGGCATGCTGGGATATGAGCGTATAATTCGAAAGTTGCGGGCGTATTTTCGGACACATTTCATGATTTACAGAGACTCTCAAGTCCTTTCCAGTCCAGTCCAGTCCATGCCCGGAGATGAACGGGTAATTCCAAAATTGGAGACACAAGGAACGGTTTAAAGCAGCAGTAGCGCTACGTGCCGGGAGATAAGCGTGTAATTTGAAGCCACTAATCTTGGGATTCGACGGGGTTGCATGCACGGGTTCTTGTTTAACCATCGTCGCGATGGGCCGGGAAATGAGCTGCCCTTGTTTTACACACGTTCAGAAACAGAAAACGGGATATATATACGCTTGCGATTTGCTCAAGCGGGAGTCGGTGGTAGACATGAGATGGCCGAACGTAAGGAATGCACAAAACGCGATCACCTAGCGTAGGATGTAAGTTACCTTGTGCCATCGACGAATGTTATTTATGGAGATAGCGTAGTCATGACGGATGAATTGTTCCCCCAGTTTCTTTTCGAATTCTTCTATGGCTGTCTATCGCAACAACCTTTTGAGCAAGTTCCGCATCAAGCTGGCGCAGACGCTGCATTTTCACGTTGATTGGGATGTAGCGCTGGCCGAATTGCCCTTGCGTTTCTCCAAGGCCAAACGTATAGCGGGGAATGAATGTTGTCAGAATACTGAAAACCGAGGATAAAAGCGAACTTTCAGTCGAACAAGACCTTACTCTCGCGGCAAACCAGTCAGTTCTTTAACCGCTGAACGCTGCGCTCTCCAGACTGACTGGACAAACGGATTGCGTCTCTTGAAATCGAGACCGTTTACCACTTATCGTAAAGCTTGGCGTAGCCATTTTATTTTCTTAAAACCTTGCGAAGCTGTTAGGAGTGCCAAAAAGGTTTCACCAAAGCGATGTAGTGTTAAGGTGCGGATATCCGAAATACCCGAAAAAATACTAAGGTGAAATGTGGAGCGAAATCTGCAGCTGAGCATGAATTGCCGGTTGGCGGCTGGCTTGTTGGTGTGCTTCGCGAGCGACGTGTTGCTGACGGGTCGCTTCAGGAATGGTGTACTGGAGTCATTTTCGTGACGGATACGACGTCAGTGAAATCTTGGTGTACTCCGGCATAAAGCTTTTGTGTTAAAATTTAAACACAGAAAAGGAACAACCATAAGTATAACCTAGTGTTTTGTACTATAGGTTGCGTCCCCGCAAGAAGACCCTGTGTGCAGGGGTTTACCCTTTACAGGCCGCTTGCTTCGTTCTACTGGCGTCACTTCCGTGACGGATATGACGTATGTGAAATCTTCGTGTATCCGGGAATAAAACACTTTCGTGTTAAAACGTGCCTCGACATGGTATTGCGGTAACCTATACCGGGCATCAATGAGACAAGACTGCCGTTATAGGCGGCGGCGGTCCTGATGGCAAAAGTGGTGGCCCTGGAGAAGCTTTCAGGCGTTGTGCCTAGCGTCTGATTCAGGCGACAGTTTTTTTACCCTGATGCTATTAGCCGCTCCTCTTTTTCAGCCGAAATATTTCAGTCTCTTAATGGAATGAATGCCTCCCGTATGCTTCATGAGTGCCAAATTAAGCATTCTTCCTATCCGCTTCTGTTTGTAAAGTATAAACGAAAGCATAATACCTCACTTTAGCTAGTTTGTCACTGATGGCAATCGTTGCTAGTGAGCTGGGGAGAATTCTACCACCATGTCGCACAAGGGAAAGGGCAAAATGATTTGATGAAAACTGTTAAATCTTGCACCTTAGTGCATCGCAGTCACTAGGTTGGAGCTTAGCAAAAAAAGCTTTTGATCTCCAGAAATTTGCAAATATTCCCGGCTCTCCAGTAAAAGAGCATTTCTTTTTTTTGTGTTTCCAAGTGCCAATGGCATCGCCATATTTGTAACAATTTCGCGTCTGAAAGCGCGGGCCGCAAAACTTTATGATATATTTCATCTGAAAAAGAGGACATGCCAAAATTCAGAAAGTTCAGTCGTGAGAAATCCGGTGCTGCCGGTAATTCAATCTGCTGTCTGTGGAAATGAAACCACTAAGACGCATCCATCGACAAAGATCTCTATGCTTACCGACTTTGTGTACGGGGTGTAGTTGAGAAGCTTGCCCTGCGCTGTCGCTAGACACGCGCCATTCATGACGCTCACTAACGCAGAGGCCGATTTGCAGTATCCGGTGCGAACGGAAAAGTTCACATGACTCATTACAAGACAATGTGTGGTTACTTTTCCAGCATCTCGAGGGAAGGAATAGCGAGATTGCCGACTATTATTTATTACTATATCGCCTCCATGAAAACTTTTTTGCACTCCCAACAGCTTTGCAATGTTTTCGGAAAATTTTATGGCTACGCCGTGCTTCACGGCAAGTGCGAAACGATCCAGTTTGAAAGTGAGGCACTTTGTCCAGTCCGTCTGTAGAGCGCACCGTTCAGAGGCTCAAAAACTGTCTGTTTGCGCGAGCGTCAGCTCTTCCTCGGCCGAAATCTCGCCCTTATCTTCGGCTTTCAGTAAATTGACAACATCAATTCCCCGTATTATGTTTAGAATTGTGAAAGGCAACGATAATTTGGCCAGCGCCATATCCCACTCATCGTGAAAATGCGGCGTGTGCGCCAGTTTGATGCGTAACTTGCCCAAAGTGTTCCCGGGAAAAACGGACGTTGAGGAATTTGAAAACAAACTGACGCAAATTTGATCCGTGACGACGGCGCTATCTCTGTAAATGACCTCCGTCGGCGTCACAAACTGACTTACATCCTACGCTAGGTGATTGCATTTTGTGCATTCTTTAAGGTTCGGTCATCAACAGTTTACCGCCGGCTGCCGCTTAAGCCAATCTCAAGGATATCGACCTCGTTTTCTGTTTCTCAACCTGTAAAATACATGGACGACTCATTCCCGCACCCGTAGCAACGATGAGTAAACAAGACCCCGTGTCAGCAGCGTCGTCACAACTCAAGCTGTGCAGTTTCAAATTACCTGCTTATGTCCCGGCGTGCAGCTCTGATGCTGCTGTAAACAGTGACACGTGTCTGTAACTTTCCAATTACCCGCTGATCTCCCGGCATGCACAGCTGCGCTGAACAGTGATTTGTGTCCGGAATGCCACCCCGCAACTTTCGAATTAGCCCCTAATTTCCAAGCATGCTGTGCAGTCTAACAACGGCAGCGTCTGTGGGAACGGCGCATCCCAAACATCACCTCCAACTCCTCGCATAAAACCAAAAGCCGGTCTCTTTGGAGCAATGGCTTAGACGCCAGACTCGCAACGCCGGAGTCCTTGGCTCGATCCCTAGCCAACGGAGAATCGATATTATTTTCACACCCTCTGCTGGCACTGTGAGGGCCGCCTACGCCATCGGTCACATGAAGGAGAAAGTAATCAATTCGTTAAGACAGGGCCTCCTCAATTATCAGTCACGGATCGTCCCCGAACTGGCCGAGATGCCAACCGGTGCTCAATTTTCCCATGTATTCCAAAGAGAAAATTCCGGTCTGGCCACAGCCTCGCACTGCCCACGGACCGTCCAGGACTGGTAAATGGAGGAAGGCCACGGTGTTAACCGAAAACTGCATTTTGGGTTAACTTCGACAGATGTCGCCACTTCCATCCCAAGGGGGCGCTCCGGTCGTCTATACATGGCGCTACCCGAAATGGAGTGGGGCTGAACGGAATACCAATGCAGCTGATAAACCTGCTTTGACCTAATAGTAAGTCATCCTTTGTGAGGGCAATAAATAAGGCGGTACAAACCAAACGAATACCAGAGGATTGGCTAGAAAGTAGGAGGAATTTAATTTATAAAGGCAGAGGCAAAAATTCTAGTATTGGTTCATACAGACCACTCAATGTAATGTCAGTGGTGTATAGATTCGTAATTCAGGTGATAAAATCAGAAATTCAAGCATCGATGGAAGAAAATGAAATCCGTGAGGAACTCCAGAATGAATTTTGACAAGACAGGCGATTGGATGATATTGTGTTCGTGATAACACAGTGCACTGGAAATGCGAAAGCACTGAATAGACCATATGGATTGCGTTCCTAGACATTAAAAGGACATATGACAACGTAAACAGAGCCCTGCTGGGGAGAAGGCTGAAACTCCAGGGATTAGATGACGAGTTAATACAGTTCCTTATAGCAATTTATAAATATAATAGAGTGCTCCTTTGTGGGGAAGTGATGGGGTATGCGTGGTCTGCGGAAACGCAACAGAAACTATGCGGCACATAGTGTTACATTGCGAGGGTATCCATCCAAATCTACATGAGGGAAATATTCGGCTTGCCGAAGCCCTAGGATTGAAGGGTAGAACAGAGGAAGTCACTTCAAGGTTGTCGAGGTGACGAAGAGAAGATTAGAATGCTGGTGGAGGCCAAACAATGAGGGGAATATTGCCTAAGGCAGCCACCACCTGCAACAGTAACAAAATGAGTGTTCTGTGCCTAATACGTTTTGTGCCTGCCCTAAAAGCAGCGCTAGTATTACACGAAGAGTGTAAAACTAAGGTACATTAGTTTTTTGGTAAGATGACACGTCATCACCCCGCTACAAAAGGGACGCCGCTATTGAAATGGTGATGATTGGGCACCCCCGATTTCTAATTTCCTGTGCACTTCCTCCCCGCATGCTGCGCGCGAGATCGATCATGATGCGGAAGCTACGTCTGGGCTACGTTACAACGTCGCGTTGTTCACCGAAAGTAGAATGTAGAATGATCCTGTTGGGATCACATTATAATACTACCATCGACAGGACAAGCGAGTACGGGGGACACATCACGTCGGATGCAATTCCGCTGACCTCCAGTGTCTATCAAGAAGCTAACGACCAGCTGCCGGGTTGTCCCGAGGCCACATGCATGGCCCGTCTGCATGAATACTGGCATGGGTCCTGCAACAGTGGTTAATTCAGACGTTCCTGCGTTGGCTGTCTCGAAAGTCACCCAATCACTCCGGCTGGGATCTGGCTTTCTGCTGACAAGCTCGGACGTTCCTGTAGGGTATTGGATGTCGCACAGCGTCCTCAGGGGCTGACGTGGTCAAGGCCGCAGACAAAACACTTCATTGACCTCTACTGCCTTAGCAAGGGCTTGTCTACCACACGCTTTTGCTTCTTTTCGGGCGATATTGTTGCTGTATGCTAGGTGAGGACATGGTGCCGAGCGTTGCAAATGTGACACCTGGGTAACCCCGAAAACGAAGATTGATCGCAGAGAGTCATCGCGGTTGGAAGATTGATTCGGGGAGGTGACGACAGGCGACAGAACAGAAAGATCGGACAAACTCTATCTCTCGAATTTTATCTGGACTACGGATAAAGGCCAGGTTTATTTTTATTTTTTTTGACCGGGCGGAAGGGGTCGCGGATATGTCAGATGTGCCGTGCTCCACCTTCTTCAGCCTTTGCCGGCACGGGAGGCCCGGGTCGTACGGCAAGAGTCATAGCTGGACGCGATCGAGCACGACTGATTACTGGTCCGGAAGATCCACAGGCCCTCTAAGGCGTTTATGCGAAGCGTCACCATGTCGCAGATGACCCAAACATTGCAGACATCAGAAGAGCGCTGTAATGGCTCCAGAGGAAGCAATTTGTCTAGGTTGTCGTCCACTAGAAGATCCTTATGCCGGAATCGGTTTTTGATAACCTTGATGGCGACGTCATGGTTGTCGTCGGCAAGTCAATCATGTCCCTGGCGGTACCGGTCAACTACAAGAGTAAGTACTTAAACTTCTCGCGCGTAGCAAGGTTGGTGTCGAGGGAATGCGTGCATCATATTGGTCCCAGAACCTTTGCCAGACCCATTGGTCACCCGAAAGCATTGGTATTAGGAGCTTCGGTGGGCGTAGGAGCGAGTTCCCTGCGTTAAGTGAGGAACACCCACTCAAGCCCCGATACTAGGCTCATAAAAGGCTCACCGGACACAGCTGCGATGACGTTATGGCCTGGGCTCGTGTGGAATGCGTGCGCCTTCGAAGGGTGCAGATGCGCTCGTCTTACTCTACCACGTCCAAAACGTCAGCGTTATATTCATCGTCCGTGAGGCTCGCTGTATATGGTTGTCAAGCTCGTGCAAGGCTTGCTTCTGGTCGCGCATATGTGTTCATGTGTCTGCAAGTCAAGGGTCGGGACCAGCGGGATCCGGAGCAGAGCGTCAAGTGCTGTCATCTTCGTGACGGTGGTGCGAAGAACACACTTCAGGAGTGTCAGGTTAGAGTGCTGACCTGGTCGGAGGCATAATGCAAGGAGGCCAAGGGGCGAATTTTTCGAATTACTCCCTCTCTCGCAGCAGTGGAGAGAGTTCTAGGCTGAACTATAGAAGTGCCCAAGCCCTTCGACCGCTCGGTCGAGCGCGCTCTTATTATCTCTTGGGCGTGCGCCCCTTGAAGATGCAACCGCAGATGTCGACTCATCGTCAATGTGGCGTCTGGAAGCCATCGGCATGCAGGAAAACCTACAAGGCGTACAAGAAACATCGGCAAACGTAGAGTACAATGACCCCGCCTTCCACCATGTCGAACATGGGATTTGCAAACTAAACGACTGGTATAAAGTGCCCCTTTTTCTTGAAGAGAGGGCTTGACGCCCCTGACGACAATTATCGGCTTGCAGAGCAGACCCTGTTCATGCAGGTCAAACGCTACAGCGGTTAGGCAGATTTGCCGAAGGAATACGACAACCGCCGCTAATATTTCGATGAGGGCCATGCGTAATGAATGACCGGTGACAAGGAATATGGCAAGCCGAACACATAATACTGTATGCCAAGCCATAGTGCCGTGCATCGCGATGCACTGACGACGAAGCTTAAAGTTGTTTCAACGCGCCGTCCCACCTTCCCAGTCATCAATCCTTGAAGAGCTTGCTATTGAAAGGCCGGAAATTCCACGCACAATTACTGAAGTTGCTTATTGAGTTCCGGTGCTACCACGTCGCTCTCTTTGCAGAAATAACGAAAGCATAGCTGCAGATGGTTATTAGAGACGGAAGATCAGAATGTGGTGATATTCTTCTGAGTGGAGCAGCTTCCCAATAAGCAAGACCGTTTTCTTCCGATAGTTCACTGGCGCATGACAAAAGCCACATCTAGCCTATTCCTATTCGCTGCAACACCTAGTCAACGCTGCAACAATTAAACGAATCCCGTGAGCAGTGTACAGACACGGTAGCCAAGCTAGTCGATGGGTTTTACGTAGATGACTTGGTCGTCGGGGCCAGCAGCGCTGAGCCAGCCTAGCGGGCCTAGTCCGAATCCATAACCATTATGGCGGGTGTCGGTATGGAAGAGAGGAAGTGGGCTTCCAACCTTTCCTCCCTTCGAGACCAGTTCAATGAAGACAGCGTGGCTTTCCAAAGTGAAGGTCACCCTTGTATCATGGAAATGCTTTGTACGCAATGGCGCCACTCCGACGACCGAATGGTCCTCAGTGCTCAGTCACCACATTTGTGTCTACAAGGCCTGCGACAAACAGGAAAAGGCCCCATTCGTTTCACGCGGCCCTACGATCCTAAAAATTCTGGCCCCTTTCACCGTTTCCGTTAAGATAATCTTCCAAGACTTATGAACGCTACAGTGTCCGCGGGATTCACAACTGCTGACAGCTTTACTGAAAGCCTGGAACAGCTGATGCGGCGAGCTCAGTTATATAAAATGGATTGGCGTGCCGCGCCATAACTTTGCGATGGAAGACAAGGCACACGACAATCTACAGCTTCAGTTGTTTGTATATGAAAGCTCGAAGACTTATTGAACTACAGGCTATGTCTAGTCGTCGACAGAGTAAATCGGGAAACGGGAAATGAATCTACTACCCAGATGAAGTCCAATCGCTCAGATCCAAACCACATCTCTCGCAAGCCCTGAACTCCTCGCCAGTTTGATAGCGACCCCCTATTCGACTTGCTCGAGCGGATACAGTACCGATCAGAAGCTCATCTTTCTTCTGGACCCATTTAAAATCACCAGGTGTTGGATATAGAGAGGGGGGTAGCCGATGGCTACCATTCGTGTGAAATCGCATGGCCAAGATACAGCGCCTCACGCAAGGCTGAGGGACTTGGGCGCATTGTCGCAGCGAGGGACGCTCAAGACGATTTGATTTCTTGGGGTCTTGCCGCATCGACTGTCGTATCCACAGAAATGTGGTCGCATGGCACACTTTGGCTCGCAGGGCCCTCACAGAATTAGCCAACAGACAGAGAACGAGTTGTGGATGTCGGCGAACCACCATTCCTTCAAACAGACTCATGCACGCTAGAAACAATACTAGCGGAGCCTTTGCTGAGCATTTACCCGTATAGTCTGTAATCAATCTTTCTTGAGGTGGCCGCATGGATTAATCGGCTCCTCGTAAATGTGCAAAAGCTGAAGCCTTCAGCAGAAGTACCACTGTCCAGAGATAAAGTGCTCAAAGCAGAACGCTGGTGGCTCCGGTTTACGCAGAACGAAGCGTTCCCCGAGGATATAGGAGTTTGTCACGTGGTCAGCGTGTCGGAACAGCAACTCGTCTCATTTTACTACGTCCGTTCCTGGACGATGATGCAATCCTGGTCGTTCATGGACGTCTGCAACAGTTAGGGTAATCGGTTGACACCCGTGACACCGTCCTCCTGCCGGGCCGCCATGACTTTTCCCGGGTACTAATAACTGCCATGCATCAGCGCCGTTTGCACTCGGGTATTGACAGCACTATCACTAAATTGAGAGAATGATTTTGGATTCTAAAGGGTCGTCAGGAGGTGAAGAGAGTGCGTCATGGCTGCTTGTTTTGTCGTCGACAGTGACTCACACCAGCAACAGTTCCAGGTGCGCCTCTACCATGAGATGGTATCACTGAAGCCAGTCCTTTCGGCATTGTCGGTGTACACGCCTGCGCACCGTTGTTATGCCAGAGTAAGAATCCCACAGAAACAAAGGTATACGTCGCCGTATTCTGCCGTGGCGTGACACGAGCCATCCACCGTGAGCTCACGTCACAGATGACGTCATCGAGCTTCTTGTGAGCCATCAGACGGTTTATTGCTGCCGTGGCATTCCATCAACAATTTACTCGGATAACGCCTTAGCCTACCATCAATTCAGATGCTTTCTCCGTTTGTTTTGTGAAGACGCCGTCGGTTATTTTTGCCAAAGCCACAACGTCTCTTGGCAACTCAACGTCCAATGAGCTCCGCGGGGTGGGGTGCTTGGTGGGATCCTTTGATCCGGCTCACCAAGAAAACACTGCCTCGAATCGTCGGCAGCACTCACCTGACAGCTGAACAGCGGCAAATGACGCCTTAAAAGGTCGAGGCAGCGGATCGCTTACGTACCTCTTTGTAGACGCGGCTGAGCCATGCCTGCTGGCCCCAGCGCACGTCTGGCTGGGCAAAAGCAACACGTGCCTGGCACAACAACTCGGCCTTCCAAAACCAGTATCCACTTTCAGCGCAGCGAGCTGCGGAAACGAGCTCATTACCGCCAAGTCGTAGCAGAATGTCTTTGCCGTCGATGGAAACGAGAGTAATTCTGTTGCTCCAATCTGCTCACGAGGAGAGCTGGCCTTCGCCCTCCATACCTCAAGTGGGGCGACGTAGTGCATGTACAGGATGATTCGCCCCTGGCCTTCTGGTACCTCGGGCGGCTTCTGCAGCTCTTTCTTGGACGTGACAAAATTGTGCGCTCGCACTCTCTTCGCGTGTCATCGGGACATGAGATACAGCGTCCAGTGCAGCGGATGTGTTTTCTTGGAGCAAGCTCCTGATGGCCTTGAGGGCCACGGGAATGTGTTGCAAATAAAAGAAAAAGTGCGCCACAAGTGCAGCCAGTGGAAGCTCACTCCACCAGCGCAGATCACGCGACAGTCGTTCCGCTGGCATCTCGATAGCCGCACGCCTGGTCTGGCCATCCTTTTCGTCACATAAATTCCTGGTGCCGTGAAACCCGGGAAGAAAGGACAAACGGCCTACAAGGCTCAACGCCGTCAAAGTAATACGTGGCCTCGAATACGTCGCATGTTCATATTTAGGAGGACACACTTTTGAACGGTGCCTGCCATGGCTGGGAGCGGGACCCAAACCCCCCTCCTAGAAACTGGAAAGGAAAAGTGGGCATCAGAAAACTCTGAACTTTGCTTTGCTGTGCCCCCTAGTTCTTATAACAGGCAGGTCCTAAAAACAGGTCCGCGGAGCTGCCTCCGGGTTGACATAACTGTACTAGCAAATTCAATGTTCCCGTGTGTCATTCGTCACCATAGAATGTATGTACGCTTATTGATTGGTGCCGTATGGTAGAACAAAGCCAGGTCGAAATTCGAAAGCTAAACGGGCAGATTCAGAGCGTTCTTCAGTTTTACAGCTTTGTAAAGGACTCAGCCGAAGCCGAGGATCACTCATACACTATTAGTCGCACTAAGTTTTCGATAAGCGAATGAATGTTTGAGGCAACTTTGAGGAAGTCGGGCCCCACGACGAAACTTTTGTCTCCACGTCGGCACAAACCACGGCCTCCCAGAAATGGCGCGTCCAAGAGAAAGGACGAGGCCAGTGCAACACACCCCTTCGCAACTGCGCAACAAGGGTGGCCTTCGAAAGCTCGGTTCGTCGTCTTCTGTTGAAAAGAGGACGGTGTAGCACAGCCCCCTACATTTGCAACGTCGTCGGCGAACCAGACTGCCAGAAGTAGCATGAGGACCGCGCACGACAAGGAACCGCCACCATGGGATTCCGCTGAAGATATGGCAATACCATCCAACACACGGATGGTCTGGCGCCAAGCCGAATAAGCCATCGCTCATGAACAACACTCAGATAAAGACGATGGTAGAACCAACCAAATAAGGGTCCCGCGTGGAACTACAGCAATACATTCACTTGTGCACCGACGTTACAAAACTAGTGGCTCGTTTAAAAATCTTGGATCATCAAAGGACAAGCACGGAAATGTGATGCCTCTGCTCAACAACAAGAAAGCAAAACCAAACCCACGGCAATGATGCAAACGCAAGTAGGAAACACCCAGCTATCATACAGAAAGGAATGTTGAAGGCGAGGAGAGAGAGGCGACAAGCCACTGACCAGAATTTTCAGGCTGCATCCCGAATACGAATTATCCATGGTCGCTCGAAGACTAACTTCATGGTATCATTCAGAAGAAAGTCAGATTCAAGCAAAACTCCCCGCCCTGTCCTATCAAAGACGGCAGCATGAAGAATGCATCGCGCTTTGGAGTATCAATGTATCGTAAAGCAGAAACCGTCTACCACCTCTCATTTTCAAGGGAATGACATCGGAGTACTCACCTACGGGAAACCTTGAACAAGCTGTTCTGAACCTCCTTTCCACCACTAGCAAAAATGTTGGGGTTGGGAGGGGGTATGTTATTGATTTATTGAAGAGGAACACGGCCAGTGTGAGTAACAGCTTACTATCGCCAGCATCGGGTAGAGGGGGGATGTGGCGAATAAGCACGGTACGGCTTAGCCATAGATCGCGTCGGCGTCCCGTTCGTTCTCTAATACGTAGTATTCAGCCGAATTTAGGGGCTTTGCATAGGGCGCTACTTAGTGTTCTATGTGATCTTGTGGTGGCTACTTAATGAAAACCCCAAAACATTTATACTATGGTGTCAGCCTACTGTCATAATGCGTGGAAACAATGTTTCCGGAGAAGAGCATGTTGCGAAGTAGTGAAGGCAATTTTGAACAGCTTGGTAAAGAGTCAGGGGAGAGGCTGGAAAAGTATTGACAAATTTCCCCTTTCATGTTTAAGAAAATTCTGAAGGTTGGCGCTCAACTACGGTGATGCGCACAGCCATATGTGAAGGTATATTTTAGCGAATTCACAAACCGGAGGTGCTTGTAGAGCATCATGAATCCCTCGTCTCCGCCGGTGAAGAGGAACGGTCCCCTGAAGCCTATGACGTCGGATGCTGGCACATTAGCGAAAGCCGTCAGCATGGCCGCTGGTCCAGGACCTCCCGCTTCCACTGGGTACTATTGATAGTCTGCCAATACGACGAATCTCTCTGGTGGCTGCAAAAGAAGAACAGAAAGTGTCCTTTCAGGTATTGTCTACACCCTATATCTAATGCAGCAATTGGTAAAATTTGTTTGAGCGAAGGAGACCTTTTCCGATCACTTGCGAAGGGTATAACACAGCAACCTGGCCATCTTAAGATTTTCACACATCTCTGCTTCGAAGTAACTATCGATGGGCACAACACTGCCAACAAAATTTGGTGTAGCTAACTTCACCACAGAGCCTAGCTGTATAACCTGGCTTATGTAACTTACACGTCCCAGTCGGTGTCCCCATAGCTGGCATTGATCTTTCGGTTAAGTGATTTTATAGCAAGTGTCATGCGGAGACACTTTTGTGTCGTTCTGAGCAATTCTTATGCCCGAGCTGAAATTTTTCTAACCGCTGTACACTACACAGTGCTGTACTAGGCCTGGAACGCTGCAAAAGGTATAACATAATAAAGTAAGGCAAGTTGGTACGGCGGTACCTAAGTCATGTAAATTGAGGAAAAACAGGCCATCTCCCCTAACGTAGAACCTGGGGAGGTGCGAAGGACTCAGTGCATAAGTGCATTCAAAGATCGTAAGTCTCTCTCTTGCAACACAGCGCGCGCTGATTTCGCGCCGGAGAAGCGCCCATTGGAGGGGCAAATGCGCGTTTGTTGCGGCGGTGGCGCCGGCTTTTGCGTTAAACCGGAATAAAGCTATTTGCATGCCCCATCTGCCCCAGTTTGGTGGTAGGGACCGGGTTAACGTGAGCGTGGTGCAGTGCCTGCTCCTCGCCCTGGACGCTCGTCCTCGGTGATGAACGAACCCCGGGCACTAGGGAGGTACGTCTTTTCTTGCTTCGAACGACCCCCGACCCTATCGGGCCCAGCTTCGAGAACCGGTGGGTACTTGAATGTGACGCCAATTCTAACCCGTGTAAAAACCGCTTCTGCTTGTGCTTCATGAGTGCTGGGGGATATTGAGCGTTACACAAATAGTTAAATTGTGTTAGTTTATTTTGAACAAGCTTTATTCATTATACATCTTTCTTTTAGTAGGCCTTACGCTCTGGGAAAACGATTCCTCCGCTGTTTCAGTATGGTGACTGCACGAGACTGCGATCGACAGGAGCCGACTATACAGGAGACGCTGGCAGCCCGAGTCCCTATAGGGCTTCGCCTCTAAACACAGAATTAAAGAGAATGAGAGAATGAGCTGTGCTTATTTATGAAAGCTCTACTGTCGAGGTAAGAGCATTACGCTTGGGTAGTACACCAAGGCAGAATTTGAAGCGATAAGTCAATATAATAGGCCATGTTTCAACCTTTACAACTGCTTTTTACGAGCGAACGGCAGCTTGGCTTGGACTTTAAAAAGCATAGTTACACTTTTTATGAATGTTAGCTTTATTCTAACAATAACGGTGTGTCCATTAGTGTTTACCTACTGCAAACAAAGACGGCGCATGTATCTTCCCCGCCCTCTTGCTTCAGTATTGAAGAAGGAAAGTTTGCCTTTGCTTGAAAGTTCGCAGCCTATCTCGAAGCTATGTCTAGTGGCTGATTGGATGCAGCCTGTCACTTGCGCTGAAGCGCGCCCACGGACGGCCCAGCCGGCACGCCATTCACGGCGACACTGCACTGCCAAGATCCCGCGCAACAGTCCTCAAACCATCGCATAATGACGTGGTACCTCGGCAGCGAGCCTCCGAGAGACCGAAGCTGCGAAAATTTCGGAAGAGGATGATGTGGCGCGACTTCACACCTGCCACACTTATATTCCGGCGGCTCAAGGTAATTGTGACGCAAGGAACATTGCGAGTCATGCTGAGCTTTTTCTATAATTTTACGCGCGCTTTCAGAAGCGCTTGCTCACCATTACTGTGACTTCCATTGCGGAAAAACAAACTCCGTGCGGTTTTGAGACAGTGGGGGAACGCTTAAATTTCTGGATTAGGTAAGAATATTCTCATGATGTGGTCCCATTGGGAAGTACGTTTTCACAGCCCGGGCTTTCCTTTCCTTGTGGGTATCATTCTGAACACTAATTCGGTTGCTCAAGTGAATTTTGCAGCACGCTTGACTCTGCTGCCTTTTTACTCCGTCTCAGCTCACGCACTGACTAGCTGGTCGCATAAGTTATGCGGTGAATTCCGGTTTGCCCAGGAAAAAAATTGCTGAGATATCTAGGTAAAAAATTCTGATATACACACTGTCACTTTACCAGAGTTTCCGCACTTATTGTATCACCATGAAAAATGGGAGCCGAGGAGGCTGTGCAGCGTGAGGGCACAAAATGGGACAAACTATTTTACGCTCTCCCTTCGGCAACCGGGAAGTTGTGCAATAACAAGCTGATGAAAATATTCTGTAGCTGCCATTACGTTTTTAAATATTACAACCTGCTTTTTTTATTTTTTTTACTAGTTATTGCACCTCTGAAACTAAGAATACATAGCGGGGAACAAGCGGAATGTCTCGAAGAAAAAGAGTGGTTGGATATGAACAGCCAACCTCATTACAAATTGCAAAACAGCATTGACTTCCAAATGAAGTCTGAATAAAAACGGTGCGAGAAATAACCCACGTTTTATCGCCACAAATCCCCAACGTTAACCTGCAAATGGGAGTACAACAATCTAGCTTCGTGCTTCAAAATTAAAAACCCTTCCTGCAGACTGCATGCATGTTATATCTGGGGCGTAAATCTTCCTAATAAATGAAGACGCAAATACTCATTTTTACCCATGGTGATGTTATGGCCTATCCGGGTGTTATGTTCCTTTATGCTACCACTTCGAAGTAAAAATACCAAGCGTCTCGTTCGCTTCGCGGTCCTTACTGAAATTTTATTTGGATCGTGGTTTTGCTGATAAATCAGCCCTAGCTGCGCAGACTCAGTGTACTCTACAACGTTTCTTATCGCCAACACCACAATTGGAAAATCAGTCTTTGATATAGACCTCTTTGGCCCAGGCACTCACCTGATGGTGTGCAGGGCAATCTCATTTCCCCAGGAGTGTAGGTGGTTGACGGCTTCGTAGTCGAGGTAATCCCCACACACGAAGAAAGTGGCTACTATAGCGCATCCGTTCTGCTTGTTCATTCGTTTTGAATTTTCCAAGAGCTCGCGGTAGAATGCCATGTTGAGGGCGTTGACCGCACCGTTGAAAGTCAGCATCACGAACTGGGGCATCTCGTCCACTCGCAGGCCCGACGGAGGTGCGTCACTTGCGCACACGCACTGCGGCCGCTTGCAGATTTTGTCGTCGCATTCTCCAGTTCCTTATGTAACAGGACGGGCCACGTTTACGCACGAAAATAACCTGTGTGCAAGGCGCGAGTTCTGAACTTCTACCTATGTTACGTCTAGAAATAAGTGGGGTCCCTTAGATGACATGAATCAGGTACAACACATCTTTTGCTCGCTTGAAAAAATATCCCTAGAACTTCGTCAAAAACGTTCAGCGTCATCCTGAAGGGTTGTGAGTAAAACTATCTGTTTTGATGAAAAATCGAAATTCAATAGCTTAGAGCAGTCCGTAAAGGCAAATCTTGGAATACTTTCACTCGCAATGAAGTGGAACAGGATCATGATCACTTTTGCATGCCAATACTGTTTCGGCGATACTGTGCAATCACGATGCAGCATGACATAATACGGCGCACATAGGCACGCAAGTTAAGACCTATGGCAATCGTTACCAGATAAGCAAGCATTCATTAAAGATCGTAAAGGCAACCGGGATGATACGTGCTTTCCCAAGCATGTAAGCGTTTCAATGAAGCACTGCAAATATAAGTGCGTGGAAGCCTGAAACGCATTCTGCCACAGGCGTCAAGAAGGCGACCAATCAAGGGAATTCACATACGTATTTGTGCACGGACTATACTTTAGCGCAGGCCGAATATACATAACCGACGTAGCTTTCGGTGAATGTTATGAATTTTCAGAAACTTCAAAATTTAGCTGGTCTACACAGCTTGTAGGGTTCGGAGATTAAACTTCAAGTTTAATATGCACCTCGTTATTGCCGCGTAAGCGGGGGAAGGTGCTTTTACCTCATTAACCACAGACAGACGTATGAAGGTGTCGAACGCCCAGTCGTATCTACAAAAGTTTATTTTAAAAAGCCTAAGAAATAGCCTAAAAAGCGAACCAGAAATAGGATAGCATACACAATAAACAATGCGAAATAATGCCAGATATATACAAACAATAATGCCAAGATTACAAGCAACGTAGAACAAATTATTCCAGAGATAACAGTCATTTAAAACAAAGAACTGTATTCAGAAGGATGCTGCACAATAAAATCTTATGGTATTCAGGCTCCCCCCGCTTTTTGACTGCAGGTGCAACGGCAATCCTATTTTTTGTTTTGCAGCAGACTGATATTTCACCGATACCTTTAGTTTGTGTGCCATTACTAATGGTGTCAGGAAAAGCTGGATATTTGAAAAATAACCGATATTGAATTGCATCATAAGCTGGCCTCATCAGTTTAGTTCTTACGGCGCATGCACTAACCTTGTTTTTCCTTCGAAGTTTGTTTCATAAAACGGTTGCTAGTCCCACCATCTGTGTTGTACTATCTCCTCGTGCACCCGTCTTCAAGGCTGGGTTCCACCGTTCTTCAGGGTATGCACCAACAGTCCCAACACCAAACTGTTCTGCTCCGGCTACCAGCCCTAATTGGGGTTTTATGCCAATACCTGGTGGGATTTTTGCGTCTTCAGTAGTGAAAAACGGTTCTCTTGTTGTATGGTCCGTCGGGTGTGCCCTTGGCCACTCTGATGTCTCAGCCTTGCTAGCAGACACCTCTGTAAGGGCAGTTTTAGTTACGTGTTGTTGCTATTGCTATGGTTAGATATAATCGAATAGTTTGTTCTCTAGCTTGCCGTGCGACTTACGAAAGCTAAATGATATCAACGCCT
This sequence comes from Haemaphysalis longicornis, assembly GCA_013339765.2. Lineage (NCBI taxonomy): Eukaryota > Metazoa > Arthropoda > Arachnida > Ixodida > Ixodidae > Haemaphysalis > Haemaphysalis longicornis. Next base: position 83,342,965 of record CM023457.1, on the reverse strand, counting down.
ATTTACCTAGTTTGGTATACGTTTTAGCTCCAAAATCGCGTCTTTTCTAAACACCTGTACGAGATCACTTGTACATCACGATATTCTATGCCACACCACTTTGCGGGGTGACAGCCGGCACTTGGTACCGTTACGAAAAGTAAATCTTGGTGCCAATACCTGGCTGCCAATACCCGGTTGGAGAATTTCGTCTTCAGAAGTTAAAAAGTACTCTTTTGTCGTATGGTCTGTGTGGTATGGGCTTGGCCACTCTGATCTCTCCGTCCATCTTGTAGACGCCTCAGTAGGAATAGTTGCAATCAAGTGTTATTGTTATATCTATGGTGCCCCTCAATGTAACAAATTGTTCTTCAGCTTGTCCTGCGACTTCCAAGTTCTGAATGATGCTTATACCGCGCCAGTTACTTTGTCATATATATTAGCTCAAATTGCACGGATTCTGCAAAACCATTCATATTATGGTGCACTTGCTTATACCGATATACTCATCCCCACCACTTTCACGTTTGACGGCTGGAGCTCTGGTATATCCACGGAAGAAAATCTGCATGAAACTCATCTCAGAATTGTATTTGCTGTGCCGTGGCGTCCCTGTCTAAACGGCAATACACAACAATGCAATTTGGTTGCCCCATGTTTAAGCCATTCAGATATTTCCGTCTACTGGATTGAACCATGAGTAAATCCCTGCACCTCGTAGGATACCTGGGGCTTCAGTAGTTAAAAACGGCTGTATTGTCATACGGTCTCAATGGTAAGGGCTTGACAACTTTGACCTTTCGGTCCCGCTTGTACTCCCCTCTGTAAGAACAGTCGTTGATAGGCGTTAATATTGTTAGTGTGATTATTTTTACTGGAAGAGGTTGTTGTTCAGCTTTCCTTGCAACTTCCGAAGGATAAACGGTGCGCACCCGCAGCTAGGCAACTTTCTGAAATATTTTAGCTCCGAAAGGCCCCGTTTCTCCGAAATCCTATTTTCTATGCCCTTCGTCATCCCAACATGCTACTCAACTGTGGCGGGCGAGACCTCGCAATTTGGAATCAATACAGACGGGAAATCATTGGAGAAATATTTTTTTTTTCAAATCGCTATCAACGGTAACGAGGTGCTCCAGAGCAATGTTCCGTGCGGAGGAGAACAATGGCTATTTCTACATGCTGTTTCTGTGCATGTCATTTTTGTTTTTTTGTCCCAGAATAGGTCAGTTATTTTTTTTTTGTTTTTGCACGTCGGCATCACTTCGTCTGGCGGGGTCAGGCTCGCGAACTTTCCGAACATTAAGGAGGTTCCTTTAACATTCGACTGCTCCTGTGACGGCACCTTTAACTTTCGTTTTTTACCGATTCCTTTGACAGAGGGTTCAACCACAATTTTTACTGTATTGCATGGCCCGTTGCTTGGATACGGATTTGGGGACCACTTTCAGAAACGGTAACAAATATTTTCGAAAAATCAAAAAATCGGAAATATGGGAAGGGCGTTTTGGGTATGGGTTCAAACGGTACGGATTCAACCGGGTACGGGTTCAAGCGGGACTTGGTTGTTTCGGGCTACATCCGTTTCTTGTGCCACGCGCCACGAGAAAAGCACTTGCTGGTAGAGGTAGAAATCTGCTTTAAAACGGCTCTCTTATAGAATAGTCTATCGGGAAAAGCGCTTGGCTCCTCTGACCTCTTCGTCTTGCTACAGGACACCTCCAAATGGGCAGTTGCAACTACGTGTTGATTAATTGATTGAGTGTAGGGTTTCATGCGCAGACGCAACGCAGGCGATAATGGGCATTGTAGGGGAGGGCTCCGGAATAATTTTTACCACCTGGGGATCGTTAACGTGCGCCGAAATCTCGCACACACGGACGTTTTTGCTTTTCGCCTCCATCAGAAAAGCTGCCGCCGCTGCCAAGAATCGAGCCCGTGACCTCATGCTGAGCCACCACGGCGGGCTGAAGCTTGAGGTTATTGTTATTGTTATAATTATTGTCCACGGAATACATTCTTCTTCAGACGCCCTGCAACTTCCAAGAACAAAACTATGTGAATGCTTTCGAAGCTACTTGTTTATATACCGGTGTTCAAAACCCCGGTTTTTATAAATACCTGTATGAAGTGCATTGCACCGGAGATTTACTTATATTTAATGCATTAGACTTTTGCGGCTTCCAGACAAAATTGGTGTTCAGAGGCAGTACCTGGCAGGATGCTTCGGTATTCAGTAGTTGAAAACGGCACTGTTGTCGGATGCTCTGTAGGGTGTGCCGTTGGCCAACTTGGTCTCTCCATCTTGCTAGTGGACGCCTCTGGAACGACAGTTGCAGTTAGCTGTTGTCCTTATTCTTATCATTAGTGCCCGCGTAATACATTCTTCTTTAGACGCCCCGGCCACTTACAAGCAATAAATGATGTGAACCGCCCTGAAGTTACGTTTTCATATAATCAGCTCAAGAAAATCCCTGGTTTCTGCGAAAACCTGGTATAACATGCATAGTGCCGAAATTTGGTTTTACTTATGTTTAAGGTATTAGGCGTTTGCGCCTACCAGACTCAGTTAAGGTTTAGTCCCAGTGCCTCGCGGGATGCTTGGGTCTCCAGAAGTTGAAAACGGCACTGTCGTCGCATGGTGAGCGGGGTATGCCCTTGGCCACCGTGATCTTTTTGTATTGCTAGTGAACGGCTGCAAATTTACAGTTGCAGTTAGCTGTTATGGTTATTGTTAATAAAAGTGTCCGAGGAAGATATTCTTCTTCAGGCACTCCTTAAGCTTACAAGCACTAAATGATTTGAACGGTCCTGGAGGTATGCTTTTGTATACTCAGTCTCAAGAAAACCCGGTATCTACCAAAAACTGCGTAACATGCCCAATCACGGAATTTGGTTTTACCAGAGTGCCTCAATACTCTTTAGGTCGCCAAACTGCGCCACCTGGAGTGTAACACATGCACCTACGGCAATCATCAGCCAGGTGGCCACCCACGTCTGCGCGTTCGCAGCCGAATGGTGCTCGCTGAGACTTACATTAAGGCTTCAGATTTCTGCCAGGCAGGCATCGTGTACAGGTCGTGCTCCCAAACAGACCGAGCGAGGAGTTATTGATAGGCAGAGAAGCGGAAAGCAGCGTCAGTACACCGTCCTTGGCGCTGTCAGCAAAGGAATTCAATTCCTTGGAGAGGGGAAGGTGGTTGAGCGTGGGGTTGTTCGCACGTGTGGGTTTAATTTAAGTCATGGGCAGGTGCTGTAATGTGGTCTTCGATATGAGCGATACAGTACAGTTTTGTTTGTTTTCACTGCATTGTTATGATAACTCCTTCAAATATAATGTACTTCTTGGTGTTTTCCTGTTTCTGATGTATAAACTGAGTTGAAGTTCTAGCGTGTGTTTCTTCTCCTCTTTAGCTTTGTGCCTGTCTTAATGTTCGCTAGTACAATGAATTCTCTAGTCAGTAATTACTCTTGACACTACAGACAGAGAGAGACCCAACTGTATGTGAAAATAAATATTAGTGATAGCACGCTATTTTTTGCGCTGTTAACAACTGCATCCAATTGGCAGCAGTTTCAGCGGTGCGCTTTTCGCACGGGTGGCGCGGGCGATGAATGCTCCTTCCCTGGCAGCGGCGACCTTTGCGGCAGCTTTTGTTCTTGTATCAAACTACAGCCCCAGTTTTGTGATCAGAAAAGCATTGCGAGGGAGTGGTTTTACTTGTGTTTAAGGTATTACAACTTTGTGGCTACCAGACTGAACTGGGGTTCACTGCCACTATCTGCCGGGATGCTTGGGTCTCCAATAGTTGAGACCGGCACTGTTGTCGAATGGTCTGTGGGGTATACCATTAGCCGCCCTGATCTCTCCGTCTTGCTAGTGGAGACCTCTGCAAGGACAGTTGCAGTTAGGTGTTCTTGTTATTTTTGTTAATTATGTCCGTGCAATAAAATCTTCGTCAAACGCCACTGCAACTTCCAAACATTAAATGACGGACACGGTGCTGAAGCTACGTTTGTATAAATTTAGCTCAAAAACCCCATTTGTGCACATTTGTGCACCTGCATAACATGCATTTTACCAGAATTTGATTTTACGTATTTCTAAGGCATGAATTTTCCGGCTACCGGAGTGATTTGAGGTTTAGTGACAGTACCTTGCGGGATGCTTGGGTCTTTAGAAGTTGAAAATGCCACTGTTGTTGGAAGGTCTGGGGAATGTGCCGTTGGCCGCGATGATCTCTCCGTCTTTCTAGTCGAAACCTCTGGAAGGACAGGTTCATTTAGATGTTATTGTTATTGTTATGATTAGTGCCCGGAACACATTATTCCTTAGACGGTCCTGCAACTTCCGAGCACTAAACGATGTGAACGCTCGTCAATCTGCGCTGTATATATATTTGAGTTAAAAACCCTGGTTTATGCAAAAACCCATATGAGGTGCGCGGTGCAACAATGTGCTTTTGTTAACATTTAAAGCATTACACTTTTCGACTATTAAACCGAATTTGGGTTCACTGCCAGTACTGGCGGAATGCTGGCGTGTTCAGTAGTTAAAATCAGCACTGGTGTCGGATGACCTGGGGGGTATGCCGTTAGTGATCCTGATGTTTCCGTCTTACTAGTGGACACCTCTAGAAGGGCCGATGCAGGTAGCTGTTGTCGTTATTATTATTGTTTTTGCCCGTGGAATACATTTTTGCCTTCAACATTGTTGCAATTTACAAGTAATGAATGTAGTGAGTAGACCTGAAGTTACCTATGCATACATCGGCGCTCAAAAAACCCGGTTTCTGCAAAAAAGTTTAGAGCGTGCACAGAGCGGAATTTTATTTTACCTACTTTTAAGGCATTAGACGTATATGGCTACCAGACTGAGATGTTGTTCAGTGCAGTACCTGGTGGGATGCTTGGGTTTTCAGAAGTTGAAAACGGCACTGTTTTCGGATGGCCTGTGGGGTAATGTGCTTGCCCAGCCTGATCTCTCCATCATGCTAGTGGACACTTCTGGAAAGAACAGTTGCAATTCGCTAATATTTTATTGTTAATATTATTGTGTACGAAATGCATTATTTTACAGACGCCCCTGCAACTTTCAAGCAATAAATAATGTGAACGCTCCAGAAGCTACGCTTGCATATTAATGCACAAAAAACTCGGTTTCTCAGAAAACCTGTATTACATGCACAGTGCCGCAATTTGCTTGAATTGTGTTTAGGGAATTAGACATTTGCGGCCACAAAAATGAATTGTGGTTCAGAGCCAGTACCTGGCGAGATGCTTGGGTCTTTAGAAGATGAAAACGGCACTGTCGTCGGATGCTCTGTGGGGTATTTCTTTGGCCCCCGTGGTCTCTCCGCTTTGCTAGTGGACGTCTCTGGAAGACCAGTTGCAATTCGGTGTTGCGAGCAATGTTATAAATAGTGTTAGAGGGGTACATTTTCTTCAGACGCCTATGCAACTTCAAAACGATAAATGATGTTAGCGATCCAGAAGCTACGTTTCTATATATTAAGGCTGAAAAAACCCGGTTTCTGCGAAAACCTGTATGACATGCACAACACCACAATTTGGTTATACCCATGTTTCAGAAATTAGGTGTATGACAAGTAATGGTTGTGTAATGCCAATACCTGGCGTGATGATTGGGCCTTCTCTAGCAAAATACGGGTCTCTTGTCGAATAGTCTGTGTGGTGTGCACGTGGTACAGGTAGAGGAAGCCACGAGGAAAGCGTTGGCTGGTAGAAGTAGCGCTCTTTGCTTTAAAACGGCTCTCTTGGCAAATAGTCTGTCGGAAAAAGCCCTCGGCTAGTCAGGCATCTTCTTTTAGCAACAGGACACCTCCGAATGGGCAGTTGCAGCTACGTGTTGATTGATTGATTGATTGTAGGGTTTAACGCGCAGACGTAACGCAGGCGATGAGCCTCGCCGTATTGGGAGGGCCCCGGAATAATTTTAACCACCTACGGATCTTTGACGTGCGCCGAAATGTCGCATACACGGACATTTTTGCTTTTCGCCTCCACCAGAAAAGTGGCCGCCGCTGCCGGGAATCGAACGCACGACCTCGTGCTCAGTAGGGCAACGCCTTAGCCACTGAGCCACCGAGGCGGGTTGCAGCTACGTGTTATTGTTATTGCTATATTTGGTGTCCGCGGAATACATTAATCTTCACACACCCTGCAATTTCCAAGAACAAAATGATGTGAATGCTTTTGAAGCTACTTGTTTATATACCGGAGTTCAAAAACCCCAGTTTTTAGAAACACCTGCATGATATGCATAACACCGGAGTTTAATTTTACTTATATTTAAGGGAGTAGACGTTTTCGGCTAGCAGAAAAAATTGGGGTTCAGAGCCAGTACCAGGCGGGATGCTTCGGTCTTCAGTAGTTGAAAACGGCACTGTTGTCGGATGCTCTGTGGGGCGGGCCGATGGCCACCTTGATCTCTCCGTCTTGCTAGTGGACACCTCTGAAACGACAGTTGCAGTTAGCTGTCTCTTTATTATTATTATTTGAGTCTTCGGAATACATTCTTCTTCAGGCGCCCCTGCAACTTCAAACAAAAAATAAATGAATTCAACAGTCCGGAAATTACGTTTTTATATAATCATGCTCAAGAAAACCCCGGTTTCTGCAAAAACTTGTATACCATGCACAGTGCCAGAATTTCGTTTTACTTATGTTTAACGCATTAGGTTTTTGCGGGTAAAAGACTCAGTTAAGGTTTAGTCCCAGTACCTCGCGGGGTGCTTGGGTCTTCAGAAGTTGAAAACGGCTCTGTCGTCGAATGGTCAGTGGGGTATGCCATTGGGCCACCGTGATCTCTTCGTCTTGTTAGTGAACAGCTCCGAATTGACAGTTGCAGTTAGTTGTTATCGTTATTGTTAATAAAAGTGTCCGAGGAATATATTCTTCTTCAGGCATTCCTTAAACTTACCAGCACTAAATGATGTGAACGGTCCTGAAGCTATGTTTTTATATATTCAGTCTCAAGAAAACCCGGTTTCTACCAAAAACTGCGTAACATGCCCAATCAGGGAATTTGGTTTTACCAGAGTCCCTCAATACTCTTTAGGTCGCCAAACTGCGCCATCCTGGAGTGCAACACATGCACCTACGGCAATCATCAGCCAGGTGGCCACCCACGTCTGCGCGTTCGCAGCCGAATGGTTCTCTCTGAGACTTACATTACGACTACAGATTTCTGCCAGCCACGCATCGTGTACAGGTCGTGCTCCCAAACAGACCAAGTGAGAATGAATTGATAGGCAGAGAAGCGGAAAGCAGCGTCAGTGCACCGTCCTTGGCGCTGTCGGCAAAGGAATTCAATTCCTTGGAGAGGGGAAGGTGGTTGAGCGTGGGGCTGTTCGCACGTTTGGGTTTAATTTAAGTCATGGGCCGGTGCTGTAATGTGGTCTTCGATATGAGCGATACAGTACGTTTTGTTTGTTTTCGCTGCATTTTTATCATAACTCCTTCAAATATCATGTAACTCCTTGGTGTTTTCCTGTTTCTGATTTAAACTTAGTTCGAGTTCTAGCGTGTGTTTCTTCTCCTCTTTAGCTTTGTCCATGTCTTAATGTTCGCTAGTACGATGAATTCTTTAGTCGGTAATTGCTCCGGACACTACAGAGAGACAGAGACTCAACTCTATGTGAAACTAAATATTAGCGATAGCCCACTATTCTTTCCGTGGTTAACAACTGCCTCGAAATGGCAACAGCTTCAGCGGTGCGCTTTTCGTGCGGGTGGCGCGGTCAAGGAATGTCCCCTGCCTGGCAATGGTGACCCTTGTGGCAGCTTTCGTTCCTGTATCAAACTATAGCCCGAGTTTTGTCATCAGAAAAGCATTGAGAGACAGTGGCTTTACTTATGCTTAAGGCATTACAATTTTGCGGCTACCAGACTGAACTGGGGTTCACTGCCAGTACCTGGCGGGATGCTTGGGTCTCTAGTAATTGAGACCGGCACTGTTGTCGAATGGTCTGTGGGTCTGTGGGGTATGCCATTGGCCGCCCTGATCTCTCCGTCTTGTTAGGGGCGACCTCTGCAAGGGCGGTTGCATTTAGGTGTTCTTGTTATTTTTAATAATAGTGTCCGTGGAATAAAGTCTTCGTCAGATGTCCCTGCAACTTCCAAACAATAAATGATGGGAACGGTGCTGAAGCTACGTTTGAATAAATTTAACTAAAAAACCCGTGTGTGCAAAAACCTGTATAACATGCGTAGTGTCGGAATTTGGTTTTACGTATGTTTAAGGCATGAATTTTGCGGCTACCAGACGTATTTGAGGTTTAGTGCCAGTACCTGGCGGGATGCTTGGGTCTTCAGAAGTTGAAAATGTCACTGTTGTCGGAAGGTCTGTGGGATATGCCGTTGGCCGCGATGATCTCTCCGTATTTCTAGTCGAAACCTCTGGAAGGGCAGCTTCATTTGTATTGTTATGATTAGTGTCCGGGACACATTATTCCTTAGACGGCCCTGAAACTTCTGAGCACTAAACGATGTCAACTCTCGTCAATCTGCGTTGTATACATTTCAGGTAAAAACCCTGGTTTATGCAAAAACCCATATGACGTGCGCGATACAACGATGTGTTTCTACTGATGTTTAGGACATTACACTTTTGCGTCTACCAAACCGAATTTGGGTTCACTGCCAGTACCTGCCTGAATGCTGGCGTGTTCAGTAGTTGAAAGCGCAACTGGTTTCCGATGATCTGGGGGGTATGCCGTTGGCGACCCTGATGTTTTCGTCTTCCAGGTTGACACCTCTGGAAGGACAGTTGCAGGTAGCTGTTGTCGGTATTATTATTATTATTATTATTATTACTGCCCGCGGAATACATTGTTCCTGAAACGTCTTTGCAATTTCCAAGTAATAAATGAAGTGAGCGGCCCTGAAGCTACCTCTGCGTACAATAACGCTCAAAAAATCCGGTTTCTGGAAAAACTTTAAAGCGTGAACCGCATGGAGCGTTTTTTCACGCGATTTGCGCGCGTCGGCGTTGCGCGTGCGTTTTTTCGACGCCCGCGTCGACGATTCCGCGCCCGCGGCAGCATCTGCCTTGGCTAGATTTTGAGCGCGCGTCGCGCGCAGCAGTGGGAGGAGCCTGGCGACTTGCGCCAATTGGGAGGCGCGCGCCTCATGCCGGCGGTTTCAAAGCACTCGAGACAGCCGGCTGGCTCCGCCGGGGATCTTTAGGCTTACCACCCCGGGCAGATATTGCTTCGGGCGCATTCAGTAGCGGCGCGGATGATGTTTTATAGTACCGTTTTCACCCACATTATAAGCTCCTTTACCGCTCAAGCAACTTCGTGCGTGTCTTGAGCGGCATTTTAGAGAGCGCTCAGAAGCGGTCGCTCGAGCTCCTGACGCCACTTCGCGGCCGAAGCCGCCGCCATGTTTCCGCCGCCTGCCGCGCCGCGCGCAGCGTGCGGGTGGCTCCGCGGCAGCGGCAGTGCGCCTGTGCCGTGCGCGGCGCGTTTTCGCGAGCAGAAAACGCTCCATGCGGTTCACGCTTTAGATCATGCACAGTGCAGGATTTTTTAAGGCATTAGACGGTTATGGCTACCAGACTGAGATGTATGTTCAGTGCAGTACCTTGCGGGATGATTGGGTTTTCCGAAGTTGAAAACGGCACTGTTTTCGAATGGTCTCTGGGGTATATTCTTGCCCAGCCTGATCTCTCGGTCATGCTGGTGGATACTTCTGAAAGAACAGTTGCAATTCGCTATTGTTGTTATTGTTAATAATGTTGTCGACGGAATACATTCTTTTACAGACGCCCCTGCAACATTCAAGCAATAAATTATGTGAACGCTCCAGAAGCTACGTTTGTATAATAACGCACAAAAAACCCGGTTTCTAAGAAAACCTGTATTACAGTGCACAGTGCCGCAATTTGGTTTAATTGTGTTTAAGGAATTAGACATTTGCGGCTACCAGAATGAACTGAGGTTCAGAGCCAGTACCTGCCGGGATGCTTGGGTCTCTAGAAGTTGAAAACGGCACTGTCATCGGATGCTCTGTGGGGTATGCCTTTGGCCCTCGCAGACTCTCCGTTTTGCTAGTGGACATCTCTGGAAGAACAGTTGGAATTCGCTGTTGTCATAATGTTAAAAATAGTCTTGGGGGGGAACATTTTTCTTCGGACGACTCTGCAACTGAAAAAAACTAAATGATGTTAACGCTCCAGAAGCTACGTTTTTATGTATTAAGGCTGAAAAAAACCGGTTTCTGCGAAAACCTGCATGAAATGCACAACACCACAATTTGGTTTTTCTTATGTTTCAGAAATTAGGTGTTTGGCAAGGAATTGTTGTGAAATGGCAATACCTGGCGTGATGCTTAGGTCTTCCCTAGTGAAATACGGGTCTCTTGTCTTATAGTCTGTGGGATGTGCGCTTGGACTCTCTGACCACCTCGTCTTGCTAGTGGACACCTCTGGAAGGACAGGCAATGTTTGCTGTAGTCGTTATTGGTATTATTAGTGTCCGCAGAATACATTCCTCTTCAAACACCCCCCAAACTTCCAAGCCACAAAGGACGTAAACGCTGCTCTAGCTAGGCTTTATATATTTAAAACTAAAAACACCCGGCTTCTGCAAAAACCTGTGAGATGCACAGCTTGAATATTTGGGTTTACTATGTTTAGGCATTAGATTGTGCTTCCGGATGACTTAACGGTTATTCAATGCCTTTACCTGGCAGGATTCTGGTATGTTCTGTAGTAAAAGACGGCTCTCTTGTCGGATGGTCTGTGGGGTGTGCCCTTGCACTCTCAGAGCTCTCCATCTTGCTAGTGGACACCTCTGGAAGGACAGGGTCAGTTTGCTGTTGTCGTAATGTTATTATTAGTGAGCGCGAAATACATTCTTCTATAGACGATCATGCAACGTCTAAGCACTAAATAATGCGAACGCTCCTGAAGCTACACTCTAAGAAACAGGGGTAGTACTTGAAGTGTTCAACAGTCATTCTACTCTTGTGATTGTGAGCGTTGACGCACGTCCCTCTAAACGTGCGCGGAGTTAGATGCAGTGCTCGCTCCACATGACGAGGAAGAGTAAAACTAACGACTTACTCTTCTCGTGTGGGGCGAGTGCAGCCCCAGTTCCGCTCCTGCACCAATGGAGAGTACACCTGCGCATCGGCTCCCTTTCTCCAGTAGGAAGAGTAAAATTTCAAGTTCATTCTTGTTCAGTGCTTTAGTAAGCATGGCGATGCACTCCTACCATTCACGCACACCAGTTCTTCAGTGATGTCTTATTTGCGTACGTATACATGATATAGTATAGTTGGATACAAAGGCATCCGATTGCTTATGCAGCGGGCTCTAACGTACAAGGAATGAATTCGTATAACGATTGCATGCAGCGCTCAGTAACATAAAGCAAGCTTGACAAAACTGATGCAATGCAAATCTCTATTGGTTTTTCGTTTTTCTTTTGCCAGTGGGTCATTATCTACATTTACAAAATTGGCAGACAATGCATCAGAAAGTTTGTTTTTCTTCTTCCATGGGTTCGTTATCTACATTTAAAAATTGGCAGACAATGCAATCAGAAAGGCTGCGAAGCGATTTTAGCCCAGCTGCCGGCAATTTAACCTTACGCTGCACGCGGCACCGTGCGTGCCAAACATGCATACGTGCGAAAGACGCCGGCGGCGATCAGGACAAACTCTCGCGTATACGGAGAAAACCGGCAGAGGCGGTCTACAGGTGTCGTCAAAAGTAATTGGAACGCAGAAGCTGTGGACGAAGCTCATAGGAGCGCCGTGTGGCTGAGCCGATGGTAAACGGAAGGAGCAGAACACGCATGTGCGCCTGCCGACATTGATATATCTGCACCATAACTATACCATCATACCTATATTACACCATCGATACCTCTCAAAGCACTTTGTTAATTTGAACGAGGCCAAGAGCGTTCTTCGAACAATACTGGTCTCAGCAATCTCGCTGGTTGCAGACACACATCAGGCGGCTTCCGTCACACCCTTCCAGCGCATGCGAGCTGCTAGAGGAGCTGCGCAATCTCAGGTATCTGAACTGACAATTTTTCTATTCTAATATTTTGAGGTGTGTCTGCTTTCAGCGCAATCGCCGATACGAGTGTGCGGCGAACAATGCTCTTGGTCACGTTAAAAGTACGTTGAGCAGGTATAGATGGGTTGTCACCGTCAGGCAGGGCGCGCATGCAAGTTCTGCTCTCTGTTTGCGCTTGGTGCCGCTACACGACGCTCCTCTGCGGACTCGGCCAGAGCTGCCCGCGTTACAATTAGCTTCTGACGGCACATGTACGCATCAAGACCGAGCGGGCGACTGACAGATTGTGGGAGACCGTGATGTCCTGTCCCACCAACGCGGCATTCAGGGCTGCGCTTTGAACGCAATGTGTTACGCATGAGGTGGAGTGAGCGCAGGTGCTTTATGCAACAAGTGATGTTGGACTTGCCCTTATCGTCATACGTGATTCGACTCAGCAGGACGCGTGCTCCCCAACTGCTTGCATGCCTCTGCGTCAGCGCTACATCATGAACACAGCAGTAAGCCGACATATTCGTCCGTGTGCACATGCGTGGGTGGAACTAGTTTTTCTTTCGGACGAACATGAGAGCCATGGCGGTGAGGACGCCGAAACCAGCTCTACTTGTACTGTGGAGCGACGGGCGCGGTATTGGCAGGAGCGAATTTGTGCCATGCGTGCCTTACAGTTCGGATCTTTCGCTACTATGACGGCCATGGATTTATCCACCGGACAAAGAAATGCTGTCGAAAAGTAGAGGTAAGTGAGTAGTTAATCTCGTTTTGTCTTATGCAGTTAACGAAGCACAATTGCCAGAATTTCTCTATAACTTCCGTCCGCGTAAGCGATTAGTCGTAACGTTTCCATGACTCATTTTGACCGTGGCGTAGATTCGAAGGGTGACTTTTGTTCCCGTGTGCAAAACAGCGTCAATTCTTGCAACATTTCAATCGCTTTGTTCTTTGAAGTGTTGGTATTCCAGCCCGATGTTTTTGCTGGACGAAAGCTTTCGCAGGTAAGAAGCCCAGTCGCGCGAATATTGGCAGCTCCGGCAGTGCTATCCTGTAATCTTGGCTAGGCGGCTAGGTTTACAGTGGCTGCCGTTCAGTGACTGTGTCTTCCTTCACAGCTCCACATAATTGTGTACGATAGGTTGAGTGATAGGCGGGCGTGTATGAATAAATTACAAAGCTTTTAGTGACTGTGGTGCGTACAGCATCAGCTTGAAATGCTGTCCAGACAGGTGTTTCGATGGAGGGCACAATAAACGGAAACGGAAATTTTCGAGGCGTACTCTGCGCACCGTAGTGGGTGACTACATGCATCTATGGCAGTGAGCGACGCTACAAACGCAACTGAATTGGTACCGCGAACAAGTATTGTGAACGACACAGACAAGCGAGTAAATTTTCCAATCGGCTACCGGCAGTGGCGACAGCGGCAAGGAACAGGCCGTAGCCGTGGCGGGCTTTTTGCCGCCCGGAAGCAGCCCACAAGTGAATGATAGCGATGAGCGACGAAGAAGGAGGGCATTGACTGCAATGCATTAATTTTTTTCGCTTCTCGCTGTCGGCCGCACTACCTTTTTCTTTCTTTTTTTTACACGCTGTCAGTGAAATATTAGCCACTGCTGTGTTTTGTCGATACTTGGAAAGTGTTTCGTGTTGGTATATGAAGTATAGAGGATTCTACGTTAATGCCAAGTCTTTTTTGCTGTTGTTGTTGTTTACGTGTCAACTGTGCACTGACTTGTAATCTAGTCAAAATAGCTCCTACGAGCGTGATGTTCTTCACCAATGTTCTTTTCGAAGTATTCTTGTGCTTGTATAGTTTCCTTCTTGATTTTTATTGCCCCTCCTCTCTACAATGTATTTTTACCCTGAGGGTACAATAAATAAATAAATAAAACCTACTTGTTGCACTCATTGAGCTACGTCTTCCGCATCGCTTGTCGGCGTCGCTGCATGTGTTTACACCTTTAATGTTAGAGCTGTCGGATCCTGGAATAATGGACCTATATGTTGTCATCAAAAATTGCGATCACCAGCTTATACGAAACAGAAGCATACTCTAGAATGAAGAAAACAGTAGCCATGCTGCCCACTAACAACTTATCCACACTGAACTTAAGAACGTAGTATGGGCAGTACGTTGCAGTTCCTGACGTCGACAAACCACAATGCAAATTAATCAGGGGTTATAACCTAACAAAATAGTTATCTGTAATAAATATTGTGCATTGTTTTCATACAGGTAACGATAGGGGCTAAATAATGCAACCTACGAACACGTAAGCATACAAGCACTAGTGGGTTTGAGACGCTCTGTGTAGACAGATGCTGTACTATCTTGATTACAGTCGGGGTGAACACGGGAGAGCGGGTCATTCCGTACGCGGGAGCAGCCTGCCGGTGCTCCAGGAAACGTCGCACGCATGCGCAGTGTGTTTGCGGCCAGGCTATATGTTCATCGCCCGCATCACGTCACCAAGACGCTCGCTTGTCGTCTGCTACGCCGCTTGTCGTCTGCTCTTTGCTCTTTGTTTGCGTGCCAATTCTTTTTTTTTTTCACTCTTCCTAGCTCAACTTGCGTTTTAAAACTGCCACTACTAAAAAACCGAGTAAGAACATACCAAAATATATTTGTTGCAATTTTTTGTGTCAATGTCGTTTTATATTATTTGTATTGATTCCATCTTTTAATCCTTGAGTATTCCAAACTGGATTGTCTTTCTTCCCAGAATTTTCTTTCCAAAATTTATTGTGAATGTTTTTTAATGTGTCCTAAATAAGAGCTCGCTTCTCCGTCTGTGTGAAGCACTTTCTAATGTACAGAAGGCCATTTTGTTCTAATTTAATACCGTTAACTATTCTTCCACTGCCGAATTTTTACTGCAGCTTTTTGTGCTAATCTCTGTATCTTTTGTTTGTTGGTGTAATGCCATTTTTATTGTCCTAATTTAATGTTTCTAGTTTCAGTGTTGCCAGTTGCTTTGCTGCGTTATATTTGTGAATTTTTCTCGAATGTGTCCTAAACAGGAGCTTGGTCTCCTTTTGTATTGGAAGTGAAGTTGGAGCCGTTTTTATGCTGCAATATTTTAATTCCAAATAAATGCCTTTTTGTGTGAAAGTGCAGAACTAACCGATTGTTGTGATATTTTTTTGGAAACTAAAGTATGATTTTGTTTATCCTTCTTCACTATGTTTGAATACTACCCGTGCATTGCTGTTTGCTTGAAAACGTCTGCAGCGTTGTCTTGGGGAGGGTGGGGATGGTAGCAGGTGGAGCGGAAAAATGCTGGCTCGCGGGGAATAGCAGAACGCTCTTGGGGCATAAAGGAAATATTTTCAAGAGGATGTAGTAGTATCCTTCTACAGTATCCTATAACGCCCCAGCCAATAGCGTTATTCACTCTTAAAAGGAGCGTCGGAACGACGCCTTGAAGACGGTATTATAATTCGTATACAGGGTTCAGGCACTCCACCTCGAAGGCAGTATCTAACTCCCACGATGAGTATTTCGCTTCTCGCTTTGCACACCATGAGCCACTCCTGGGAAGAGTGGTTCAATGCTTTAAAGAGGAGTGAAATATTAGACAAACGTTTTTACACCTAGACAGAGTGCCCAGCACTCCTCGACTTCTTAAAATGCACGTTCGTATACGTTTACGCTAAAAAACCTATTTCTGCAGAAACCTGTACAATATGCAGTGTACCAGGATTTTGTTTCAGCCATGTTTAGGCATTAGACTGCTGATGCTACCAGACTGAATTGTGGTTCAATGTGAGTACCTGGTGGGATGCTTGGGTCCGCAGAAAATGGCACTGTTGTCGGATGATCTGTTCGGTATGCTGTTGGCCACTCTGTTCTCTCCGTCTTGCTAGGGGACACCTCTGGAAGGACAGTTGCAGTTAGCTGTTGTGATTGTTATTAATATTTCCCGTGGAATACGCTCTTGTTCAGACGCCATTGAAACTTCCAAACACTTAAAGAAAGAAGAAAGCGTGGCGCAAACTAGACCTGGACGAAGAAAACAAGGTAAGACAGATACAGGCGCCTGTACCTGTCTTACCTTGTTTTCTTCGTCCACGTCTAGTTTGCGCCACGCTTTCTTTTTTCTTTAGGCATGTACCAACTAGCTCAGCAAAACGTTTCCAAACACTGAATGATGTGAACGCTCTTGAAGCTGCGTTTGTGCATATTAAGCTAAAAATACCCAGTTTTTGCTAAAACCTGTATGACATGCAGTGTACCGGAATTTGGTTTCAGCCATGTTTAAGGCATTAGACTTTTGCGCCTAGCAGACGTAATTGTCCTTCTGTGCAAGTACCTCGCAGGATGCTTGGGTCTTTAGTAGTAAGCGACCGCTGTCTTGTCGGATGGTCTGTGAGGTATTCCCTTGGACTCTCTGACCTCTTCGTCTTGCTTGTGGACACCTCTGGAAGGACAGTTGCCGCTAGCTGTTATCGTTATTGGTATTATTAGTGTCAGTAAAATATATTCTTTTTTGGACGTGGCTGCAACTTCCAAGCACTAAATAATGTGAACGATCTTGAAACTACGTTTGTATATATTCACGCTCAAAAGTTCGTTTTCGCAAAAGCTGTACGAGATGCACAGTACCTGAATTTGGTTCTGCCCATAATTAGGGCATTACAATTTGGAGTTATCAAAATGGTTGTTCAATGACTTTACCTTGCGGCATGCGTACGTCTTCAGTAGTAAATAAGGGCTCCCTTGTTGGATGGTTTATCGGGTATGCCCTTGGACTCTCTGACCTCTCCGTCTTGCCCGTGAACTCCTCTGGAAGGAAAGTTGCAGTTAGATGTTATTGTTAGTCTTAGTGCCATGGGAATATATTCTTCCGCCGACGCCTCTACAACTTCTTAGCAATAAGGGATGCGAATGCTCCTCAAGCTACGTTGGTATATATTTACCTAAAAAAGCCGCCTCTGCAACAAACCGGTGTGAGATGCACAGTGCCAGAATTTGTATTTACCCTTAGATTTTGCATCTAGCCGACTGAATTGTGGTTCAGTGCCAATACCTAAAGGGATAGTTGGGTCTTCAGTAGTAAAACTGGCCTGTCTTGTACTGTATATGGAGTATGCGCGTGGAGTTTCGGTGACCGCTCCGTCGTGCTAGTAGACACCTCTACAAGGACTCTAGCAGTTAGGAGTTATTGTTAAATTTATGTTTAGTCTCAGTGCAATACATTGTTCATCAGCGGCCCTTGGGATATACATGCGACAAATGATACGCACACGTCTCAATCTACATAATATTTTGCATAAAAATGTCTGGTTTCTGCAAAATAATGTGTGATATGCGATTGGCCATCACGGCATGCTAAGCCACAACACTTTGGCGGGCTACAGCCGGCTCTCGGGTATCGTTATGAAATTGGCGGCCGCTTTTCTAAAGGAGGCGAAAAGCAACAAATGCCCGTATGTTCGAGATTAAGGCGCACGTTAAAGATCCCCAGGTGGTCAAAATTAATCCGGAGCCCTCCACTGTGGCGCGCCTCATCGCCTGCATTGCGTCGGCGCGTAAAACCCTACAATCAACCCCCGTTACGAAATTGTTATTCGCTGTATCACAGCACCCCAGGCTTTGATGACAATACGCAAAAACAAAGGTTTGTCATAAATATAATTATGAGTCACACATTTGCGTCGACCACACTAAATTGTGGCTCAATGCCAATACCACGCGGTATGCTAGGCTTCAGCAGTTAAAACGCCTCTGTTGTCGTATGGGTGAGCGGGGTATGCGCTTACCGACTCTTATCTCATCGTCCTGCTTGCAGACAACTTGGTAAGGACAGTTGCTTCTCTGGGGTATTGCGAAGAACCTGAAGACTATCGTTTTTTGAGAAATCTGCAGCGAGGTTAGCAGATACGCGGCCAGTTTTTTACTACATATACAGAACAAAAAGGCAGAACTTCAAATAGAACAGTACCATTAGAGCACTGGGGCGCCGTGTAATGTTTCATATAGCAGTACAAGCATCTAGTTCTTCCAATAATTTACCGGACATTTTAAAATTGAGATGTAAACAGGCCCTGCACGCTTGAATATTTCTCAAAGTCGTTCAAAATGGCCACAGGGACAACATAGAACCTTGTTTAGTTGAAGTAACTAGCCCTCGAAAAATCAGTCTGCTCCAGTTTAGTTCGAAAAGATATTTTTATTCAAAATATAGAAAAGCGTTGCAATGTTTCTAAATTTTTTCGCTGCATGACATGAAGACGAACGTAAAGAAGGATATACTAAAAACTGGATATATTTTTTTAACTGCGCATTCGCGTTCAACTAACGCCTTCGAACGCATTCCGAGTCGCCGCGGCAATAGCAGGACCATTTTTTTCTTCGCGGTGCCATTATCGGTGGCCTTCAAGCACACAAACAAGTCCTTGAAATACAGAGGCTGCAGAGTAGCCTCTGATTTCTCTGTTATATCTATCTCAGTCGCGTGAAGTGTGCATTGAAACTGGCACCATTGGTATTCGGACGAAGCAGCCTATTGAATGAAGTGCGGTTGTATTTTCGTAATTAGCCTATTTAAATGATTATGCCATTGGTGTGCTGCAAACAGGTATAAAATTGCGGAACAATGTTTATAAAAGCCGCTACTGTACTGATATGAGGGGTAGATTTTGATAGTTGTAATTTAGGATGTAATTAAAAAGGGCCACCCAAATATGACTAAGGGAATTTCATCTTCCACGGCATCCAGCAGCAAATTTGTTCAGCCCCCATCTTAACAAATATGCCGCCCCACCAATACAACAAAGCACACCACTCCGCTGCCTTTGATTACAAGGACAATAACCTAATGGCCACCGCAATGTCCCCACCCACCTACACACCACCGCAGTAGTCGCTATCGCCCTAGCGGCCACTAAGAGCAACGAATACTTTACAGCCAACTTGGAGTGCCCCCTCGCATGTCTCAAGTGCCTGTTCGGCCGTATAGCACTCTTCGCTTTTGAGATCCTTAAACAGCCCGCAGCTGACCGACATCTATACAGTTTAGACTACTGGACACGCGTCCCTCTGCCGGGATGAGGCGTCACACGCCACTGCCCATTACCATGATTCCTGGCCATTTGAGCGGAGATCCACGAGATGGCCAAGACCATCTCAGTTCCTATATTACCTTAATGCGCATATTCTCTCCCACAACGCCATTCCTTCCTGCGCCGACGTGGCCACATTTCTCTGGATCCAGGGTAAATACTAGTCGTATCTCAACCTCTTGCACCATATATATAGTACACCATACCTACCGCATCTCCAGCTTGTGCTTCTAAGCGCAATGATGCGGGTTAGGTTCCTTGCCGTGGCTGCTGGCTTTCTGGTTGGAAAGCAATAACGCCCGTGTGTCAAGATGTTGAAGCACGTTAGAGACCCTCAGGTCTCTAACGTGCTCCTGAGAGGTGCGGCAGATTCACGTGGCGCGCCTCACAGCCCAGATGTATCTTCTGCGTGTTGAACCCCACAATCACGCAATCGATAAACCGCTTGCCACGCCTGCCCGAAGCATGTCATCTTGCAATATCCGGTTCGAAAATACCAACATTCACGATAAGATTTACCCAATTCCCGTCCTACGCATGACCAGTGGTTGGACAGGCTGACCAGCTCGGACCTCTAAACCCACAACATGCTCATAGAGAGAGAACGAACAGCCACGAAGGACTCGGTCATAGCAGGCTAGAGAAACGCCTTACAGGGCTGGTTCCCTGAAAATTATACGCCAGTGAGCACTTGAATAAAGTTGCGTATTCTCTCTATGTTTGTCACGGATGTCTCAATTTGCTGTAGCAAATACTGCAGAGGTCCTATCTCGCCAAACAAAATGCTGACTTCTAGGGCATAAGTGATTGCTGGCGGAAGCAACCAATGCTCTTAAGAGCTACCACTACATCCTACCAGCTTTGCGCGGGTCCTGTAACGTCAGCTCTCCTCGCGTCCCGGAGCACTCTCGTTTGGGCTGAATGCATGTCGCCTCCTTTTGAATGCATTTTGTTTTCTTCCTTGCATTGCAGGCTGGTTGTTTGTTAGGTAAAGGGAAGTGCAAAGACACACGCATTTGAGATTTCACAACGCAGTCTCGGCTGTATACGGTTAAATTCAGGAGCGTTGCCTCGAGGCGGCATAAGTTCTACCGCTCACTGGGGAGTGCAATCATCTGTACTCATAGGTACTTAAAATCATGCATGAGTGCGATGCTGAGTGACTGCAAACCAAGACAAAATGTGAGTATGCTGCCAAGTCTGTACATAATTGAGTACATGTAGTGGCCACGTTGGCATCCTTAACTAGAGAAACACGAGTACGATTAACTCCTTCGTGTGAAACAAAAAGCTCATTAAACTGACTCGTCTGTAGTCAGGCAACTGGACGCCAGTATCAGGTGGTCATTGTCGATTTTACGCACAGCATCTTTCAGCAAAATAAATAGTAAAAAAGCCGCTGAAAAAAAACGACTTCCTCACCTCGCGAAAACCTAGAGACTTCACTCCGCTTTCCTTTCGTAGTTTACCTAAATCCCCGGTGAGTGTACCGAAAGGAACGTGGACGGCTATGATTCCCTCCCGAATTGCCCCATTTCCGGCTGTCAGCTGGCTGGGTGCGCGGAAGGGTCGCGACGCCGTCAACACCCCGTCAACACCCCTTCGTCGGGAGGACGAAAAAAAAATGCGGCATAGCAAAAATAAAGGACGCTTGAACGTGTTGCAAACGAGAAAGGAGCGGCCAAAGTGGCTGCCCGGGGCAGGCAGCTGCCATAGCGGATGCCCAAACAATAAATTGAGCGTTCTGGCTGGACGTCTGTGACAATTACCTTGAATCATCAACACGCATTCCAAAATGCCAAGGCATATTAAGAACTGTCGGAAAAACAACTCGAGTAGTTGTATTAGAGATGTCTTCCTGATTGCACTGGTTGAAAATGTTCACTTTTATCAACCGTACAACGCATCCTTGTATGCATCGTGATAGTGGTAGTGAGTTATCAGAAATAACACTGCATTCAGTTTTTCGCACTGTTGGAAATAGCTTTTGTGAAAAGAAAATGAAATAGGTCTTGCCCTTGTTATTATGGTTCCTCTTGTGATTATGGTTCCTACATCTGAATCATTCTGTCATGGGCTCCCCCCCCCCACCTCTCCAAAACGACAAAACAGACAAAAGCATTATTCGTAACTTAGGAGTTCTGGGATGCGAATGCGCTATTGGACGTTACAACTCCCCGTCAAGTATGGACCCAATAGAGAGGAAAAGTAGCCTCTAAATTAAGCTATACCCATGTGTGGCGGTTGAGGCATTGCGGAGGAAAATTTTCGTTGAAGCTGCATTTGCTTACCCCGTGGAAGTATCCAAAGTGCCATCGCGTTTGGTCCCAGCCATCCGTAAAAGCACAACACCACTCCGAAACAAAACAAAATCCACAGACAGCTTACGAGACGCCAGTTGTTCATCATGAAGGTCGAAATGTCGAGCGCTGCAATTGATCCTGGCGAGGTCGCTTAGACACGGAACCTATGGCATATCAGCACGACGAAAGCGTGTCGAAATCGCAAAGAGCTGCTCTCCAGAAATGGACCTGATAAACAGCTTTGTTAGCGTATTGTCTACGTCGTTCAGTAATATTTGTGACTATTGCCACATTTTAATCAGACTAGACGTTCGCAAATTATCTGTTTCTCGCCTTAGATAGCAGTTACCTAAACAGTGAAATTTCTGTCGTTTGAATTGAGCTGACAACGTGTCGTCATTTGCTTCCAAGCTATAGAGAGCAGTGCAGCCATTTAGGGTTGCTAAAGGGCGCATTAAATTAGGGTGTCAAAAAAGAGGGGATATTTGTCTGGTCTGTGTTAAGGTTCGAGTAACTTTGCATTGTTGTGGTTCCGATTTTTTTGTTTGATTTCTCAAGCTCGCACTGTTGGTGTTTCGTTTCCCACGCAGTGCTGGGAAACTCATCGGAGCAAGTAAGAGTTGAGAGTCGTGAGTTGTGGTGGCTGGGGACACGTGCTCTTGGAAACACTTTTGTTGACGCAACTGCTGTGCTCATTTATGTGGACGCCTTTTTCGGGGGCCAGGTGGTGTGAGCTTCAGCAAACTCATCACAGGAGGGCTGCGGTATTCAAAAAATTTTAAGCTTTTCTGCCACGCGATTTTGGATGAACAGCGGTGTTGTAAAGTGTCATTTTGTAACGACGATCTACATGACCCTGTTATCACTATGATGCAGGCTGAACTGCCTCCTCTCAACTCCAAACACATGTTCGGTAAATGGTGAACCGATGCATGCATGCCACAGAGTGAACAATGGGGTCCGTATCGGTGTAGCAATGAATGGCAAATCCTTCCAACATGAGCAATAAACCACTGAAAACGACCATGGCGGTCGCATCATCCCATCTAACAGAGCGTCCGACGACATTTGATGAGAACCTAAGCATTTTTAAGAATTAACTTTACGCGAGCAGTAATGTACAATTAAACCAAGGAGGCGCATTGCTATACTCGTGCGTTTTCTGGGGCATTTGTACTTGGGCCACTTCACATGCTTGATTGGTTTTAGATCCGCTTTCCGTTTACGCTTTGAATGGCTTCGGTCTATCTCCTCCACGTTGCACCATTGCCGTTTCCCTTTACTGCGCGTGCTGGGTTTCAAACGCGTGTTGTCGAATGGCTAGCGTGTAAAACGCCTCTCGCTTCAAGGTCACGTAGACTTGGGATTGTTCATGTGAGGGAATTAAAAGAAATGCACACGAACGAACGCCTCACTTGGTGGAGTGCCTCGCACTTTAAATACCAGGCAATTTGATGTGAGGGTGTGAAAAAATAAGCATCGGTTCTAATTTGAGCCAGTGGATTGGCAACGAAGTTTTTATCACACTACATCGACGTGACACATAAAATCGGGGAAAGCTAACATGAGCTAACTCCACTTTTCTTGAGCTTGGAAGGCGGTCATCCCTAAAAAAGACCCATATACACCCACACACATTTAGTTCAACACACGGATTCTGAAAAAAAATGAATTATTGATAAATATTCTAGTTTAAATGCCAATCCAGGTGATGAGACCTATAACATTCAGCTTCTTGTGGTGTTTTACGTTGCACTACATTAGTGGGGCCAGCCTACTAATACCCTCTTAAAAAAGGTCGTGGCACCTATACTAACAGAACACTTACCAGCTACTTGTCACAATAATCTCTAGGTACTCAGTGCTTTTACTAACTGGCAATTCATACCCTAGCAGAAGCTACGCGTGACAACGTTGATTGGCTGAGTGCGCAGCATTACAGGCACATTGACCACGCACATATCACACTTACCACAAATAAATTCAGCTAGAAAACCAAGGGGATGCACAAGGAGAGCGAGTATAACTTAGCTTAGAAACACATCTGCTGTTCTTGATTTTATAGTTAGCATTGGAAAGTCCTCTAAATGAGTCAGTGGGCTTGTCCCAAAAATTAAATATTTTAGCGATAATTTTAGAATTGTGCATTTTAATGTTAGTATCGACCGGCCTTCATGTGAATTTGAAAAAAGAAACTTTTTAATCGTTTTAATCGTGCATTAGAGTGGGAAAAGTGCTGCAGTT
The DNA here is from genome assembly GCA_013339765.2 of Haemaphysalis longicornis. NCBI lineage: Eukaryota > Metazoa > Arthropoda > Arachnida > Ixodida > Ixodidae > Haemaphysalis > Haemaphysalis longicornis. Next base: position 83,319,322 of record CM023457.1, on the reverse strand, counting down.
ATTATGTTCAATATTTCACAGGATTTTGTTACTATCACTGAATGTTAGTATCAAACAAGCAGCAGTTACTAAGTGCACGGTCTTGAATTGGAACGGTAGCATTTAGGTTCCATACTTAGTACCAGGACGTACTTACCGTTCTTGGGGTAGTAAAGTTCAGAATGAGGTAGTAAATACACCCGTATACAACCTTTTTATAGCACTTTTGTTAAGGGTGTAGAACCTACGTTCGCATCTCGACGGTGCGCTAAGAACGCCTAACACTTCCAAGACGATTTTACCTCCAGGAGTTCTTTTCGTACATAAAAAAAACTAGCAACCCTAGCCATATAAACTTCGCATAAAATGTATTGAATCCTAGTATAACATAACTTCCCTTTAAAAAAAACACACCGACGCAAGAACGCGTGCGCACACGCACACACACACACACACGTACACAAATACAGAAGCACCAGAGCGCTCGTTTTGCCTGCGTTTAGCCGCTTTTCCAAGAACTTATTCGCCTAACTGCGACCCGCGATGCCACACGTTCCTTTTAAGTATTGGCGTTGGCACGATACGGCGTATCCTGACGAATCAATGCCGCCAAACGTTTGAATAAATCACGGGAATACCGACAGGCAAACGCACAATGAAGTGTCTGGGTACATCAGAAGGCTGGGTACCTTATTTGAAGTTAATGTAGAGGCCGTTGGTGTGAGATTGTACGTGTGCCTTGTTGTCAGCAAGAATACGATAAGTGCATTTGGATAAACTACGAATAATTGAAAATAAATATTTTTAAGTAAGTACTTACCCTTGTAACCGTATTGTTGGGTAAATGTGCTACGGTCAGTGCGAGTGCAAATGTTATGTCAACACAGATCCATCCCCCTTAAAAAAATTATTCCCATGAATGATAAATTGTTGGATTCAAAAACAATCGAATGACCTGGAGACGCCTACAGCACCGACAGCCTTCGGAGAAGTTGCTTGTTTACTTAGGTTTCGAAGCTAATAGTGAATCTTTTCAAAAACATCTGGGACCATCTTCACTTCGGGAAACCTGATGAGGGGCGAAGCCCGCAGTGTATACGCGTATTGCTGGCTCGGACATGAAACCATTGGCGACATAGGTATACAGCTTTGCTGTAAAGGTCTGTTGCCTTTGAATCACGAAGCTCTCTAGCGGGAGGCGTTAACTTGTGTCCCGGTGTTCTTTAAGTACGCGTTACGTTCTAGCGTGAGGTGTGAACGACTTTCCCTGTGTTTCAGTACCGTAACCACATGAGACGACACTTACGACGACGACATAAGACAACGATAACCTTAGCCCGTAAGGGGCTTCGTCCCCCCCCCCTCCAACACATTTTTCTCTTCGACTTCTCTTCGAGCAAATCAAACACTGTTGACATAATGCTGTGAACCTTTAACATGGTCAGTGGCTAAGCCGGTACACTGCTAAGCCATAGGACCGGGTTTCGAGCCAGGGTGGCCTGCCGTTTCTCTCACTGAAGCAAGCGACAGAAACGTCCTTCTGTCGAGACTCGGACGGACGCGAAGACTTACAGGTTGTTTACAATAATGCCTATACCTCCAATACCCACGGCCTCATAATCCAGATGTAGCTTAGAGGCGTTAGACCACCCAGATTTCAATTTTTCGCCTGAGTGACCCTTCGCTTTATTTTCAGTTCTCGCCAAAACATACAGTAATTCCCAAACCAGAAACATCACATGCATCAGCGTTGTGCTAGCTACTTGAAATTACAATAATTGTCTTCACCATTATCTATGAGGATATTATACAATAACTGGAAAAGATGTCAGAAGCAGTGGAGATTGAAATACCCGACCCTTTCACGTAAACCCCACTTTCCAGACAATTTACAATAGCTTCGGAATTTCATGCAGCTGGTCGCAGCTTCAGCAATTCGCGTATGTTGGAAATCCCTCCTCCGAATACTCCTACCAAATAGCGAGAACGCCCTCATCGCCGAGGCAACTCCCACAGGTCTCTATACTCTGGACAAGACAACGCCGCTTCCTGGGCGAAAAGTACAGACGCACGCGTCGCTTCCAACTACGACAATTCATGCTCTTCAACGCAAGTGACCACTCAGCCGTCATTGTGCCAGTCCCTCTGACCTACTAGAATATCCCACAACGCTAGGGTTCAAGCCCCGCTCTACCACCCCGCAACCACGGTGTTGCGGGGTAGTAATTTAGAGGTTGACTCTGGCCGGGCGCCGCGGCGGAGAACGCGACAGATCGTGTTAGCGCCTCTAGTACATGCGCCCACCGAAGCGGCTATGGGGCGCAGCGAATGAGGGGCTGGTTAGAATGCGAGGGTATCCATCCAAATCTAGAGGAAAATCTTCGGCTTTCAGAAGCCCTAGGATTTAAGGGTAGCACAGACGAAGTTAACTTCAAAGCAGTCGAGGCGACGAAAAGAAGATTAGAATGCTGGTGGACGAAAAGAAGAGAAGGGAATATTGCCTAGGCCAACTACCACCTGTAACAGAAAAAGGTATTTTGTACCTAAGAAGTTTTTTCGTGCCTGCCATACGAGCAGCGTTAGTATTAAAGGAAGAATGTAAAACATGGGTATACCAATCTCTTTTTAGTTTTTTGGTAAGATGACGGGTCAGCACCCCGCTATAAAGAAGATACCACTATCAATCAACATCATCATCGGTCGGGTGCCTCGATTCATGCGTGTCCGCCGTACAGGGTGGAGACACGTACACGCTGGCGGAGCCATTTTGGGTCCCTCGCTCGCCACCGCAAGAAGACATTGTATCAAAACCGCGCTAAAATTTTCGCGGCCACGCGGTTCACTGGCGAAGTTTGAATCATTTTATCTGTTTCGCGTTGCTGCGTCTTGTGGGAAGCGACAAGAACAATGCGTTGAGCACTTTGACCCAATAGCGGGGGCACATGACCATCCAACGGGTTTCTCCACCCTTTAGACGATGGCATCGGGGCACCCTCTGGGCAGGCGATGGCTCTGTAGTGGCGTGCGCAGCTGCGGTGGTTGCGTGGTGCGCTTGTGTTTCCGTGTCATTTGCACTGCTTTTTGTGTTTTCTGTGGACATAGCGTACCGCGAGGAGTAGACATTATGTTTCAGCTTCCACGTTGCGGTTTGGCACCCTGTGTAGCCTTTTGGGTCGCAATTTGAGACCAGCTTCAGTGATCGCTTTGCAAGCACACTTGGTGGAGCGGGCCGACGCGATGAGTGGATGTTGCGGCCTATGAGCTTGGTGGCTGTGACGTGTTGACCATTGCTGTGGCCCATTTTCGAAATCGAGCCGGGCGCAGGAGTTGACTAGACGCGATAATGTGTCGAAAGTGCTTTGTAACCAACTGTAGATCGGTCTACCAGAGTTGTCCAGGTCAAGTGCTATATTCTTATAGCTCCGTTGGAGCCTGTTCAACTTCGGCATTGGCGGCGGGCAATCCCCAGTGCAGATAAAATATTGCAATCTGGGGACTGAATCGGTGCGTAGCATTGTTTTGAGCATGTCACATAGAATTCGTTCTACTCCGAGTTAAATGGCAAGGTGCTTTTCGATGGCAAGTTTCTGATAAAGGCAATTTCTAGTGCATTGTATTTTTTTCTACCCACAAAGGCGGCTTGTAGTAATAAATTGGTGATGTTGCGCACAATGGCTATATTGGCTTCAGTCGGGACAAAAATACATAGTTTGTACTCTGATGTTGAAAGTACACATGGGCAACAATGGACACCAAAATAGAAGGCTCCAAATTAGAACCACATGGGATTCTTCACCTCGCACACGAAACGGGCACCTTTTGCATTCTTTCGCTGAGTGGGTGTTACACGTATGTTTTTCGACTGAGCTCCCTGCTCAGTAAACTTTCATGGAATCAAAAGTCTGGAACTGGCAATGTCCATGGATGAAATTATTGAGGCTCCTCCACATTTTTACATCAACCGAGCAAAGACAAGAACGAAGAGTGAAAACACAAACACGAGCTCTCGTGTTTTCAGTTCGTTCTCCTCGTTTATGTGCTGGTTTTTGTCAAAATGTGCTGACGAACCAACTGGCCAGAATTCAAAATTTAGTTAGAACTAATTGAGGCTACCAATGGCGACATCTTTCATGTGTATCCAAAGAAGCATTGACACAGACGCAGCACATACCATCTGAGGACCACTTTCCAGCCGCTGTACTATTTTGGTGCCACATAAAAGGGTGGTAAAGCTGTATAATTTTGCTCTGACATAACAATGATCAGCGGTGAGCTTTGGGGTCCACTCAGTCCCTTTACCACGTACATTGCACTGATTCTCAACTGACATCAGCCGATCCCAGTTTAGAGTTGCGTAGTCATTTTATCTCTGCGTGTTCATGCCAGTGTTTTCGTGAGATATAAAACCGCCAGTCCCGTCGGTTTCGGCGTAACAGATGAGATTAATAGGAGAAATGGGAGGGGCATTTCACTGACCATTTTCGCGTCGAGTAGGTGGCAGTACACTGCCTTAGCCATTCAATTATCGCATAGGTAGGTCTTAGTTTAGTTTCGGACCTGCCCCTCGCGCGTACAGCGGCAGACGCCTTTCGCTACGCAGCAAAACAGCGCGGGCTGTGTTTCTTGCTATAAACATAGCATTTCTGACGTAGGCGAAGTAGAGAAACTTGACTGACGTCTTTGGGAACAATAAACAACCCCAGTTGGACGAATTTGGCCATATTTTCTAAAAGGGCTGGCATTGCCATTTCAAAGCTTCGGTGCTTTACACTGCTCAAGTAACACTTTACGGTACGCTTAAGCTCTTCGGCCCATTTTGGCGAGAGTACGCGTTTAGGACGACCTTTTATTTTACGATGCGATAAAGTAATTATGCTCTCGGGAGTCGTGTAGGGTGATCGAAAAAATTTTTTTAATTAAAGCATTTTGCCAACGAGCTGGGATAGGCCGCGCGGCCGTGTTCTCGGTGCTGCTTTGTGAACTCGTGCAGTTTCAGCGCGTCAAAATGGCAGTAGCCCTAAATGATTTTGTGTCAACAGCAGTTTCGATACTTCTGCGCCATGCTGCACAAAGGACTTCACGTACCCGCCGCCCCACCGAAGGATGCCGCAGAACTTGCATTACGGCCGCCGCAGCTTGGCGACCGTATAGGCTCCCGTAGCGCGGCGCCCCTGTCGGCGTTCCAGAAAAGGGCATGCAGCGGCGAACAATATCTGGTCGTGCTGTCGCGTGCAGTGTCAACAACACAATATATTCTTACGCCATGCCCGCAGCACGCATACCAAACTAAAGAGGATGCACTGAAATAGAGCCTACAGAAGAAAAATTACCTGTATCTTCATTATACCCAGAATATCCTGGGTAAGCCTGTAAACCTGGATAAACCTGGGTAAATCCGTAAACCCAAAATAATCACCCCATGTGGCGAAAACAAAAAAGCTACGAATACTATTTCACATGCGCCTGTCCATGCCGCAGCACTCCCCGTGAACGCATGCACCACAGCACCCTTCCAAGCCGCATTGTCCAGTGCGGCCGCAGAATCGAGCGCAGTCTTGTCGACAGGGCTAGCAGACAGCCACACCGTTTGCTGCACAATATTTAGGGTTAATGTTATCTCGGAGGACAGGGAATTACTTGTCCTACCAGTAGAGCTCTCGCGCCTACCGCTCAGCATAAAACGAATAGAGGCAAGACTGTGTTCCTGCGCGTCATAGCGTTGCGTTACGAGGCAGAATGTTTATATACCAGCGAAAAATTTGCGAAGCAGACATTGCATACGAAAAAACGCTTCAGGCAACAAGATCGCTGCTACATATCACTGGCATTCTCTTGCCTCCTTGCATTACTTGTCTGAAGGTACCGCCAAAGTGGGGATACAAATATTTACTTAAAAGTGAGCTTCAATCAACGGTAGCCACGGTATAGTGGCTCTGTCTGGTACAGCGTATTTCAATGCAAAACTAAAAAACGCACCATTGTTAAAAAAGCGCACCTAAACTGCTGCTACTGTCAAGAGTAAAAACGAACAAAATGTAAAAATTTAGCAACATGCATATGCAAAATTACGCCTAAAAATACAATGGGGTATATAAAAATTTTATAGGAACTGATCCCGGTTCTAAAATTCGGAGTTGAGTACGTTATGACGATCCGAGACAAGCATGTCTGCTTTCCTTCGAAACCATGTTCCATGTCCCTTTGAAGAAGCCTTGCTTTCACAACCAACAGCGTGGACGTGAATTATATTCGGGAATTCCTTTCAGCCATTATCTATGGGGGAACCGCGGCGGGATCGACATTTTTGGCTCATCTCATTGATAGTAGTATTACTGCCTTACATTTACGGTCGTATTTATTGACGTACTTGGTTGACGTGGTATGAGTTTCAGGGAGTCGTTGGCGTTACGACGTACTGTTAGAAAGGGCATAGAAAAACATATAGATAGGGCTCCGGTGAGATAAAATACGATGACTCAAGCGACGAAAGGTTCAATGTTTCTTTGAGGGCAGTGACGCTGCTATCTTTGGAGTACCGGAGCAAATAAAACGCTTAGAGCGGTATTGCGTGAAAGACCGCAATATCAGAACGCAACTCTCTTTATTTTCAGAGAAATGAAAGAGAGGGAGGTCTTTATTGCAATTTACCGACATGACACCGCGGACATGCCAGTGTGCGGGCAAGGGGAGGCGGGGGGGGCGGGAAGAAAGAAGGCTGCAAATGTAGTAACAATATAAGTGAGAAAAACAACAAACAATAAAAATCAAATTCAGTTTTCTTCCAGGCTATTCAGCATACGGTTGAGTGTATGCGCTGAGAATGCGGTTACATTATCGTGCGATCCAAATGTTTTGGAGGTGTGTGTATAATTTGGAGAGGATACTGCGATAAGGGGAGGCAGCGGGCCGTGGTTTAGGTACCAGGATTAGTTTAAAGGTCCAGGTTAAATACCTTTACTCCTTTGTAAAAAACGGAACCTTGGCTGGCCGTAAGAAAACATCGTAAGTAATGAACGTTCGACAACTTCATTTCAGCCACAAGTATTAGGATATGGGCCTAAACGTTTCGAGACCTTGGTGTAAGGCGCAGTATCCGGGGGGCGGGGTAGTAGTTCTGGTAGCTTCATTCTCATGTGTGGGTGTTTACTATACATAAAGGAAGCCGCGTGGTACTCTTGAAGGAATTTCTATGGTTTTGTTTTGTCACAGTATATTGCGTCGGTTTAGCTCTTGCGTCATTTTTTCGGAAGGAAATCTTTATGTTTCTCTAACGTAGGCCGCCGTAGGCAGCCTGAACTGCTTTCTGGTTTCACGAGTTTGGCGTTCGGCCACTTATAAGTGGCACGAGAGCCACGGACGTATGCCATATGGGGCACAATTGACGCGCTTGACACGTCTGTGAAAGCTGAAGCAGCTACCACGTTGCGGTCTCTGAGAGGCTGTGTTTGAATTTGAGGAGATGGGCACAGTGTTGGCGGCTGGCGAAAGGTACATCGAATGACTTCTTTCATTTCCCGAATTTCAGTTGACGAGAACGAAGTCGACTACTCCAGCCAATAGGACTTTGCTTTATCAGCTGGTGAAATAAAAGGGGTGAATTAGATTTTATTTCAATAGAGAAAAGGTTTGTTTTCCTGGTAATGTCGTGGCGTACTTAGTCCAAGGCACCAGTGGTATTGCGCCGTAGCTCGAGCCCTAAAGATTAGCCAAAGTTGGCCGTTCGGACCAGACCTGTTCAGCTGATAATTAAAAAGTACTACTCCGGAACTGCATTCTGGTGCTGCCTATATACCTGAAAAAATATCGGTGGTCGCAGAGTAAAAGTTGTTTTTTTTTTTGCGTGCGAGTGCTGTCTAGTGAAGGCCTCATTCAGGCACGTGCATGTTTACTCTAGTTCATCAAATATGAGTGATCTTACCTTGAGGAGTGATGCAGTCTAAAGCGGAAGCCTAACTGCTGTGTGTTCGTCGCGTCTGCTTTAATACACTCATTAATAGTTCTTATTGCTTGTTGTTAGCTGAAATGGCCGCCGTGATCTGCGAAACTTGCCAGAATGTTGTTCTTCCATGAAGCATGTGCTTTAAACGATAGTAGAACGATTTACAGAGCCGTAAAATGTTTAAGAGCAGGCAACCAGCTTCCGGAATCACCCGAAAAATTGACGAGTCATTCCAAAGGCCGAGGTACTTTCTGAGCTAATTATTCCTCGCCGCTTAAAGATCAATTTTGCTTGTTGGGAAAATATGCTTCAGTGGTAGGAGGCTCTAGCGTAACACGCCATTACCGTACACCTTGACAGCAGAACAGTGGTGAAACAATCGTTCCCACGTGGGTGCCAGCAAGACACCGAGTAATTTTGGATGCGGTGGAAACTTGGATTGATGTCACTTCCGGGACCGGGAGAGTTTTCTGTGCAATGTATAAACAAGATACCCGCGGGCCCGTACGCAATGTACCGGTCGGCTTCTGAAGATGGAAGGATGTCTCGCCTTGCTATTTCTTGTGACGATGAGATGACTACTGGAGGGGCGTGTCATGGTAGACTGGTTTTTGGCGCATATACAAGCTATGAAAGACTGAACATTATTCGTGCGCTCGCCCTATCACATAATGCGCTAGCGATAAAAGCAAGCCAAACTGTTGCTATTCCTTCCCTCCAGGTATCGGACACTTTTGTTAATCTTTTCTGGTTGGAGACATACCTGACGCCCTAGAGCGTTCTTCATGAGCTGACAACGAAGGCACGGTTTGCAGGGGTGGTAAGCTCAGATTAGGAACCGAAAAAATCCTGGTTGGTGTGAACGCATACCGAAAGGCGTCACTTTAACTGCATTGCAGGAAAATGCGAGAGAGAGTACTGAAAACACCAGAGCAGCTTTGATGTTACGACTATATGTACCGCAGTATCCCGAGCACCATATAGGCGAAACGGGTTCAGAGAGCCCAGAGAGATGCTATTTTTCCTCCGGTTAATTATGTTGGGGATGGGGTTCTCAAGGATAGCTCGCGTATCCGACCTTTGTGCTCGAAAGCAGTGCTATAAGTGCGAAGGGCCATTTTATCATTTCGGTTCAGATATTTTGGTGTTAGGTGCTTGATATACAGTACACTCTCAGTAAACGGAACTTCAAGGGACCACAAAAATTACTTCCGATTAACAGGAGTTCTGTTTACCGAGATATCAGAGTAAAAGTGCAACTTTGTGTGCGTACACACTCTTAATACCATCTCATGGAGCTCTAAGCACTATAAGGTGAATGCAGCTGATAGTTTTTCAGAAAGCACGAAAACTACAAGAGGTTTCGGCACAGCATTCACACAGTTTAGTTGGCAACATTGAGTCACTGTAGACTACAAAATGCATCAATTATGTTTCTTTGAGTCCTTACAATTGCATCTTCAATTGAAACTTGGAGGCTCACTAAGAGGGTTCAACTTAAATTGACAACGACTCAACGGGCAATGGAGCGGAAAATGATAGCTGTAACATTAAGGGACAAGAAGAGAGCGGAGTGGGTCAGGGAGCAAACTGGTGTTAAAGACATATTAGTAGAAATTAAGAAGAAGAAATGGATGTGGCAGGGCATGTAATGCGAAGGCAAGATAACCGCTGGTCATTAAGGGTAGCAGAGTGGATCCCTAGAGAAAGCAAGCTTTGCAGGGGGCGGTAGAAAGTTAGATGGGCAGATGAGATCAAGAAGTTTGCGGGGATAAATTGGTCACAGTTGGCACAGGACCGAGATAATTGGAGAATAATGGGAGAGGCCTTTGCACTGCAGTGGGCGTAGATAGGCTGGTGATGATGATGATGATGATGATGAATTGCATCTTCACGGAGCCTAGAGGCCTCAAATTCGTGAGGGCTTAGGAGCCACCGAATTTAGAAGAGGGCAACGCGGTAATGAAGCGGGAATAGCACCACGATAGCATGAATGAGCCGGCAGGAGCGGAGCCCTGAAACCTTGGCATCTTGAATCGAGACCGAAGGACTGGAACAGGAGCTGCTATGCTGCATTCTTTACGATAACACGGCTGATCACTAACGAGACGAAGTTCATGAGGTCAACGAGACGAAAAAAACAGAGTAAAAAAAACGAAACAGCCGGAACCATAAAAAGCTGATTCTCATGACAATGGGTTTTACAAGAAATTCCATTTCTGGTTCCGTTTACACAATGACGTGGAGATTTTAGTTTCGATTACCGAGAGTTTTTTTACGTCATCTAAATACAAAACCAACCAACTTACAGACTACTGCTCCGTTTAAGCGGCAGTTCTCTTTAAGCGAACCGTTTATCGAGATTTCACTGTACATCTGGGCGACGTGGAGTGGTTTAGTAGACGGCTTTGGAATAAATGCAGCCACTTAGGAATGTTCAGCTTGCGCAGAAATATCGACACACAGGCGTCTTTTTTTGCAAACTCCTCTATAAAACCTTCCGCCGTATCTGGAGTTGAACTCGCGTTATCGCCCAACTTACAGGCTACTGTTCTGTTGAAGCGGCCGTTCTCTTTAGGCGATTTCCGTTTATCGAGATTCCAATGTACATCTGAACTACGTGGAGCGGTTTAGTAGACGGCTTAGGAATAAATGTAGCCACTTAGAAATGTTCGGCTTGCGCCGAAATATCGGCACACAGGCGTCTCCTTTTCCAAACTCCTCCATAAAACCTCCCGCCGCTGCTAGAGTGGAACCCGCGTTATCGAAATCACCAGGGCTACGCTTTAGCTACTGAAGCGCAGCATAGAACAATTTCCCTAGTTGGCGCGGGATTATCCCCTGATCATAACAATAACAAGATATCTTTGCATGATGATGATAACAAGACACTACTGCAAAGCGAACTACTCTACCTTTAAATTCATTCTTTTCATCGGTATTACACTACGAGGAATATTTTACCCTCCCTTTTTTCCCTGAATATGACTGGCCGTACATGGAACCTACTGAAGTTACTGAGGAAGGTGCCAGCCCTCTGCTTATCGATCTAAGACTATCGGCATCTTCTGGCGTGGGTAACATTATTTTCAAAATTCTGAAAAGCACCATCTCCGGTTCCAGTAAAATTCTTTATCACATTGTGGTGAGGGGAGCTCTCTCGCAGGTTCTTTTCAGGTATTCTGTGGCGACAGGAGCCTACAACAGTGCCAATAATTAGACTAGGGCGCTTGAAAACGGCACAAAAACATATTCTTAAACCAAACGCCCCTACGGCAAGCAATAACCACTCAAGAGCAGTATAAACGCGGGCGTTCGCCTTGTAATGTCTCCCCAATCAAGCTCGCGAGGCTTTACTGAGATATATGTCCTGTACAAAAGAAAATATTGGCTATAGCGTTGGGCACCAAAACAAGTACGCAGAATGCGACAGAGGGGGTTGTGTACCGTGCTCCGTTGCCTGCCAAAGGGTGTATGTAGGTCAGACAAGCACGGGTGTGTCAATTCCAGGTTATGCGAACATCAAAATGACGTACACAAAAGACAGGATGGGAACCTGTCAACTCACTGAGGTGAATGCCCCCAGTGTCAGCCGTACTTTCGAAACTCTGTGATATTGTTTTCATGACTCTGAATCAGCGCACGTGTGAGATAGTGGAGGCAGCTGAAAAGCAACTAGGCGATTTCAAGTGTGTCAGTACAGCATCGGTAGTTTTGTCGGATAAGAAGGCAGAGTTCTTTAAAAAAGAACTCGTCGTGGTAATGACTGGCATGTGTGGACAGTGCCAAGTGATTTCGTTGTACTAAGCTTTGTATAACCTTAACCTTTTCGGTATCTCTTGTCTTTTCTGGTGTATATTTAACCCTGATTCAATAATTCAGGTGGAACTAGCGCATTTTTGTTTTCTGTGTCCGTGTGTTTTTTGTTCGTTTAAGATGAACGTTGGGTTCGTCCAAGGATGGAGTAATCCAAGGTTGAGCGCCTCCATGAGTCAGCAGTCGCACATCGGCTCCAGATGCCGAGGTGGCAGGTAGACCCCTCTCGAGCTGGGGTCCCGATAAGCCGACGAGGCTTCGAGTCTTCAACCTGGACGTCGCGCGCTTCAAACCTGCTCCGTGCACTCCTCCCGGCGTTCTCCTCTGTTTTCGCCAGGCCTTCCTAGCTGTTCTTGTGGCCACTTTCTATTGGTACAAGTATAAGTCAGCCCATCGTGTGGCTTGTCACTTCTTTCTTCTCGGCGGAACCACACTAAGAGAATCCCCGCAGGCCGCACTGGCGCCACGAGCACTCTGTGGGTAGGTTCCCGCCACGTCGTGGTCGTCGTCGTCATCGTCAACACGAGCGTCACATCTCACACACCTTCATAGAGAATTATATTCTGGATTGCTTCCAGACGACTGGATATTGGCGAAGGTCCTACCCATTATCAAAGCAGAAACTCAGCATTGCTGATATAACTACCACCGGATATCAGCAACGTTATATATTGCGACATGATTTAGCACATTATCGCTATACTCACGTTAACAATCATCTTGATTTCAACGGTTTTTTTGTAACCAAAATGGTTTCAGGAAATATCTATCATGTGAGACACAAATATTTGAATTTTTGACGTACATAATAATATGGATAATAACCAGGAAACTGACTGTACAGTTCGGCATTTTTTCGAAAGCGTTTTACCGCGTACCTCAAATCCGCATAATTTCTGAAGTGTCTGTTCTTCGATTAGATTGATTCACCATTTATTGGCTTCGCAACTTTCTTTCACTACGACAAGAGTTTACAGCAGTTAATGATTTCATATCCCAATCATTTTATGTAACCTCCGATATACCACAGGGAAGCGTTCTTGGCTCCTTGCGCTTTTCAATATACATAAATGGCTTGCCCGATGATATGTCATCTCCCATCCCAATTTTTGCCGATGACTGCATTATCTACCATTCAACCTGTAGCACTGATGATCACCTCTCTCTTCAAAAAAGCTTGAACATAATTTTGGACTGGTATAACAAATGGTTAATAACCCTAAACATAACGGAGTGCAAGGTGATCTCCTTTACCCCTAAGCGTGACAAATCAATTTTCGACTATCACATTTCGGCGCACGTTAAAGATCCCGTGTGGTCAAAATTAATCCGGGGCCTTCCACTACGGCGCGCCTTATCGACTTTGTAGCGTCGGTGAGTAAAGCCTAATAATCAATCAAATAATCAATTAATTATACGTATGGTGCTACAATGCGAAGGCAATAATAGAAAAATATGCGTGTTCAAAATTGCAAGAAAAGCCGGTAGTGACCCTTATGGCCCCTTGTTATGATATATGCTTACTTGAAGTATTCGAAGGTGTCCTCGGTGGTGGCTGGCTGCGACAGGCAAGCATCTTCTATTGCGCAAGGCCTGTCTCTGTCTGTGGGCTTCGGTAAGAAGATGTTTAGGGGCAGCACCTAGAGTTCTCGGTAGGATCCCCGGGGACAGGGCCACACGTTGCAGCTTCGTCGGAAGGCAACGTCCATAGTGTACGGGTAGATTGGCTATTCCTCACGGACACATTTGTGAACAACCATGCTGTTGTACCTGCAAACCGAATATGATGATCGTCATGAACTACTGCATGTTGTATAAGTCATAAAATGCTTCAACATTTCAGCGTATACTCAGCGATTAACCCTATCTCTCATTTCGGGGACGCTTAGTTTGCCACTCTTTCGCTGAGTACGAAAAATGCGGTTGTAAAAGGTTTTCAAGACCCACGTGACAGAAAGAAAATATTGGTCACACTTGTTTAAATTTTTATTTTCTGTGTATCGGCACCGCAGCTGTAGGTGACAATACATACTAACAGATTTTGGTTTCTCTTCACCTTTTAGGGGTTCGGACATTTGCAGATACCATACTGAGTTTTGGTTCAATGCCAGTAGCTGGGTAATATTCTTGGGGCTTCAGTAGTGAAAAACAGCTGTATGTTTGTAGGGTCATTGGGGTATGCGTTTGGCCACTCTGATGATTGCCGTCCCTCTTGTAGATGCCTCCGTATACCGTTTGCCGTTAGGTATTACTGTTATTGTTGTGGGTAGTTTCAGTCCTGTAGATAGTTCTTAAGCTGCCCCTGGGACTTCCAAGCCCTAAATGATGAGGATGCCCTTCTAATTACTTTATAAATATTTTAGGTCAAAAAGCCTGGTTTATAAAAAATTCTCTATCATATTCACTTTGTCACTTTGGGATACTCCGAACCACGACTTTTTCTGGCCACAACCGGCACTCCGGCATTGTTATCGACAGGAAATCTGGGTAAAATTTTTTCATTGTCATTTTCGCTGTGGCGCGGTACGCCAAGCTAGGTGCCAATTTCACATCAACACAGTTTGACTTTTCGCATACTTAAGCCATTTAGACTTTTGCGGCTACCACACATAATTGTGGAGGAAGGCCAATACCTGGAGGTATGCTTGTCTCTTCAGTAGTAAATGACGGCTGTCTTGTCAAATGGTCTCTGGGATATGCCCTTGTGCCCTCTTATCTATCCGTCTTGCGAGTAGACACTTCTGCAAGGATAGTAGCCGTTCGGTGTTTTTTATTGTTACGCTCATTTTCAGTGGAATAGGCAGCCCTTGAGCTGCCACGGCTACTTTCAACCAAATTATCGTAACCCCTATTGAGCTACTATCGTATATATTCGAGCTAAAAAGTCCCGTTTCTGCACAATTATTTCGCTATGCACTTGCTGTTTACGGCATTAGCAGGCACACCAATTCCGTTGGTGACAGCCTGCGCACTGTTATTGTTACGGACATGAGATCTGTTCGAAACATTTTTTCCAAATCTTCATTGGATGTGGTGTGACGCCCAACGTGTAGGTGACAATACGCAACAATGCAGTGGTTTCCCAATGATTAAGAGCTTCAGACATTTATGACTACCAGAGTGAATTGTGATTCAATGCCGTTACCTGTTGATGACTGGGGCTTCAATAGTGAAAACAGATTGCTTTTCTACGGTGTGTGGGTCTTGCGGTTGGCCACTTCTCCTTTTCCCGCTTTTTATTGACTATATAAGGGCAGTTGCAGTTAGGTGTTACCGTTAATGCTATGGTTAGTTTTAGCATAATTCATTGTTTTCCAGCTTCCGCTACTATTTTGAAGCGTTACATGATTTGGACGCTAACTAGCTACTTTCGTGTATATTTTAGCTCATAAAGCCCGGTTTCTGCAAAATGCTACATGATGTGCGCTCTGTCATCGCGCGATTCTACGCTACCCTGTTTTGATGGGCAACAGCCGCACTCTGATATCGTTGCGGTCGGGAAATGTGAGGTACTCTTTTTTCTAAATCGTCATTTCCTCAGACGTGGACGCCCTAAGCATAGGTGACAATACACAACACAGTTTGTTTCGCCCACATTTAAGACGTCGAATCTTTTGTGGCCACAAGACTGAATTGCGGTTAATTGCCAATACCTGGCGGTTCTCTTGACGAATGTTCGGCGAGGTATGCCCTTGGCAACTCTGATCTCTCCATCTTTCTAGTAGACACTTCTGGAAAGGCAGTAGCAGGTAGGTGCTATGATTAATAACGCGATAGCATTATTAGACTCATTTTTCGATTTTGCCGTAGCTGCCAGCCGTCCACTATCGGCCATGCTCTTCAAGCGTCTTCGAAATTACGTCATCGTTGCGTTGAGGCTTCGAGGTACGAGGGCTCAATAGAATCGAGAATACAGAGCAGGGACACGTATATTGTGGAAAGGAGGAAAATAGTACCACGGCCGAGCAAAAAAAAAAAAGATATGTGATTTAAGCAGGAGCCGCGCCTGCGCAGTGAAATTCTTTCTACACGTCGTGTGTAGTTGCACAATCAGCACACATGGTTGCTAGCCGCACCTGCAACTTATGCTGCCGGCAAAGCGTGACTCAGATGACTTAAAATAATGCCTGCGCCAACCCTGTGTCACCTATCCAAAAAACGGGGCCTAACAATGAAGCAAGGCTATCAGAAGCCAAAGATCACCTGTAATATCACCAGAAGCGAACTAAAATGTGTCCCAATAAAAAGGATAGCCGATTATATTGTGTTTAATAACACGAATATAAATAACGTTTCCAATTTCGCTAGCCTGTCACCGTGGCAAGCTCTCTCAGGAAACGACGAAGAACAAGAAACCTTAATCTAGGTCAGCATTTGATCCCAGAGGACATTCACGTAAAAATCCTTGGCATGACCCTACAGCGAAGAGGCAGAGCGGACCTCAAAGTTGCCAAAATACCGAAAATGTTTGACCATTTGTTAAATATTGTATAATGGTTAGAGCAGGAATGCATGAAGCAGAAGCGACAAAATATGTGCACATGATGATGATGGACCGGATATCGCACAGCCTGCCGTACCAGAAACTTGCTCGCACTGAAGAAGGCCAAATATTAAGACCAATATTAGGGCAGCATACAGGGAAGCCCGAAACCCCCCGGCTATTAAGACCGCTGCAAAGGTCTCTGGAGTGCGTTTGATAAATAGCTTTGGAAAAATGCCACCCCACTATTAAAAGCAAGGTATGATAAAAAATTTGAACCACCTATTTTAAGAGATATCTGCACACATTCATATAAAATATGACTTAACGCGATCATGGGTATATCACCTATTCAGCGACACTCCTATAAAATCCTTCCCTACTAAAAAACAGAGATAGAAACCTACGCAAGGATAGGCGACAAGCCAGGATCAAATTCTTTGGAGGAATGTTGCAAAGTTATGAGAACTTCGTATACGCCGAAAGCCTTCGTAGCCGTGATCCTGAGTGGCCATCGCTGTGACTTCAATACCCTCCTTTACACAGGGACAAAAAAAAAGCTTAAATGGAGCCTGTTCTAACCATCCGTCTAGCGGAACTATTTAACCCTGTGTGTATGTTTGTGCGTGTGCGTGTGCGTGCGTGTGTGGACTGTGCGTGTGTGTGCGTGCGCACCTGTGTCCGTGCGCGCGCGTTTGTATGTGTGTGTGTGTGTTCATTTGGGTGCGTGTGTGCGTGCGCGCGAGCACTCGAGTGCGTGTGCGTCTGTTTACTAAACCAAAGCGTGTATTCAGGCCACGAGGATAAACAGTCAGCACTTTTAAACACTGACACTCACATTTCCACTCAAATAAACCAGCGCCTGCAGCCCAAAATTTTCACGCCCACACCTTCAGCCACACAAGCGAAGACGGCCTCTGCATTTCCTGTACTATAAAGATAAAAAACCGTCGCGGCTAGTCTACCGCTCCCCACTGAAATTCAGTGCTTCCAAAATAGAAAGGGTAAATAGAGAAACTGCGAACGTTCTCTCGACACGAAGGTGAGGCTATCGCGCCATAGATTTTATCACCTTAAGCTAGATGTACCTGTAACTTTTAGGTTTCATGATGGTGAGGGAGAGTATGTCATCAACAACTTGGTAATAGAAACAGTTCCATTTATTTTATTGTATTTTATTTTATTCCACTTTGATCTAACCTGGACTAGCCACGTAGAATACATTACCGTGAAAGCATTACGGAAACTTGGTTTTCTTAAGCGCTGCCTGAAACCTGCGAACAAAGACACTAAACTTCACGCATACAATACTGTCATCCGACCAACCCTAGAATATGCTTTCATATATTATGGCATCCTCACACAGCAATCACTAGTAATACACTCGAATCTGTTCAAAACAAGGCCGCGCAGTTTATTTTGACATGTTATCCTTGCTATGAAAGTGTGTCCTTATCGAGAAAAGTTTAAATCTCTTACCTCTTTCTATGCGCAGAAAATATTTCGGCTTATCTTTCTTCCACAAATTATATCACAGCGATTCGCCGTTCCGGCATACGTTCATTCACCCTGCTTTACACATTTCCACACGCGCCGACCATGATCATAAAATAGAACCCATATTTTCTTGCACAAAGAAACACCAATACCCACCCATTGTTTTGTTGAACAACGAATGGAATGTTCTGCCTGGTAGCAATGTAACGCACACAGCATCAACTTTCCAGGCAGCATTATTTGCGTTCCTTGAATCTGATAGACAATCTTAATCATTGCCATTTTTTGCTGCGGTATAAGGTGACGTGCAACTATTTCAATGTGATCACTTGTAAAAACCTTGCTGTGTTCTTTCTTGGTTATTTTGGTTGACCGACTGTGTATCCTGCGCATGTTTTCTGGTCTTGTTTTCTTGTTAAAAAATTGGCCGCGTACCTGTTCCTTTCGTTGAAATGTCGTCAAAACACGATAGACTTTGTAGACATTTGCCAAGGAAATGCCCCCCTTCGCTTTCCCGCTCACCTTTCTTGCTGTCCCTGTTCCGTCGCTCTAATCCCAAGGTAAACACACTAAAGGTTTGCTCGAGGCGATTTGAATTTACCGCGTTCCACTGCTACGGGCGGGGTTCCTCGAGGCGGCCGACTTCAAGGTTTATAGAAACGCGTTGCCGTGCTCCACGTGCGTTCCAAGGAGAACGTTGAACCTAGCTAGTGGAAGCTTTCGTTGCTGTTGCCCCGTGATTTTTCATATGCCGCCAGGAGGCGGCGGTTTTCTGCAGTAGATGTAGAATATGATTTGCTATTAAAAAACCAAGCATCCAGGAATTTTTAAATAAAGGAACACTATAAGTATTCCTGGCGTACTAATTCCTTGTCTTATATTTGCGTAATATTTTGTTCTTGTTCAAAAAAGTTGACAAGTGTAAACATATAAACCGGGCTTAGACGTTTACATTTGGCTGTGAGTATATAAGACTATTGCTCAGTAAGCATTTTACTTTGGCCGGGTGTCTGAATCGAGTTACAGACAGACAGACAGAGAGACGGACAGACAGACGGACATACAGACAGACCAAAATTTCTGTGTTTAAGTAGCCCAAGAAAGACTATCGTCTTTAAAATATTTGCTGTTGTCATAGATTGCTGTATGAAACCCTCTTTATGTAATGCCCTCTTGGCCCTTAAGGTATAAATAAATAAATAAATAAATAAATAAATAAATAAATAAATAAATAAAAATAAATAAATGAATACATACATAAATAAATAATAAAAGAAATAAATAATAAAAGAAATAAATAAAATAAATAAAAAAACAGTCGCTTAGCTGGGCTATGTCTGGATATACGTAGCGTGAGGTAAGGTTCAGCTGGTTATTCTTAGGTTTCCTGGTTGTCTAGGATTAGCTGAATATCATGCTTACTGTTGCTAAAAAATTTCCAATCCAATCCAGTTCAATCTAATCCAGTGCAATCAAATCTAATCCAATCCAGTCCTGTCCAGTCCAGTCCAGTCACTGCTCCTCGCGCATGCGCAGCACGGCCCTCCAGGAGCTATGCGAAACGGCTATCAAGCGGCTCCGGCGCAGCGTCAGACTTGGCTACTGCGCAACGGAGGCGCACAGGTAGGCATGGGCCGGCGCCAGTGCGTCTGCCGCGGCTATGACGTCCCTTGTCGGGAATGCACAGACCGGTAAATGTGCAGACCAAATTTTCTACACTCCCATACTCCATTAGGATTGGATATCGAATCCAATCGAATACAATCTAATTTAATCCAATCTAATCCAACCCAATCCAATGCTCCTCGCACTTGCGTAGAACGGCCCTTCAGAGTCCACGCGAAACTGCTCAACCTCACGAAGACTACCGTCATTTGGCAAAATTTGCAGGGGAGTATGCTGGTTTATTATTTTACTATGGATCCCGAAGTGAAAGGCGAAACCCCAAATGAAACAGTACAGTTAGAGTACTACAGTGTGGTTAAATGTGTTTTAACATACCAGCAAAAGCACTTTGTTATCACAATGATTTAAAGCAAAGCATACAATTTAGCCGTAAACAGGTACTGCACGCTTTCAGTTTTCTTCAGATTGTTAAACGGGGCAATAAACATAGAACCTTGATTATTTCAAGTAACTAGCCCTACATAAATCAGTCAACTCAACTTTAGCCCCGAAAGGAATGTTTTAACGGAAGAAATGACAAAGTCTCGAAATGCTCTGAAATTTTTTGGTGCACGATGTGAAGAGGAACGTCAAAGAGGCAATAATATAAACAGAGAAAATTTTACGAACTGGCTTTCCCGTTCATGTAACGCATTCCAGTGCACCCAGTGTTCCTGCTACAATAGCAGAACAGTTTTTCTTGACGGTGTCATTATCAGTGGCCTTCAGTGGCACAAGCAACTCTTTGGTAGTATAAAGAGGCTGAGGACTAGCCGCCTGTTTATCTGTTGTTATATCTAGATCAGTTTTTAGAAGTTTGCTTTGAAACTGGCCCCATTGGTATTGGGATGAAGGAGCCCATTGAATGAATGATGGCTGTGCTTTACCTCATAGCCACTCTAAATCATTCTTCCACTGGTGTGCTGCACATAATACGAAAAGTCCGGAGAATGTTTGATAAGGGTTGGTACCACACTGGTATTCAAGCTAGATTTTGAGAGTTTAGGTTGAAGATGGAATTATGAAATGCAACCCAAATATGGCTACCGACAACGAATCTTTCGCCACATCCAGCAGCACGTTTGTGTAGCCCCTATCATAAAAAAACATTCCGCACTGCCAGTACAACAAAGCACACCCCCCCACTTGCATTTACACCCAGGGCAAGAGCCCAAAGGCCGCAGCAACATGCAGCACCCGTGCCGACACCGCCTGAGTAATCGCTATCGCACTAGCAGCTATAGAAGCGAGAAATTCGGGAAGCTTGCTCTAACGTGCAAGACTTGACAGGCAAAGCTGCGGGTTATAATTGACACACATAATTAGGTTTCAGTATTTGTTTTTTATAGTGTTAGTCGTCGTCGTCGTCGTTCGTGTCGAAGAAGTAATATGCGTGGGGACGTCAGCAATGTTTTTAGGAGGCAACGACGAGCCGAAGAACCGATACTGAGCGCATGCACACGATGATACGGGGAGCAGCGGCTTTTCCACGACGAACCGAGATGTGCACGCTATCAGTTGGCGTTCTCGTTCCGAGCAGGTGGCCCGACGATATTCCGCGTGAAAGGTCCTTCTATAATACTGAGCGAATGCGCACGACGACACGACGAACGGCTCTTCTACGAACGAACCCTGGAGCGCACGCTATGAGAGAGAGAGAGAGAGAGGAGAGAGAGAGAGAGAGAGAGAGAGAGAGAGAAGACCTCATTTAGTGGCCCGATAATTTCTCAGACGGTCGGCAGCCGAGTCCAGCTTGGACCCGACGGCGGCGTCTATGGCCGGGCCGTTCATGAATGAGGTGAATGCGGTGGCGTGCCTCGCTCAAGCCCCGGAGGATCCGCACGGATCGCCAGAGCCAGGAGAGCCGTCTGGATGTCCTACTTGGGGCTGATCAGCGCGGCCTCCCAGCTTGATTCGACGCAAATAAATTGTTGGCCTGCATAGTGGGGCCCTGCCATAATATGTGTTGCATGTTGGCCCAGTCTCCGCAGTAAGGACAGATCCGGCGGTATAAGGTAGGATATATTCTGCTGTACATTGCGGGCGAAGGGAGGGGGTTCGTCTGGATTTGTCGTGGTACGGTCGCTTGGTGTCCACTGAGTGAGTAGTGCGGGTGCGGATTAATGCATCTAGTGTCCTTGTAGTGAGTGAGGATATCTTGAAAACTAAGGAGGGGTGCTGGGAGAGGAGGAGTGACAGGATGATCGGACACTTGGTTGGGGAGCTCGCAGTCCAGCTCATAAGGCACCTCGTTCCCCTCCAGGCCCGAGTGGGTGGGGCCCAAAGGAGACGTATTAGAGGTAAGTGCGGAGTCTCAGGGATGGTGCGTAGAATGCTAGCAGCTTGAGGGCTGCACTTGCCGTTGGTAATGTTTCGCAGGGCGGTCTGGGAGTCAGTGACGACGATTCCAGGTGAGGCAACCGCGAGCGATCTGTAGAACCTTCTGCGTCCATGATGTCGCCATGGGGCAAGGTGCATGCGATTTCCTGCTCATTCGGAAAGCTAGATATGGCAGCGCAGAAAGCGGGGCGTCCTTTTATACGGGAAGGTGTCCGTATACCAGGCATGCTGATGGTTCTTGCGGAGGCATGTGGGGTATCTTGTTTGTGCCCGGCGCCGACCGTCTTGGGAGCCCGCTTGCATGTTCTTGGGGAGAGGGGGTGCTTGTAACACAGCTTGTATATACGGAGGCATGGGTTGCGCATAAGGGTATTCAAATGGGACCATACGGCCTAGCCTTTGTGGGATTTTTCTGCCCGTAGGGTGCGTGCGTGCGAGACGGTGAATGTGAGAAGTGCGCTGAGCCTCAATGAGTTGATCAGCTGTATTATGGATGCACAGCTCCAGGAGGCGGCGGGTAGGTGCCGTTCCGGGAATGCGTAGCACCTGCTTGTATGTACGGCCAGAATAATATAACTTTTCTTCATTTCAAGGCGAGTAAGTTGCATATAGCGGGTGGAATATGTTAGCTTGGAGAGCATGAAGGCTTGTACCATGCGAAGTAAAGACTTTTCAGTTATTGCATGTCACCGATTGCTACCTGTGTGAGCATGCGACCGACCTGGGTGGTATGCACATCGAGGAGGCGGATGGTTTTGGTGTTGAGACCATTCGCTTGAATGTGCATCCCCAATACCCAATAACGAGAACCTGACGTATGGGTGTTCCTGTGTTGGAGTAAAAATATGACTACTCTTTCTCTTCTTTGTATAAGATAGGTAATAAAAATTAGGTATCATTCCTGCTAGCAGCTGCAATTAAGCTTTTTCTGTGTATGCTATCAATAACAAGGGGTCCCACTACAGTTCATTACTCTGGGACATGAACCCCGAACTTACGGTCAGTAACAACAGCTTCGCTGTTAAAAAAATATCGAATACTACACAACCATCCTGGACTGGCCCCTCGAATGTCGCAACTACCTGCTCGGCCTAATACCACCCGTCGTCTTCGGGATCCTTAATAACAGCCCGTAGCTGCCCAACGTGTTCTACCCCTGTACAGGCGTTTCTACCACTACTAACCCTGTACACGCGTTCCTTTCTACCCCTGTACACACGTCTTTCATCACCAATGGAGTTACACATGCCATGGCCCAGTATCATGACTCCGGACCATTTGCGCAGAGATCCAAGACGTGACCAAGGCCCTCTCAAATCTTATTGTATCCCAATGCGGACATTCTCTCTCACTACGTACCCGACACTCAGCAGTATCCGGTACCCACCCCACCATTCTTGAGCCGAGGCGGTCACATTTCATCAGCTCGAAACTAAATACTACCCATTTCCTCATCCTTTACCAGCATATCTACCGCACCCTATATTGCACCGCCAGCTTGTTCTGCTGAGCCCAAGGACGCGGGGTCGATTGCTTGCCGCGGGTTCCGATTTTCCGGTAGAGGCAAAAAGTTAAAACGCCTGTGTCGAGATTTCGGCGCACGTAAAGACCCCCTGGCAGTGACAACTAACCCGGTGATCACAAGTAATGAATACTGCCGAAACTTCACATTTTTGTGACCAATGTTGGTTAATCTCCGTACGTTTTTGGGCTTGCCTTGACGAAGTTGCGCTCGAGGCAAGCCCGCATGAGCGCTGGGCGTTTTCTTGGAATTGTCAACTGCGGACACCATTGCTCAACAGCTTTGCTGTTAAAGCGGTATGCTTTCGAGGTTGTATATGCGTGGGTACATGTACTTGCCTTTTTGAAATCCATTACAACAGAACGACGGGTGGTATTAACTCGCTCGCGTGAAACCAAAGGCTCATTTAACTCACTCATTCATAATCAGTCAACTAAACGCCATTATCAGATGGTCATTGTAAATTTTGCGCATAGCATCTTTCAGCAGGTTCAGTAGTTCAGTAGTAAAAAAAGCCCGTGCAAAAAAACGACTTGCTCATGTCGCGCATACCTATAAACTGATCTCCGCTGTTTCTTCGGACTTTCTCGAAATCCCAGACGAGTGGACAGAAAGGAATACGGGTGCCTATGACTCCCTCCCCAATTCCCCCATTTTCCGGATTTTAGGTGGCTGGGTGAGCGGAATGGTTTAATATAATTTAAACCATTATAAGCGTAAGCGTATAATTATAAGCGTAATAATTTCGGTGACCGTAATGGTCGCGACGCCGTAGAGACACCTCTTTGCTGGTGGTACGACAGAAAAAATGCAGCATAGACAAAAACAGAATATTTGAACGTGTTGCAAACGAGGAAGGAGCGATCAAAGTGGCCGTCCGGGGGAAGCGGCCGCAAAAGCGGATGGCCAAACAATAAATTGAGCGCCCTGCCTGGACGTCTGTGACAATTAGCTTAAACCATCAACCCGAATTCAAAATACCAAGGCATGGTAACAACCGCCGGAAAAATAGTTACAGTGGTCCTAATTACCAGAGATGTCTTCCTGATTGCATGTGTTTGAACCGTTCACTTTTACCAACCGTGCAACGCATCCTTGTATGCCCCGTGCTTTCTGTATTGAGTTCTCAGAAATAACACTGCCTGCAGTATTTTGCAGTGTTCAAAATAGCTTTTGTTAAAAGCAAATGAACGTTGTCTTGCCTTTGTGATTATCTCTCCCCTAGAACTGACAGAACTGAAGAAAAAAAACATTATTCCTATCGCATGAGTGCTGGGCTCTGCATGCGCTATTGGACTTTACGACTCCCACACACGAATGGACGCATGGAGACGAAAATAGCCTCTAAATTAAGTTGTTTCCACGTGTCGTGGTAGAAGGCATTGCGGAGTTAAAATTTTCACAGAAGCTGTATTTGCTTACCCGGTAGAGGTTTTCAAATGCAAATGCGTTGGTCCCAGCCATCCGTAAAAGCAGAATACAACTCCGCAAGGAAGTAAAATCCACTGACAGCTGACGATACACCAGTTGTTCATCATTAAGCTCTAAACGTTGAGCACTGCAGTCGAGTCCGTCGAGGCTGATTTACACGGAGCGTCTAACAATCAAGCACCACTAAGACGTCTCGAAATCGAACACAGCGGTTTGCCAGACATGAACCCGATAAACAGCTTTGTTCGCTTATTATCTCGGCCGTTCAATAATGTGGTGGCAGTGATTTCTCACACTTTGTTGACGGTACTGGACGTTCGCGAATTGTCTATTTCTCGCCGAAGATAGTAGTTAACAAAACAGTGGAATTCACGTCGTCTGATGTGAGCAGACAAGGTTCAATAATTTGCTTCGAAGATATGCAGTGCTGGGCGGGCATTGATGATTTCTAATCACCGCATTTATTGACGTGGTCTTGGTAAAAAAGATATTTCTTTGCTCTTTGTTTAAACTCTAGTGGCTCCGTGTTCAGATATCCGTCACTGCTACCGTTATAGGTGCAAGCCCCCTGGAAAGCCAACTTTCGCTGACGACTGTGATGAATTATCGGGGGGGAAGGGAACAGCAAAAATGCAAGGAAGCCCACCCTTACGCGTAAGACTTGAGGGGTAGCGAAGAGTTACGCAGCCTTCATGACCATCACGTACATTTTATATCCACGATTGCAGCTGATTTGTTTCTTGTTCGCTGCCGCAATGACCTTTACTTCCTAAGTGTTTTGTATAGGGAAGATAACAGTAACGCTTACGTTGTAATGACTAGAAACTAAACGTTAGGTATTCATTAGCGCTTTTCAGTGACTCCGTTCAGTTAGAGATGCTTTAATACTCATCATCGAGTGTAGTTGAATGCTGTTCATCTCCAGTGAAGACATCAACTAAGTCTTCTTATTCCTCGGTGACCACTTCCATTGGCGGTGGTGGTGGGGGTGGAGGCGATGTTGCAAGTAACAACGTCGTGTTGTGTACTTTAACAGTATTATACCGTCGGCCTTCTCTCAAATTCAGTAGTAGTGGCTTGTGATTGCTGTTTTAGACCAGCTGTGGCTCTCACAGTTGATAGATTTTAGAAGTGTCGAAGTTTGCAAGGGCGAGATCGATGCAAGTTCCGCGAACCGTAGTAGGTCCCCCTACTTTTAGGGTAACTCATGCGGAATGTATCAATCATGTACTCGTGTTGGCTCTCTATACTCTTTTCCGTTTAGATCCCTAGCGTGATGATGCTCGAGGGGAGTGGCCTCCTAATCGGTCTGCGGACAGCCCATGGGCCACCTATCCCTGCGACTGATCCTGCGCACTTCTAAAATGGACAATTATAATACATTTTAGAGCATGTGAATGACGAACGCACAGGCTTATACTGTGGGCTGAGCCATAACGAGCGAGTGACGTGAGAGCGGTGCTATTTCAATAGCGAAAGTGTTGCCGGGATTATGACGAACGCTACAGTTTTGTGATCGCCGATCCTCGCCAATCTCCCTAAACGGGTATGCTCTGCTTGCCAAACGTGCGTCGGAGAAGCTGGGCGGTCGTCGCGTGGAACACTCACACGAGCGCTAGGCATTTTCTTGGTGTCTTTAACTGCTTGTTGGTCGTCGCAAGGCGCGCGCTCTCGTGAGCTGGGAATTTTCTCGGTACCTTTAAGTGCGAACCGGAAAAATAACGATATCCTACAAACAGATCCGCTGTTAAAACACTTCTCGTGGCCGACATAGAACCGGCGTCTCTCACGTATTGAAGCCGGTGTCTCTACGATGGCTCCATTTCGAAAGGTTATAACTGGTTTGGAAACCTGAGACAACAAATTAGTCCGTCACGAGAAGAATGGCGTTGCTCTGCGTAGTGTAAAGGTGGTAGCTACAAGACGTTAGCCCTAACTTGAGGTTTAGGACGTTAGGCCTAACGTCACATCATCATCATCATTTACTTACCCTTAAGGGCCCCTGACGGGGTATTACATAAGGGGAGGGGGGGTCGAACAAGCATACACAAAAGGCAATTGCAGACGAAGAACATAAAGTAGGATACAATTGAAGAAGTGGAATTACAGGGTAATAATAATAACAAAACTCGTCATACAACTAATAGCATGATTCAAAGCGGTATAAACATGTGAAAAAACCAAATCGCTACACAAATAATACACAGAAATTACGATGGTGTGGTTGTCAAATGAGTTTCGAGTAAGGTTTGAAACTTTAGAGTATTATGCTCATTGGCTATTGCATTTGAAAGCCGATTTCAATCCTCAATTGCTAAGGTAAGAAAAGATTTGTTGAAAGCGTTGTTGAACCTTTTAAATTTTGAACACTCAACGAATTGAAGAGACGGCGCGAAGTTCGAATTCCTGGAAGAAGCAAGGAGCCATGTAAAAAAGCAAAATTGAAATACAGTTTGCGAAACAAACAATGGCGTGGTATTTCTCGTCTAAGATCCAGGGAGTTGAGGGACAGTGATAATTTTAAAGTAGTAACACTTGTGCGGAAATTGTGCTGGGAGATTATGAATCTGGCGGCGCGATTCTGAATGGCTTCAAGGGCGTCGGTTAAACAAGATTGGCGTGGATTTCAAATTGGAGAATCATATTCGAGTTTACTATGGACGTAGGCGAGTTTACGAACCGAGGCCGGTGAGCAGGACGGGGACCTTCTGATGAAACCTAATGTTTTGGAGCCATCGGCCTTAGTCTGTGCGATATGGTCAGTCCATGTTAGTTTGCTGTTGATAAGTACACCCAGGTATCGGGGTGATTCTGCTAGAGCGAGATGGTTAGACTTCAGTGTATAATTTATGTTGGAACGCTTACGGAAAACTTGCATAAATTTACATTTAGATATATTAAGTTTCATCATCCATACAGAGCACCGATTTTCAGTTACGTTTAAATCATTTTGGAGGGCAAGTTGATCAGAGGTACCACGTATACGGCGGTAAATGACTTAATCGTCTGCAAAAAGAGGCATGGAAGATATAACACTTGAGGAAAGGTCGTTATCAAAAATTAAAAAGAGGAGAAGGTATAACCCCTCAATTCGCCACCCAATAAAAACATCTGGGAAGATTGCACTGACGCAGAAAACTTCAATGGCGAAGCTGTTGTAAGTGAGGATTCCCGGCCACATAGTAAATATTCAGTAGCATTGATTATTTCTAGTTGCTGTGCTAGAAATTGTCGTCGTGTGCATCGAAGAGGTCATCGTCTTCTTAGCGGCTAGTGGTGGATGAAAAGTCCTCTTAGCATTTTCGACATCCACCGGCTGAGCTGTCGAAGCTGGCACTGAGTCGCGCAAGGCCCGATCCGTGCAAAGCGGCAGGATTTCTTTATGCGTGAGCACTGAAGTACATATCACCACGCATTTGTATAAGTTTGAATTTGAGGTATTAGTGAGGAACCGCCATATGCATCGATATCGTCGTGTCTATCATCCCAAGTGTTACATGCATGGTAAGCCCTTGATGACAGCGCTGGGTTTTTTTGCTAAAGCCACTGTGTGAGCGAGGGCTCGGAGGACGAGTGCTCGGCATTTTCTCGCTCCTCGTGGTTCGTGCAGTTTTTTTTTTTGATTAAAACCAGTGCGCGTGCTAGAAATGCTCCGCGGTCGCCGTGAGGCACACGCTCACAAACGCTCCGAACTTTCTTTGTATTTTTTTTTCAACGGCAAACTCACGCCTTGTACAGCAGCTCTACTGTTGAAATTGCTAACTCAACGCCAAGCAGCAGGTACGGGTTAGCGCCATAAATCCCAAACCCAAACGTTAGGCCTACGCAGAGCCCACCCCGCCGTTGTGGTTTGTATTCTAGGAAAGTGGTGCGCATCTCTAATTAACACATACTGGCCACGTGCGATTGGCCGACAAAATATTCCATCAGTAAAAAGCTTCGCGTTCAACCATCCTCGTCGTTAGACGGAGGGGTGCATGCTTGTTTTGTTTTATTTCTGAAGCACGCGCTGTTTGTGTTCCATTACCCAAGCAGGCGCTGTGAAACTCATCCCAGCATGTAGGAGTCGAGAGCTGGCAGTTCTGGTTGCAGGGTAGAAGTGCTTTTGGACATGGCTTTTGTTACAGCAAGCGGAATGTATTCCGCTTGTGTGAATGCGTTTCGCGGGGCAACTGGTGTGAACTTTGGCTAACTCATCTAAGTAATGCAATCGTCTTAAAAATACGTTAGACCTTTCTGTCGTTGGAATGTTGACGACCAACGGGAGTGTAAAATTATTGCAACTTAGTAGCGGCCGACGAAATTCCCCTCTGTAGCTACGGTGTACACTGATCGGCCTCACGTAATTCCAAACACATTTTCGGATAATGCCCAAACGATGCATGTATGCCACCGGGTGGACAGTAGGGTTCGAAACGGTGTAGCAGCCAACGCCAAATCCTTCCAACACAAAAAGCCTAAACAATTGCCGTTTTTGTCCCAACACAGCCACGCTCGGGGTTAGTGCTCTGCAGCTTTTTCTTTGAGATCCGCGTCAGCCTTAAAGGGGCACTGACACAAAATTTTGAAGGCGAGATAACTTCGGAGATAGATTGGTGGGAACACATATACATCATCTGCAA
Organism: Haemaphysalis longicornis; assembly: GCA_013339765.2. Classification (NCBI taxonomy): domain Eukaryota; kingdom Metazoa; phylum Arthropoda; class Arachnida; order Ixodida; family Ixodidae; genus Haemaphysalis; species Haemaphysalis longicornis. The sequence continues at coordinate 83,290,028 of CM023457.1, read as the reverse complement.
AATATCAGCGGCGAATACAGCCTAGAATATTTAAAATCAATTTTAAAGTGTGCGAAACGCAATCGAGCAGCCAGCAGAGGACCACACGCAATCGACATCCCGAGGATATTGTGTAAATAAACAACATCCAACACGTCACGAGTTTGTGTTTGCCGCTTCCGCACTGCCGGCGTTTTTCGCCGGCTCGCCGCTCCAATCGGAGGGCCGGAGGGCGGAGCTTCTGCTCTCGAGAACGAACGACCCGATCGTTGGCGGCGGAGGCGCCGTGATTTCATCAGCTAATCGGGCAGCTGGCCGCTACCAAAGTTCTACAGCGATTTCAGGCACTCTGTTTCTATTACTGTTTATTACCATTGGATGCGAAAACGCGCCGGAGGCACGAAAAGCTCACTGAGCTAGCCGCACGGTCGCTGTGCAGGCGGCGGCCACGGCCGCGAAGTGGCCCAGGCCGGCGCAGGTAGCTCGAGTGATAGCTTGTTACCGCTGCACGAAATTGTCCTCAAGTCCCGACCATGGTGGCTTACATGAGAAAGAAGTTAATGATGCGATGGCGGGTTGCATTAAAAATTGTCATCTGCACCGCTTACGAGAGCGGCACTCGAATATCCGCCGCAGTGCTAAGCCGAACACATCTGTAGGCGGACCTGTAGGCAGACCGGCCGGCTGCTCCCAGCGCGCGTCTTGCCACCCACCGTCTCGAGCGTCGCGCGTCGTTCTTTAGGCGCGGTAGCATTTGCACTCGCAGCGCCTGCGTCACATCCACGGTCGCTTTTTAATTAAGCGCCTCACGAGATCAGTACGTGGGGGCATTCGCAGAAACTGCCGTCGATGCGGATTCGACAGTGCTACGGCGGCTCTGCTCTGTGATATCCCTCCGACGGTCACGTGGTCAGCTTTGTTCACACAAAATCCACAAAATCCATCGTTTCGCGGCACTCGCTGAAACCGAAACTGCGACTGGCCGCATTGAAAATGCCTCTAATAAAACAACCGTCGCACGCTGAAGCAAATGAGGTTTCTACAGGTTATAAGTAGGTCACTAGCTACTTATCGCAACAAAAAAAAACAAGATGCAAAATTTTTGTGTCAGTGCCCCTTTAAGCTTCCAATGGCTTCGATCTACCTCCTGCACCTCCTACTGGTTCGTTTTCCTGTGCAGAGCGTGCTGAGGTTAAAACGCGTGTTGCAAATTGCTTCGTCCTATAAAACGCCACCCCTTCAAGGGAACGTAGCCTTCGTACTGTTCATGTCAGTGCATTAAAAGAAAGGCACAGGAACCAACGCCTCGCTCTCTGGAATGCCTCCCGTTTTAAATACCAAGTGATCTGATGTGAGGTCGTTAAAAAACCTGGGATTGATTCCTCTGTCATAGGAATCGGTACAAGAGGAAAGTGAAAACCGGCAGCTAAAGGAGCATGATTTTAGGGTTGGCGAAAGTTTTGTGGATGTGCTTGCGGAGCGAAGTCCTGCTGGCGGGCCGCTTCGGCAAAGGGCGACCACGGGGTGCGACCATTTCCACTCGTGCTCCGTGGCGTGTACTGCAGAGAGTTGTGCTGCAACGAGCTCAGCTTGTTGAACGCAAGAGGCAGATTTCGTAGCTTGGACCGTGCTTTGGGAAAGCGTTCTGGTTCCCGCTAAAGTTACGTGCACACTTTGTCCAACTCGCCGTGCCGACCTGCCGACTGCCGCCAGCAGCGAAGCGCCGCGCCGTCGGTGAAGGCAACACCAACTCGCCGCACGGAGCGCTCTCGAGCGAAAGACCTCCCCCCGGTTTTCTGAGCAGCTCTTCGGCGAAAACACCGTGCTCGAAATGCATTCTTGCCAAGACGGCGCCCGCTCGCGGAAGCGGCGGTGGAGAAGCGGGAACAGGTTGGTGAGCACGTGAGCAGCGCGTCATCCCACTCTCTATCGCACAATAGCCTTTGCACTATAGTGAACTAGAATACCCAAGTATTCTAGTTCACTATACTTTGCACTCTGCGGCACGACAGAAGCGGCTGTCAGATCCATTTGCTCTGCGGAAAAGAAAACGCGCCATTCGGGGTGGCGCCATGCAAATGCATGTGTTCTGGAGTCGGGGCCGTCGCTATGAGGAGCTGTGCAAGGACTGTGAGCATGGGAAAAGGACTGTGGCAACGGCCAAGCGACATAGCCGAGCACTGGCCCCCGTCGTTTCACTTGTCGCTTCGCGCCCTCGCCGCAGTGCTCAGCTATTTCGCTTGGCGCTTGCCACAGTGCTTTTTTCAGGCTCACACTCCTTGCACAGCTCCTCAAAGCGACGGCGCCGTCCCCAGAACACATGCATTTGCATGGCGCTACTCCGTCCCTTCAAAGCGATGCCCCGTGGTTTTACAGAATTCGGCCCCAGGTTTCCAGCGGCTGCCGACGTCGGCAAACTGCGTGCGGCACGGCACGGTGCCGCCAGAGTGCAAGTCACGTTCACGATATCAGTCCGTAGGCGTCGACGTTGGTCGCAGGTAGCACAGGACGGGGGCAATTGGAGGTTAATGAGAGCGGCCTTTGCCGTGGAGTGGGCGTATATAGGCTGGCGATGATGATGACATACTAGGTGGGGTTCGCATTCCGGGATCTGACTGGTCGAAGCCGCTGACCTGGATCTCTGCACCAAAAACGGCTGCGTCCGACCGAGTGAACGAACGCTGCAGTGACGACAGAATGGAAACGGAGAGGACCGTCTGGTGGATGGTGACGAGGAGAGCGGAACGCGCGACTATGGCATCATCATTCTCGCTGCCTTTCCTCACTCTTGTTTCATGAGTCCACGGCGCCAAGGAGCGTTCTTCTAGCCCTCCTCCTCCCCAGACGCTGTTCCGTCCACCGCCTAACCAAAAGACGGGAACCCATTTTAATTCATTACGTGGTTTTCACTTAACACGAGGCTTTGAATGAGGGCAGGTAGTAGACTCGCCGCTGTGCTCTATGGGTGCACCGTTTGTCTCCCCGTCTCCTCGTGTGCACGAATTTTGATCGGGAAGACGACGGGCATTCGCTCTGTTTCTCAATTCGGGCCCAGGTTAGATTTCTGGCTGTACCAGTAATTTCTTTCAGTTTGCCTATAGTTTTCTGCTGACGCCGACGCGAAGCTTTTCTTGGCTTGTAGAGGTATCCTGCATTGCGTTAAACATAATGAACCGTTCTAATTTGGGACGGTGGATGCGCAACAAAGCTTTTCAGCATGCTACATCGACGTGACGCATAAAATCAATGAAAGGAATGAGATTATATGATTTTATTTATCTGGAGCGCGGAATAAGCCGATTCCTAAGAAAAAGCCCTTATACACCAATGCTCCGCCTTCTGCTCACACTTCCCCCACTTGACCTAGCGTGTTCCTGCTGCAATAAAGGCTATCTTTCTCCGCTCTAGCTCTCTTGTACTTCAACACGTCTGTTTCTCAGAATGGTGACTTATGACAATAATCTTGTCAAAATGTGTATCCAAGCGGTGATATACACAAGATTCAGCGTCGACGTTCGTGTTACAACGCTGCGATATGAACGCCCCAAACTTCCAAGACACGTAGAGCATTAGTAGCTATTGTTTTATTACATGAGAAATACATGGTTGCTTAGCCATATAAGCTTGAGTTCAAATGTATTGAACCGTTCCCTGATTTCACTACCCTATAAAACCACACATGCTCAAATGCATTTACACATGCACGAATACCCACAGACCAACACGCACGCACACACATACACGCACACGCACACGCATAAAATAAAAGCGCTCGTTTTACTTGTAATAGGCCGCTTTTCCAGAGAGAACTTATTCGCGTTGTTGATACAAGGTAATGTCATTCGGTGCTTTGAAGTATTGACATTGGTATGATGCCAAACTTTTCAATAAACCGCGAGAATGCGGACAAACAACCGCACAGTGAAGTGTCTGGCTCGATCAGAAGGCTGGGTACCCATATGCTGAAAATGTAGAGACCGTGGTTTTCAGGGTTAGGGTGTGGCCTTGTTTTCTACGAGAGTGTCTAAAAAACACGGTGTAATCCAATTCCCCCCAGTATAAAATATCGCCGGCAAGCATTTACCTTTGTACCTGTGTTTTTGCTAGAAGTCACCACGTTCAGCGTAAGTACAAGTCTGGTGTGGAGATATATGCCTTCTCTTAAGCAAAGTATTGTCTCGCCGGATCATTTTTAGGATTCAAAAACCATCAAACTACATGGAAACTTCTGCATGTCAGGCAGCGTTTTTAGAAGTTGATTGTTTACATGTGTTCGAAACTAATATTGAACAAGACTTGGAAACATTTTTTTCCATGCCGAGTTCTCTTCGAGCAAATAAAACACTGTTCACAGATGGTTGTATGCATGTAAAGAAAAGATTCGTTAGTGCCTAAGACTGCCGACTGCTGAACCATAGACCTGATTCCGATCCCCGCTAGGTGGCCATTTTTCTCAGCGAAGAAAGAGAAAAAAAAACGTGCGTCTGTCGAGACTTCGGTCCATGCAAGGATCTCAGATCTCAAGGTGTTCTGAATTCGTAGACCTCTACTATCCCTGGTATCTTTGCCCATATGCAGGGAGGATGGGTAAAAGTTCCCAAATTTTATTTTTTTTGCTCAGCAACCGGTCGTGCTACCGGCAGGTATCGACAAAACTATATACAAGTATCCACAAACCACGATCGTCCTGTGCACCGACGCCACGAGCTGCGTGAGCTTGCAGCCATGGTCATCACCGTTATCTATGAGGGCATGAGACAATAAACGGATTACCTGTTAGAAGCAGTGGAGGCCGAAATACCCGACCCTATCACAAAAACCTTGCGCTCGAAACAATTCACAATAGTATCTTAAGCTCATGCTCCTTATCGCATCCTCAGCAATGGCTGCCTGTCTGAAATAGCCGTCGTCAAATACTAGGCGGCGGCCGTGACCTAACAGTCAGGTCGTTGACCACTATCTTTCCATCAAATACTGGACACATCCTCACTCAGACGTCTCCCCATAGGCTCTATATTACTCGGAACAACAGGACGCAGCTTACTGTTTGATTAGGACATACACACGCGTCACTCTGTAAGCTACACTCGTACGGGTGCTCCAACGCTCTTGACCGGTCTACAGTTTTCGTCCCAGTAACTCTGATCTACCGGGATATCCTGCAATGCACGTGTTTTATAAGCCTACGCACCGCACCCCTCAGCAACACAATACTAACCAAGAGAAGACACTAACATTTAACCTACTGCCTGACAAATTCTACTTATATCAAACCAAATACAACCCTGGAATAGATCCGTATACCCCACAATTACCCCTCGGCGTTGCCGAAAAAAAGGTACGAATACTATTTCGCCTGCGCTATCCGTGCCTCAGCACTCCCCGTGTACGTATACGCCACCGCACCCTGGGAAGCCGTGTTGACGAGTGCGGCCGAAGAATCGAGCGCAGTATTCTCGAGTGTGGTGACAGACAGCCAATCCGTTTAGTGCACTAAAATTCGGGTTAATGTTACCTCGCAGGCAAGGGGTTTACTTGCACCACCCGTACAGCTCTCGCAAACAACGGTGAGCATGAAACGAATAGAAGGAAGATTTGTTACCTGTGCGATTTGGTACCTTTGCGACCTATGGTCACATTACAAGGTGGGACGTTTAATAGCGGCGAAAATTTTGTTAATCAGATGTTGCGTAAAGTAAAACGCTTCAGGCGACAAGATCGCTGCTACATATCACTAGCATTCTTTCGCCACATTGCATTACTTGCCTGAAGGTACCTCCAAAGCGGGGATACCACTATGTAGTTAAAAACAGCTGTAATCAACGGTAAGCCAGGGTACAGAGGCTATGTCTGTTTTAGCGTATTTCAACGCAAAACCACAAAGCGCGCCATTATTTAAAAAAGGCGCACCTAAAATTGCCGCATGCTGTCAAGAGTAAAAACACGAACAGAATGTAATAATTTACCAAAATGCGTATGCAGAATTACGTCGATAAATTTAATCAACCATAACGTGAAAATAAAATGCGGTGTCAGGACGGGTACGTCAAGACGATGCTGAACAAGCATGTCTACTTTTCTTCGAAACCTGTTGCATGCCCCTTTGAAAAAGCATTGCTTTCGGAAAAAAACAGCATGGACGTGAATTTTACTTAGGGTAATCCTTTCAGCCGATTATCTAAGGGGGAACGACTCCATGTTTCGAAATTTTTGGCTCAGCTGATTCATAGTAGTACTTTTGGCCTTTCATTTACGGTAGCATTTGTGGCCGTACTCTGTAGGTCGCGGAATGAATTTCAGGGTGTCGTTGGCCAGGCGACGTACCGTTAGAGAGGGCATAGAAAACATATAGATACCGCTCAGGCGCGATAAGATACGGCGACTCAAGTGACGACAGGTTCAATGTCTCTTTGGGTGCAGTGCCGCTGATGGCGTTAGCACGGCCCCTCGCTAGAAAGGCTTCCATCGAGACGCCGTGGCTTTAGAGTACTGGAGCAAATAATTCATTCTCATTTATATCCAGAAGAAAAAGAAAAGGAGATGTTTTTATTGCAAATCAACCCACATGCCTAAGTCGACATACCTGTCTGCGGGGTAAGGCGGGCCCCAGGCAGCACAGGACTGTTCGGCATTACTCAATCCGACGTAGTTTGAACAGTGATTCTCTAAACAGCCTTTTCCGGCCGACGTGTTCGGGCTGCTTCCAAATGTGGGCCTTTTGGCAGTCCACGGCCGCACTCCCGTGGCTAATCAACGGCCAGTCTCTGTCGGCCAGTCGACGGGCTTATACGTTAATACGGCCAGACTACAGCTGTAGTGCGGCGGCTATCCGATAGACACCCGTGTACGGCAGAAGTACGGCCACCGCAGGTCAGCCGAGACGCGGTTGTCCGACTCCAGCCGGGCTACAGCTTCCCTGCTGGTCGGCCTCTCTTGTCAAGCCACGCCGTCCTCGTTTCCCTGGATGCCGCAGTGGCCCCGCAGACAGGTCGCAGCCTCGGGAGGCTAACGTGCGTAGCTTGGACGCAAGAGAGAGCTTTTGGTTGATGCTGCTGTTGGTGGGTTGATGGGACACGTCCAGCCGTCGGAGAGTAGGTCTGCGTTCCGTGAGGATGACCAAGCTGGGGGGGCCCTATGCCCCCTCTCGCGGAGGAGGCCGGCCGCCAGATGCACGACCGGTTCTGCCTGTGTCTAAAAGGAGAGGAAGGACAGGCGCTAGTTCGTGCTGGCTCTTAGCCCAGGTGCCACGGACGCAGCTCCTAAGTGATAGCATTACCATGTGGGTCTTCAGTCCAACGCAAAGCTATCCCTCGACAGCCTTTCCCTAAATCAACGGACTGACGATTGTTTTCAAGCCGCCCTTGGTTATTATAGCCGTTCTGCCTCAAGCCTGCCCATGTTTTGATGAACATTATACGCACGCATATATTACCAACAAACACATCTACTAAGATTACAGCCTTGAAGCTGTAAAATAGGAAGAAAAGATTTGGGGAGGCCATCCCGCGCATTGCCAATGGGGTGGAGGAAATAACGCAGGTTCTAGCCACCATCGGAAACCAGTCGCAACAGAGTCGTATAGCAACACTGGTGGTGAAAGTCCTATCTAACGAGAAAATACGACAAGGTGTGGCCCATGCACCACGATACGAGCCCATGCATGATGCAAGCAAGCGGAGCAGACGACAGGAGGAGCAGGTGAAGCCAGAATACGTGGTGAATGTGACAATATTTCGATTAAACCACTTGTTAAAATGACGTTTCCTGCCTTCTGGCACTCAGGTAAGAACCTCCGTAAACACTTTGTAGTCTTACAAGTACTTAAAATGTCCGCTTATTTTACTACGAAGCAAACTAGGCGTTAGTTTACTTTGTAGGGAGACGCCCAGCGTTGAAACCGGCCATTCGCAGACAGAATGGCTCACCGTAAAAACTGAATTAAAAGCTTGTTTCTTTTACTGCGAAGCAATATATGTCTAGCCCTCCCAGAGTGTTCGTTGTGGTGAAGCCACTTTACTCGGCGCCGCTCCTGTTGTGCCAGAGCGCCTGGCCCAAATTCGTTTCATGGGGTGACGGGCCGTCAGCGGGGCTGATTCACGCCTAGAACAAACCAGACCAAACCACCCGCGGCCGACGGGCCCAAACTTACACGCTGCAGAGTCGCCTCTCCTTTTCCGTCGTGGCGGCTCGGCCGAATCATGCATCTGGGGAACGACCGGCAACCGGCATGTCGCTACTTGCTTGGAGGAGCTTCGCTGAGATGGCGACGGCGTCGCCTTCCTTTTTCCCGTCGGGGCGGATCGGCTGACGCAACCGCTTCGCCTCCATTTGTCGGATTTCAAATTTCTGCCAGCGAGAGTCCTGATTGGAACGATTCAAACCTCTGGCGGCTACAACGGACTCCTGGGGGTTCCAGAGGCAGAGCGAGCGCGGCACTTTTCGGACGCATTGAGCGGAGAGGTGCTGTCGCCTTTGTGCGAGCCATGTAACGCTATTTTACCATTGTACATACTGTATATAAATGTTGCTTCCACTTTTCGTCGGCTCGAGAAATTCATCGCTCTGCTCTGCGTCGCGTCGATAGCGGACGGAGCAAGGCCACGTCGCTACACCGGTGACTGCGCTCGTATGGCCAGACGCAACACTCCTGCGTTCCTCTCCGCCATCGCCTACCCCTGTTTCCCAACTATTATTGCCCCGGCCACCAGCGATGCCTCTTTCGCAAGTTGCACAATTGGCTTAAAACGGCATTGTCAGGGGATTGCGGAGAATCAACGGAAGCGCAAATGAGCGCAAAAACAACCAAAAACCACCGCCGCTGTTGCCTCCTCAAATGACACTTGACCGAGGGCACTATTCTCGACTGCGCAAATTCACAGTGAATTGGGAATTTCGCGGAAGTCTTTCTTGATTGGCTTTCAGTTTTGGTCACGTTCTTCCCGTTGACAAAATAGTTGTGTTTGTTGTCGTCATTTTGACGTTTTATGACGTTTACGGGCACCAGTTCTAGAGTTTGCCTGATTTCTCTTTACTTCAACGCATAATTCCGGGCCGGCAATGAAAAACGAGGGCAAATACAGCAGACATGACAACGTACTCTTGCTTGTATGTCGCGCACTCTTTGTGCTCGTCTGAGAAGGCGTGACGTCTTTAAACAGCTGGCGGGAACTCACGTCACACATTGGCTACTTCAGTCTGCGTAAAAGTGACGCAATGTTACGTAACAGCTCGAAAATGGCGGCTGCTGTCACCGTGAAATAGAGCACAAAATTTTACCGACCCTCGGCACCGTAAAATATCCGTGAATTTGCAGCAGGCGCAGTTTTGCACGACGCAGTTTAGAGCATGTTTTGTACCGAAATATGCAATAGTTTAGACTGTTTTCAAGTCAGCGATCACGGAGCGTACAAATAACGTGTCGTAGTTTGCATTTATGTTTGGCAATAAAATAAAAATTATTTGCTTGGCGTAACACACCAACATAAGAGGGCAGTACAAGCCGCCTCTCCATGACAAAGAGAACCCAATGCATGATATTTGTCAGCACTCCTCCTAGTAAGCTGCTCAGTCACATGATCGAACGCAAGAGAAAAGTAACAAAGCAAAGGGACTTCTTTATGCACTACTGCGCTGATGGAAGTTGAGTTTGACGAATGTGTGAATCGGCGACATCGGTGCGCTCCGCAATTATCAGCCGTTGAGATTAGTTGCTGTTATGCGTCATACAAAGGAGGGTCGCGGTCGTCTTTTCCTGTGATCACGCCATAAACTTGTAACGTGCAGCCTTAATTTTCATGTCAAGACTGAAAACATGTGTGTTTTTCTGGCGGGTGGTTTAACACGGATATCAAGCGGCCTAATTCGATCTATCCGCTGTCTTCTCAGTAATCTATCTCATTCGGTCACTGTGTTACCGAAACATAAAGATGCCTAAGATGCGGCAGTGAAACAGACAGCTCCAGGTTTGCCCGACACAGTAACGCTGGGGCTCTTCTCACCTTCAATCAGCTAAATGGCTAGGAAGTGCGCACAATCGCAAAATAAAAAAAAACGCATTTTGTTTCTTGAACTTTGTGGGCTGTGCCAGCCTCGCAGGTCATCCTCTTTCCAAGAGTGGAAGGGCACTAATTTTAGAAAATAAATTTGTTCTAGCCCAAAGAAATTTTATCGAGTTCCTTCTTCCATATTTCTTCACTCCTTTCCGGGCGGTGCCAATTCACCTAATCCTGGCCTTTCCTTTTTTTCTTTTGTACCCCATCTCCCCTATGGGCGTCGGCTCAAGGACGCAAAAGAGGCTCTTGCCCCAAGCCACCCCACCACTTGCCCCCTCCCTCACGCCCTCTTCCTCTGCCTTCGCCATACATTGGGTTTGCCTCCCTTAAGATAAAATCCTGCTGACATCCATGCACCACCTCCCCCCTTGTCTCATTCCTGTGTATTTTATTCTCGTCCACCCTCATCTCTTCCCTACATTTGTTCCAGCACCGCGGCAGCCGCCTCTTTGCTTACGCGAGGAGCGCCATCAAGCAAGAATCATCCACGGAGAACTTGCGCTACGCCCAACGTTATGTATGCTTAGAGCTGTACCGTCGTAAATCGGTACACGCTGCATGACGTAAAATGAGTTTGATTGGGCTTGGCGAGTCGTAGGGCCAGCGATGCGGCTACATAGCGTTATGCGTAGGATGCGCCTAACAAGGGTCATTGGTCTTAGCTTTCAGTTATAGTAACACCAGGAAAAATTACGCCCATCTTCCCGCGAGGGAACCCTGGTGTGATGTGACGCATCGGGGGGTTCAATTGGTGTTTCCGTTGGGTTGATTCTCTACTCTAAATCGGGTGAAACGTGTTGTGACGCGCAGTCGAACGAGTGCGAGCGCTGACTGAACCGCCGCAGCGCGCTACCCGCTTTATATTAACAGCGCCTAAAGGAGAGGAGACAGCGGAGGAAAGTCGCGGATGCGCACACTTGCGCGACGGTAGCGGAGCGAAGCGAGCGAGGCGCGCGCACGCAGCTGTTGTTTATGATAATGAGACGGAGTGAGAGTGTTGCGCACAGCTGTCGGAGAGAAGAGCGGAGGAGAGTCACGCATGCGCAAGTGGCGTGCGGACTCCGCCGAAGCCGGCGCCGACGCAGGAGGGACATGCCTCAGAGCAAGAGATGCGTCGCATCTAATAAAAACAATACGCCGAAGATAAAATGACGATATAATAATAATACAACACGTTCAACAATTGCACAGTATTGATTCCGGTTTTATTACATCATAAAGAGTTCTTCGGTGTCCATGTAATTTCTTCTTTCTACCATGCTTTCCCCAATCAAAAACGCAGAATTCATCGTCCAGCGTAGTTTAAGAGATAGAGCATTGCTATCTCCATATGAGGCGATTTAATTTTTCTTTCCATTTATAGTTTTTTTCCTTCAAAAGCACCGATTTTTTTTAATTGCGAGGTTAAGTCAACGGCAATACCAAATGTTGACGCCTGAAAAGTCCGAAAACATACGATAGCCATTTAAAGCACCTACCTATTTTCCTGATTCTGTCTTTCTGACATGGAAGAATACGCTCAAGCAATCTTGATAATGTTCGCGCTCAAGAATTGCAGCGTTTATGTTTTGTGCTTGAAGAAGTACTCCTCCAACATTAAATAGCTTTATAGAACAAGACGTACTTCTGCAAACAATAACTAGTTTTGTAGAAAAATCGTAAGGAATTAAAAACTGCTCTCTTAGAGCCGTTTCTAATTCCTACATGAAGCCGGTTCATTTTAAAAAATTGAGAACTACAGGCACATTTTCATTTTAGCTACCGTCACCGCGATTCTCAGAAAAATTCTCATAACCAATATCAGTTTTCTTGAAACATTCTAGGTCCTATCACAAGAACAAAAATTGACCTCGTATCTGCTCCTTTCTGCGCAAATGTCGACAAAAGACAATAGTCTGTCGACGTTTACCAAGTAAATGCCCCCCTTTGCTTTCCCGCTCACGTCTCATGCTGTACCTCTTGCGTCGCGCTCCTCCCAAGGTAAACACGCGAAAGGTTTGCTCAAGCAAATTTAAATTCATTGCGTTCCACTGCTCCAGGCCGGGTGCCTCCATACCAGCGGTGCCGCACGGCGGAGATGGGCGTGAATCAAGGCGCGTTGCTTTAACGTTCATAGACCCGCGTTGCTCTACTCGACGTGCGTTCCAAGCAGAACGGGGAATCTATCTAGCGGAACCTTTCGTAACTGTTGCCGCTTGAATTCTTAATATGCCGCCAGAAGCTACAGTGGCACGGGTGACAACAGGCGACTGTGAATTTTTTTATGCAGTAGATGGAGTATTTCATTTCGCAAAAATCAGGCATCTATGATTTTATAGATGCAAAGCATCTCTTGCTCTCGGCTCCGTCGTTCGTCGTCCGTCGTCCGTCCATCCACCGGTCAGGAAGACATCGGCAACACTGCTGTTCCAGGAGCCCTTTAAGGGGAAGCGTGCTCGTCTCGTGCCGGCTCAGGAAGACACCGGCAACAATGTCGCTCCAGCATCTCATGGTCGGGGCTATGTCCCTCCCTTGTTGTGGCGCCGTCTACACCCCCACTGCGCATGCTCGGCTCATCTCGGGCCGGACCAGGAAGACACCGGTAACACTGTCGCTCCAGGAGCCATTAAAGGGTAAGACACCACAGGGCGTTCAGCAAGCCGAGCATGCGCAGTGGGGGTGTGGACAGCGCAACAACGACAAGGGAGGGACATAGCCCCGTCGCATCTAATAAATATACGCCATCTTCCCGTAGGGGAACCCTGACTAGTATGCAAAACAGCCATGGGCTCAACGCAATTTCCCATTTCGTAGTTCCGGTAAGTGAAAAGTGTGGTAGTTACCATGGAAACCAAACTGTAAATATAACGGTAGCTGCGTACCTCAACCTAACGGGAACGACGAACTGAAAACTAATGGGCACTTGAATCGACCTCATGGCTGCTTTGCCACACTACTCATGGTTCCCCTACGGGAAGATGGTGTAATTTTTTTATAGGAACACTCTTGATACCCCTTTTGTATTAATTTTTGGTCGCATATTTGCGTAATGTCTTGTTTGAACAAGTATGAACATACAAACCGCACTTAGAGCTTTAGATTTCGCTGTGTGTATATAAGACTATTCCCCAGACCTTGTTTCCCTTTGGTCGAGTGGCTGAATCGAGTCAGAGACAAACGACATACAGACAGACCAAACTTTCTGGGTTTAAGTAGCCCAAGAAAGACTATCGTCTTTGATACGTTTTCACTCGGGGAAGTGCGCAACTACATTTTTAGACGACTTCTTATACATGCTGTATTCCGCCTAACGAGGTTTCATGCGCCCCCATCCTTAACGCAAGCCAAGCTCATTACTTCCGTACACGATGATCTCTTGCCAGAAAAACAAATCTTCTTGGGTTTCGAGGTCATTTTATTGCATTGTTATGGGCCTACTTCGAAAACAGGACTCAGATTGTCCTTCTGTGGTCTGGGCGGAATTTATTGTTTAAATTGGGCATGCCGCAAGGTTCCATTTTATCGCTTCCTTTATTGATTTTAATACAATAGATTTGCTTTCTGTAGTGGCAGATACTCGCATATTTCAATAAGCCCCCGCTAGTGTTCTCCTGTCGGCACGCCCCGCCTTCTGTGAAGCACTTGGTGTTCTTCAAGAGGATGTTCATTCTGTCAAAAATTGGTTTGATGTGATCTTTATCACGGTAAATACGCAAGAAACCAAAATTTCATGTTTTTGCGATCCGCAGACAGAACGTCCGCCTGATTTACCCGTTTTCTTGCACCATTCTACTTGTATTTCCCGAGATTGCAATCCGAACATGTATTCTAGCAGTGCAAAATGTTTAGATGCGCGAGTACTGTTTACTGTCACTGTTGAATTAAAAGGCGTTTAAAGATCCACTCTACCTTAGAAACCACACTTCGCCGTGCCACATGTATAGCAACATTTGAAATGATGGAGCTTTCTTTTCAGCCTTACCCTTGCCTTTCTTCAACAAGCTATTTTTACAGGCAGTGTATTCTACTTCTTATTGGGGCAGTGATTTTTTAGGAGCAATGCCCCTCAGGGGCTGGGGCTGTTGGCCTCTCCTGTCGTTGTCTTCGTAATCGTCGTCTGTTGTAAACTCGTTTACACCTCGCCCTGGAGCGCTTCGTAACGCGTACTAAAAAAAAAACACCGGGACACTCGTTTACGCCTCGGGATAGAGAGCTTCCTTCTTCAAAGACAAAAGACTTTTAAAGTGAAGCTGTATACCGGTACCCCCCCACGGTTTCATCACCCTTGGAAAAAACGCCAAGGCGCCAAGAATACACTTGGTCTACACAACACCTGAACTTGCTGAAGCTCACAAAACCAGCCAACTCGAAAAACTTAAACTCACCAAACGGCTCGTCATACGCTACGTTGCTTTGGCTGCGATGCACAGGAGACCTTATATAGTAAACAGCGCATTCCCGTGGCTCTACGATAACTTCTCACCGTTGCTCCCATCCCCACAAATATGCATCCCGTATTTAATGCATACCGAAGAACAGTCCAGGGCATCACCCTCAGAAAATCCTACGGAGACAATAAACCAGCGGTCCGCTCACAGATGCTGCCCAGTACCTTCGAAAGTCTCCGCATGCCACAGCGTTGTTAACAACCATGGCACAGAACTCACGTCGGCTACAATTCCAATCCCGGACACAGAGCCTGCAGAGGAAATCGCCATCGCCCTCACGGCTATCACGGGCTCAGACTACCTCACTGTCATCACAGACTCCACAACCGCCTGCCGAAGTTACCAACTAGGTCGTGTTTCTGGTCAAGCCATCCGCATCCTGAACACTCTACAAAGCCCCCTCCCCAAACACCACATAGTCTGGACCCCAGGCCACGCATCCCTCGAGGGGAATGAAGCGGCCCACGCCGCTGCCCGCGAGCATACCTTCCGGGCCTCTTCCCCTCGTTGACAGACCGATTGATGACCTCCAGCGATGACATTCCAAGATGATACACAGATGTCCTGGCCCATTACGGACTGCAGCGCCGCATTTATCCCCCACCACACCCCAACATGACCAGAGAGGACGCCATTACCTTCAGACAGCTGTAAACTAACACCTACCCCCACGGAACACTACTCCATGCCATCTACCCAACAACATACACATTGACTTGTCAACACTGCCCCACAAGCAACACCCTCTACCATATGGTCTGGGAATGCCGACAATCACCATCATTAACCCCCCTACCAAACCCAACACTGGAGCAGTGGCAGGACCAGCTGACCAGCTGACGCCCTCAAGACCAGCAACGACTGGTGGACAGGGCTCGCCGGGCAGCCAAGGACCAAGGCTTCCTGGATAAGGAGGCCTCCCACAACGGAACTCAGAGTTGAATAAATGTTTATTCCTCCTCCTCATGAACAAGCTAGAACATTACGAAACCATGTACAGTTATAGATACCGAGATGCTTCTCCTGATTGGGTAGCTTTGTTAGAAAATATTATCGCCCCGCCCAATTCAATTCACTTCCTGATAATATATTCTGTGTACAGTGAAACAAAAACACTTTAAATCATTTATCCGTGGCGACCGGTCTTGACCTGCTTCTTGTACGAGTTGCCTTGAGTTTTCCATGTGTGGTTAACGGCATGGATTTACGTGTACTAATGCAGATGCCTTCTGTTGCTGCCGCTCACTGCGGGAACAGCCCGACAAGCCATTCCAGAAGTACGAACCGAACAATGAACTATAACTCCACCATGGATACATACCTCATCATTATATTAATATTTCAATTGTAACGACACTACGGGAGCAATTCACGATATAGCAGAGAAGAAAATGCACAAAAAACTGGGGCTAGCCTATGTTATCGCAAGAAGACTTGCCTCTCCATCTTACCTACTGCCTCGGTGCGATATTCAAATTCGAGAGAACATCCGTTGCCTAACAACTGACTGTGCTTTTTGCTCGAAATGTGCGACATGAGCTAACCAGTGTAACCCTTTTTTAGTTGCGTGTAAGACCACTAGTCAGGGCTGACCACATTGATTGCCGGCGACATTTTTCGAAGTGGGGTTTTGTACGCGCAACTGGTGGTGTTCGATGCCCGTTTATTACGCTCTGAAAAAAGCCATATTTACAAAATTGGTTTCCCGAAACGATGATGATGTTAAGCGAAGGCACAAGAACCGCCACAAGAAAATGCGTCCCTCGGTTGGAATCGAACCTTCGTCCATCCCACTATAAAGCCGACGTCTATCCCACTGCGCCGCCCTTACGCCATTCAAGCAGTTTGGATTTCAGACTTTTAGATTGTCTCAGGTTGCATTATAGAAAGCATCGCACTTTAACCAAGTTTCGCTTAAAAAAGGAGCCTTTATTTTTGTAAGGAACATAAACAAGCGTAAATATATTAATTTTTTTTAACACGCTAGTGTTTTATGCCGGGATACACAAAGATTTCTCTGACATCGAATACGTACAATAAACACGGGAGAAACAACAGAAAAAGTTGCATTGACGCGGATGGTGCTGCCGTCTAGGAGAGGTGAAGCGAAGTAGCGCATCATGGCGCTAACAAGAGCCGACAGCTGGCGCCCTAATCGTGCAGCGGGCAGAGAAATGGTAGGATGGAGGGGAACGCGTTCGCTGCCCAAGCTACCAACTCTGCCTCCCGCGTACAACCATCTGCGTTCGTCGCCAGGCTAACGTCTCCCGTATACGCCACGGAGCAGGACCGAGGTGGTCGCACCTTTGCCGCAGTGACCCGCCAGCAAGACGTCGCTCGCCAAGTACACACACAGGACAGCCGCCCACCCGCAGATCATACTCCCTTAGCTGCAGATTTCGCTGCACATTTCTGTTTCGTGTTTTACCGATGCCTATGATGGAGGAATAAACACGTTTTTTATTTATTCGCATTTTCAAATTTCAGAATGTATACTTCCGTACCAGCACGTGTGCTCCAATCTTACTTTCAAGATGTAAGGTGAAATGTACAAAGTGAAATGTTCCTCAGCATTATTAATTTAATTTCCCAAGGGGTTGTTCACCCATGGGTAATTTTTCGGACACATGGAGCAAGTCCTCATATAGCGCTCTCCTCCTGGTGGCGTGTTCATGTACGAGCACGTTGTCGGCTTAGGACAGGTGCTCGCGCCACTGTCGCTACGCCCCGTGCATGCCCGCTTCCCGTAGTCACTAAGAGGTTCCGGGTCCTCCATGAAGCGCAAGACCTCGGAGGCGGTCACCAAGTACACGTCATCCTTTTGCAGCAGCCAGTCGACGAACCGCAGGTAGCCCTCTTTGCGCTCGGGGAGCTGCAGGTAGGCCTCGTGAAGAAACACAGGGAAGGGAGCTCGGTTGGTGGTGTAGAATTCTTCAAAGTTTGACCTGCGTACGCGTGAAGAAAATAATCATGACTTAGAGCTCGGCGTCCTACAAAAGCAGAAGAGCAAGAGTGAACTGACCATTTAGAAACGAAAACATGCGTACCGCTCGATCGCGAGATTCACAGAAATTGCACAGCTCACCGTCGTTACGGAACCACGGTTCGCGGTGATCGCCCAGCGCTATCTCGCGGAGCCCGAAGCGTTGCATGAAATTTAATTGAATGCTCCGGTTTTATATTTAAAATCGACTATTTTTCTTCTGCTCAAAATAGACAAGTTAGAGGCAGGATGGCGGGCAACCATGTGCTGGCAAACCGTTTCCACCATCAAACCATCATTTCAAACAATCGTAAAATGAAGTGGGATTCATTGGGACTTTTAAACGTGTAGGGCAATGAAACATTCTCAAAATAGCTGGCAAAATATTTAGGTTCCACATTTATTTTTATTTGCAAAAGGTAAGATGTCTGCGTGGCAGCGCGCCGTGGTAATTGGGTGATTGTCCTCAAGTTACGCTGTTTTTTGTTCTTCGCTATAATAATGCGTTACTGTCCATTTTTTTTGCGTTATACCTCATGTCATCGTTAAGCACTGCATGCAGTCAATGTTTATATTGTATATTTTATTATAGTTTCTGCGCAGGTGGATGTGGGGGCGTATTGCTAGCGAAGAAGTTTCGCCTTTTTATTTCGAGGGTGGCTGCGACGTTTATGACTCTACGAGGGAATGTGGGGTCTTTTTTGTTGAGTTATAACTGAGGCGACTTCCTCAAAACCTCTGAAGGTCTCTACCACATACATATATTTTGAGTGATTTGATCATAAAAATACACGCGGAGTACACATGAGGTTACACTTAGTACGAGCGACAATACCAGGATGGTACCTTCAGATACCGACTGTTGTCGCTCATTAGTGTAGAATCCAGCCACCTTTAAGCAAGACTCTGCCGCAGCCTTCCCATACACGGACGACCAAGCCAACGTTACCTCCGGCGGCCGCTAGAGAGCAATTGAACTATCTAGAAGCCGATTCGGTCCATGTAAAACAGAGTGTGCTAATAATCCCAGGGCTTCGCAGGCCCCGAGTGGAACTTAAACCTCGCCACGCTGAAAATAGAACGATGTCCAGCGAGGGAAATTAACTTTCCAAATAATGCTAAAGCGTTATTAACTTGGTAGGGCAAATAAAAGGTTTTTTATTGCAAGCCCACGGCACGAAAAAATGGTCGATGGCATAATGAGTAAAACAGGCAACACAGCGCTGGGAGGGCCACAAATTGTTTCACTGTAGCTGCTGTAAAAAAAAAGGTGTGGAGTTCGAAAGAAAATTCAGTCGATATTTGTCTGGATAGGATTAAAACCAGAGAATCTCGGGAGACCCCTTGCTCGCAACACCTTCACAGCTCGCCGATTCTAGGTAATAAAGGTGAACCGCGGGAATTCCTGGTGGTCTTCAGCCTAATCGTTTTTACACGAGGTACTCACGAAGGTAATGGCTGCATAGTGTTAACCTAGATTTTCATAGAGCAAACAAGCTGCGTGGATTTAAAACATGGTATAGAAATCTGCAAAGCTAATAAACGTCGCAGCATCGGAGGCATTCACACACCACGGAACACCAACTTGTTTGGAGGGCACGTGCAAGGGAGGCAAGCGCAAGGATATCTTTCGTAGAACAGCAACAAGTTAGTTGTTGCGGAGGGAATGAGACAAAGACATAGATGCCACCTCTCCATAATATTAAAAAGTCTACTAAGAGGGTGATTCGAAATGGTAGTTAGGGAACGTCTAGGATGCCGAATATTTACGTGTTTCAAAATTTGCGCAAGACTCCCACAAAACATGCTCCTGAATCTTTACCCCCACAGCTGTGTCGCAAAGGGAAAAATAATTACGAAAAAAAGAAAAAAAGGATGCCTTATAATTCAATGTTCCTCACCTTTAGTCTATAGATAAATATCAGCTTGAAGACATGCATGAAACTAATTTTCCTGGACGAGTCAGTTCTCAATCAAATGACTCGAAAAAAATGGGCGAACGCTCTAATTATAAATCGCTCTAATTAAAAAATAATAAATAAGCACAGCATGCGTCGGGTATCAAATTTTCGTTTGGAATGTCGCTAAATACGTCGAAAAAATATTAGATGAGCCAAACCAGCCGAAGAAAGAAGGATGACAAGAATCCCTCTTACTCACTGTTAACAGGCGCATTTGGGTGGAAGGCACATACTTGTGGAAGACACACCCTAGGCGTGAATGGAGCTGGGCGTTTAGCGCACACAATTTGGGACAGGGTGTAAAGACAGAACGGCTACCTAAGGTGGGAACTAAAGTGCAAGACGGCTGTGATACGATGTGTGGAAAAAATAAGAACGTTCTGGGAAAATAAATCAGCTCAGAGAGCGCAATGAAAAACTAGTACAAATTCTATGGTCTTGACGGGGATTTCGCTGTGGAGGGCAGACAAACACTCTCATAGGATTATGACGATGGCGCTGGTGGTCTTGCCTACTATGGCGCTTGTAATAATTGTGCCGGTGATGGTGCTCTGTATAAACATATCTCTTCAGAGAGGCTTGCCTTTAGTCCAAATGTATTGGTATTAAGGAAGTGAGGAAGTAGCTGGCATAGCAGGGGTTGTATTCGATATTTTGGGAAACTCGCTTTACCTACTGATAAATTTGGTGATGTCAAAAACACCGCTATGTTTGTTTCATGTGACCCGCCGCGGTGGCTCAGTGGCTAAGGCGTTGCGCTGCTGAGCACGAGGTCGCGGTTCGATTCCCGGCCGCGGCGGTCGCTTTTCTGATGGAGGCGAAAAGCAAAAACGCCGGTGTGTACGAGATTTCGGCGCACGATAAAGATCTCCAGGTGGTCAAAATTAATCCGGAGCCCTCCACTACGGCGCGCCTCATCGCCTGCGTTGCGTCGGCGCGTTAAACCCCACAATCGATTGATCGATCGATCGTTTGTTTCATGTGCCGAATGCGGCACGTTACTTTTAGCATCCCGTATGAGCGCCTGTGCAGTTGGAGTTGGGGGTGCTGTAACTGCAGTGTTTGTGAAAATATCACCGTGTCCCAGACAGGCAAAAAACCCGCAACCCGTTTCTCAGGTGGAAGGTTATGGCTGTCCCAGTATGACTCGCGTCTGTTTTTGTCCTTTCCAGGACCCACTCTAACACGCCAATCAGCGGGACAGAGCAGCATCGGTTATCCTGGATGAAATTCCCTAGAATACAGTCATTACATGTTTATTACACTGGGTTGAGCAAAGTGGCACTTTGGTTACGACTATTGTGTGACTCGGAGTATAATTACTATAAGCAAGAGTTTGATATTTATGGACAACACTAGCGATTGGCCTGACTGCTATGTGTCCGTGGCATTATTATAAACTTGACCCAGGTAACGATTGCAAAGAAAGTCCGTCGTAACCTGTATTGTTCCTCGCTATTACATATGCGTACCTGAGATAGTTGAAGGTGTCGGTGGCGGTGTGCGGCAGGGGCAGGCAGGCGTCGGCCATTGCGCATGGCAGGTATCCCTCGGAGGCCTTCGGGAAGAGTACGTTCAAGGGCAGGACCCAGAGTCCCGGGTAGGAGTCTGCGGGACACGGCCACACGTTGCAGCTTCGTCGGAATCCGAAGTCCATGGTGTACGGGTAGAATGGGCGCTCTCCTCGGACACGTTGGTGGACAAGGGTGCTGTCGTACCTGCATACCGAATACCCAGATAATCATCAACTTCTGCGTGTTGCGAAATTACATTTATACTTTTTTTTATCTCTATGTAGATTCAACGAAACAAAATCAAACTGTTGTATCTAACGCTTTGAATGTCGCAGTTCTACCACATAGGAAAATGCGAATAAAAAGTCGGCAGTGCCTCGATATTTTGATTCCGTAATTTTGTTACGGCGATATACTCTTAAAGCTGTGTTTAAAGGAATTCGACGTAAATCCTGCTATCGGGGTATCTATTGGAAGCTTTTTTGGATATTCTAGTGTGGCAACAGGCTTCATATACCCGGCCGCAGCGGCCGCTTTTCTGATGGAGGCGAAAAGCAAAAAACGCCCGTGTGTACGAGATTTCGGCGCACGTTAAAGATCCCCAGGTGGTCAAAATTAATCCGGAGCCCTCCACTACGGCGAGCCTCATCGCCTGCGTTGCGTTGGCGCGTTAATCCCTGCAATCAATCAATCAGGCTACGTCTATTACCCGTAGAAAAATGTCATCTCATCAAAGTATCTGTGTATGGTATCCAGACCGACTCATGGGCTCCGTATCAGGCTCTTTATAAGTATACATGTATTCTAAAGACAACCGTTCAAAGGCAATATTGCCCTCGTTGGTATCAGACCATTTTAGTTGTGCCCGGAAAAAAGTCTCGGTAGAGGAGGGTATGGTCTAGTAGCAAAGGTAGTTTTAAACGGCTTGGGGTAGAGCGGAAGGCCTTACAAATGTAGTGGACAACTGCACTAGAAAGTGTCAGGCAAGATTCGTATTCCCTGGAGCACAATTTTATACAGGGCTAGCTGACAGCTGGCGATTCTGACAAGAAACGTATTGAAGGTCTAACGCGAAATCTGGTTTTCCTCGTGCCCAGAACCAAAAGTATGTAGTGTCAAGCCGAAGAGTGCCAACCTGTAAGGGTGAAACTTACTCAGCCGCTTGAACCCACTAGATTGACTTAGCCTTCGCTCATTAGGTCACTCGCTGCCACCCTGACTAGAGTGGGAAGAAGGTTGTTAGAAGAAATATGTTGATTTCGATTAGGTTGTGGCCACTCTAAGAGGACATTAATGCGATTTGTAAACATTGCGTGATTACTAGCGCAAATTGTTTTCTGGAGTCTCTGGCCATTTTCCGACCCTTCTCGCTGCGTTTATTAAGTAGTAAAATCAATTCAGAAGCGCTGTCCCCTTTTCGGTGTACTCATTGCCCCCTTGCTGATTTCAATGACGGTAATTATGACGTAAAATCAAGATGGCTTTGCTTGACTGCGACACTGTACGGCTCGCCGACCCTAAGTCGGCCAGCGTTTAGAAGGCCGGCCGCCAGCGGGGCGTCGCAATTTGTTCGCTCAGTTGAAACTAAGCCATGGTACGTTTTTTGCCTGAAAGAATGTGCGTTTAGTTTGTTAGTTCGTAGACTGTATGAAGCTGTATGTCCCGGTAGCTCCACTAAAGCGCACATCTGACGCTTCGCTGACTGGTACGTTAGTAGAAATTTGTAATTCTAATCTAAAAGGCCAATAAAGGCAGGAGAAGAGTCAGCGACGATAATATTTGTACTAAGGAATTAAAATCAACCGAACATTTTATAGTAAAGCGTAAAAGCAAGGTGCAGGAGCAAGGTTTCGGTGGGTGACATTGCACAGTGATCAGCAGCATGACCCCACATTTGCGAACGGTTTTCTGCAGTCGCTTGAGATGAGACATTTGTCCGAATTTGGGGGCCGCTTACTGCACAAGCGTATTCAAAAAAATAGTCATCTAAGCTGCTTGAAATGCTAAAAGCAAATAAAAATATAAACAGGCTATAGAATATATACTTTATACTTCCGCCTCTTCCAGGACTGGCGTGTGGACGAGTGGTGTGGAGCGCTAAGGCGACTTATGCAATTGTTATGTTGGAACCACCAAAGCCCAATTTTCTTTTTTTGAAATTGATTAATGTGTTTTTGGGCAGCGTTTTTGACAATGAATTTTCCATTCTTGCGCTGTAACGTTCATCGCTCCGCGAACGAGTTCGCAGAATGCGTGTACACTTATACTGACGCGCTGGCGAGTTCTTGTTGGAGTGGTGTTGCCGTAAGCACCGACTCCTTGCGGCTACAGCCCCGAATGAGTCGAGCCTCGACAATGTGCGAACATGCCTGGTACAATATCCTTAAAGAGAAAAATAGCGCTAAAGACAGGACAAAGGCGAAACTAGACACACGCAGCGCTGCGCCAGTCTAGTCTAACCTTTGTCCGGTCTTAAGCGCTCTGTTTCTTTTTAAGCATTATGTACCAAATGGCCCGCTTTACACCCCTTTTAAAGTTTGTTTCAAAATATGCGCTAGCCGGGCGAGCTACAAGGCTGGCGAAAGGCGCATCGCCTTTGAACAGCTCCAGTGACGCCCAGGGCGTTCATACACTGCGTACGCCTCGAGAAGTGATCGTTACGATTGCAAGCCGCGCTGGTAAGCTTGTCTGACGGAGTTTTCAGTCCAAAATATGGCAGAAGAGCGGTATGCGTATTACTCAGATATCGAGAATCCCGGCCAACAATAACGTCGGATGCCAACCATGTTCTTTCACAAAACCGAAACCGAAACTGGTTCGAATTTTACTCTTGACGTAACGGCTTTATTTGGTGCGGTTGCCGCAGACCAGGCGTGGTAGTGTTCTTCTCTCGGGCTTTATAAAATAAATATCGCCTTATTGACCGGATAAAAGGCGTAAAGTGTGTTTATTTGAACCAGTAAATGCCATGCAAGCAAAAACAGAAGCTTGACAAATTACACTTCAGTGTCTCTTCAATGCGTGTTACGTTGAGGCTAAATTATCTCCATCTTTTTTTCAAATCTGGCGAGTCTATGAGCAGCGTGCAATAAAACATTGGGAGCGCCCTCGTGGCACTTCCCGCACTACGTGGTGGGCAACAGAGCAGATCACCCTGAGGCTGTTACGGAGAGACGGCGACTTCGTAATTACGCATAAGAACTGTTTGGCCGTGAACTGGGCACATCATTGCCCTAACTGCCCTCCAGTAACGAAGTTTTTTTTGGTTTTTAACACGGCCATGTCTTCAGGGCCAGCGTACGCAATGAATACGCTGTGTACGCCGCGTGAAGTGGTTGTTGACCTTCTCGTCCGGCTATGTCCATGTGCGGGATGCGATTGCAATTTTTTGACACAGTCACGATGAAACTGAATGGCAGCCGTCGAACCTATATGGATTAGCTGTACGAGCTGTCGTTCGCTAGTTTGGGTCAAAGAAAAATGAGAGACCGAGCGTTTTGGGTCAGCTGCTTCGCGTTCGGTGACAGCGATTTGTTTCGTTCTTGTTGAGTGCACTGAATGAAGAGTAAACACGGCCCTACTGCACACAACCAACAAACCCGCACTCTCCTTAGGTTTGTTTTTATGTTTTAATATATCGGCGCGGTGTGTAACTATCTTCGGAGAAAAAAAAAGGCCGACAGGAGGGCGAGGCGGAGATACAGCGCTCAGAAAATTTCGCCGGGTTTTCTAACACCAAAACACCACTTCTGGCTACACCCGCTGTAATAATAAACTTG
This sequence comes from Haemaphysalis longicornis, assembly GCA_013339765.2. Classification (NCBI taxonomy): domain Eukaryota; kingdom Metazoa; phylum Arthropoda; class Arachnida; order Ixodida; family Ixodidae; genus Haemaphysalis; species Haemaphysalis longicornis. The sequence goes on along the minus strand of CM023457.1, from coordinate 83,265,333 downwards.
TAGCAGGCAACGCTCACACGTGCTAAGGCTAACCTCCATGCAGCCAAATTCGACGGCTACATTCGCGCGGCGGCCGCCGAGGATCAACGCGCCGCGTGGTTTTCGTCCGACCCAACAACATCCATGCAAGAAGAAGCGGTGAACGCCGTCGTCCAGAGAGCTGCTTGCATCAATGTTGGCAGATGTCAATCCAAAACAAGATCCGCATGAACATATCCCTGATTTTAAATTGTCTTCAAAGTGAAGTAACTATTTACTAGTAAACCTTGATATAAGCGACCTAAGTAACATCTATCTTTTTAATGCGATAATGATGTTTTTTTTCAATTGGCGTCATAGTCAGCACAAACACGTTACAAAATAGCAATGAGTGAAACTGTTCGGGTGCCCGTGTAGTGCATTTAGTTGGTAGATTTGCAGCTACTTTTACGGTTTGTGCGCTGAACGTCACTGCAAGTCATCAACTGTTCGATTTCGGCTACACTTTTACCCACCGCGCTACCGTGGCACTTTTCTGGCAGTTTTCTGGACACTGGTGTTCACGAGAAAGAGGAGCTACGCGTAAAAAGGCGCGAAAGGAGCGTCTGCTTTTTGGCTGCGAAGGCGCAGGCGCTATTCGCAAACAGGAAATAGAAAGCTGTGATTGGCTGTAGCTTCAAAATATGCTTCGACGCTTGCGGTCGCGTTCGCCGCCCGCGTCCGACATCTAGCCCGCGAGACCGTTGGCGAAGAACCGTTTTTCCGACGCCGGGGCGCAATGAACGCCGCCGCGCGTCGTTCGCCGCATCTTCGCCGACATTTCGCTGCATAGAGGTGCGCCTTTAGGCGTTTTTTTAGAGTTTGGGCATGGTGCAAAAAAAGCCAACCCAAACGTGCATGCCTCCAGTTAACCTTCAATTGTCCCGCACATGCCTCAGAACTATTTTGAATCCGCGAACTTTAAATATTTCGAAATGTATATCTGTGCCAGGTATCGAATAGCTTTCTTTCTAAGTATATTTTCGTTCAATATTTCGCACATAACATTTTATCCAGTTTGCCACTGACTCCAAATCTCTGGTGTGGTCTACCTACCATCTCAGAAATAGGCTGACACCGAAGTAATACAGCTTTCATTGTCTCTGTTCCAGGGTTGCTTTCTTCATCCGAAAGAAGGCTTAATCGCGCTGTGGGTTATAGTAAGACCTTGAATACTCATAAGAAGTTCCCCAGTAATCCGAAACAAAAACTCTGTAGTGTGCGCGTGCAATGTTACTGGATGAACACCGGGCGCATTAATGGAGCCAGTTCACTAGTGAAGTAGAAAACCGTGTTTTGTGTTAGTGTTTTACAAATACACCCACCGAAGGTGCTTGTACAGCATTCTGAATCCCTGGTCTCCGCCTGTGAACAGGAACGGTCCCCTGAAACCAATGACGTCGGATGCTGGAACGTTGGCGAATGCCGTGAGCATGTCCCGCTGGTCCAGGACCTCCGCTTCCCACTGGGTGCTGTTGATCGTCCGCCAGTAAGACGAGTCTGTCCTATGGCTGCAAAGGTTAACAAAAACGTTCTTACTAATACTTATCTTTCGGCACATTGAGTGAGGATATTCTCGGGGGAGGGATATATTTTTCACCGTTTGGTAAGGGTGTAACAATGCACCATGCCTGTCCAGAAATTTAGACGAATCGCTGCATCGAAGTAAACCATGAATAAAAGAAATTCCAGGGGACTTTTTAGAAATAATTTTAGTGTAGAGTCTTTCTTTATAGCCTTGCTAATGCAGCTTATTATGTCCCAGGGCTCTAACTGACATTTACGTCCCCGTCAAGTGTTTCTGTAAAGTTCTGCAAGCGGTATATCAAACTTCATTTAATCATTCTGAAAACTGGGGGATTTTAGAACATGAGTTTGGGTACAGAGCACTTCATCGCATCACTCGAAAACTGCGTGGTTACAGTGGCACCTTGCTACCCACTTTATACCCTTTTCTGCACTACTACGATACCTTGGTGGCTGATTTCATAGAAGTTTATTTCTCACCAGTCGGAATAACTCTAGCTGGTTTTCATTGTTTCCTTTTTACCACATCTACGCAAAAGTTTTATACATCTTTGCCGCTACGACCATCACGGCAATCAGGCAGGGCCTGCATTTTATGGTCATGCGGAGAGAGTACTCAGGTGCCGTGAGCAATGGCAATGCCCAAGTGGAAGTACATAGATCAATTGCCCAACGCGGCGCAATAAATAAACAAGCACAGACAGATGTGATGAGCTTCAAGCACTTGTGCTCGTCACCTCTTTCTGTGCTTGTTTGTTTATTGCGCTACCTCAAGTCATAGATCACCGATACGAACTAGCCAAAACCTAAGGTCTGCGAAGGTTCTTAGCCCGAAAAACTATTGATTATGGTGCTACGGCTGTCACGGTGGGCGAGTGTTGTAGGGAAATGTGGGCAGGTAGGCACAGTGACACGTTGGAGCAAACCAGCAAGAAAAACAAGCAAAACAACCAAATGCTGCTCCTTTTACGCAGATATTATATAATTTAAGTGTCCTGAAATCATGCCCATGTGTTATTGCGAGGCGCGTGCGGAAAGAATGCAAGTTGGGGCAGAAAAATAGCGCACCGGCTTTCAGAAAGGGTGGTGCAGGCGCAGTGCGACTAGAAATTGGATTTTACGTGCGTTTTGGGGGAAACGTTTTCTTCGCTCCACAAGAAAGTTGTAGCGTTATTGCACTACCCCGTACAAGTCGTCTGCTCGGGATTCACCTTTTCCTGATAAAAGCATGTGAAAAAGTGGCTCTATTGTTTAGGCCAGTTTCTCAGCATTCTTGCAAGAGCTGTCTAATTGGCCTCATTGTTTACGTCATCTAAACGCACGCACTGGCTGGTCGCACAAGTTATGCTGAAAATGCCGCTTTCCGAGAGAGTACAAAACTTTGATTAGTTCTGGAATCTGCTCTGGCACTAAACTAGCTTTGCCACTTCCGTTTTATTTGCGCAACCATGATAGAGCACAGCAAAAATATGGAGGGCTGCAGGATACGACAACCTTTATTGCTTCTTTATTACTCCTGACCAAGGTATGGGCAACAATATGCCGAACAAGACGCTCTGTAGTTTCCATTGCATGAGCGAAGTGCTGAGGCACCGGGGATAGGGCGTGCTGTAGACAAGCAGTGTAAGAAAATAAAAACAGACACAGTCCCGGAAGGGCACCCTGCAGAAATATGCCACCCGCCCGAAATTACAACATATATATTAAACATCGTTACGACGAACTCAGTTTTATTCGAAACCATACAAATCTCGGCGGTGGCATTAATCTGATAGCCTCGACAGCTTGTTAGTCACCGAGAAATGTATTATTGGTAAGCACACATCATTTTACGTGTCCCACGTCCTTCGATGGGCGACCGTACCCATCGAAGGCACTGCGCTATTAAAAATATTCTTTTATGTGATCACCTGTGTTACCAACTACACTTATTTTTCTGCGAAAATTATCTGTCGGCCTCCCATTTTCGAGAATATATACCAATCGGTGAATTTGAAAACACCATGTGGCATAATCTCAGTGTTTCCCAGCAAAAAATTGCGGTTGTGTACCAGCCGGCCACATCACCACAAGGGGCAAAACGGCATTTGTACCAAATCACGCTCTAAATAAAAGCCTTGCAATAATTAAATGCAGGTCTTGTGATCCTACAGCCCATATTGAACCAGACGTAAATGCAATGCTCCCTTTTGTCATGTCACATTGAGAAACTAATCCCACGAACCTAAACATTCCTATGCGGCAAAAGCAAATTTTGTATTCAAAAACTCGATAAAAGGTTATTCGTTAATTGCGGCATAAGTAATAGTATTTGATCGTATTGTATGTCACCATAGGTATTCTATGTCTTGAACAAATATTCAAATGCAAAAATCCGGCACCCTGTACCAACTGGTGTGGGATGCCAACAGTCCCCATTCCTCAAAGCCAATTCTCCACGTACAAGCAGTAGGTTGACCGCTGCAAAGCTCAGACCAATCGAGGCCCCACACGCTGGTAGAGTGCAAGAGGAGCCAGCAAGAACCATGGCACCTGAGAGTAGGGGACGCCCGACGGCCCACCCCCCAGTGTTGGTGCTCTCACCACCCATCAGCAATGTGTCCCAATAAAAATGTTTATTATCTCTCTCTCGAAAAACAATGTTGGCCTCCCAATTCTTACGGAACTTACTAATTGATCAATGTCTCTTCTATCACTAATACCCAGCTTCGCATAGTTATTTTAATCGACAACCTTCCCTCCAATTCTAGGCCTCCTACCAGCAGCATTGTGATTGCGAAATGGATCTATAAAATGAAAGTGTTCAGCCTAGTAACTCACCTTATGGAATGCAGGGCTATCTCGTTGCCCCAGGAGTGTAGCTGGTTGACGGCTTCATAATCGAGGTACTCCCCAGACACGAAGAAAGTGGCGGCGATCCTGCATCCATTCTGCTTGTTTTTCCTGCTTGATATATTCAAGAGTTCCCTGTAGAAGGCCATATTGAGGAGGGTCACGGCATCGTCGAACGTCAGCATCACGAACTGCGGCATCTCGTCGACTCGCAATCCGGCTGGGGGTGCATCACTGACGCACGCGCAGCGAGGCAACTTGCAGACTTTGTCGTCGCATGTTCCCGTTCCTGATGTAACAGGGCACACCACGTTTATAACACGCACATAACTTAGGTGCAAGATAAAAGTTGTAAGCTCCTATCGGTGATTACACCGAACTACATGAAAAATAGACTATGGTCCTATGTATGGTCCTAACGACAGTATTTAGGTACTTATACATGCCTAATTGGCAAATTTTAGTGCCTAATATAGGCGCCTAGAACCTTGATTTTTTAGTCTAAAGTTCCGGCCTCAATTCACAACATGACTGCTGTCACCTGACACCACTTTTTCAGGTGACAGCGTCTACTGCATCATCAGTAGGGGCAGAAAATCCGAGTGCAACTCTCTCAACATCGGAGCTGCTGAAGCTTTCAGTCCTGCCGTGGAGCGTTACCAGAGAACTATAATCATCGGCGAACAGGAGAGTGTGAAAAATGCAGTAAACGAAGTCTGTGGGGAAGTGGTGAGGAGACGAGGATCTCGTGAGCAGGTGTCGGGGGCGCGCGCCTCAAGAAACAAATGGGTTTAGGGAGAACCCAGCAATGAACTCCTAGAACTTTACGCTGTGAAAGCGGCAGCCTGACGACTGGACGATCCTAAAGACCCAATGGGTACGGGGTTAGCAGCAGCGGAGAGCAATAACATGTGCAAGCAATCGAAAAAAAAAACAAATTGGAGCAGATTGTACTAGGGGTGCAAGGCATCCAAAAAAGAAAGCTGGCGACCCTTCTTCCTTCATTGAAGACCCGTATGAGGCACCTACATTGATTTACTGAATTGCCACTGAAAGATCTCTGTGACTGGCAGTCCCGTATTATTTTCGGCGTAGGTTTTACAGCTCCCCGCAAGTAAAACGCGTTAGCACGCCCTGGAACCCTCGTTAGCCAGCTCAGCGCACTCGGACTCATTATCGCGTATTCGGCATTTGTGTTCGCCACATAAGTCGTGAATGCACGTGAACTCGCGAAGAGAACAGCCCGCGAGGAAGCATGCAACGAATACAATCGCATAGAGCCGGTTTCATAATGCGAGAGACTCAGGTTAGATTCCGACCAGGGAAACGTTTTTCCTCGTGGGCTGTCTTTTTTTCATCATGAGGTGGCGCTATTTTATTTGCTTTTTGTTGTGCTTAATTTGGGGAGTTTGGCTACCGCTTTTTTTGCTCTTTTATTATTTATTTACCACCTCCAAAACCCGTGTGCGCATTTACCTTTCCGTCTTGTAATAAGACGGCCTGAGAAGGCGAGATAGAATGGTTTTTGTACTCTATGGCCGCCTAATTTGTGTGGTATGATTACGTTTTCGTTCGTCAATATTAACCCATTTAGCTCGAACACTTCTGCAAATGCCTGCCTGACCTATTTGCCTCTAGGTGAGGCAAACTGCGTTGCAACAACATCTTTTTCTTTCTAATTGGGTGCACATGTTTTTACCCTGCCGCTGCTACCCCGTGCCCCTCGGGATTTAGGGGTGGCCCGATGGCTAAGTTTCTGGTATCATGGCGTGAAGGTCCTGGTTCGATTCTCGGGACCTCCTTAATCGCATTTATTTCTTGAAGGGAGTATTCCCAAAGCCTGCTCGTGGACTCCTTGCCTGCACGCCTTGTTCCCTCACACTTCTTGGCCTAGCATTTTCACCCTCTCCACTTTGCCGATGATGATTGTTTTCTGGTAAGGCTCCAAGGTACAGATAAAAGCTAAGACAGCTCCGGAGTTTAAAGGTTGTGTGGGAGTGCAGCGCGCAATGCCTACAAGTAAAAAAAAAGCCTGTTAAGAATTCTTAGAATTGTTAGCTTCAAATAGGGGAATTTTGGAGCAGAAGAAATAGATAAACCTTAAAAAAAGTTTAGTCCCCCATAGCGTGAAAAAGCCAGTATATCTCCCCTTCCCAGGCCACCTCATTCCGACACAAGGAGCAAATGGACATATGGGTTGGGATGTTGGAAATTAATTTAAAAGAAAAAAGATCGTAATGACCGATCTGCCTTAAATGAGCACACCAGAAAAGAATGAGATGTCTGCCGCCGTATGAAACAGCAACGAAGAAACCAGGGGCAAAATCTTTCCGTGGTCGTAATATAGCCTGCGTTCCTGGGGTTATGAAACCGCCTTCAGTGTGATTAAGTCCATTGCGTCATATATTGCGTGCTGTTCTACTCGTCAGTTCAAATGTGCTCACGCCTGAAGTGGTGAGCACAGACGTCGAGTTCACGCTACAGACTCCGAGTTCGTGAAGCCGGTTGCCGTGAGTTCGAGTGTCCTAAACGCAGGTCCGCTTTGGGAGGCATGTGAAAGCCTGCAAACAAAACAAATCTGGCCTTCCGTCATGAGGGGAACCTCCGGCGGAAAGTTTGAAAATACATGTGAGGTTCAACAGCCGGGTTTCCGACGAAGGGAGATGATCCTGCTAGCTTTGCTGTTTCTCCAGCCTTCATCACTAATGCTAGCAGTGGCAGTTCTTTTCATAAAGTTTTTTCATGCGGTAGCGGTGCTGGTTACGGGGCAGTGAGCACAACCACAATTTGAAAAGCCCGAACCAATGCCGATACCTTGAGGGCCGGTTGTGGGTGCAGTGGTGACAAAATGATCTGTTTGGGGTTTTCTTGTGGACACGCTCGGCCACTCTGTTGTTGCTGGTGTAATTGTAGTGTCCTCTGTAACTGACAAATGAGCTGTTATATCTCCAACCGACGCACATGTCTAGTTTCTGCGTAAGGCAGTATGCTTAGGTCATCATGTGCTGTGTGGTGCGACCATCACTAAAGATACTGCTTTGGATATTGTGCCTTAAAATAGCTTCGTGAAAAGCCGTATCAGATGCACATGGTCAGAATACAATTGCAAGTAACACCACGCTGCCACAAAAAAGCGTCTACCACGGTATCAGTAGGGGCGGAACATATGCGTGCAACATTTCTTTCAATTGTTTTTTACCATGTCGTAGCGGTGCTTGTGACGTGGCAATGCACACAAACGCAGTCGCGAATACGATAAAAAATTCCGATTCTGTTTGCACCTTTTGGGGCAGCCGTTGTGACAAACATATCCGTTATGGGTTTTTTGGTGGACGCGGGTCTGCAACTCTGTTGTTTCCCCCTTGCTTGCAGTGTTCTTTTCAATGAACGTTTCAGCAATTATACCTTCTACCCGCGGATAGATGTCTATTTTCTGTGAAAGCGTTTGTTCATAATCAACCTTGTGCTAAGAAAGGGCGGCAGACTTATCGATTAACTTTACGAATAATCGGGCATTGTTTTGTCGCGATTGATATTTTTACCCGCTTAATCAGGTGACGTCCTTTCAGCAAAATAAAACTTGTGTGCGATGTTGAAATTGAGTGCAACGCAAGCGTCGCTACGATAATATTTGGGTTGAAATAACCCGCCCTACGTCACAACAGAAAACGATTCTAGCATGCGTATAATCTGCTATTGAGCCTCAGCATGCGGGTGCAATCCTGGCCACGGTGCCTGTTTTTCAGATGGAGATGAAAAGCGAAAATGGCCGCGTCCTAATATTTTGGTATACGTAAATATCCCCAAATGAATATTATAAATCCAGAGCCGTCCGCTACGATGTGGCGCGTAACCCTTGTGCAGCTTCGGTACATGAAAGGCCAGAATAAATAAACCAACAATACTCAGAGATTGTAATATTGATTAAAACTGGAAGCTAGTTTTCAACACGTACGGAAAATGCTACTAATAAGGCTACTAATGCAACTAATATGTAAATAATATGAAAATGCTACTGATACACGGTAGAAAAAACCATCAGCGGGAACTCATGTCGTCTGACTTACCGTTGTATAAACTCACTTTGACATAAGTAAGACGTGACTAATAGGCGTTCCTTATAATAACGGCGGCTTCCGATGTTCCTGGTTGAAGAAATAGTGCTGATGATGAACGCGGTGACAAACGCCCAAACATAAAGACGATTCCACAGAGCTCTAACTGGCAACTTTGTATCTCTCGTCTTCTTCATGTCTTCGTCCGTGTTCTGGTGCCAACACTTTTAAACATCGCCAACCATGTACCCACGCGTCAAACTACTACTTTATTAGGCGTACCACCCGCATGCACGTCATAATAATGATGCTCAGCTTACCTTATCTGAAATGTAAGTGAACAGCCAGGAGCGTATTGATATTACTTTTACTGTTTTTAAGATTATTAATAAAATTTTAATAGTTTTCTATACTAACGCAACCGATTAATCGAATAATTAACCGATTAGTGCATGCTGAGTCGTCGGTTGGGAAGCTTTAAACCGATGCCTGCATTAGTGCTAAGTGCTGCGATCATCACTAAAGTTACGATGTTGAAAATTTTGCGTCAAAGAAGTAATTTCTGCGTAAACTCGCGTCCTATTGACATGGTCACAACATGATTGTAAGCAACCCCACTCAGACAGAAGAGAGCGGCTACTGCATTGTCATAGGGGGCTGGAAATCTGCGGGCAACTTTTTTTCGGAACATTGTTTCATCATGCGGGGTGCCGTGCCGTGCCGGTGCCGTGACATTGGGCACGAAGACATTTCAAATACCCCACTAAATTCCGATATCTTCCGTACCAGTTTGGACAGTAGTTGTGACGACCATGGGTGTTTTGTGAGGTATCGTAGACCCGGCCGGCCATTCGGTTGTTTCCACAGTGGTTTTAGTACCTTCTGCAAAAAAGGAATGAACAATTATGCCTGTTACTCGAGACATGATGTCTAGATTTGCGGATGGGATTGGGCTTAAGCCATACTGAATAAATGATGCGAAAGTGGCTAAATTTACCGTTGGATAGTTTATATTAAAAAAGATAATTTCAAGAAAAAACGCGAGTGAGATTAACATGGCCACAACATAATTTTAGGCAGCACCATACTGAGCGAAAAGAGCGCCTACTGCGAAATCAGCTAGAGCAGAAGATCTACGTGCTACTTATTTTCAGAATAATGTTTCACCATGCGGTAGGAGAGCTGGTGCCGTGACATTGCGCGCGAAGAAAATTTGAAATACCCCAATAAATTCCGATATCTTCCGTACCAGTTGGGATAGCAGTTGTGACAATTATAGGTGTTTTGGGTTGTCTGGTAGACGCGGTCGGCCACTCTGTTGTTTCCGCAGTGGTTTTGGTGTCCTCTGTAAATAACGAATAAGCAATTATAGCTGCTAATCGGGAAAAATAATGTCTAGATTTGCGTAAGAGATTAGGCTTAAGGCATACTGAGCTGAGTTGTGCGAAACGTTGGCTAAATTTCCTTTTTGCATATTTTACCTTAAAAAACACGATTTCAAGAAAAAACGAAGGTGAGATTATTAAGGTTACAACATAATTTTAGGCAGCACCACCCTCAGGGGAAAAAGCGTCTACTGCGGAATCAGATGGAGCAGAAGATATACGTTCTACTTATTTTCTGAATCATGGTTCACCATGCGGCAGTAGAGCTGGTTCCGTGACATTAGGCGCGAAGGCAATTTGAAATACCCCACTGAAGACCGATAATCTCCGTACCTGTTGGTACAGCAGTTGTGACTATTGCAGGTGTTTTGTGTTGTCTGGTAGACCCGGTCGGCCATTCTGTTGTTTCCACAGTGGTTTTGGTGTCCTCTGTAAATAACGAATAAGCAATTATAGCTGCTAATCGGGAAAAATATAGTCTAGATTTGTGTAAGAGATTAGGATTAAGGGATACTGAGCTGAGTGGTGCGAAAATCTGGCTAAATTTCCTTTTTGATATGTTACCTTGAAAACATATTTTCAAGAAAAAAACGCGAGTGAGATTAACATGGTCACAACATACTTTTAGGCAGCACCACCCTCAGGCAAAAAAGCGTCTACTGCGGATTCAGATGGAGCAGAAGATCTACGTGCAACTTATTTTCTGAATCATGGTTCACCATGCGGCAGTAGAGCTGGTGCCGCGACATTGGACGCGAAGACAATTTGAAATACCCCAATCAATCCCGATATCTTCCGTACCTGTTGGAGAAGCAGTTGTGACAACCGTAGGAATTTCTTGTTGTCTGGTGGACCCAGTTGACCATTCTGTACTTTCCAGACTGTTTTGGGGGTCCTCTGCAAGGAACAAAATAAACTGTTGTACCTACTACTCTGGAAATGATGTCTAGATTTACGGAAGGAATTTGGTATAAGGTGTAGTGTTCTAAGTGGCGCGAAATTGGCTAAATTTGCTGTTGGATAGTTTGCCTTAAAAAACATGGTGTCAAGAAAACACTCGGGTGAATTACATGGTCACAACATAATTTCAGACAGTACCACCCTGAGAGGAATGAGCGTCTACTGCGGAACCAGATCAGGCCTGAAAATGTGCGTGCAACTCTTTCTCGGATTCGTTTTTACCGTACGTTTGCGTTGCTGGTGACAAAAACGATTTGAGATGCCTTAATCTATTCCAAGTATTTCTATACCTCCTGGAGCAGCAGTTGTGACAAACATATCTTTTCTGTGTTTTCTTGTGGACAAAGGTCGGCCACTCAGACGTTTCCGATGTGGCTGTAGTGTCCTCTGTAAGGAGCAATTCCGCTGTTATATGATACTCAGCTTCAGCAGAAGAAATTTTGTCTAATCTATGCCGTGCTATACTGAGAGAACGTCAATAAATTTACTATGTTTTATATTCTGCTCAAAACATTTGATTTTGGGAACAATGCGTATCAGATTTATGTAGTCGCTACACAATAGTAGCCAACACCAATGTGGCAAAAAACTTCTTATACCGCTTTATCAGACAGGTCAGGAAATCTGCGGGAGCCTGTTTGTCTTAGTTGTGTTTACCAGCGGACCTGTTTTACGAGCTGTAAAATCGGGGTTGCAGGACAGAATACCAAGAAAATGCAGAGGGCTAGTGAGCGCTTACGCTGCGCGACCACCTAACACCCCCACGCCGCGCAGTGGATTGAGCCAAAAAACTGACAAAACTGCTACGAGCGAGAAAATGCCGACCGCTCGTGAGCGCGTGCCTCCTGGGGATCGCCGAGTCCCCGGTTCGCGCAGTGGATTTAGCAAAAAAATACTCCATTACTGTCGTCAAGCGCTACCGCGCATGTAATTTTGGCATGAGGCATGAAGAACACGAAGATACCGATGCATAAGGTGATGACTACTACGACGAAAGTTATAAGCAGCGAGCCAACGACGGAACATGCAAATAAACAATTTTGAACTTGTACAAATGTGTGGTGGTGTGTTTTTCAGTGTTCACGTGTAAAGAAATCCTGCAGATTCACTCTGGTTCAAGCCCGGCATATCTTTGTCGAAGCTTCGCAGAGTACAAGCCCGGCTGATCTTAGTGCAAGTTGGAGAAGACAAAGGCATCTTCTTTACATATATAACAAAGATGACTCGCAACATAGCTGTGCAAATAAGCCATGATGCTGCAACTTAACTATGTGTATGGCAATGCTCACCTGCAACAACTTCGCCATACAATTTATGGGCGTAAGCGCAAGCTTCCCTGAGTTTTTTTATCATTCCCTCTTTTGTAATCTCATTTTCGATATTGTTTTCTTTTTCGCCCTTTGGAGTACTACATATATTCTATTGAGTTAAAGCTATTGCGCTTGCTCTGTTCTTAGCAAGCGGAAGTTACTGCTCTAGGCATGAGCTAACGTCTCGAACCACACCTCAGTTCAGGTTGCCCCATTGGGCAAGTTTTGTTGTGCGAAAACATTATAATAGGATCCTAACGAAAATATAAATATCAGGAAGCGACAACTTGAGCAGCGTTATTGCAGTGGTCCCGCAGCCGTTTTCCTTTGTTTCATGCATACCACGGAAGATGGAGGAATCACATCCGCTTGCTTCAGGGGTCATTTCCGCTGTTTGTTTCGGTATAAATAATCACAATGGCGCGGCAGCACACGGGGAGACCGAGATACGCGTGCACACACACATGAATTCTCGCACTCTTACGAGGCAATTATATTTCTGTTATCACAACAACACGCATAAAACCGTTGTTGTATTGTCACGAGCTTAAGTTTGCGGCTCAGGGAAGTGGCGACCAAAAATACCCGCTGGGCCATCTGGTTGCGTGGTTCCTGCGGTCGAGACCGCGTACAGCGCATGCGCGGCCATCCAGTATTGCATGCATTGCACTATCGCTTGCTCTTGTGCGACTGCTTCTCGCTTGGATAAATCAGCGCCGGAGGAACTAGGCTGCGTAGTTAGGGCAACACTGCCGAGCAACGCCCTGTCTCTGAAAACAGTGAGACTCGTATAACAGGCTGCTATGGCGCTACGCGGCCGCACTTAGCGGGGTGTAGGTGCATTGGGATCACAGCCTATTTATTAGTTCTTATGTAATAGTGACTAAAAGTGCAGAAAAACGTCTGACAAAGAGAGCAACTACACCGTACGAGAGCTTACTAACAACTGAGTTTCAATGAAAGAAGATACAGAAGAAGCGGAAAATTTCAACACAGCGCACCCTTCCTGCTCATCGCACACACTCACAAAGACATAAAACCAGGAACCACCATGTTCGAACAACAACATATTGAAGAAATCTGCAATCACACATCCGGGACAATAGCCAACGTTCCTCACCGGTGTTGCAGATCGATAGCAGGATAATCGATCTTTATGAAGCCAAGAAATGTCACCGCCTATTCGCTGGATGCTATCTTTAAGATGGGTGAATTCCTTCCTAAGGAAGGACACAGGCGAGGCAGGAACGCAAGTTCTGTTCTTAATATGCGAAAGATCGAATTAACCCCACTCTGTGTCTACCTCTGCCTCTTCCTCTGTAGGTATAAACGGGGTGCACCACCATGGTGCACCTAAACGTGGTGCACCTCAACCTGGTGCATCGCCGGAACCACACGTCATCAGCAAATCCTGCGTGCTTTAGGCAGTCACCTCATAATGAAAAGCTCGACGTCACTCGGTGCGGGCATGACTTTCTCAAGAGGGACATGAAGAAATTCACGGCTATACTGTTCTAACTATCATAGAATTGCAGGATAAGAAAAAAATTGCCCTCCTCGGGCGGAACTCCCCACAATAGCCTAATTGGCCTTATAAGTGGAAAATTCCGTAGTGAACCTCAGCCCCATCCCGTACTGCTTAAACAAATTTCAAGATGTCAATCACGGGACGCATCGTGTCCGTTCTCCTGCAGAAACAAGTGTAGTAATCAACCATTTGCATACGTTTAGAGCCGAAAACCTACACGCACACGGTCAATGACCTATCTAGCTACGTAACTTAAGAAAATATGAAACCTGCGCCATTTAGATTCGATACAAACTCCGAAATGTTTAATTCGCACGTTGCCTTCCCATTCACGAATGTAGACCGCTGGTAAAAGCCTAACAATTCAAGGATCCATCAACCCAATTCCACAGTGAACGGAAAGCTGCTTCATCGTCGAGGGCAGTAATTGCATGATGGCATGTATTGCATGAGCTGTGCATTGGTGCCAAGCTGTAGAACAAATCGTCTAACTCAACAGTGGAGCAAAGCCTATTTTTCCTATTTTCTATTTCTATTTGTATTTTTGCTATTTCAAACCGGGGTTTTACATTACCAGAAACGCACCAGCTGCTGAGAACAGGACAAAAAAAATGGGTCGCCAAGGCTCAGCGACTGAAAATCCGTCTGTTAGAACCCCGAACTACATGCTCAGACATGATGGGCCCTGAACGGGATGCCTGGTTTGTGCGACTTGACTGCGAAAGAACAGGACCAGCTTGCAACTCATTTGGCTTTTTTTTACAGAAAACTGCTAGGACCTAGAAGTTGGAGCCTGGTGAATAATTGCTCCTGATCCCAAGCTCCGAGCGGAAAAAAAGCATCAGTAGATTCGTCCGGACAAAATGGCCAACCAACGTGGGTTTTTGTTTGGCCCACGATGGTGCAAGGACTATGTTACCTGTTTTGCAAGACATGCTCCTGCTGAAGGGAGAACTTGTCCCCTAATAAAATAGGCTTCCCATTACATTAAAGTAAATCTTATATGCTAGTCAGCTGCCACAGCCAATCATGCCGATTCACCAAATCCCGCAGTTGTTCACATCCCACCTTGTTATACCACTTAGAGCTTCGCAAAGGACCACCACCGAAGAGAATATAACAATTATTCGTGACCATTGTGCATGTGTGTGTGCGAGGTTGGGGTGGTTCGTATATTTCCCGAGGTTGGGGTGGTTCGTAAAAAAACAATACCACATAAGTCAGTGGTCAGTTCAAACACAGTACATCTTGCTTTGGAGCATTTATAACTGGTTTAAAATTATCACGATCAAAAGAAAAAAATTGCGGGCCTCTATATTCATCGATGATATGAATGCATCTAGTAAAGTTGACGTGCCAACATTGTTTTATTTTTTATTTTGATAAACCTACACGATTCAAGTGCAGGATATGCAACAGCGACTTACCCTGTTTTTCCTAATTTACGAAGGTATTTATGCAATTAGCGCGAGAAACTACACAAGGTTATTTTAGCCTTCAATCAAACATACTTTTGTTGTGGAAATTAGACGTATAAAACTTGAAATTAATATAGAGTTACCTTACCAGACAGAAATACGGCTGCTACAGACCAGTTTTTACTGTGGTTTCGTTGAACCTGCGAGGCGCCCCGAACGGATTCGGCCGCAGTATCTTCATGCTGTCGTATTTAAACTGCGACAAATACCTATCTAAAGGGCCGCCTGAAGTAGATCTCCCGTTGATTTAGGACTCGTCGGAGGAGTCAGCTTTCGTATAACTTCATTTGGAATAGTTTTTGGGGAATGAAATTTACGAGCTAGAACTGTTCACTGGAACGATGTCTTGACAGCCGCGTATATTTTAGAATGCTTGTAAGTCCAGCGTCAACTACGTAAAAGGATTACGTGAAACTCCGCAGAGTGGTGTTTGAGGTCAAATATAGTGAATTTTTTTCTTCGGCTGCAAAATTTTTTCTGCTTCATTTCCTGCTTCAAAACCGTCAAACGCGGTTATAGCGAACTACAATATGCGCCACGATTAGTAAGATATATCCAATAGGTCGATATAGCCGAACCCGTCTATAACGAGTTTATTATTACGAGTTCGCAATACGCTGGAATTCCCTTGCCATCCGCGCGTACAGAAAGGAACAAAATAAAGTATGTCATTACCATTCACAAAACAATCGATTTATTGCAAATAATAAAGCTTTAATTGCCTACTTCATAAAAGCGGTGATTTTTGTTTCCCCTGTGGTTTTGGCAGCGTCAACTAGCACAGCATTCTTTGCACGAGACATTGTTTGCACTAGTTCGAGTCCGTGTCCTTCAATATCGAAGAAATATTGGCGGAGGAAATCGACTGCCGGAAGCACTTCATTAAGCGTCGGTCGGCTTTCACTCGCGACATCCTTTGCATCCTCGGTGCTTTTCATCAGCATTACGATGGTGTTGATGACGGTGCCCGCGCCCGAGGGGCATACAGTGACGGCAGCGTCATTGTCGACACTCAGGAAATCTTCAAAGGACGCTCCTTTCGGCACAACATCGGGAAGGTTGGCGAGCTGCCGTCTTGGTCCGTACTCACTGACTGGGCGGGTTCCGTCGTGAGTCCCGCGCGTGGGTAACAGTTACGGAAAGTGTCGGGCGTCATGTCCCTCCATACGAGGCGCAATGTCTCAGTCGCGGCCTTTGCTCAGTGGTCATGGCCAATCAACATCTCAATCGCCACTCCGAGACGATGCATTTTGGCGGCCATACTAGGCATGCCGAGTTCTATATATATGATGTGAAGTTCGTTATGAGGAATATGTTTCGCGTGTATTTCCGTAACTGATTTATTTTTGTTCGATATATAGCATAATTCGCGTTGCGGGTTCAGTTATAGTCGGGTTTGACTGTTATATGATGCGGAGGAGTCAGAAAATAAGCCACAAGTGCGAGATAATCACCAGCGTGCCAACTGTGCCAGTGGAGCAGCGTTGAGGACGGTTGTGCGAGCATCGCCGTTTGCACAGATGTGTTGACCAGCAACAACAAAAGGACGGCGCAGGATCCCTGGAGCAAATTTAATAGAGGCGTAGCCAATCGCGAAAAGGGCGAGCGATAGCGATATGTGTGCTGTACTGCTTGGCCATGTCTGCGCTGAGCCCGGTGTCGACAGCAGGTGCCATATTACCAGACGGCGTGCTTATAAATAAGCCATACAGCTTTCAATAAAGCAGTTGATAGTTTTAGGACCATCGTTGATTTGTCGTTTCACTGTCCCCGTCCGTTGTCCAAATATGCAGCGCTCATGGCATTACGTACCAGTTTCAGTGCAAAAAAAGCCACGCGTGATGACTGCTGTTTTATCGGTGGCATTGCCCCTGTGCCTTTTTAACCACGTTGTCGCAGTTCGAGTGGATCCATGACGGCACGTTGCAGTTGTCGAATATTTTGTTAAAGGAAGTGTGTACCATCAGTGTAGAAGAATGACATGTAGACGCCCTCCCTCTCTTACGAATTCAAACAAGCGTTGTGGGCGAAAATGAGCCTTTATGGCTGTATACAATATTTAGGCTCATCATTATTATCATTATCCGTATCATCATCAACAGCCCTACTATGGCCCTTTGAGGATAAATATAAATATGTTTACGCTTGGTTTCGCTGCAGGTTTAACTTGTTCAGTCGAAATTGAATTTTGAACGGTGATACAAAACTGCCTAATCTTCTAATCACACTGTTTTCTGCGTGTCCCTCACTGCCGCGATTCTTCCTGAATGAAGGATTGTTAACAAAGGCTTGTTTAGAGACTTGCTCACAATAGCCCTAATAGAAAAGAAGATAAAAATAATGAAAGAAAAGTCCAATGCCACATTAGCGCACTCACACGAAGATATCATGTTCAACCTATGAATGTACTCACCATCGCATGCTTATAAATAACCATACAGCTTTCAATAAACGAGTTGCTAGTTTGCGCACCATCGTTTGATTCGTCTTTTTACTGTCCCCGTTCCTCGTCCGAATACGCAGCGCGCGTTATTATTGAATTCAAGGGTTGTTATGAAATTTTTCGGAACACAAATGAGCTAAAGCGAAACACAGCGTCTCATAAAAAAGGAAAAGAGATACCTGTGTAACAGTGCAGTCCTTTAAGCTGTGCATCTAATGAACTGCATAGAAAACGTCGGCATTAGGGGAATTGACACGCTCTAGTCGAACTGGACAGTCGTGACAAAAACTTGTGCAATTACTACCCGCTATTACCTAACCAATTGTTTATTAGACAATACAAAATACCCTTGGAGGGGCACTTGCCGCTATAAAAATAATGGCAGCGATTATTATCACAGTCATTATGATGTTGTTTGAGTTTTTTGTCTTAGATGACCGAACACATCTCAGAATCAGGGTGCAGTCAGCTCATGGTTTGGTGACAGGCGAAGAGAGAGAGAGAGAGGTAAAAATTCAGAGCCCCTGCATTAAGACAAAGATGGTAAAACGCGCAGTTTTCTGCAATGCAACCTGAGTTAAAGTCAAAGCTCAAAATCTAAGCTGCTTTGATCGTCTCCGAAAAGCACATCCAATAAACGTCTGCTTTACAACGCGAAAGCCCAGTATTGGTTACGAGCACGTGAGGCGGTCGCATATCAATGCAAGTGGTTTAGTGGAATAACAAATGAGATAAAAACACATTTGAATACTAATAAATGTTAGTACAGATTCAGTACGGGTGCGAGTAAGTGCAAGTTGAGTGCGTATACGAGAGTGTACAAAATGAGAACGAGCGCTTATGAGTACAGATTGTGTACTACTCGTGGAAACAGATTGATACGATTACAAGTGAGTAAAAATTGTTACGAGAGAGCACAGGATGAGTGTGAGCACATGTGACGACTAACAAGCTTTAAGATAAGTGCGTACAATTCTAAATGTTTATGTTTTGTGTGAGTACGAGTGAGTTTGTGTACAGACGGGATTTTGGAGTCTGAGTATGAGTACAGCGCGAAGAAAAAAATGTAATTGAGTTTGAGTGAGTTCTTTCCGTATTGCAGACCTCTGCTGAGGGGTCCGTTCGCTTCAGGAAATTCTGAACAGGTCCTCTCTCGCTAAACGTAATGCCGATTTTGAGGGCGTGATCTATCGTTGACAGAAGGAACAAATTTTTAAGGAGTAACTTTGGCAGCTGATTGCTAGGATCGTTTATTGTGCTCTCCTGTTGTGGAGACACGCGTATTTGGACTCATTGCAAATCACTCCCTTTTCAATCCATTTTATTTTATTCTCTGCATTGCAGACTGTTCATTAGGGACAGAGGAATTGCACCGGGAACACGACTCTGACATTTCATAACGCATTCTTGGCAATGTGCAGTTACATTCATGGTTCGTAGTCTTGAGGAGGCATGTGTACGACTGCTGAGTGGGGAGTGGAATCACTTGTACTTGAATGCAGTTGAATGCACGCTTGAGTGGGATGATGATTGAGTACGAACCCAGGTAAAAAGCGAGTTGGCTGTTGAGGGTGTGCAGACGTGGGTACATGTACTTGGCACCTTGACATCCTTGACATGAGTAAGACGGGTGGGATTCACTCGCTCGCGCGAGACCAAAAGCTCATTAAACAGACTCGTTTGTACTCTGTCAACTACACTTCATTATTTGATGGTTAATGTGGGTTTCACACACAGTGCGTATTAGCAAATACAATAGTAAAAAGGCCCGTGCAACAAAAAAAAACGCTTGCTCTTCCTGCGAATACCTAGATTCTGCAATCGGCTTTGCCTCCGCACTTGGCTAAATCCGCGACGACAACACCGAAAGGAACACAGGCGGATATCATTCCCTTCCGACTCCGGCATTTTCACGCCGCCAGCCGGTTGGGTTACAGAAATCGTCGCGCCGCTGTCAACACACCTCTTGGTCGCGCGGACGAAAGAAACAAAACTACCACCTCCCCTCGCGGGAACCCTTGTGTAGATGCGACGCATAGGGGGTTCACGTTGCAGCGTTGGACAGCGGTGGAACGGCGCTGGAACGATGGAGCGGAGCGGCGCAGGCACCGCGTTTCTAGCGCGCATAAGGGTGAGGGGACGCGCCGGCGCCATTGCGTCTGCCGCGGCTATGACTCAACACAATCCACTTTAATCCATCCAAATCCAATCCAATCCAAGCCAAGCCAAGCCAGCCAATCCCAAGCCCAAGCCATCCAATCCGAATCCAATCCATTCATGCCCCTTGTGAGAGAGTTTCGCTATCGGAGAGGAGAGGGGGTGAGCGGCGGAGAGCGAAGCTGGTGCGGCGAGGAGAATGGGGGAGGGGCGGACGCCGACAACAACGACGCCGACGCCGGATGGAGGGACAAGGCGGGTGAATGAGATGCGTGGCATCTAAAAGAAGCAACCTAAGGAAAAAAAAACGGCCGCGTATATGCTCTTTTCGTTGCAAATGGCAACGAAAGACGACAGTCCACAAGTGTCCCTGGCAAGTAAATCCCTCTATTCTCGTTAACCGCTCACCTCCCATGCTGTTCCTGTACCCGTACACTTCCTCCCAGATTAAACGATAGAGGTTTTCTCAAGTCAATTTATATTTACCGCGTTCTACTTCTCCAATTCGGGTGCCGCGATGCCGTACTGCGGAGACGCTCATGATGCGAGGCACCCTACTACAACGTTTATTGAACCACGTTGCCCGACTTCACGAACGTTCCAAGCAGAACGTGCAACCTACTTAGCGGAACATTTCATTGCTGTTGCCGTTTGATTTTTCAAACGCCGCCAGGTAGCTCGGGCAACTGCAGGGGACAGTTTTGGGCATTCGAGGTTGTATTTCATTTGCTATCGGAAAAACCAAGCCGCCGTGAATTTTAAATAAACGAAAACTGCAAATTTTACTCATGTATTGATTTTCAACCTTATGTTTCCGCAATGTCTTTTTCTGGTTGAACAATGTTGAGAAGTATGATCATAAATACCAGACTTAAGCTTTCAAATTGGGCTACTGCTATATAAGACTATTGCGCAGTTTCTGATTCACTTTGGCCAGGTGGCTAAATCGAGTCACAGACAAGACAAACTTTATTCGTTTAAGTACCCCCAGAGAGACTATAGTGTTTAAAAAGGCAGAGGGGCGGTCGTATTGAAAACGACAAAGGAGTGACCTTAAACCTGCTCCCTCCCTTCCTGGGGACGTTGCCGCCGACGGATGCCCAAACAAAACAAATTATACGCCGTGGCTGCACATATACGACAATTAGCGGGAATCGTCAAAAAGTATTCCATAATGGTGAAGGCTTGGTAAGAAATCTCTGAAAAGAGATTCTATTAGTTGTAATGACGAAACAGCGAGAGAAGGAGAATGCTCTTCGATGTGAACTTGTTAGGTCAGCCCTGCTAGGGACAGGGCTTGCTACGCCAGATGGGAAGTGACTACTATGATGAGTGGTGAATATTACGTACAAATTATGTTTACTAGGGGGTACTAATTACCTATGTTTAGTATGATCACTTTCGCCTTTCACACCGTTCGTCCATCTTCTAAGCAACCCATTCATTGAATGCGCGAAGTTGTGGCATTCAGTTCTTGATAATAGCACCGCGTGCAATAAAGAGTTGATAGCAGATAGGAAAAATAGTTCCGGTACCGTAGGAGGTACCAGGTACTGGACCGTTTCGGGAAGTCAAGTTTTAAGAGCTATAGCCAACGGTATCTACCAGACATGCTACCGGACCCCATACCCAACCATGACTGGGGGCACCGGCTGCCGTCGAATTGTTCGAGGTGATTGATTGATATTGCGTGTAATGCGCCAAGAGATAGAGAGAGAGAAACTTTACTATCAAACAGCCCTAGTCCGGGCCTTCTTGCCACCGTCTCTTTATTAGGAGACGGCTGGTCCGTAGAACTCCCAGAGGTCCGCACTAACACGAAGGCAGTCGGTCGCCAAAAGTTCTTGCGTCGATGTGACATCCACGCCAGGACCCGGGTTCAACCAGTCATCCTAGGACGCGACGCGGGAACGCAGGTGTGGTGGTAGGGTGCTAGGTCTGGCGCATGGCTCTCCCCGTAAAGGTGTCGTACTGATGGGTAGTCAGGGCAGTTGAGTGTAGGGCAAGTGGGACGCGAGAGGAGGCCATGTATGTAGTGGCTACGCGATGGAGTGATAAGAGAGGAGCTTTGTGCTCTCCTGACCTTGATGCCCTCCTCCGGAAGGCGTATAGGCATGCACTCCTGCTTCCTCCATACGCACCAACGCGTCGCTTACTCGACCTCGGCATACACTACACCATACGGCAACACCTAGACGACCACCACATCTCCCAACTCAGCGCCTCACGTCCTCTTCTACAGGGCACTACATTCTCAACTCTATAAACGTACTACTACCCACAGTCGCAATCCCCCCACAGTCGCAATCCCCCCCCCACCCATTCCACCTCACATCTGTAACAGTATCCGAATCCGCCCGATTCCTCGCCACATGCACCCAAATTTCCATGCCGCCACGCCAAACTATACCCACCATCACCATGCACACAATACACTGATGCCACCCCTACCCTCACAAATCTTCACACTGTGTAGCTGTTGTTGACCAACACACACCGCCAAACCTCACGGCGGCTACCATCCTAACTAGCAACACAACCATGGCGGAGGAGGCAGCCATTGCCCTCGCGCTCACCCAGCACCCCACCCCCGAATTCGTCCTCTTTGACTGTCAGCAGGCCCACCGCAATTTTATTCGTGGTAACATCTCTCCCATGGCATTGCAAATGCTCTCCGAAAATCCCCCATCCGACATCGCGTCCCTGCTGTGGACACCAGCCCACACAGGCCCAGGCGCTAATGAAGTGGTGCACGTACGTGCTCGGGAACTAATTCACCGGGTCGCCATTTTCACTACGCCTACACGCGATGCCCCTGCAGGCAAGCCAACCTCTCTCCTGCAATACAGGGGTATTGCCCTGCACTACCGCCTTCTCCGCCGCCGGTACCCACCCCCGCACCCACACCTCTCTCCGGAGGCAGGCCACATGCTGCGCATCCTACAAACACACACCTTCCCACACAGAACACAACTGATACACAGTCATCCACACCTCTTTACTGACCCTACTTGTCCAGCCTGCGGGAGCACTCGACACTCACCACCATTCACTCTGCGAATGCACCGCAGACCCGCACACCCCCTTCCCTCCCCTCACCTCTGGGAGCAGATATTGCGGCGACACGGGGGAGTCAGGCCAAGTCCTGACCACCTCCCAGGCCAGTAGGTGGTCACGGAGGCCCTGTGGGCCTCCTCCACCCCCGATACCTCATCCCGACAGAAGAAAAAAAAATGTATTCCTCCTCCCTTTCTGACCACAGATGCGGCTTCACGGCAGAGGGTGAGGTCGGGGACCGGGAAACACTGCCTGCTTGCGCTTAGCGCGCAGAGAGGCTGCCGGTGTGCCTCATGTTATAAAATATTTTGAGTGCCAGGGTGGTACACAATTGGCAACAACTTGGATGGACCCGAGGAGAGTACTCGGTAAGCGCGTGCGCATGAGCATTGCCGTCCAAGTTGGCGTGGCCGGGGACTCATACCAGCGTAATCTTGTGGGGACGCCTGGCGCGAAGGGCGCCGTTTAGGGTGTCAGAGGCCTATGGGTGTGTGGTGTATCGAGAAATATTTTGTGCCGCTTCCTGCGAGTCACTAAACAGGAAAATTGCGGTGGCAGGGGGGTTCGGCTTTGACAGCGTATTCAACGGCGGCGGCGGCTATGGAGAATTCTTCCAGGGTTGTACAAAATGGGGCGTTTTTGAAGTGGGCAATCGTTTCTACGAATGGGGTAGGATTACGGAGCGCGATACCACCATCTCTAAAAGTGTAGTAAAAATGAAAAACTTTGCACCTTGACATCATTGAAAAGAGTAAGACGAGTGGGATTAACTCGCTCGCGCGAAACCAACAGCTCAATAAGCAGACTCATTTGTACTCTGTCAACTGCACTTCATCATCTGACGGCTATTGTGGATTTGACACATAGCGCACCGACGCTAGTCAGGCGATGAGGCGCGTCGTAGTGGAGAGCTCCGGATACTTTTGACCACCTGGGGATCTGTAACGTGACCTGAAATGTCCAAACAAACGGGCGTTTTTGCTTTCGCCTCCTTCAGAAAAGCCGCATCCGCGGCCGGGAATCAAACCCGCGGCCTTTTTTGTAGTGTTAAGCGCGGACGCAACGCAGGCGATGAGGCGCGCCCTAGTGGAGGGCCCCGGATGAATTTTGACCACCTGGGGATATTCAAAGTGCGCCTAAATCTCGAACACACGGGTGTCCTTTGCTTTTCGCCCTCCATCAGAAAAGCGGCCGCCGCGGCCGGGAATCGAACCCGCGGCATTGTGCGCAGCAGCACCACGCTTTAGTCACTAAGCCACCACGACGGTTAGGCGGGAAATTGGGTTAACGCGCCGAGTAAAGTAGCAGAAAGTATTTTATCGCAGTAATGGCAGTTATTCCTATTCAAAAAGTGGATATTTGTAAACTTGGAAAGTTTTAAACCACTTTAAGGCACGCCGCGCGTACTAAGGGCTTATTTTGAGTGCTACCAGGGGCGCACTAAGCAGAGCCTATCCAAGGCAAGCACATTGGTTGCGCGATGCCGCGTCGTTGCAGGGAAGGCCAGAATACAAGGAGCGAACTTTCACGATAGAGTTTGCACCGCGAGAAATCTGCCGAGGGAGGACGCCGTATGTTCGTTTGGCTAAACTACATGAAGTGGAGGCACGCACTCTAGCCGCGTCGCTGCTGGATTGCTCTCAGTGTGACGAATTGAACCTCTATGCCCTGGATCAACGGCGGAGTTCAGTAAACCGACCCCGTTAAGGAGCTTCCCGCTTGGGTTGTACGTCGTTTGGAAATTCTTCGTGAGTCTGGGCGTTTCTCGCACTGAAATATTAGTTTTCAGATCTTCAAAGCGCTAAAGACAGTATAAAAAAGCACAACGTCCCCCGTATAATTCGAACGAGCAACTACGAGAACATCAAGCGGACATTGTTCCTCTCGTCCACTTCAACAGATGGCGCCTGTGGGAAAAATACACCCTGTGTAGTTGGGCTCTCACTACCTAAACCTGGCTGCTTCCATTTTTCGCAGTATTTGAGAGGCCGTCGCAGTGATACCGCCTGTACTTCACTCGCCGATTTGCTGACGGGCCCCATGTTGCCGTCAAAACTAGTTGTGTGGCCGGATCGCCTTTATTTAACACAAAGTAAGCTTGCGTACATGCCTGTCTCGCCGTCACAAGCACGGCAGTTGGGTCAGAACCGTGTTTTGACTTGAAGCTTGAGCTATAAGAATTCCGCGGGGCTTCCTTATTGAACGCCTCATTTTCCTCAAACGATCTCAGGTACACAGTCCCTTTCTTTAGAACCAGTAGGCGTAAGCCGAGCGTACGTCTAGCAAACTTTTCAAAAGCGGCCGTCCGCTGTGGAGCGACGGGACACTGTACGTGTCAGTACTGTCCTGACAATAAGTCGCTCTGAGTTCACAGTAGGGTTCTTCGCATGCGCGGTGGCGCCCAGACGGTAGACGGAACCGTAATCCGAACCGTTTTTTTAGCGATCTTCCTATAACTCTGTGATAATGCACGATGTTTGAAAAAGCTTTTGTGAAAAAAAATAAAACAAGCGTGCCCTTGTGGGCATGATTCCCAGCCTACTTAATGAGACTTGCGCGTGCTCGCCGGCCAAAACTGCAGAACTGCCGAAATAATTTTGCCCATCAGATCAATACTGGGCATGCGGAAGCGTTAATTTCGACGTAACGACTTGCAGTTGGGATTGACGCACAAACCGAGAAAGTAGGGCCTAAACTAAGCAATTTAAAGCTTTCGCGCCGTATATTGCGGAGAAAAAATTTCACATAAACTGTATTGCTTACCAGGTAGAGGTTTCCGAGAACGCAAACGCGTTTGGTGCCATAACTCCGTAAAAGCACAACACTACCACGCAGCAAAATAAAATCCACAGGCCGCCTGCCAGACGCCACTTGTTCATCATGAAGCTCTAAACGTCGAGCGCTGCCGTCTATTCCAGCGAGGTCGCTGTTAAACCGAATTTCTAGCATCACAACACCACGAGACGTGTCCAATTCAAAATTAAGGAGTCCCGCGTTCCCAACGATGACTCAATAAACAGCTTGTTCGCTCATTATCTCGGTCGTTTAATAATGAAGGGGACCGTCATTTCTATATCCTTCGTGACAAAACTACATGTTGGTGAATTATCTGTTTCTCGCTTTAGATAATGAGGGACAGCCACGGTTGAATTCACGTTGTGTGAACTGGGCGTACAGCGGGGCAGGTCGTTGGCTTCATAGCAATTCAGTGCTGGACAGCCACAACGCGTAAAAAACTAATTACACAGTCGATGCGGAAAAGATATTTATTCGGCAGGTGTTTAGTTTCGAGTGGCTTCGTATTGTTTCTCGTTCGATCTTGATTTGTTTTATTTCTGATGGAGCGCGCTGTACGTATTTCGCTTCCCATGCACACCACTTTGCAACTCATTGACATAAGCAGCAGTGAGAGTCGTCCAGTTCCGGTGGAAGGGGGCGCGTGCTTTTAGGACAGGGCTCTTGGTTGACGCAAGTTGTGTGCTCACTTGTGCGGACGCCTTTCACGGGGGCCAGCTGGTAAGAGCTTTAGCAAACTCATTCATGTAATGGAGTAGTGTTTAAAAGATTTCAAAGCCTTTCTGCCATGCGAATGTGGATGACCAGCGGGGCTGTAAAATAACTGCCACGTAGGAACGGCGGTCGCAATGGCCCTGTAGCGATATGATGCACACTGATCCGCCTCATCGGCATCCACACATTTTGAACATGTATAACTGACGCAGGTATGCCACAGGATCGACGGTTGGGCCCTGATCGGTTTAGCATCAAAATCTGAAACATTTAATACAAAAACTCTCCCCGCCTGGGGCACCTTGAGTAATCTTGGTGATGGTATTGGCGACACCGCGGACCCTGAGCCCCCATACCCATGCTGTATCCTACCCTGGCTAGGAGTTATAAGGTGAAGGGCAGAAACCACAAACGGTGGCCGTCGGAGCCATGGTCAACCTCCGGCAGGTGGGCTCCCTGGCTGCTTACAAGTCAGGGAGCTTCGTGATCTCTCTGAGTATCTGGGTACAGTTAGAGGAGAAAATACCCCGGTCCCCTGCTTTAATACTATAGCTTATGGTATTTTCTAAACCCCTCCCCAAACCTGATCGGCCCCCGCAAAGAGAGGCCGCAGTAACGTTTCTTTCCCAGCACTTCCTAACTTGAGTCCTCCTAAACCGAACAACTGCCCTCGCTTCATGGTGATGGAATCGGTCGACCAATCAACACCTCTTGCTTCACAATCTGTATTTCTTGTTTTCAAATTTCTTGGAAGTATCACTGGAGAATCGTATAAAGCCAAAAAACATCGAACGGGTTAAATCCTTTTCGAGGTCAGTTTCCAGGATGAGGCCGATAAACGTTTTCTTCTAACCGTCATCGCCGATCTGGCCATTCGAGTGACGCCCCACCGCAGCATAAATAGCTCCCAGGGCGTGGTCTCCGATTTGACCTACTAATGAACTGAAGGCGACTTGCTGGATGCCTCGTGAATATCAAGGAATATGCCTAATGCAATCTGGTGTTATCTAGGGCTTGGTTAATTACATCTGTTACTTACTGCATTAACTGCCGCTGTGGATGAGTAATTTTTGCAGAAACCATGTTGATTTTTGTTAAGATTTTCATACTTTATTCAACGAAATGCCATTACTCTCGTCGCTATTAGCTTTTCAAACAAGATATTAACGCACGATAAGAATTTTATAGGACGGTAGTTTTCTACAGAGTTTGGGGTTCTCTCCTTTGAATATAGGCACAACTCTCACACTTTTTAGCTGCTCGGGGTAAAATCCAGCGTAAAAAGATTTTAGAAATTTTTCTAGTGTGAACACAAATGTCAATGTTAGCTTTCAATAGGGTTATGGTATTATCATAAAGACCCTTGCTTTTTTGACGGCATCTGTCGGTCTTATCGATTATTTCTGTGGTATTTATCTCTCTGAATGCGAAGCTATTATAATCGGTGGCGTTAGTGGGGGGGCGGTTCATTACTGCATGTATGTTTAGGGTGCTACTTAAAGTTAATAAGAAGTCATTGAATTTCGCAGCAAACTGTAGACTTGGTCACAATTCAGGATACTCAAATCAGGGAGTATGCTGAGCTTTTGTGAAGGCTTTATAACAGAGTTTATGATACGCCATATTTGTTTGGAGTTGCCATTGTTTTTCGGTATAAGTTTATTGTAGTAAATCTCTTTTGCGTTTCGTATTAGAGACAGCGAAAAGTTACGCATAGTTCTGTATTGTTCTTTACATTAATCATTGCCTTTTGTGTTGCTTCATTTTATTAGCCAGTAATCTCTCTTTTTAATCACTTTAAGTATGTTATTTGTCATCCAGGGACCGATGGGCGTGAGGAGGTTCAATGATCTGCGAGAGTTGCAGTTTGACTTAATGCAGCTTGATCGTACGTTTGCAGAAAAACATTCGTACGTTAGGTTAACATCGTTATCCAGATCCTCGTTACCAAGATCTTCGTTAAAGCTTTTCTTTGTATTACTGTTTTTGTCCTTTCATAGTCCCATCATTGTGCTTGATATGGAGTACGTTTAATGTTCGAAGGGTGAGTATTCGGAGCAATAATATAGGTAGGATAGTGGTCAGTGACATTTTCAGCAATGACGCCCGCTTCTACTGACCTTGAACAGAAATTAGAAAGAATGTGATCAACGACCGAGGAAGACACTTCCGTTACCCTAGTAGGGCATGTAATGGGGTTTTGAAAACCATATGAGCAAAGCAAGTTTAGGTAATCAGTGCTAGATGGATCTGCTATGTTGATGTTAAAATCACCGCATATGATCACTTTTTATTCGTGGTAGCAAAGTGTTGTGATAGGTCTTCAAATATTTTAGAAAAGGCTGCATTCCAGAGCCAGGTGGCCTGTAGATCACACCAATCGTAATTTTCGTACCAAGCTCTACAAACAACATTTCATATTCACTTTGCGTTTCCATTATGTCCTTCAGTTGTTTCAATGTTATTGCAGTGGACAAATAAAGTGCAACACCACCGCCTCTTGAGTCAATTTTTTTTGGTAGCGAGAGAAAATTATAATTTGGTATGTTAATAAATTCCCTTTCTTTAAGCATGTCTCCGATATTGCTATTATACTGCAATCAAATGTAAGTCTAGAGACTAAGGTTATTAAAGAATCAATATTTTTGTTGAGGCTTCTAGCATTACAATGAAGGAGGCTTAAAGTTTCGCAGCCAGCGCTCGCCATAGCTGTGTCGATTTTCTATTTAGGTTACAGGGAATATTCATACTATTTTGGCTAATCAGCCAGAGTCGGCCAGAACTACGCCGGGAATTTTCGTTTTCCTGGTTAGTATTTTCGATTCGGCAACCCACACGAACTTCCACTTCTTTTCCTTTTTTTGATGATGGCCTTGCCAAGCAGAGCTTTGTATTCAGGACACAGGTGCTCCTATACTATATAATGGATTATATGACCAAAATCGCTAGTCGTAAGCCTTTTCTTCTTAGCTGCCTGCAGCAGCTTATCTCTCGCTGACCGCGACACAAATCTAACAATTATGTTAGTTTTGGTCGGTTCTTTCGTTGGCACGCGGTGAACGACGTCTATGCCTGACGGTTCCAACTGCACCTCAACTTATTTTGCTATTGTCTGAATGATTCCTGTTAGCGACTCCTTTTGCTCCTGTGGCATGCCCTTTTACTCAATGTTTTGCTTCCGGGTAAACTGTTTCAGCTGCGTCATTTCTGTCGATGACGTACCGCTCAAGCTCTTCCTTTTCTGCTTTGAATGCAGTGTGCTCCTTTTTCGGCGAGTCAAGTTCCTCTTTGGTTTTGCGCAGTTCCTCAAAAGTCTGGTTCATGTTTGCATAGCATCCACTACGTCATCAAGTTCGTTTTTAAGATGGCGTTCGCTTTCTCCATTTCTTTTTTTAGACCCGCGTTCGCCTCCACAACATATTTCAGCAGCTTTTTTATCGACCCTGGTACTTTCTCCTCCATTGCAACAATGAGCGATCCAAGCTTTTTATTTAAAAAAAACAGTGCTCCACAACCCCCCGTAGCGACGCCGCCTAG
Organism: Haemaphysalis longicornis; assembly: GCA_013339765.2. NCBI lineage: Eukaryota > Metazoa > Arthropoda > Arachnida > Ixodida > Ixodidae > Haemaphysalis > Haemaphysalis longicornis. The sequence goes on along the minus strand of CM023457.1, from coordinate 83,235,536 downwards.
CTTGGATCGCCCGGTGTTCTGCTGGCCTCCGGTCCGACCTGGCTAATTTTGTAGTCGCCTGTCGCCAGTTGTCTTTTTTGGGGTACAGGCGCATAAACCTCTGACGTAGCCAGTCGATGCCTCGTAGTCTATCTGGATCCTACGGGTGTCCACCCCTGGCTGTCGGCACGTGTCCGATTTCGATGGCGTGCTTCGTTGCGCAGGCTCCGATCCCAGAGGCCATGCCGCTGCAAGAGTGTAGCACAGTGATTAACGCTGCCCGTGGCGACGCTGCCTAGCTTGTATCGCCTCGTTGTGTACGGGTCGGCGAGAAAAACAGCACTGAAGATGCTTGATCCAGTGGCGCACGCAGGGCTTCGCCTTGCCTAGGGTCCTTTCCGTACTATCCCAGCGCAGAGCCTATACGTGCAATGCAAACAAATGGTGCCTAGAACAATCAACCAATATACATAGATTTACTATACGCTTTAAGATCTCTTGAATAAATAGTCATCGGTTTAGGCCTGCTGTTGAAGATACATCCCTGTCCAAACTTTTTGTAAATTGTTCATCGGTTTCTCTGCCTTTTTCACACAGAGTGAGAGAGGAGGCGTCGGCTCTCACCATCTCCTTTCTAGACTTGTACACATTAGCAATTAGTGACATTTTACCACCATGGCATTCAGCCTATGTCATGTGATTTATCATTTAAAAATAGATAAAAACAGTGTTTCGAGAACTGGGATTCTGCAGAACTTCTTGTCGCTGCAGGATAAGCATAAATGTGCTGAATTTTACACTGATGCCTCGATAACTTAAACTATGGTGTCGTGTGTCGCTCATGGTCTCAACTAATTCTAGCAGAAACATGAGCGTACACACCACTATCATCGCAGCAGAAGCATACGGCATTTTATTGATCGTAAAGCACAATCTTTATTTATTTATTTATTCAAGATACCCTCATGTGCCCAGGGGCATTGCTGAGGGGAGAGGTACTTGAATAGTACAACACAAGCAACAATTACTAACATAAGACAACTCGGCAACGCCTGTACAAGGCAAAGGAAAAAGATAGTAATACAACCAAAATCTGTACGGTGCTAAACACGTACACAAAATAAATATGATTTGACAATTCCTAAAGTCATCTTTGCAGACTCTTTGAACGTTGTGCGTGCATTATCATCGCACAGACCCCGAAAAAACACATTGTCAATCTAATGCCATAATGTCTGCATATGCAAAAAAGTTTCAACTAGGCTAGGCCATGCGGGAATCGCGGTAAACGAGACCGCGGATGAATGGCCACCGCTGCTGCACTTACAATACAATGAACATACAATATTACCTATACCGACCTCAAGCCACACATAAGACAACACCTTCGCAAAACATGGCAAGCCGACGGGATTAAACAGACAGACAAGTTACACATAGTAAAACCACACTTAGGACGATACACTGCTGATTCACACAACCGATTCGTCGGAGTTGCCCTACCTAGATTGCGGATAGGGCACACACACTCGACACACTCCCATCTACCCACTGGATCTCCAAGACCCGTGTGGATCAGGTGTGGGGAGGGCCTATCCGTAATTCACATTCTAATTATTGCACACAACAAAACGCAAACATTTCCCACAACTATGCACACAATGCATCCCACTACACCCAGCACTGTTTTTAGCGGATGATACCATGATTCCTCTGCAGCGCAAATTTTAGTTTCTTAGCCAAATCAAAATCTTACACCTCATTTCCTATCACGAGTAGTTTTTGCACCTAATTTCATGCACTGCACAATCGCACCCTGGCCTTTAAACAAGCAATTCTCATTGTCTTTTGCTGAATTAAATTTTGATTTTGTTGATCGAGTTTAGAGTTTAGACCTTCACCTGTCATACATAACCATTGCTTTGGGAATCTTTGCCCTAGTTAGCCGTGCGCCTTAAACATCCAACCATCGCCTTATTACAGACAGTCTAATCATTTGCCTCTTTGCTCCCGAAATATTTACAATGATCAGCGAAAGCGACCATACCGGCAGCGCCATTCCAACTAACCCGTGGTCCAGGACACTACACGGGAACCTAAGCACTTGTACGGGTGGAGTATACAAAAAAATATTATCCAATTGAACCACAAAGGAACATTGCTACCCATGCCGTTTTGTAGGAGCTTGGTACTCTTGACCTTTGTATGACCTGCTTTGAGATTCAATTCCCCCTTAAGCTTTTAATGGTTTTGGTCTGTCTCCTCGCGTTACACCATGCCGTATTTCTTAACAGCACATTGAGAGGTTGAAACACGTGTTGCAGAATGCGTCGCCATATACAACAACTCCCGCTTAAAAGCACGTAGACTTGGCACGTTTCATGTGAGGTTAAAAATGCGCACAAACGTACGCCTGGCCCTATAGAACGACTCGCGCTTTGAATACATGGTTATATGATTTCAGGGCATGAAAAAAGAAAGCATAATAATTTAGCATGTTGGGCGAGTAACGAAGCTTTTGAGCATGCTACACTGACAAGACACATAAAATCAGGCAAAGGAATGAGCTGAGTTTATTTTACTGGAGCGTGGAAGGAGGTTTCCCTAAGAAAGACATAAATACACCCACACCCTGTTATTTCAACCCTGGCGATCGATAAAGTGGTGCCTCTTGTTGAGTAATCTAATTAAAATACATATCTGGATGATGAGACACCTACATTGAGGTCGTAGTCGTGATTTTAACAGTGTGCAGCTTTGGCGGCGACCGCATTTTAATAGAACTCACGTTCGTGTTACAAGTGCGCGTATGAACGCCACACACTTCCAAGGCACCTGGTGTTTCTGGAGTTCTCACCTTCGGGCATGAAAAATAGATGGGACTCTAACCATATCAGCGTCGCCTAAGCCTAAAATGTATGGAAGTGTGGCCAGTTATAACTCCGCTAACCATATCAGCGTCGCCTAAGCCTAAACATGTATGGACACGCGCACACACGCACGCACGCACACACACACACACGCACGCACACACACACACACACACACACACACACACGCACACACACACACACACACACACACACACACACACACACACACACACACACACACACACACACACACACACACACACACACACACACACACACACACACACACACACACACACACACACACACACCGCATTCAGACAAAGGAATGCCGCAAGAGTTGTCAATAAACAATGTCAATGCAAATCAGAAAACGCACGACCAAATGTCGGTCTACATCAAGAAAGCTGGACACCCGTATGCGTAAAATGTGGAGGCCATGCTTGGGTGGCTTTGGGTATAAACAGCAGTGTACATAAATTACAAACAACAAAAGATAAGATTATCATCGGTACGTAATTGCCATTGCACCGGTGTTGTTTGTTGCAGGCGCCACAGCCACTGTGAGTGGAAACCGAATGTGGGCATAGGTGCCTTTCCTAAAGCATACTATTCTTCGCACGATGACTTGTAGTATTCAAAAACATTAAAACATACGAATCACTTGTAAACTTCTGTAACAGCGACACCTTTCTTAGAATTTACTATGTAACATCTACTTTGAGACATACTGGAGGAGTAAAACTCAAACCATTCTTTTGCTTTCAAATTTTCTTTGTGGAAGTCAAGCACTGTTTCCAGAATGTTGTATGCATATAAGACAAACATGGTCAGTAGCTCTGGCGGTCGACTGCTGAGGGGCTCAGGCGGTCGACTCGAAGACGTGATTTCGATTCCGTTCGAGGCGGACGTTGTTCACACGAAAGCAAAAGACAGAAACGTTGGACCGTCGATACATTGGCCACCGGAACGACCTCCAGTTTGTTTAAATTATTCCGTAGGCATCCAATACTCCCGGCCCCCTAGTACAGATGTAGCGTGGCTACGTTAAACCCTCGAAAATGGGTTGTTTCGGCTAAATGACACATAACGCTATTGACTGTTCTCGCCGCAACAATATACAGTGATCCGCCAACCCCAAACGTCCCGTAAAATGGCGCCGCAATCTACTTGAGGGTACAGCCGTAGGCACCACCTGTTATCTATGAAGACATGGGATAATAAGTGGAAAACATATCATAAGCTGTGGGAACAGAAATACCGGACCCCATCACGACAGCACCCCGTAATTTTGTATGATCCTCTTTTCTGTGTTGACACACAAAGTGCTCGAGTGAAGCTTTTTGCTTTGCCATATAAGTGTGCGCCTACACCGCTGCAGGCGTTCTGCCAAGTTGCAGCAGTCGACACGCATGTGTAGTTGCGTGCAGCGGGTTCCACTCGTGATGTGTTCAGGCTGCGGCCGCAACGCCAGGCAACTTGCGGGATTGGATTTCGGGGTGCATCGTCTGCATCATGAAAACCACAAGAGTTCGGGCCTCGTCGAGGGCTACGACTTCCCAGGAGTTTGGAGCGCCCTGCTGTTCGGCCTCCCTAGCCAAGGCATCGGCGTCCTCAATCCCTCGATGCCTCCGTGGCCCGGCAACATTTCGCTGTCTCGGAAGGCCCCCTTGCGCTTCTTGGTCACGAGGGAGTTCTCCCGGTTCCAGCTTTGTCTAGTAGGCTGATAGGACTCGTGTCGCCGCAGTATGGCAGGCCTGGAGTCTGGGAGGAAAACCGCCATGGGGTAGCTTCGGGCTCCCTCTCGAGGAGGAGGTTGGCCGCAGGGTGTAGTCCGACCAGCTCCTGCCGTGTGAAGGAGACGAGGCAGGGCAGGGGACTGCTTCAGCTGGCTCCCAGATCAGGCAGCCTGCACGCAGGCCCTAAAATCATGGCATTCCGGCCTGGAACTTAAATCCAACGCAAAGCTATCCCTAGAGGGTTTTTTCTTAAGGCCAAATACTGATGATTATTTACTGGCCACCCTTGGCTGTTGTAGCCGTTCTGCCCCAGGCGTGCTCCCGAAATCATTTATATTACACGGCCGTATACGTTAGCCACAAATACATCTACTAAAATTATAACCTAGAAGGTGTAAAAAACCAGGTACAGTCTAATAGCTTACCATGCGCCGTCGAGCAGGAAAAGGTTAGTATAGGGCATCCAGTGCATTGCAAACATTGTGGGAAAAATATAACGCATTGTTCTAGGCGCCATCGGATGCCAATAGCAAGAAGGTCGTATAGCAACAGTGGTGGTAAAAGCCCTATTCACCGAGAGCATACGTCATGTTGAGGCCCATTGACCATGATACGAGCCAGCTGCAGGATACAGTCAGGAGGAGCAAACGACACGATGAGCGAGTAGAGCAAGAGGACGTGGTGAGTGCGACAACAATCAAACAATAAGACTTGTTAACATGACATTTACTGCCTTCTGAATCTCGGGTCAAAGCATCTCCGTGTTAGTAATGCAAAAGGCCTATTTGATATTGTAGGTTGAAAATTCGCCGCTGAAACTGGCGATTGCCAGACAAAATGGCAGGCTGCGGATAGTGAAGGAAGAGAAGTAATTGAGTTGAAAAGAAAACTGAGTAAATTACGTACACAGCGGAAGCGGACCAAGAGACAGCGTAATGCAATGGAGGCACTAACCCGCAACCTCGCTACAGCTCAATGGCAGTGTTTTAATATTGGTGGAACTAGCTACTAAATTTGTGTCCTTGTGTTTGACAGATGTTAGAGGCGAATGCTAGCTGAGTAATGTCTGCAGAATTAATACAAATGTAGCTATTAAGGTTGAACCCATTATACCTCCTCGCCAAATCTACTCCCGGGTTGGCGAGGCGAACGCGTGTACGCGTTTGATGACGATTCTTGTACTTCTCATTTTTGATCGGGGTATCGGTTGTCAACGACCGATTTGCCTATTTTAAAGCCAAGCGTTTTACCTCTACACTGCAAGGGTTCTGTCACGACCATTGGTGTCAACAGCAAATAAAAGAAGTTACCGGCAGCACCAGGAAACGAACCTGAAAAAAAAAATAGAGAAACGGAGCAAGACCCCGGTGTCTTACCGATTGGATTGGGCTACAAGCCCACGCGGAAACTGTGACAGACGGTGCACTTACCGAGCACATATGCGTGTTTATTCCTGCGTTTAGACATCTCGCAGCGCTGTGCGCTCCGCCAACAGCACGTGTAGCGGCCGCGTCCAACCCTTACGCATACTCTAGGAGTCATAAAAGCTAAAAGAAGCTCACATCAATGCATTGCACCTCCCTCACAGGAAGCTCACTTCTCTCCGTCTCACTTCTCCTACGTCTCCACCGCCGCCGGCGGAGGTGGCGAGATAGGCAGCAGAGGCGGAGAAGTTTATAGAAAAAGACTTTCATTTAATTTTAAAAAGAGTTTTCCCTCATGTGCTTCACCAATAAAGCTTAGCCACTGTTCGTGAATCATGCATTGATTTTTCCTTAGAAAAAAATATCTCGTTCAAATATTAAAGGACGTGGTTAAGGGCTTCTCATTGCCTCTGGTTTCAACCTTTGTACAGCCACGGGTGCGATTTAAAGTGACATTGCATGGGTAATTATTGTGGGTGTCGTTTACGTCTTCACTTTCAAACCACCTGCAGAGTGTAGATTGGCACAAATTTTTTTTAAATATTTTTTCTGCGCCTTAAAAATTATGCGACCTGCCGCTTGCCTCCCACTTTACTCCCTTATAAGTAGTTGTTTTTGGAAAATGTGCCCAATTGGGAAAACCTACCCTGGACGCGGCGGAGTGACAAAGGCTTGCTCCTTCGACGGAAACAAAGAACTTCTCAGAAGATCGGCGAATCACATCTATCCTTTGGAGGGCTGCTTCAAATGACCGCAAAGCGGCAGTGCGGTTCAAGTGGGCCGAGCGGGAGCTCGTAAAATATCATCATGAAGGCGCTCGAAGACGAAGAGCAAGAAGACTGCTCCTTCGCGCGAGCGCGTGCTACTTCTACTTCTTCATTAAACGTTCTTTGTTCCATGCCGTGATTGGTCTGGCTCGTCTGAACAGTTGTAATTAACACTTCACGGCACTTCCATATCTTTCTCCTCACCCCCACGGATCTAAATTAACACGTTTGATTACCTCTGCCTATTTTTGCTCCTTTTTAATTTGCTTGCTCCTTCCATACATCACCTCTTTAGGCTAGGTTTTCCACCCATCCACTCCAGCCACATCTCTTCCTAACGCGAGCAGCGCCATCACGAGGCATCTACGGAGAACATCCGTCACGCCCGACGTTGTGCCTTGCGCTCTGCCCTCGGCACTCGGTACGCCAAGCTCGATTTAAAATGGGCCTGACATTGGTTGAGGTGTCGTGCGACTCACGTTTGCGGCAATGTCAAGTAAAACCGAAGTATAGGACTAGCAAGTGTCACTTGCGAAGGCTGTTACCAACAGTAGCACAAGCAAGATTAAACATAAGCGAAAGAGTAACAATGATGCCGATAATGCGAAGACACGATAAGCAATTAGACTGTTGATTCAGGATGCACCACATCCTAAAGAGTTCTTCGGTGCCTTGATAATTGCGTTTTCCTCCCTGCCTCTGCAATCAAGAGGAATGAGTTAATTCGCTAGATTATTTTAAAAGACAGATTATTTCTACCTCTCCGTTTGAGGTTATGCTATTTTCACATTTACTGCCGTTTTAAACTGGACAAGAAAAATTCTCTCAATTTTGCTCCATTTTACACATTAAGCCAGTGGCAAAAGCAAATATTCACGGCTGGAAAACTACCAAAACAAGGGTTACCGCAAACATTCACTCTTTTCCTGGTACAATACGTTCAGTCATATTGACAGAGAAAATAAAGTTCTATAAAGTAAAATAATTATGACGACATTACAGCATCAAGAAGACAAAAGAACGCACTAAAATGGGAAAGCACAAACCAATCTAAAGTCAGGCAAACACACGCTGCCGAACAGTTAACCGCGCTATATTGTTTGAAATTTGCGACATGTATAGCAATTGTAAACTTTTGTAGTAACCGGTTATACTCACAGTCCAGCTTGACCGCATGTACGGCCGGCAATATTTTTGTAAAAAAACAAACAGGTGCAGATGCATACAATATGTTTGATTCGTGCTTTGAAACTTCCTACTTCATACTTCTATAAAAGCGCATACGCTTCACCATTGACATTCAAATGTAAGAGAAACACATAAAACAACTTTTGCCAAGATGTTTTTATTTCAATTTCCCAAGGGGTTGTTCACCCACGGGTAATTTTTGGGGCATTCGGAGCAAGTCCTCATATAGCGCTCTCCCCCTGGCGGCGTGTTCTTATACCAGCATTTCATTGGCCTGGGACAGGTGGTTTTGCCATGGCCCCTACGTCCTGTGCATGGGCGCTTCTCGTATTCACTAAGAGGTTTCGGGTTCTCCATGAAACGTAAAACCTCGGAAGCTGTCACCAAGTACACGTCATCCTTTTCCAGCAGCCAGTCGACGAACCGCAGGTATCCCGCCTTGCGTTCCCGGTGTTGCAGGTACCCCTCATGGAGAAAGACAGGGAAGGGGGCCCGGTTGGTGGTGTAAGAAGTCTTCGAAGTTGGACCTGCGCAAAAGTATACAATAAAAGTTGTGGTGACGGTTAGGCTTACCGCAGAAAAAGTGGGAATACAATTTTAGCTCTGATTAGGTAAATGTGAACATGTGTAGCGCGGGCTTGAATGCACGGCGATTTTTAGTGCTGTATAATACTTTGCCTTTTTGAATGCAGCTTGCCACTATACTTAGGCGCCACGTTTCTATCTTTTTGGAAAAGGGCGAGATGTTCGGTTACAGCCTGCAAAGTGAATTGTGTGACTGCCCGCGAATACCGCTACTCTTGGTCCTCTATCATGGTAAGGTCGAATCACCATCAGATGCGTCGGAAGGTGTTTTGAAGGTGGGGCGGCTCAGGGAGATAGATGGTGATGATGTTGTAATTGATGATGATAATGAGATCGCGATGATGCTGATTTTGCGGTTCTGGAAACCGAAGGGCGTTTTCCAGATAACTAAACTGGGAGCTTTTTTTCACCAGTTTGGGCCCTGGCTTTTCGAACTAAATCTGGAATCAAACACAATGTATTTTACGTAAAACCACTTTACTCACTTCAAATGTCCCAGTCAATTAAACTTTTTCCCTGCATACCTAAGTCTGAATGCGTTCTTTGCAGGCGAAAGAATGTCATAGTTATCAACGACTCTTTAATTGCGTTTGAGCCCCTTCACTTTCATTTCGTCGCCTTCCGGCGCGAATTACTTCAATAGGCAGTCTGGTTTACACATGCCACATCGTCCGTAGAAGCCAGGGTTCTGGGTGGCTGGCCTGCACCTGCTCAAGCCACATCCCGCAATGTTCCCTTCTCACGCGGAACGTACTTGTTTAACTTTTCCTCCACGGCCTGTAACTTGTGCAGGTGTAATGCACTGTGCTTCTGCTGCAGATACCAGGCTCGAACTGCCACACAAACTGAAGTGTGATTTAAAGCGCAGGTTCCTCTGGTTTACTGATTGCGTTGGATGACGCGCCAATACGGACTGCAGGAAACCGAACTCTGCACAATAGATTTAACAAAACAATTATGAAGGTAGGCGAAGGCACATCAAACGCCTCATGAAAATAATGCTTCCAATGATTGGATTTGAACCGGGATCTGCCGCGTTGCGAAGCCGACGTATATCTGATTGCAGCATTTTGATACGGTCGAAGCAGCTTGGACTTTTGGCTTTCACTTAGCTCAGGTTTGCATAAGGAAACGCTTCGCGTTTGGACTGTCTTTCGCTTAATAAAACGAATTTGTTTTTATTTTTTTACCGTGTACAGCAGTGGCCATTCTATGCACAGGACAAATATGCAAGAACAGCAACTACGGAGGTTTTTTGCAGATAGAGCACTTAAGGTAGGTGTCGCCTAAATAATTAACGTATTATATTTTTGTTATGTTAAAGCTACCGTACTGTTTAATGGCACTCAAATAGCGAAGGCAAGAACCACCAGATGCAATGAAATCGACATCCTGAAAAAATCAATGGGAAGAAAACTATTTTCTCCTCCCTACAGGAATAGCAAAACGGTAGCCGTGGTAATATGGCAGTAACAAGTTAGAAGAAGAAAAGAAACAAAGCAAATTGGTAATAAGGTAACATTAGCAGATTCCTTCAATGCTTTATCCCTCAAGAAGCTGCGAGGCAGTAGAAGTAGTAAGCGAATATGTCTACTTAGTTCAAGTAGGGACCCCGGATCCCGGCCATGACGCAGAGATAATTCGAAGGATAAGAATGGGGTGGACTGCATTCGGCAGGAATTCTCAGAAAATGAATGGCTGCCTACCATTGCCCCTTAAGAAGAAAGTGTATGTGCTTGTGATGGTGTTTACAACATTATTGAACAGATTTCGCTCTATAGTGGTACAGTTTCAGCTGCTATCGGCTGCCTCACTCACTTTGCGGTAACGACGGCTGAGAAGGAAAGGAAAGGCTCTTTATTGAAAAGGAAGGAAATTTTCGGTGATTACAGCCCGCCTACAATTGCACTCTCTTATTACGGTGCCAACTGGGTTTTTATGAGAAAAAACGCAATCAAGTGTACCAAAGAGACCAACCTTGCTAAGAGGGGGAGGGAGAAAAATCAATGTGAAGATCATTGATAAAACAAAATGTACCATTTTGTGCCCAACACTCGCCGCACTTAAGGACTCATTACGTCTGACCAGCTGTATGTAGACGCGCTTTAACCACCTGGCTTTTAAACTTCCACTATATTGTGCACAGCCTGGAATCGAAAATAAATCTTTGTATTGTTGCCTGTGGGCTTTTACTTTTCATTTTCTGTTCCCGCGTGATCTGCAAGAAAGAAATCCACTGTATTCTCTGAGACCCGCTCATCAACCGGTCTTTGTAAGGTCGGGGTTTCGTCTTTTTTTTTGCAACCAGTGACAATATTTGTTTTATTCTCCTTTTTCAGTGATGCATGGTGCAAACCCGTCGTTTTAAATTTCTGCCATTTTTCTTTCTCCAACGCGCGGACGTTCTTGCAAGTAAATGCGCACCACATCTCCTGAAGGACAGCATTATTGTGCTTTCACTTCGATATTCACTTTTCATTTGCTCTCCGCATTCAGTTATTCAGCAACTGAGCAACATATCAAGCAATTGTATGCTCTTAAAGAGCCATATTTACATCCATTCAGACTTTTTTTTGTTTCTGTTACCGATAGGGCAGTAGCAACTTGTTGCTTCGGAGCTCCTGTAGATAAAATGGTAAAACGTGTTTGGAAAGAAGCAGAAAGGGAAATTAAAATGGAAGAAAACATGACGCTGCGCTAAGGCAATAGTACGGGGGTGCGGTTATCAGCCGCGGCTAGAGTTATTCGTGGCAATAACAGAAAAAATACCCTCAATGAAAGGCAAGCGGTGAATGTTTACGGGGATTCTACGATGTATCACTTAGTTATGAGGAGAAAGAGTGCAGCCTCATAAGTGCGGGGCACACGAAACGACTCGAGCATTTACATACCACGGCCGAGCAAACATTGCCATGGTTTGCGGCGCGTGTGGATGCGGTGTGCCTTCTCAGCGGTGGTGCTGCCTGCAGGGGTGCGTGCGGTCCCTGTACGAAACGACCGCCGAATATTCCTGACAACTAAAAGCCTTAAGCTACTCTGCCTTTACCAATGCCAGATGGTTTGGAAGCCCTAGAAAAATAACTCAGTCGGACTGAGCCCTGCGCTTTGTACTACTCCAGTTTGTTGTTTTCGTGTGCGTGTGTGTGTGGGGTGGTGGGGGGGGGGGCGGTGCATTACATCCGTGATTAATTTAATAAGGCCTAGATCACATGTGGCAGAGCACATTTTTTTGAAAATGGTGATGCGGTGGGGTGGTTGAGCACCCTAATCCCCCCCCCCACCCCCTTTCGGCAGCCCCTGATCACCGTTGGTTTTTGCTGTGTACCTGATGTAACCATTATGAATGCCATGTACTGGGTATTTCGTTTCTATACTTCAATGTACTTCGTGCACAGTGTAAATGCGAGAGTGTATTGTTATTAGGGTGTGCCCACTAATTTGATTGCGGTGTTCGTAGCAATAGTCCTCTTTCTAAGCGACAACATGACGTTTTTTGTGTCGACTAGTACCTAAAAAGAGACCTTGAGGGACTCTCTAGGTCGATAGCACATACAAACTTAAGGAGTCATTTGTTGCAAAAGACCACCCGCAGTACACATGAGGTGCCACTAGGCACGAACAACAATACTAGAGTGGTTCCTTGGAACGCCAACAGCTGTATTTTATTAGAACAGATCTGGCCTCTCTTGTGCAATATTGTGCCGCGATCTTCGCATGAACCAACGACCAAGGCCACGTACCTCTGTGCAGCATGTATAGAGCAACTGAACGAGACGCCCCTTTTAGGCTACGTGCATTAGAAGGACACAAGAATCCCAGAATTTATGCAGGCCGCGATTCGAACTTAAACGTCGCCCCGTTTGAAATTACAAATATTTACAGCGAAGGCAAATAACTTGGCGAATAATGCTTAAGCATCAGGTAACATGGTAGGACCAGTCACCAGCGTTTCTTGCATGAAGACAGCGCCAAAAATGTCGAATAGCACAATGAGTATAAACGCAAGACCACTTTGTTAGTAATACCATAATGTTCCTGGAAGGTCCTGTAAACCGAGCTACGTTGTGGACCTGGAAATAAAACTTGTGACGCGAATGTGACGTACACACGCGCTCACAAGAACTTCACAGCTCAGTCACTCAAGTGCACTAAAGGTGAACGACGGCTGTTCTAGGTGGACTTCAGCTGACTGTCTTCTACTCAAGTATCGCCCTAAGATAATAGTTATTAGCATAGTGACAACATTGTAAACATGGAAATACCACAGAATACCAACTTTTATTGAAAGGTACGTGGAATGAAGGCAAGCGCAAGATTATTTTTCGCAGCAACAGCGAAAATAAGGTTATCATGAAGGGAATCAAAGACATGCCAGTTCTCCAAAACATTATCACTATAAAAAGCCTGACTAGAGGGTGATTCGGAAGCCTTAGTTAGGAAAAGTCAAGAATGCGGTTTCTTGTCAATATTGGAGTATCGTAAGACGTTTGAATGTGACTCTACAACAAATGCTCCAGTAATAATACCTCGAAAATTATGAAGAAATTGAAAGGACGGCTTGGCCTTCAAAGTCAACCACCTTTAGTTTAAAAACCTAAATGCTTGAATAGATGAATGTAACTAACTTTCCTGGATGATTTATTTCTACCTGAAAGTGGGTAGAAAGAAATGTTGCGAAAGTAGCTGTATGCTGCGCCTAATATTAAAGCCATCACGGAATAATAAACCATGGTATAACCATGGAAGTAAAAAAATTGTAAGCACTAAAACCTAGTGCTGGTATTAAGTTACGCGTTGGGGTGTTACTAAATACTTCAAAATAAACTTCGGTAAATCTAACTTAATGACGACGGACGCCGCACTTCGCCGCTTCCAACAAGCACATTCGAATGGAAGACGAACAGATCGTAAAAAGGCCGAATTATGCACTGGGCAAGGAAAGCGCACAGCTGACGGGAGGATGGCAACGTTGAGGCGGCTACGCTAGGACGGAACTAACGGTACTTCGCATCCAATATTGCGGTGTATGGAAGAAATAAGAGTATTCCATGATAGCGAATGGGCTCGAAGAGGGCAGCTTAGAAATGCCTGAGTGGGGACTTCGTTCAGAAGTGCACATTCAGAAGTTCCGAAGGCTATCAGGGTGATAATAATGACCATTAGGATGATCAAATGACTATTGTGGCGATAATAATGATTGCGGCGCTGATAAATTGCGATCTTTCGCACCGGTATATGTTTAGGGAGGCATGCTGTTAGGCCAAAGGTATTAATCTTAGGGAAGTGAGTAAGAAGCTAGAATATCAGGAGCTGTTTCATAATAATAAGACAATTGCTTAACCTACATATAAGGATGGCGTGTCAAAAACCCTGCTGCGTTTGTTACATCTCCCGAAGGTCACATGTAACTTTCAGCACCCTGAATAAGCGTCGGTTTATTTGCAGTTATGGGCGCCTACCTAAAGTACTAGTAAAGATACCACACCGTTCCGGTCTTCAGTAAAACCCAATCGCGTGCCTCGGGTGGAAAAGAACAACTGGTCCAGCATGCCTCAAGTCCCTTTTTATTCATTAGGCGAATTTGCGAAAAGCAATCGTCTGTTTTGTGGGACGGTATATACCCTGGAGTAGGGTCGATTCCCATTTCCGCCATATGTTCACAGCAAATGGGCGCAGTGGTTCTGACGGTCCTGTGACTGATAGTATAATGACTAGATGCGGATGTTTAGATTTATACATACTAGTAAAAATGACTCCTTTGCTACGTTGCCGACCCATTATCAGAAACGTATAAATGATGAAGATTACAAAGCAAGCCCATCGTAGCCTGTATTGTTCCTCGCTATTATATGTGCCTACTTGAGATAGTCGAATGTGCCGTTGGCGGTGACGGGCGGGGGCACGCAGGCGTCGGCCATTGCACATGGCAGGTCGCCCTCCGACGGCTTAGGGAACAGCACGTTGATGGGCAGCACCCAGAGTCCAGGGTAGGAGCCTTCGGGACAAGGCCACACGTTGCAGCTTCGCGGAAGCCGAAGTTCATGGTGTACGGGTAGTATGGGCGCTCCCCTCGGAGGCGCTGGTGGACAAGCGTGCTGTCGGACCTGCATGAATCATACGGGTGCCGTAAGCAAATAGTGCATGCGGAGTAAATTTTTGATGCTATTACAATAACTGTTGATTCAACGAGAAAACCAATCTGTCCGCCTATCACGCTTTTTGATTGTGTAAGTTTCCTATTCAGCATAAGGAAAATTGTATATTCAGATACGTTCCTGATTCAGAAGGAATCCCAGGAGAAGGCCATGATGTTGACCTCTTACCTATACCATGAATCTGGCCGACGTCGTGGCGCAGGCCGTAGAAAGTATTGGTGTGGTTCACTTTGACCGCATAGAAAAATGCGAATAAACAAAAGTCGGTAGTGCTTTATTTACTTTCACTCCAGACATTTTCTGCTCCACCAAAAGCCATCTTCCGAGCAGTGCATTGGTAGTGAAGCTCTGTTTAGAGGAGGCAGCTGAATAGCTCTCTATTGGGTGTTACAGATGTATTTCATTAAAGTTTTTTGGAGATTCCATTGTGGCAACAGTCTTATGACATTTCCCGTTGAAAAATGTCCCCTCCAAGAGCACCTGTGTGTAGTACCCCAAACTGGCTTAATGGGTTCGATATAACACGATTTATAAGTACATTATAATTGTCCTTGAGGCATTTATTGGAATGCAGTAGTGTCTGCCTCGCTAGCACACCGCTCTTATTTTGCCTGAAAAAATGTCTCCCCGGAAAGGTTGAGTGTGTTGTAGGGAAGCCGGTTTTAAACGGGCTTGGTGTAGAGAGGAAAGGCTTAAAAATGTAGTCAAACAATGTCCACTTGGAAGCGTAACCAACTCTTGGTTTTCTCTTCAATGTGATTTTACAAGGGGGTGGCTGGGTGGTGCCAATTTAACAGTGATTGCTTAGACTTGTTATCCCGTAATTTGGCATTTCCTTGTGCCTATCAACGAAAGAAGGCAGAGTGTCAGGCGTAAGCGTGCAAACGGGTGAGGATAAGTTCCACTGAGCCCGATAAAGCTACTAGGTTGACGTCACCCTTACTGTCTTGGTCACATACTACCACCGTGTAAAAGGGTTTCAAGCCAAAATTGGTTCATTTGGGTTAGGTTGGAGCCTCTCTAACGTGTGCTATTCCCTGCGGACATCGTCTTGGTTCTCTCTTCTCCCTTCGATTAGAATCATAACAACACCAAATTGAACAGCTTAGTACCACAGCTACGGCTTATACCTGAGTCGTCCCAGGATGCGATTGAAAGTGAACGTATGCCCTGCCTCGTTCTTATATAAGCATAAAGTGTCGCTTAATCATTCTAAAATGCCTTAGGGACTCATTTCGGCCTGCCGGTACGATAGCGTGTTCGGTTCGAACACGACGAAGTATGCAATGGCTGTGCAGATCCGGGGGTTAACTGTTTTAACCTACGGGTGACGACATTCCGCTACACTTCAAGACAGTCCAATTAACAATTTGGACAATTTATATGAAAACAGAGGGATGCATAAATAACCTTAACTGAGCATATTTACTTCAACAGGGCCACCCGGAATCTGCCCTCGTTTGCTCTTGATCGGTCAACTGACCCTCGTCTCGATCTCCCCTAGATAAACCCCCAAAACACTGAACAATTAAAATTTATACCACACAAACCACGCCTCCAACACCGTGTCCCAAGAGGGAGCGAGACGGCCTACCAACACCCTCTAGGGCTCTGATTGGCCACGGCAATAAAACCAAACGTTTGCACACAACAATATCGTGATCCACACTCGCACTAATCAACAATAAGGTAATCACCAAATTAAAAGCACGCTACTACGAAAACCCAGTCACCTAAAAGCGACACTGATTTCTGGCCATCGACTATCGACTTTCAGCCAGCATCACTAAAGTACTGTCTATACGACACGCACCTAAATTATGCCAAACGCCGAAGAAAGCCCTGTCTTTGTCAACACGGTGCCCGCCTAACAAAGAGCTTCCAGTCCACCGTCACCCATCTCCGTCGTCGTGGTGACACTGTAGAGCAATAGCGAATCGAAAACTCTCAGCGCACCTTGGACTATTTTAAAACTGCGCAAGACGCGGTGGCGCGCCTTTCTCTATTCAGAGTTGGTGATCCTGAAAATGACCTCACCGCGAGCG
This sequence comes from Haemaphysalis longicornis, assembly GCA_013339765.2. Lineage (NCBI taxonomy): Eukaryota > Metazoa > Arthropoda > Arachnida > Ixodida > Ixodidae > Haemaphysalis > Haemaphysalis longicornis. Next base: position 83,218,781 of record CM023457.1, on the reverse strand, counting down.
TAACTCCATTGACCTTAACGCGCCCACACTTCCAAAGCACTAATTCGATAATTACCCCTGAAAATTAGACGCTGGTACCACGGGGGGCCCTCGGAGCCACTACGACTCAAGGCAGCAAACATGCGGGTCTCCACTGCGTCGCGCACAAATACGCGACGTAGTGGCCATCCCAGAAAACGATGATTGGCGGAAAACCTTTTCGCGGCTGCTCCACGTACCCCTCAAAGTGGTTAGTCCAGCCGGCCCAAATAGGCCACGCAGGATGTACAATATTGAAGATGCCAGCGGTCTTCATTGAATACCTAAGGTACTTGCCCGCAGCCGACCGCCGCCTCGACGAGACGGTTTTAAATTATTGCAATGTGCCTTGCTTGTTAACTACGACTTTTCGAAAATACCGTGTTAGGGCTGCCTAAATCAGTTTGTAAGTTCAAAACACAATTAAGTTCAAAATTGTTTCTCACTATGATATTTAGGCATTTATGGAAAGACTAATTTTTGTTCTCTTGGGAAGGACGTTCAGACTCATAAAATAAGTTTTGAAGAAAACAAAATTTAATATGCAATAGGCTTTTACGTCATGGAGTCATGAATACGTCGGCCTTACAGCACTAGAAAAAATAGGTAAAACAGCATTCGCACGTTGTTTCCGATTATGTTATAGATCTAGACAGAAGCCTCAATGGATGGCAAGATTTGCTTCTAAAGTGTGCATGTGGGCATCTTTTCTGTAACAACTGCCCTAAAATGTGGAAATTGCTTGCATTTCCTTTGTTTGTGAAGCAGTTATGACATTATTCTTAGCGGGTTCTCAGCTGACTACAGATATCAGAAATGATTCGCCCGCCCTCTAAGAAATTTGCCATCGCACACGCAACGGAGATTTAAGTGCCGTGTTTCAGGAATGTTTCGTTTACCCGGACAAAGTCTCAATGGCATGGCAGCCGTTATTAGGCTCGCATTTGACGCGTGAGAGCTGCTCCTGTACACCGCTACTTATAAGCTATAGTGTACAGGTCCATTGTAACCGGCGCACTCCGTGCTCTAAAATTGGGTCACTTTACTTTTAAGGCATATGGCAATCTGTCACGTTGTATTTTCCGAATGCACCCACCGAAAGTGCTTGTGCAGCATGCTGAATCCCTGGTCTCCGCCGGTAAAGAGGAATGGTCCCCTGAATCCGGTGACGTCAGAAGCTGAAACGTTGGCGAAGGCCACGAGCATTTCCCGCTGGTCCAGCACTTCCCTCTCCCACTGGGTGATGTTTATCGACCGCCAGTAAGACAAGTCCGTCCGGCGGCTGCGAAACATGAACAGATGACCTTACTCAATGCTGCAGATACCGTAGATCAAGTGGAGCTATGGCAGAACATTTTGTTAGGGAAAGATACATTGTTGAAGTGCTTGGTAAGAGTTGAACAGTGCAACCTGCCTACTCGCCTAATATGTTTACAATTCTTACCGTCCAAAAACCATGGATGCCTAAAAAAGTGTAAACGCACTTCGGCATAGCTAGATGGATTTGAGAATCTTGTGTTATATCTTTGCTAATTACATGACATGTTCCAGCCCTATAGCTGACATTGAGCTTTCCGTCAAGTGATTCTGTAAAGATCCGCAACAGGTCATATCAAAACTCCTTTAATCACGCTGTATAAGAAGACATTTTAAATTGTGTGCTCGGTGTACTGAGCCTTTGAATGCATAGTTGGAAAACAGAGTAATTACAGTGGCCACTTAGTGCAGGCCTTGAACCCCTTCTACACAACTAAATGCGTCGGTAGTTGATTTCATTTAAGCTGATATAGCACAAGCCAGGAGTATCCTGGTTTGTTTTTATATCGTGTATTTCACCAAATATGCGAAACACAGCCATATGTTTTGCCCTCACAACCATCATCGGAATTAGGGAGGGCTTTCTTTTGCGGTGATGCGTAGTCAGTCACCTACCGCTGTGATCAAGGGAAATTCTTAAATGGTAGTGCTTAACCCCTTCCAAATAAAGATTAAGGCTTTCAACGTGGATAAGTGTTGCACTGACGTGAGGGCAAGGAGGCACTTTGATACATAAGAGTAAACCGGCAAAAAAACAGAAGTACAGACACCGAACCCCGCGCTTTTTACGAAGATATTACGGTTGAAGTGTCCCGCAACTATGCCCCTGTCTCATTGCTAGGCATGTGCGCTAGTATTGTAGTTTGGGCAGAAACTAGTGCACATTCATTCAGAAAGGGTTCCGCAGCCTCACTTGGTATAGCACTGAAAATGTCGCTAGTTTTGGGGGAAAATGTCTCTTTCACTGCTTAGGAAAGTCCTGGTGTGATCGCACTACTACTTCTCGACTCGTGAGATACACTTTGTCTCATAATAGCATTCTTAAAAGTAGCGCTGACGCTGATGCGAACTTCTCACCAGGCCTCAAATCGCTGCCTCGTCCGCCTCATCATTTACCTGATCTGATCTCACGCACTGGCTGGTCGCACCAGTTATGGTTCAAATACCGCTGTAGACAGTAGAATGTTTACATTATTTCGAATTTATTCCGGCACTACACTAGCATTTACGCTTGTGTTTCATGGGTGCCACTATGAGATTACAGCTAAGGAGGTGGTGGGCCGCGAGGGCGCGACATTGCTGGTGAAATATTCGGTAAATACATAATTATGGGAATATGGATTTCATACAGAGTATTACGCACCCAGATGTAACCGATTTTCAATAACAAATGCCTCGCGTAATTAGTTAGAATACAAATATTTTACAGAGTTCTTGTGTTTCTGTATTAATTAGCCCGAAAATACGGGACCTTTTGTTCTCCGAAAGTTTTCCCTATAGTCCGTATTTACGGAATTCCTGCTGACCATAATTTGACGTTTATGTCGGTTGTGTAGAGATAAAAGTGGTGTAAAATGTCAAAACCACAAAACCACAAATTCTTGTTTTTATACGGGCGCTGTTCCAGAAAAAAAAATATTGTATTCCGATACGTTCGTGCACATGAACGCTTTAGAAGGGATACGACAAACCAAAGTAGTGCAAAAATAATCCGATAAAGTAGTTCTGCAGTGGCCATTGCGTAAACAAAGTGCTAATACACCCGGGGATTGTTGTAGGCAAACAATGTAACAGACTAATTGCAGATGCAGTCACAAAAAGGCATCCGGCCAAGTATGCCGCCTTACAAAAATGATAACATGCATAATTATAATGTGTCAAAAACAAACCAGCTTTAATCCAAACAATATAGCTGACTACGGTGGCAGTAATCTGAAAGCCAAAACGGTTTGTTGGCAAGTCAGTGGTGTAATATTGCTAAGCACATCAGGATATTTACGTGTCCAACGAGAGGTTTGGCGGCTGTAGTCCTAAAACCAAGTGCACAATTACGAATGTTCCTATATATGAACGACAGTGTGTTCCAACTCCACTTATTTTTATAAAGAGATTATGCATTCGCCTCCATTTCAGAAGTTATACCAGTTATTGAAACAAAAATAAAATGTGGCGCACAAGCAGAGTGTCTCGAAATGAAAAGTGGGGGTTGGATACAAACTAGGCAACCTCAAGATGAAGGGAGAAACAGCATCGACTCAGAAACGAACTCTTAATAGAATCTGTGCAAGATATAAAAGCACATCTTTATATCCCAAACCCCCGAAAGAGTGCCTTCAAATGTAAATACAAACCCAAGTTTGACACTCTTCACATTGCATGAATTATGTGGCTCGTTGAAATTCCACGGTTGCCAAATGTGAACTTCGAATTCAATAACTGGCTTAAGATTAACAACAATTCTGACGCACGACACACTCAAAAGATCAGGGGAGATGCAAGTTTGTAATCAACGAAGATACGAGTACTCATTCTTACCTTGGTGGATGCCGTGGCTTTATCTTGTGTAAAAGTTTATTAAGCTGCCACCTCACCGAAACAGTCAATAACAGCCTCAGTTCCTTGGCAGTTCTCATTAAAATTGTTTATTCATTGCGGTTTCATTTCTTATTAGGATCTAGTTTCGCATACGTGGTGCAATATCAACAATCAATCAAGTTCTAGTCCTCTTGTCGCCCACATTATGATGGCAAAAGGAATAATTGATATGAAACTCTTCGGTCCAGGCGTTTACCTGATCGTATGCAGAGCAATCTCATTTCCCCAGGAGTGTAGCTGGTTCACGGCTTCATAGTCGAGGTAGTCCCCGGACACAAAAAACGTGGCTGTGATGCCGCATCCATTCCGCTTGTTCTTCCTTGCCGAGTTGCCCAAAAGTTCCCGGTATAAGCCCATGTTGAGGGCGTTAACCGCGTCGTCAAACGTCAGTATCACAAACTGGGGCATCTCGTCGACTCGCAAACCGGCTGGAGGTGCACGACTGGCGCGCACGCACCCAGGCAGCTTGCAGACTTTGTCTTCACGTTTTCCCGTTCCTGCTGTAGAAGGGCATACCACGTGTACGGCACGCTCGTAAATTATGTGCAAGATCAAGTAGTAAGCTCCTATTGGTGATTAACCCTAAGTACACTAAAAATTTACTATGGCCCTACATTTTAAACGAATCAGGTGCTGTGCAGTTTCACTCACCGAAAAAAAAATACTAGTGCCTTGTTTTAACCACTTCGCCTCTGTGAGCAAGTGTTTGCGTTAAACTCGCTGCTGCGAAGAAAATGCGGTTCGATTTCTCAGACTGCTCCTTATAATGCCAAAAGAGAATGATGCCCACTTTCTCTCTTGACGGGAAGTAGATCACGATCACATTTTATGTAAATACTGATTGGGCTATAATGGGAAATCACGATGTGCGTGACAAACATCCGTAAGTACTCGTTATGGTCTATGGCAATTGTGTGCCGGTTAGTGACGTTTTTTTTCATTGAAGGTTGTAAGGGCAATAAAGGTAATATTTGTTCTCCTATGTATGCACGAATTCGAATGAAACAGGAGAGACAGAAGAGGTTAAAGCCAAAGGTACGATCTGGAATATGTCAAAAGGCAATGACCAATGTGATAGACATACGTTGGCATACGGAATATATTTCTGCTTAATGCTTCACATACCTAACCTTCCACTGCAAAATAATTTCTACACAAAGCACACAGAAGAGAAGAAAAAGAAAACAGATAGCTGGACTCTAACTTTCAATTCAAAGTGCTAAAGGCGGCCGCATTACCTGTGAAGTACCCTTTTGAGGGACACATAGAAGTAGTTAAAACGAGTTCTTTTGCATTCTTTGAACGAAGGTGGACATCGTGCTTTAGACAAGCACGAAGGGGAGAACCAATTATGGCATGAAACCTCGTGAACTACATTTTAACACCTGCACCACAACGACACTTGGTAGAACGTTGTTCATTACAGCACGAATATATCACAAAATATTCTACTATAAAGGGGGCAAGCTCCTTTGAGCTCAGCTTGCAGCTGGTCCCTAATTGACGGCAACCTACATAATGCAAAAAAATAATGACATCGTAGGAGCCCTTTAATTGCCGTCTCTCTTTTAAATAATGCGCTTGCTGTGGATTAATGTATAATAAACTAGGGTGGCCTGATTTTTGTCATTATTGTCGACTCAGTGCAAATCTTTTTGAGCGTTATCACGCGCACCCCGACTGGTACGATGCAAAGACGCGTAGGCCTGTTGGGAAAAACTTTTTGCAGTCTTTACGCCGCAATGTAAGGTCCTAGGACACACCGCAGGCCACTGCAGAGCTCTCTGTCCTGCCAACAAGCAAACAACACCCAAATTTTGTATGACACTGTCATGGCAGCTTTCCATTGTGAGAATCAGCGAAGTCGCCTCTATGGTACGGTGCTTGAAAAGCCCAGCCAGGATCACAACTGCCATTCCCACTCACGCAGCCATGCTATATTGCAGTGAACAGCTTCCAAATTGCGGTAGAACGAGGAATGTACGGGTAATGAAGCGAGGAGCGGTCACGTGGAATGCAGGTGACTAGCTGTATTATTCTAAGGTACTCTTCTGACATCCTATGAAGAATGCGTGCTTTCTGCCATTTTTTCTTGTTCTTTGTGAGCATTGTGTTACGGCAACATCCCCATTTCCATCCTGCTTTCGTGCTTCTCATTATCACGGGTACAGAATGACCAGGGCGACCATGTTGCCGCATCACAAGAAAGGACTATTAGCTTATTGTGCTCGTCATGCGCGAAGAGCTCGTCTGCATGGCACTCAAGGAGCAGCTGATTCGCTTCAGGTTTTTTTTCGGCTTCAATTCGGTTTCATGGGCTTCACTTTGGCTACCCCAATAATGGCAAACACGTCCATCGGCATAATATATACAAAAGTAGAAGAACTGCGCATAATTTGTATGGTGATCGTCCGGATATGTAGCCTGGATAATTTTTGTATCATTTTCTTGCCGGTCCGCTGAAGCTAATTTTGGGTATATAAAACCCATTATTGCTACATTTTCAGTTTCCTGCGTTCTCTACCCTAGCAGGAATAGTAAACAATGCATTTCGGTTGCGCAGTGAGGATCACTTGCAAGTAGAAAACCCCTCAAGTGTGCATGCTCACAAAAAGCTAATCTGGATTATAGAAGCCACTAGCACATTTAACTCAGGCTACGCCCAAAGTACACACTGTCAAAGGCAGTACTCGCGGAAATAAGAGAAGTTCTGCTAATGAGGGAAGTCAGCCTCCTTAACTAAGCACATTTTGACGCCGGATTGTGGGATTTACCGTGCGAAGCTGAACCTTGGCTCCAAGGCGCGCCGTAGATGAACACTCCGAATCAACTTTGGCCACGTGGGGCTCCTAACATGCGTAGGAATCTTGCCACATGGGCGTTTTCGCTTTTTGTTTCCATCAGAAAAGCGTAAATTCCGGCCGTGGTCAAATTCGCATCCTTTGGTCTCTAGCAAAATGCCTTAGCCAGTGGACTCCAATACGGGTCATATTTTATGTGAAAAAAGCAGATGTTAAAGTACGCTTGTACAATTGACAATAGCAAAGAACACAAGGAGCAACTGGCAGTGTTGAAGTAGAAAAAACGAGATGCGACAGCAAAAACAGTGTGTTGGGAGTAGTTTTCTACGGGTGCGGAGGGCTGAGAGACATCTCCGCCCTAGAGGCAGCCCTGTTTTAATCTTAACTGTGAAAGTTTAGCCTTCTAAGAGTTTGCTAATTATATCTGTGGTGTATGACAATAATGCATTACGGAAGGTAAACGTCATGTAACTACTGGAGTGCATAACGAAGTAATAGCAGATGAGATTATTATGAAAAGTATTAAATTATTAAATCAGATTAAAATTATCTCCGAAAATAGCACTTTTCTTTGGGCTAACGTCAAAAACTATCCCTCTCATCCAACCGTGTGTCTTTTTAGCAGTTGGAACCAAACTGAATACTTCGTACCCCTCAGGGCACCAATAGTAACACGTATCGCTGTTGGTGCACATTCATTTGTAGAATCAGTTTGCAGCTTTGACGTTTTCTTCGCGGGTTGACAACCTCTAAAATGAGTTGCAGCTGGTATATCTGAAACTCTGGAAATTATGAACACTTTGAGTTGAACAGGTCGCCTACACAAACAGTTTCCACAACTCCGTTCACTTGTCCAAAGCATTCCGGACGAAGTTCTTGTATACACTACTTCATCTAGGATAATATAAAAACAGAACGTTGCGTTACGAGGTCAGGTATTACAACAAAACTGATAAGTAAGGTGCCCTGTTTCTGCCAACTGGTATAACCTTGGCGCTCCCTGCTATTTCTCACTGACAGGCAGGAGCTATTCTCGTCAACAATCGTGCGCCTTTTTGACCCGGTCTACCAAGAACAATTTACACTCCTCTAGGGGTCACCTTTGAAAGCATCAGCCAATACAAAAGCGCACCCAGACAATTGCCCAAAGTAAGATGTTTACTTTGCGCACTTATAATCCCTCAGCCGTTGCCTTTTCAAATGTAATTCTTCTAACTACGTCGTTTTAAAAGGCAGCCGCTATATCTTTCAGTATACTCTAATGTTGGAGTAACAAGCCTCTCTTTAGGTAGGGGCAAATCTCACCAATAAAAAATATTTCTCTCATTATCCTTCTTCCCTCCGCACCCCAAAAAACTATAACAAGAACAAACTGCACTAAGCTCATTCCACAACACAATCCTTCACATCATCCGAACACACTGCCTACTTTCCTTAACAATTCTGCGCATTGTTAAACTTGGTTTGACCGAAGCACTCCGACTACTACTGTCAATGGGCGCTCGCTACCCAGACATCGCGCTGTTTCAGTAGTTTCTGCAAAAGCACGCATCATATTCACATTGCAAAAGCGTATTTCAGGTATGACCGCTCTCCAAGCCTCCATTGAAGCATCTGTAGGGGCAGCGATCCTGTGTGCTACCCTTTTTCACATACATTTTAACAATGGTGTGCGCCGCTGCGATGTGGCGGAAGCGCAAACACAAGGTGAGATGTCCCTGCGTATGGGTAGTCATGATATTTCCGCCTACAGTATTCTGGTGAATGCAGATACCTAACGTACCTGTTGGCGCAGAAGTAGAGTCAAACGGCTCGGATCTTCTGGACACACTCGCCCGTGTTGGCGTTTCGACCCTTGTTGTACTCTCATCTGTAAAGAAAGTTTCAGCTGTTATGGTTCTACACAGAACATGGGGTCCAGTATATAAAAAGAAAATCATATTGTGCAGTGGTAATTGCTGCGAGTTTCACGGAAGTTTCTTTTTTGCTATTTCTACTGAAAACTTAGTTTTGTGCGATGCCACCTATCAGCTTCATATTGTATCAAGCAGAGTGTAAGAAACTCCACTCTCCCTGCGTCGACTGCAGAATCGGAAGCAGCAGCTTATATGTGTGCCACTTTTTTCCACATCAGTTTTCGCAATAGGATGGTGATGTTGCTGATGTGGCTTAAGCGCAAATACAAACTGAAATATCACTGCGTATGATAAGTCAAGATATTCCGGCTACAGTACTATAATTGAATACTGATACCTAGTGAAGCTTTTGGGGTTGAAGTAGTGTTAAATTGTTCTGCTGTTTTAAGTTCTCTTCCAGACACGCTCTTCCATGCTGGTGCTTAAGTCCTACATGTAGTGTGAGCTGTAATGAATGTTTCAGGTGTTAAGCTTCCAGTTTGAAAAAGTGTTCCATTTTCTGTGGAAAAATTGTTCTTTGTGCATTTCTTCGTTATCTCAGTGCTAATCACTCCGAGCATCCCGAAAGGTACGTTATTACAGTTTGTGCCTCACTAACTCTGTTTCTGCAAATCAAAGTACCAGATTCAAATTATTACTACCGGAGTGTACGCAAGATCACTTTCACTTTCATAGCGCCTACTTCAGCATGTAGAGGAGCCGAGATTCGGCGTTCTACTCTTTTACGCATTACACTTTGCAATGTGGGGGGGAGGGAGGAGCTGGTGATTGGGTGCGGTGCGAAATCCCAATTTTAAATATACCAACGAATCAGAAGTCAAGGTATTTCCTGCTACAGAATGGAATTTTGGTGGAATGCGGGCAGCAAGACTACCTTTAGGGAAGAAAGCAGTCTCAATCAGCTCGGTTGTATTATGTTCTTTTTCGAACACGCTCATCCGCTCTATTGTTTTCGCCCAAGTTGTCACATTCGTAAGGAGGGCTTTCAACTGTTATTCTTACACTCAGGAACTCGCATAGAGAATTGGTGGAAAGCATTGCTTTTGATGAATTCCTTTGCCGTTCTCTATTGTAATTGAGGCGAGCGCCACGGCAAGTTATTTTTAACAAAAAGTGCCTAAAAATATTTTTAACAAAACCACGTATGATATTCACATTGTCAAAACCGGATATCAAATACTCAGCACTCTCGCAGCCTCCAAGGCAGAATCTGTAGGGGCAGCGATCCTGCATGCTACTACTTTTCACATCCTTTTTTACAATGGCATAGCGGCGCTACGACATGGCAGAAACACAAACCCAATGGGCAATACCCCCGCATTTGAGTTGTCAGGATATTTCCGGCCACAGAACTAAAGCTGAATGCTGATGCCTAGCATACCTTCTGGGGCAGAAGTAGTTGCGAACAGCTCTGCAAGATCTCTCCTGGAAATGGTCGTCCCCTCTGGTGTTTGAGCCCTACTTGAAGCCTGATCTGTAAAGTAAGTTTCAGTTGTTATGCTTCCACTTACAAAATAAGTTCCAGTATCTGTGGAAGAAGGTATTCTTGTACGTTCCATTCATTTTTTCTCTGAGTGCTAATCTCTGAGAGCGTTCCGAAATGTTACTTTTTGACTTTTAGTGCCAAAATAACTCCGTTTATGCGAACGTACGTTTTGTCACTTTACTTTACAATTACAAATCACCCTTGTCACAAGCGAAGTGTGATCAACATCACTTTCAAAGCGTCGACACCAGCATGGGTAGGGCACCAATTCGCGTTCTACACTTTTCCACATCCCTTTCTTCAATGTGGGTGGCGGAAGTGGTGATGTGGTTTTGGAGCGCAAGCCTCATGTGAAATGTCTCGTAGTATTCGAATTCCACGCATCTTTGGCTACATAGTTGAATTCTGGTTGAATGGTATTACCAAGCATACCTTTAGGGGGGAAAGTAGTCTCAAACAGCTCGGCAGTGTTATATTCTCTTCTGGACACGCTCACCAACTCTGGTGTTTCTGCCGTCATTGTATTCACATCTAGAAGGAAAGCTTCCACTGTTCTTCGTCCACACAGGAAATGGCTTCCAGTATCAATGGAAAGCTTTACTCTTGGTGGATATCTTTGGTTCTCTGTGCTAGCTAGTAACAGCACCATGAAATTTGCTTTTTACTGATTGTGCCTTAACAACGTAGCTTCTGCAAAATCACGTAGGAAATTTACATAGTCAAAACGGGACTCTAAGCACCTCCCCTCTTGCAGCCTACAAGGCAGGATCTGTAGGTGAGCGATCATTCGTTCTACACCGTCTCACACCCTTTTTTACAATGGTGTGGCGCTGCTATGGTGTGGCGGAAGCGCAAACACAATGTAAAATATCCCACGTATGGCCAGTCAGGATATTTCCGGGTAAAGTATTCTGGTTGAATGCAGATACCTACAGTACCTGTTGGGGCGGAAGTAGTGTGAATCCGCTCGGCTCTTCTGGACACACCCGCCAATGCTAGCGTTTCCATCCTCGTTGTAGTCTCATCTGTAAAGAATGTTTTAGCGGTTATAGTTTCACTCAGAAATTGAGATCCTGTATCTGAGAAAGAATTTATATTTGATGCATCCCTTTGTTTTCTCAGTGGTGATCACTCCACGCGTTACGCAAGTTACTTTCTCATAATTTGTGTCTCAAATAACTCATTTTCTGCAAAATTACGTATCAAATTCACATTTTCACGTCATGATTGTCAGCAACACCACTCTCACAGAATCTACCTCACCACCTCTCGCGGCAGAAATTCTGCAGTTCACCCTTCCTCCATATTTCTTTAGTCAATATGTTTCGGGTCTGGTGACGTCGTACAGGGCACAAGTACAATGTGAAATGCTTCAACAATTGCAGATATTTCAGGCTATCAGATTGACTTCTGGTTGAATGTAGAGAAAATACCTAGCGTACCATTTGGCGTACCAGTAGTGGTAAACTGCTCTGTGAGTTTGTGTTATCTGCGAGAAAGTCTTGTCCTAGTGGTGTTCCCGCCCTCGTTATTTCTCAAGTGTAGACAAAGCTTCCGCTGTTATGTTTCCACTCTGGAAATAGCGACTAGTATTAACAAAAGACATTTCTCCTAATAAATTTTGTGGTTTTCTCAGTTCTATTTTTTGCGACCATCACTCAACTTACTTTGTTAACAAGTTTGCCTCAAAATAATTGGTGTCAGTGAAATCGCATTTTAATTCCCATTTCTACTCAGGATTGTTAGCCATACGCCATCAGAGCGATCACTGCAGCATTTCTGTAGGGGCAGAAATTCTTTTTCGCAATGGTGTAGCTGGGCTACTAAAGTTGGTCAGGAAGAAATACAATAAAAATACTGACGTATAATTTACCGATTTTTTTGTCTGGATAATTGAATTCTGGTTTCATGACGGACAACTGGGAAGTCTTTTGGGCTCGAGTTAGTGGTAAACAGATTGGTTGTTTTATGTTGTCTCTTGGAGACGCTCGTTTACTCTGGCTTTTCCGCACTTGTTTCAGTCTCATCAGTAGGAACGTTTCAGCTGTTATGCTTGAACCCAAGAAGTGACATTCACAATGTCTGGAAGAAATTGGTCTTGGTGAATTTGGTTTTTTTTTTCTCAGTGCTAATTATTGTGCGCTTCAGGCAAATTACGTTCTTACTAGTTTTGGCTCAATAAACATAGTGTCTGCAAAAGCATGCACTCGATTCGTATTACCTTAATCAGAGCACAAAAAAAAACCCTCTCACTGCATAACAGCAGCATCGGTAGGGGAGCAAGTATGTGCGGAAGACTGTTTCCACAACTTGTTCACAATCTGATGGTGGAACGGCTGACGTGCGGAAGCACAAACACTTCATGAAAGAGCCCTGCATATGACAAGGCTGCTTACTTCTGTGTACACAATTCAGGTTGACTGTTGATACCTTGCGCACTTTTTTGGGGCGGAAGTAGTGTGAAATGGCTCAGATGTTTTGGACACACTCGCCCACGCTTGCGGTTCCACCCTAATTGTAGTTTATCTTTAAAGAAAGTTTCTGCGGTTATGGTTCCACTCAGAAAATGGCGTACGGGTTCAGCGAAAAAAAATGTATTTGATGCATTCCTTTGTTTTCTCAGCGGTAATTCCTGCAAGCTTCACAGAAGTTACTTTCTCACTCTTTGTGCACCAAAACATTGTTTGTACAAAAGCGTGTATCGGATTCACATTGTCTCAAGAGGAGTGTAAGAAACGCCATTATCAGCGCATCAACTGCAGCATTAGAAGGAGCAGCATATCTGTGTGCACCTTTTTTTTCACATCATTTTTTCACAGCTGGCTGGTGGCGCTCGTGATCTTGTTTACGTACAATGATAAACTGAGCTATCCCCGCGTTGTATAAGTCAGAATATTTCCGGCTACAGTACAATGGTTGAATGATGGTAAATAGCCTACCATTTGGGGAGGAGGTAGTGTCTAACTGTTCTGCTGTTTCAACTTCTCGTCCAGAAATGCCCGTCCACCGTGGCGTTTCTGCTCCACTTGTAGTCCGGTCTGTAACGAAAGTTTTAGCCGTTAGGCTTTCACTTACAAAATGGCTTTCATTAACTGCGGAAGAAATTGTTCTGCTTGCATTCGTTTGTGCTTAGTGTTATAACACCCGAATGTTACTTTCTGGGTGTTCGTACCTCAAAAACCCAGTTCTGCAACCGCTCGCTATAAGAATCACTTAGTCACAAGCGGAGGACAAGCAACATCACTTTCAAAGCGTGAACTGCAGCATGCATAGGGGCGGGGATTTTACGTTCTACTCATTTCAACACTCATTATTGTAATGTGGGTGAGGAGCTGGGGATGTCAAGCGGGGCGTAAATCCAATGTGAAATACCCCGACGTATCAGAGGTCTCGGCACTTCAGGATACAGAATTTAATTCTCCTTGGATGCTTATACGAGGGAGTACCTTTAGAGTCAAAAGTAGTCTGAAACGGCTCGGCTGTTCTATGTTCTATTCTGGACCCGCTCATCCGCTCAGGTGTCTGCGCCATCATTCTAGTCATATCTATCAGGACAGTTTCAAATTGTATTTGTCCACTGAGGAAATCGCATCTAGTAACAATGGAAAGCATTGCTCTTTATGGATTTCTTTGTTTTGTGTTCTAATTCCTACGAGCACCACGCAAGTTACTTTTTTACTAATTGTGCCTCAAAAAGTTAGTTTCTACAAAAGCACCTATCGAGTTTAGATTTTAAAAAGGGGATTATAAGTGTCTCCATTGTCACAGTCTTGAAGGCAGCACGTGTTGGGGCAGCCATCGCCCGTCAGCGATCATTGGACCAACGATCGTCTTTTTGACATGCTTCTTCTCAATGGTATAGCGGCGATTCTGACATCGCGGAAATGGACACACAAAGTGAAATATTGCGGCCTATGATTAGTCAGGATGTTTGTGGCTGCAGAATTGTGGTTGAATTCTGATACATAGTTTACCTTTTGGTGTGGAAGTAGAGTCAAACGGCTCTGCCTCTTGACAAACTCGCCCACGCAGGTGCTTCCGCACCAGTTGCAGTATCATCTGTCGAAACAGTTTTAGCTGTTATGCCTTCACTCAGGAAGTGGCGTCTCGTATCTGCAAAAGCAATTGTATTTGATGAATTCCTTTTAGTGTTCAGTGCGCCGACCCTCACGCACGCTCTCATTATTTGTGGCTCAAATAACTCATTTTCGGCAAAATCACGTATCAGATTAGCATTTTCCCCCCAGGATTGTCAGAAACACCATCCTCAGAGTCTACCTCACCATCTGCAGCGGCAGCAATTCTGGTTCACACCCTTCCTTCCCATTTTGAACCATTGGGTTGTCAGGTCTGGTGACGTGGCGCGGGGCACAAGCGCAGTCTGAAAGGCTTCAGGAATTCCTGATTGTCCAGGCTACCAAATCTTCTTCCGGTTCTATTAAGAGGAGATACCTAGCGTAACATTTGGTGCACCAGTAGGTTTAAGCAGCACTCATATTTCAGTTTGTTTCTGCGGGAAAGGCTTGTCGGTGTGCCGTTCCCGCCTTCGTTTTTTCTGAACTGTAAACAAAGTTTCCGCTTATTTGCTTCAATTCCGGAAATGGTGTCTAGTGTCAGCGGACCACTTTTTTACCAATAATTTGTTTAGTTTTCTCAGTTTTATTTGGTGCGACCGCGAGGCATGTGACTTTGCTACTAATTGTGTCTCAAAATGCTTAGTTGTAGCAGTACCCTGTTTCAGATTCGCATTTTCTAGTCAGGATTGTTTGCAACACCACTTTCACAGGGCCCGTGTCCGCATCTGTAGGGACAGCAAGACCGCGTGATTCTGCTTTTCCACATCCTGTTTTTACAATGGTGTGGCTGGGCTGCTGATAATATGCATGGAGAAACACATTTACAAATACCCGACGTATCAAAAATACCAAGATTTCTGCCTAGAGAATAGAATTGTGGTTATATGCGGATAACTTGCGCGCCTTTTGGGACCGAGGTGTTGTTACACATCTCGGTCGCTTTATGTTCTCCCCTATAGGCGCTTGTCCACTCTAGCGTTTCTATTCTAGGTTGTCCACTCTAGTAGCGCTAATCGGTGTAAGGTTCACAGAAATTACATTCTTACTAATTATGGATCAAAAAGCTCAGTTTCTGGAAAAGCGTGTATTCGATTCACATTGTCTCAAGCGAGTACAAAACACTCCTCTCACAGCATCAACAACAGCATCGGTAGGGGAGCAAGTATGTGCGCAAGGCTTTTGCCACAACCTTTTCACAATCGGATGTCGGCACTGCTGTCGTGCGGAAGCACAAAAACATTATGAAATAGCTCCACTTATGCGAGGGCCGGATATTTCCGCGTACAGTATTCAGAAGAGCGGTGATACCTTGCGAACGATGTGCGGCAGAAGTAGTGTGAAGAGGCTCAGCTCTTGCCACACTCGCCCATGGTGGCGTTTTCACCTTATTTGTGGTCTCATCTATAAAGAAAGAGACTGCTGTTATGCGTTGACTCGGATAATGACATCCGTGGTCCGCGAAAGAAATTGTATGTGATGCGTGCGTTTTTTTCAGCGGTAATCACTGTAAACTTTACAGTACTTACCTTCTCACTCTTTGTGCCTCAAAACTTAGTTAATGCAAAATCTCGTATGAATGTAACATCTTCGATAGAACTCTGTCTGGTTGGGTTAAACTGAAGAGGCAAATACACCAGCCAAGGGCGTTTATTCAAAGCGGTCCCAACGTTTCGGAGCCAACTCGGCTCCTTCATCAGGGGTGACTATGTACAAACAAGAAGCAGCGGTTATATAGGTGTCTTCTTTTTCTTTTTTCTTACTGGATTCTTGCCCTTGAGTCTTGCCATGGCCTCCGACGGGCAAGGGCCAGAATCCAGTAAGAAAACAGAAAAAAAAGACACCTATATAAGGGCTGCTTCTTGTTTGTACATAGTCACCCCTGATGAAGGAGCCGAGTTTGTTTGTTTATTGATCTTCTGACGATAAAATTGCCAAGGTGCTCCGAAACGTTAGGAGCGCTTTGAATAAACGCCCTTGGTTGGTGTGTTTGCCTCTTAAAATCACGTATGGGATTCACATCGTCTCTAGAGGAGTGTAAGAAACGCCACTATCACCGCGTCCACTTCAGCATTGGAAGGAGCAGCATATGTATGTGCTATTTTGTTTCACATCATTTTTCTCAAGTGGGTGGTGACACTGCCGATGGGGCTTAAGCGCAAACACAATGTGAATTATCCCGGCGTAGGTTAAGTCAGGATATTTAAGGCTACAGTACTATAGTAAAATGCTTATACCTAGCCTACGTTGTCGCGTGGAAGTGGTGTCAAACAGCTCTGCTGTTCCGAATTCTCGTCTGGACGCGCTCGTCCAGTCTAGAGTTTCTGCCCTACTTGTTGTGTGATCTGTAACGAAAGTTAGTTCTAGCGGTTATGCTTTTACTTCCAAAATGGGTTTCATTATCTGTGGAAGAGATTTAGGTGTTAGCACTGCGTTTGTGTTCGTGATAATCGCTGGGAGTGTCCCGAATGTTACTTTCGGACTTTTTGGACCTCAAAAACTTTGTTTCTGCAAACACGCGTATCAGAATCATTTTGACAGAAGCGGAGTGTAAGCAACATCGCTTTCGAAGCTTCCACTGCAGCATTGAAATGGTCCCCATTCTGCGTTCTACACTTTTCCAAATCACTTATTTAAAGTGGGGAGGTGGAGCGATGAGGTGTTGTGGGGGCGCAAAGCCAATTAGAAATACCTCGACGTGTCACATTTTCACTCACTTCTCACTACAGAATTGAATTCTACTTGAATTTTGAAAGGAAGTGCACTTCAAAGGGCGGAAGTAGCCTCACACGGCTCGGGTTTTTTTTGTTAGTTTCTTGACACGCTCATTTGCTCTGGCGTTTCCACCGTCGTTGTGGTCAGATCTATGAAGAAAGTTCGAACTTTATTCGTTCACTCCGAAAATCCCATCTATTGCCAATTGCGAGCATTACTCATGGTGAATTCCTTTGTATTTTTGTTCTGATTGATAGGAGCACGACGCAAATCACTTTTGTAGCGCATGCTATAGAACGCTACCCATGGCAGTCTTCGCGGGGTGACCAGTTTTGCCCTTGAGTGCCAGAGGTCAGACCACACCCCCTCGCACAAGCGCCCGCTCGCACCAACGGCTGGTAATGGAGTGAGATAGGCGGCAGGGAGGAGTTACGAGAGGAGGGAAAGGAGACGTGCGAGGGACCCGTGCGTGGGACGTGGAGGAGGAAGCCGAAGAGGCCGCCGTGATAAGCGCGCGGCACGAAGGAAGGCCACGAGCGGCGTTGAACCGTGTGCGATAGAGGAAGACGAACATCCATCTGTGGGTTGTCATTTTGCGGCGAGGCTAAGACAATGCCGTGAGGCAAAAACAGGGCAACAACGCTACTGTGGCGTACAGCTTCGCTACATTCAAGTCTTACGCATTAGTTTGATCTTCCTTTTCTTTAATACTTGTGCCTCAAAAACGTAGTTTTTACAGTAACACCTACTCAATTCACGTGTTCAAAAGCGAGTTTTTAGTATCTCCACTGTCCCAGCCTTCAGGGCAGCGATCTTCCTTGCTACTTTTTCAGATTCGTCTTCACAATGGCATGGCGGCGATCCGTAACTGGCTGAAGCGCTAACACAACGTCAATTACCCGGAATATAAGTACTTAAGTCATTTGAGGCTTCACAATTCTGGTTGAATGCTGATACCTAGAGTACCGTTTGGGTTGGAGGTAGTGTCAAACGGCTCTGCTCTTCTTGACACACTCGCTCCCGCTTGCGTTTGCGTCCCAGATTGCAGTATCATCTGTAAAACCAGTTTATCTGTTATGCTTTCACTAACAAAATGGCGCCCTGCATCTATGAAAGCCATTTTATTTGATGAATTTCCCTGGTTTCGCAGTGCTAATCGCTCCGTGCCCCAGGCACGTTACGTTCTCATTATTTTTGGCTCAAAAAACTCCTTTTCTCCAAATTCACGCATCAGATTCACATTTTCACGCCAGGATTGCCAGCAGTACCAATGTCACAGAGTCCACCTCACCATCTCTAGCAGTAAAAAATTCTGCATCACAACCTTTCTCCGTAGTTTTTTTAAGCAATGGGGTGTCGGTTCAGGTGACGTGGCGTGTGGCACAAGCACCGTGTGAGTCGCTTCAGAAATTTCCTATATTTCAGGCTACAGAATTGACTTCTGGATGAATGCAGAGCAGAGACCTAGAGTACCATTTGGTGCACCTGTATATTTCAACAGCACTGTGATTTTATGTTGGTTCTGTGGCGAAGGCTTGCCCGTGTGGAGTACCCGCCGTCGTTTTTTCTGAACTGTAAACAAAGTTTCCGCTTACATGCTTCAATTCCGGAAATGGTGTCTTGTATCGGCGGAAGACATTTTTTTCTAATCATTTGTTTGGTTTTGTCGGTTTGATTTGGTGCGACCAGCCACGCAAGTTACTTTGTTACTAATTGTGTCTGAAAATGCTTAGTTTTAGCAATATCCTGTTTCGGATTCTCATATTCTTCCAGGATTGTTCGCCCCACCACTCTCACAGGGCCCACGGCCACATCTGTAGGGAAAGTGAGACTGCGCGCTTCTGCTTTTCCACATCATTTTTTCACAATGGTGGGGCTGGGCTGCTGATGATGTGTACGGAGAAACACTTTTAAAATACCTGACGTATCAAAAATACTAATAATTCTGCCCAGAGATTTCAATTCGGGTATATGGGGATACCTAGCGTGCCTTTTGGGACCGAGGTGTTGTTGAGCATCCCGGTGGGTTTATGTTCTCCCCTAGAGACGCTCGTCCACTCTAGCATTTCCGTAGTAGCAATCACATCAGTAAGAAAAGTTCAGGTGTTCAACTTTCACTATAAAATGACGTTGACTATCTATGGAATAAATTCTTGGTGAATTTCATAGTTTTCGCAGTGCTAATCGGGCGAGGCTCACGGAAATTACATTGTTACTAATTATGAATCAATACGCTTAGTTTCTGGAAAAGCATGTATTCGATTCACATTGTCTCAAGCGAGTACAAAACACCCGTCCGACAGCATCAACAGCAGCATCGGTACGGGAGCAAGTATGTGCGCAAGACTTTTGCCACAACTTGTTTTACAATGGGATACTGGCACTGCTGAAGTGTAGAAGCACAAACACATTATGGGGCGGAAGTAGTGTGAAATGGCTCAGATGTTTTGGACACACTCGGCCACGCTGGCGTCTCCACCCTAATTGTATTCACATCTTTAAAGAAAGTTTCTGCTGTTATAGTTACACTCGGAAAAGGGCGTCTAGCGTCTGCGAAAGAAATTGCATGTGATGCATTCTTTTCTTTTCTCAGCGGTAATCCCTTCGAGCTTCACAGAAGGTAATTTCTCACGCTTTGTGCCTCAAAACATTGTTTCTACAAAAGAACGTATCGGATTCACATTTCACCTTGTCTCAAAAAGCAGTGTAAGAAATGTCATTATCAGGGCATCAACTGCGGCATTCAAAGGAGGAGCATATCTGTGTGCTCGTTTTTTTCACATACTTTTTCACATTATTGTGCTGGGGCTGGCGATCTGATTTAGGTGCAACGACAAAGTGAACTATCCCCGCGTTGCATAAGTCAGGATATGTCCGGCTATAGTATTATGGTTGAATGATGATACATAGCATACCATTTGGGGCGGAAGTAGTGTCAAACGGTTCTGCTGCTTCAACTTCTCTTCCAGAAACGCTCTTCCACTCTGGTGTTTCTGCCATACTTGTAGTGGCATCTGTAACAAAAATTTTAGCTTTTATGCTTTCACTCACAAGACGGGTTCCGGTATCTGTGAACGAAATTGTTCTTGCTGCATTCCTTTTTATTCTCGGGGTTATTCGCTTCGAGCGTCGCGAATGTTACTTTCTGAGTTTTGGTGCCTTAAAAACCTATTTCTGTCAACCCACGTATAAGAATCCCTTTGTCACAAGCGGAGGACAAGCAGCACCAGTTTCGAAGCGTCGACAGCAGCATGCATAGGGGCGGTTATGCTATGTTTTGCTCCTTTCCATAGTCATTTTTGTAATGTGTGGGTGGAGATCGTGATGTGGTGCGAGGCGCAAACCAATATGAAATACCCCTACGTGTCAGCGGTCCAGGCACTTCAGGATACAGAATTGAATTCTCATTGAATGCTTATGGAGCGCATACCTTTAGATGTGAAAGTAGTCTCAAAGGGCTCGGCAGTTAAATGTTCTTTCCTGGACATGTTCATCACCTCTGGTGTTTCCGCCATCATAGTAGTCGTATTTATAAGGACAGTTTCAACTGTTGTTCGTCCACTGAGGAAATCGCATCTAGTATCAACGGAAAGCATTGCCTCTTCTTGGGTTCCTTCGTTTTTGTTTTAATTCATACGACCACCACCCCAGTTACTTTTTTACTAATTGTTCTTTAAAAGTTAGTTTTTGCAAAATTACCTATCAAGTTTAAATTGTTAGAAGAGGATTCGAAGTGTCTCCACTGTGACAGTCTCAAATGCAGCACCTATTTGTGCAGTCATCATCCGTCAGCGATCGTTGGCGCAACGATCGTCTTTTTGACATGCTTCTTCTCAATGGTATGGCGGCGATGCTGGCGTTGCGGAAGTGCACACACAAAGTGAAGTATTGCGGCGTATGATTAGTCAGGATGTTTGCGGCTACAATATTCTGGTTGAATGCTGATACCTAGCGTACCTTTTGGGGTGGAGTTAGTGTGAAACATCTCTGCTCTTGATAAACTCGCCCACGCTGGCGTTTCCGCCCCAGTGGCAGTATTATCTGTAGAAACAGTTTTAGCTGTTATGCCTTCACTCAGGAAATGGCGTCTCGCGTCTGCAAAAGCAATTGTATTTGATGAATTCCTTTGTGTTCCCAGTGCTAATCGCTCAGTGCCTCACGCACGTTACTTTCTATATATTTGTGCCTCAAATAACTCATTTTCGGCAAAATCTCGTATCAGATTCACATTTTCACGTCAGTATTGTCAGCAACACCATTCTCACAGAGTCCACCTCACCTTTTGTAGCGGTAGAAATTCCGCCTCACAACCTTTCCCCGTATTTTTTAAGCAATGGGGTGTCAGGGTCAGGTGACGTGACGCAGGGCACATGCGCCGTGTGAGTTGCTTCAGGAATTACTTATATTTCAGGCTACCGAATTGACTCCTGGTTGAATGCACAGCAGATACCTAGCGTACCATTTGGTGAACCAGTAGTTTTAATCAGCACTCTGATCTATGTTTTATTTATTTACAGATACCTCAAAGACCCCAATGGGTGGGGTTTTACATCAGGGGTGGTGGCGCACCCACTAGCAAAGGCTTGTGGGTGCTGTTTCCGCCTTCGTTTTTTCCAAAGAATAAACAAAGTTTCTGCTTATATGCATCAATTCTGGAAATGGTGTCTCGTATCGGCGGAAGACATTTTTCCTTATGATTTGTTTGGTTTTCTCAGTTTTATTTGGTGCGACCTTCACGCAAGTTACTTTGTTACTGATTGTGTCTCGAAATGCTTAGTTTTAGCAATATCCTGTTTCATATTCGCCTTTTCTAATCAGGATTGTACGCCACAGCACTCTCACATGGCCCACGGCAGCACCTGTAGGGACAGCGAGACTGCGCGCTTCTGCTTTTCCCCGTCCTTTTTTCACAATTTTGTGGCCTCGCTGCAGATGATATGCACAGAAAAACATATTTAAAAATACCTGACGTTTTAAAAATACCAATATTTGTGCAGAGAGAATTGAAATGTGGTCATATACGGATAACTAGCGTGCCTTTTGGGACCGAGGTGTTGTGGAACATCTCGGTGGGTTTGTGTTCTCCCCTGGAGATGCTCGTCCACTCTAGAATTTCCATAGTCATTGTAATGTCATCAGTAAGAAAAGTTCCGCTGTTGTGCTTCCAATCAAGAAATGACGTTTACTATCTCTGAAAGAAATTTTTCTTGGAGAATGTCGATATTTTTCGCAGTGCTAATCGGTGTGAGGTTCACAGCAAATTCATTGTTACTAATTATGGATCAATAAGCTTAGTTTCTGGAAAAGCATGTATTCGACTACCATTGCCTGAAGCGAGTACGAAACACCCCTCTCACAGCATCAACAGCAGCATCGGCAGGGGAGCAAGTATGTGTGCCAGACTTTTGCCACAAGTTTTTCACAATGGGTTACCGGCACTGCTGAGATGCGGAAGCACAAGCACATTATGAAATAGCCCCAGATATGAGAAGGGCGGATATTTCAGTGTACAGAATTCAGGAAGAGCGCTCATACCTTGCGGACCTTGTGGGCGGAATTAGTGTGAAACGGCTGAGCTCTTGACACACTCGCCGAGGCTGGCGTTTCCACCCTAATTGTAGTCTCATCTGAAAAGAAAGGGACTGCTGTTATGGCTTGTCTCCGAAACTGTCATTTGAAAGAAATTGCGTTTGATAAATTTGTTTTTCTCACGGGTAATCACTGTGATGTTCAGAGAAATTACTTTTGTATTCTTTGTGCCCAAAAACTTAGTTTCTGCAAAAGCACGTATGGGATTCACAATGTCTCTAGAGGAGTGTTAGAAACGCCGTTATCACAGTGTCCACTGCAGCATTGGAAGGAGCAGCATATGCGTGGGCTACTTTGTTTCTTATCATTTTTAACTATGGCTGGTGACACTGCCGTGGGTCTTAAGTGCAAACACAATGTGAAACATCTCGGCGTAGGTTAAGTCAGGATATTTACGCTACAGTATTATAGTAAATGCTGATACCTAGCGTACCTTTTGGCATGGAAGTGGTGTCAAACAGCTCTGCTGTTTTAAATTCTCTTCCGGGCGCACTCGTAGACTCTGTTGTTTCCGCCATACTTATTGTGTTACCTGTAACGAAAGTTTTAGCGGTTACTCTTTCACTCCCAAAATGGGTTCCATTTAATGCGGGAGAAATTGTTCTTGTTGCAATGCTTTGTTTTTTTGTGTTAATTGCTGTGAGCGTCGCGATTGTTACTTTCTGACGTTTTGGGCCTGAAAAACGTCGTTTCTGCAAACACACACATCGGAATCATTTGTTAGAAGCGGAGTGTAAGCAACATCGCTTTCATAGCATCCACTGCAGCATGAAAATGATCCCAATTCTGCCGCCTACTCTTTTCCACATCACTTTTTGCAAGCTGGGGTGGCGGAGCCGTGATGTGGTGTGGGCCGCAAAGCCAATGTGAAATACCCCGACGTATCAGAATTTTGTGCACCTCTTGCAGAATTGAATTCTAGTTGAATAATGAAAGGAAGTTTACCTTTACTGGCGAAAGTACTCTCAAACTCTTCGTCTGTTTTATGTTCTCTTCTGGACAAGCTCATGCGCTCTGGTGTTTCCGCCGTTGTTGTAGTCAGATCTATAAGAAGAATTTCAACTGTTATTCGTCCACTCAGGAAACGCATGTAGTATCAATGGGGAGCAGTGCTCCTCATGGATTACTTTGTTTTTTTGTTCTAATTGATACGAGAACCACGGAAGTTACTTTCTTCCACAAAAAAGTAATTCCTGCATAAGCACCTACAAATTTGTATTGTCAAAGTAGGTTTTTAGTATCTCCACTGTCCTAGCCTTCAAGGCAGCAACTGTAGGGGCAGCGATCACCGTGCCACTTTTTCACATCCTTCTTCACAATGGCATAGCAGAGAGGCGGACTTGGCGTACAAGTGAACACAATTTCAAATACTTCGGAGTGTGTTTGTTTAGGCAATTTACAGCTCCAAAATTCTGCTTCAATGCTGACACTTAGCATACCTTTTGGGCCGGAGGTACTGTCATACTGTTCTGCTCTTCTTGACACACTGGCCCCCGCTGGCGTTCCCGCCCTAGTTGTAGCATCATCTGTAAATACAGTTCCAGCTGGTATGCTTTAATTCAGAAAATGGCGTCCAGTAACTGCGAAAGCAACTGTATTTGATGCATTCCTTATTGGTGTAGTCCTAATGCTGCTTGCATCACGTAAGTTACGTTCTCACTATTTGTACCTCAAACACCTCATTTTCTGCAAAATCACGTCTCAAATTCACATATTGAAGTCAGGATTGTCAGCAACATCACTCTCACAGAGTCTGCCTCACCATCTCTAGCGGGAGCGATTCTGAGTCACACACTTTCTCCACATTTTTAGGCAATGTGATGTCGGGTCGGGTAACCAGGCGGGGCGCACAAGCGCAATGTGAAATGCTTCCGCAATCCCGGATATTTCAGGCTACCGAATTGAGTTATGGTTGAATGAAGAACACATAATTAGCATACCATTTGGTGCAGCAGTAGAGCGGCACTGCTCTGATTTTTTGTTAACTGCGGAAAGGCTTGTCCGTGTTCTGTTCCCGCCTTCCTTTTTTCTGAACAGTAAACAAAGTTTCCGCTGTTATGCTTACACTCTGGAAATGGTGTCTTGTAATGGCGGAAGACATTTTTCTTATTGATTTATTTTGTTTTCTCCGTTGTATTTGATGCGACCGTCACGCAAGTTACTATGTTAGTTATATTGTTCGCCACACCAATCTCACAGGGCGCGTGGCCACATCTGCAGGTACCGAAAGACTGCGTTCTGAAAGCTTTTCACATCTGTCTTTCACAATGGTGTGGCTGCGCTGCTGATGATGTCCACGAAGAAACACATTTAAAAATACCCGTAGTATCAAAAATACGGAATGTTCTGTCTAGGGAATAAATTTCTGGTTATATGCGTAAAACTAGCGTGACTTTTGGGACGGTGGTGTTCTTAAACATCTCGATTGGTTTCTGTTCTCTTCTGGAAACGCTCGCCTGCTCTAGCATTTCCGTAGCCGTAATCCCATCAGTAAGAAAAGTTTCGACGATGTGCTTCCATAATGACATACAATATCTGCGGAAGAAATTATTCCTGGTGAATTTCTTGGTTTTCGCAGTGCTAATCGGTGTGAGGTTCACACAGATTTTCATCTTAATAATCACGGCTCAATAAATTAAGTTTCTGCCAACATATGTATTCGATTCACATGGTCTTATGCAGAGTACAAAACACCCCTCTCACAGTATCAACAGCATCATCAGTAAAGGAGCAAGTATGTGCGCACGACTTTTTCCACGCCTTTTTCGCTTGCGGTGTGACGGAGGAACTGCTGACGTGCGGAAGCACAAAGACATTATGAAGTAGCCACGCATATGAGAAGGGCAGATATGGCCGTTAACAGAATTCAGGTGGAGCACTCGTACCTTGTGTATCTTTTGGGGCCGAAGTAATGTGAAATGGCTCAGCTCTTCCGGAGTCTCTCGTCCACGATGGCGTTTCCACCCTACTTCTAGTCTCATCTGCAAAGAAATTTGCGCTGTTATGGTTCCACTCTGAAAATGGCGTCCAGGGTCTGCAAAAGAAATTGTACTTTATGCAATCCTGCGTTTTCTCAGCGGTAATCTCGAGCGCGAAAGAGTTACTTTCTCACTCTTTTTGCTTCAAAACTTAGTTTCTCAAAAACATATATCGGATTCAATTGCCTCAAGAGGAGTCTAAGAAATGCCATGATCACCGCGTCAGAGCAGCATCGGAAGGAGCAGCTTATCTGTGTGCTACTTTTTTTCACATCATTTTTCACAATTGTATGGTGACACTGCGATGGCGTTTACGCGCAAGCACAATATGAAATATCACCGCGTAGAATATTTCAGGATATTTAATGTTCAATGCTGATACCTAGCAAACCTCTTGAGGCGGAATTAGTGTCAAACAGCTTTGCTGTTTGAACTTCTCTTCTGGACACGGTCGTCAACTGTGCTGTTTCCACACTACTTGTAGTGTGATCTGTAACGAAAGTTTTAGCTGTTATGCTTTTACTTAAAGAACGGGTTCCATTATCTGTGGAAGAAATTGCTCTTCTTGCATTCCTTTGTTTCCTTTGTGTTATGTTCTGCGAGCATCTCTAATGTTACATTCTTAATGTTACTGCTTCAAACACCTATTTCTGCAAACGCGCGTATAAGAATAACTTAGTCACAAGTGGAGGACAAGCAACATCACTTTCAAACCGTCGACTGCAGCGTGCATAGGGGCGGGGATTCTACGTTCTACTCATTTCCACATTCATTATTGTAATGTGGGTGCGCAGCTGGTCATGTGGTTTGGGGCGGAAACCCAATATAAATACCCCAATGTATCAGAAGTCCAAGGACTTCTGGATACGGGATTGACTTCTGCTTCAATGCTGATATGAGGGCGTACATTTAGGGGCAAAAGTAGTCTCAAACGGCTCGGCTGTTATATGTTCTTTTCTGGACACGCTCTTCCGCTCTGGTGTTTGCGCCTTCGTTGTAGTCAGATCTATAAGGAGAGTTTCAACAGTTAGTCGTCCACTCAGGAAATCGCATCTAGTATCAATAGCGAGCATTCTCTTCATGGATTCCTTTCTAGTTTTTTTCTTATTTACACGAGCACCACGCAAGTTACTTTTTACTAATTGAGACTCAAAAATTGCAGTTTTCTGCAAAAGCCCAATCAAGTTCAAATTGTCAAAAAAGGATTTTAAGGAAATCTCCACTGTCCCAGTCTCAAGCAGCACCTGTTGGGGCAGCGATCGTCCGTGCAACTCTGTTCACATTCCTTCTTCACAACGGTATGGCGGCGATTCTGAAGTCGCGGAAGCGCACACACAAATTGAAATACCGCGGCGTGTGATTATACATGATATTTGTGGCTACAGAATTCTGATTGAATGCTGACTCCTAACGTACCTTTCGGGGTGAAGGTAGTGTCAAAGCGCTCTGGTCTTCTGGACACACTCGCCGACGGTGGAGTTTCCGCCCCAGTTGCAGTATGATCTGTAAAAACAGTTTTAGCTGTTATACTTCCATTTAGAAAATGGCGTTTCGTATCTTCGAAACAATTGTATTTGAGGAATTCCTTTGTTCTCTCAGTGCTAATCTCTCCGTGCATCGCCCAAGTTACTTTCTCACAATTTGTGCCTGAAATAACTCATTTTGTGCAAACTAACTATTCAGATTAACATTTTCCCCTTAGCATTGCCAGAAACACCATCCTCACAGTCCACCTCACCATCTGTACCACGAAGAAGGCTGCGTCACACCCTTTCTTTGCATTTTTTGAAGCAATGGGGTGTCGGGGTCTGGTGACGTGGCGCAGGGCACATGCGCAATGTGAAATGCTTCTGGAATTCCGGATTTTTCATTCTACCTAATTGTCTTCTGGTTCAGTTGAGAGCAGGTACCTAGCCTACAATTTGGTACACCAGTAGTGTTAAAGTGCTGTGTGATTTTATGTGATAGGCGGGAGAGTCTTGTAGGTGTGGTGTTGCCGCCCTCATTTTTTCCGAGCTGTAAACAAAATTTCAGCTGTTATGCTTGCACTCCGAAAAATGGGTCTTGAATCCTCGGAACAAAGTTTTCGTGATGATTTATTTGGTTTCATGTGTTTTATTTGGTGCGACCGTCACGCTAGTTACTTTGTTTACAAAAATAGCTAGTATAGTCATATGTTAGCCACACCAACTCTCACAGGGCGCGTGGCCGCATCTGCAGGTACCGAAAGACTGCGCGCTGAAAGCTTTTCACATCAGTCTTTCAAAATCGCGTGGCTGCGCTGCTGATGATGTCCAGAAAGAAACACATTTAAAAACACCCGTAGTATCAAAAATACTGAATGTTCTGTCTAGAGAATAATATTGAATTCTGGTTATATGCGTATAACTACCGTGACTTTTGGAACGGTTGTGTTCTTAAACATCTCGATTGATTTCTGTTCTCTCCTGGAAACGCTCGTCTGCTCTAGCATTTCCGTAGTCGTAATCTCATCAGTAAGAAAAGTTCAGCTGATGTGCTTCCACTTAAGTAATGACGTACACTATCTGTGGAAGAAATTATTCCTGGTGAATTTCGTTGCTTTCGTAGGGCTAATCGGTGTGAGGCTCACAGATTTTCATCTTAATATTCATGGCTCAATAAATTAGGTTTCTGCCAACACATGTATTCGATTCGCATGGTCTCATGCAGAGTACAAAACACCCCTCTCACAGTATCAACAGCATCATCAGTAAAGGAGCAAGTATGTGCGCACGACTTTTTCCACGCCTTTTTCGCTTGCGGTGTGACGGAGGAACTGCTGACGTGCGGAAGCACAAAGACATTATGAAGAGCCACTGCATATGAAGAAGGGACAGATAATTTGGCCGTGTAACAGAATTCAGGTGGAGCACTCGATACCTTGTGTATCTTTTGGAGGCCGGAAGTAAGTGTGAAATGGCTCAGCTCTCTCCGGAGTCTCTCGTCCACGATGGCGTTTCCACCCTACTTCTAGTCTCATCTGGTAAAGATAATTGGCACTGTTATGGTTCCACTCCGAAAATGGCGTCAGAGTCTTCGAAAGAAATTGTGCTTTATGCATTCCTGCGTTTTCTCAGCAGTAATTTCTGCGAGCGCGAAGAAGTTCTTTTTCACTCTTTGTTCCTGAAAACTTAGTTTCTACGAAAGCACGTGTCCGATTCGCATTGTCTCAAGAGGTGTGTAAGAAACGCAATTATTACCACGCCCACTGCGGCATTACAAGGAGGAACATATCTGTGAGCTACTTTTTTTCACATGATTTTTCACAATTGGGTGGTGGCGCTACCGATGTGGTTTAAGTGCAAACACAATGTCAAATGTCCCAGCGTAATATAGGTCATATTTCCGGCTGCAGTATTCTTGCTGAATGCTGATACCTAGCGTACCTTTTGGGGCAGAAGTACTGTCCAAGAGCTCTGGTGTTTTAACTTCTATTCTGAACACGCTCGTCCACTCTGTTGTTTCTGCCCTACCTGTATTGTGATCTGTAACGAAAGTTTTAGCTGATAAGCTTTTACTTACAAAGTTGGTTCCGTTATCTGTGGAAGAAGTTGTTCTTGTTGCATTCCTTTATTTTCTTTGTGTTCTTTGCTGCCAGCATCCGGAATTTTACATTCTAAATGTTACTGCCTCAAAAGCCCAGTTCTCCAAACGCACTTAGTCAGAAGCGGAAGACAAGCAACATCACTTTCAAAGCGGCACTGCCAAAATCCGTAGGGCGGCGGATTCTATGTTCTACTCCCTTTCCGCTTCATTCTTAGTAATTGAATGCGGACGAGCAGCAGATGTGGCATGGGGCGCAAACTCAATGCTATATATCCCGGCGCATTAGAAGTCCAGGCAGTTCTGGATACAGAATTCAATTCGGCTTGAATGCTGATATGTAGGGTACCTTTTGGGGTGAAACTAATCTCGAACGGCTCGGAGGTTTTATGTTCTTTTCTGGACACGCTCTTCCGCTCCGGTGTTTCCGCCTTCGATGTAGTCAGATCTATAAGGAGAGTTTCAACTGTTATTCGTCCACTCCGATAATCGCTTCTAGTATCAATAGCGAGCATTGCTTTTGATGGATTCTTTCTATTTTTGTTCTGATTGACACAAGCACCACGCAAGTTACTTTTTTACAAAACATTCCTCAAAAAGTTAGTTTCTTTAAAATCACCTATCAGTTCAGATGGTCAAAAGGGGATTTTAAGTATCTCCACTGCCCCATTCTCCTAAGGTAGCACCTGCTGGGGCAGCGATCGTCTATATTACTCTTTTTCACATCCTTCTTCATAATGGAATGGCGGTGATGTGGACGTCACGGAAGCGCACACACAAATTGAAATATCGCGGTGTGTGATTATACACGATATTTGCGGCTACAGAATTCTGATTGAATGCTGATTCCTAACGTACCTTTCGGGGTGGAGGTAGTGTGAAAGTGGTCTGGTCTTCTGGACACACTCTCCCACGCTGGCGTTTCTGCGCCAGTTGCAGTATCATCTATAAAAACAGTTTTAGCTGTTATTCTATCACAAAGAAAATGGCGTTTGGTGGCTTCGAAAGCAATTGTATTTGATGAATTCCCTTGTTTTCTGAGTGCTAATCGCTCCGTGCGTTCACCAAGTTACTTTCTTACTGTTGGTGCCTCAAGTAACTCATTGTCTGAAAAATAACGAATCAGATTAACATTTTTCCGTCAGGATTCTCAACAACACCATCCTCAGAGAGTCCACCTCAAAATCTGTAGCGGCAGCAATTCTGCGTAACACCCTTTCTCCACATTTTTTTAAAGCAATGGGGTGTCGGGTCTGGTGACGTGGGGCGGGGCACAAGCGGACTTCGAAATGCTTCATGAATTCAGGATATTTAAGGCTTACAAATTGACTTTTGGTTGAATGCAGAGCAGATACCTATCGTGTCATTTGGTGCACCAGCAGTTCTAAACTGCTCTGTCATTTTATGTTATCTGCGAGAAAGGCTTCTCCGTGTGGTATTTCCGCCGTCGTTTCGTCCGAACTGTAAACAAAGTTTCCGCTATTATGCTTCCACTCCGGAACTGGTGTCTTGAATCGCAGGGAGACATTTTTCCTAATTACTTTTTTGTTTTCTCAGTTCCATTTGATGCGACCATCAAGCAAGTAACTTTTTAAGTAAATTGTTCTTTAAAAAGCTTTGTTTTACTAATATCACGTTTCAGATTCACATTTTCTAGTCATGATTGTTCGCCACACCACTCTCACAGGGCCCACGGCCGCATATGTAGGTTCAGCATATCTGCGCACTGCTTTTCCGCATCCTTTTTTCTCAAAGATGTAGCTGGGCTGCTGATGATGTGTACGGAGAAACACATTTCAAAATACCCGACGTATCAAAAATACCAATAATACTGCCTGGAAAACTGAATTCTGGCGATATTCGGATAACTAGCGTGCCTTCTCGGACGATGGGGTTGTAAAACTTCAACGTTTCTTTATGTTCTTCCCTGGAGACGCTCGTCCACTCAAGCGTTTTCGTAATCGTTGTAATCTCACCAGTAAGAAAATTTCAGCTGATGTGCTTCCACACAAGTAATGACGTACACTATTTGTGGAAGAAATTATTCTTGGTGAATTTCGTTGTTTTCGCAGTGCTTCATTATTCCATTCAAATTAAAAACTTCAACTTACATTCTTCAGAATTATGGCTCAATAAGCTCAGCTTCTGGAAAAGCATGTCTTGGATTCACATTGTCTTTAAGCGGAGTACAAAACACCCCTCTCACAACAGCAACAGCAGCGTCCGTAGGGGAGCAAGTCTGTCCACAAGACTTTCTACACAGCCTTTTCATAATGAGATTGTTTCACCGTTGACTTGCGGAAGCACAAACACATTATGAAATAGTCGCACATATGAGAAGGCGGGATATTTCCGTGTACAGAATTCAGGTTGAACACTGATACCTTGGGTACCTTTTGTGGTGGAGGAAGTGTCAAACGGCTCAGCTTCGGCTCTTCTTATCACGCTCTCACACGGTGGCGTTTCCAGCCTAATTGTAGTCCCATCTGTAAAGGAAGTTTCTGTTGTTATGGTTTCATTCCAAAAATGGCATCCCTTTCATTCAGAAAATGGCGTCCAGTGTCTGCGAAAGAAATTGTATTTGTGGCGAAAGCGCACTTCGGATTCACATTTTCACGTCAGGATGGTCAGGCACTCTTCAATCACAGATTACACCTCAGCATCTGCAGTCGAATCCATTCTGATTCACACCGTTTTTCCACCTTTTTATAGCAATGTGATGTTGGGTCTGGTGGTGTGGCGGGGGGCACAAGCGCAGCATGAAATGCTTCATGTACCTGAAATAGGGATATTTCAGTCTACGGTATTGAATGCTGGTTGAATGCTGAAACCTACCATAGCTTCGGTACAGCGGTATTGTTAAACTGGACTGTGATTTTAGGTTCAATGCTAGACAGGCTTCGATGTGTGGTGTTCCCGCTCTCGTTTTTTCTTAAATGTAAACAGTTTCCGCTTTTGTGCCCCCCTTTCGTAAATGGGGCCCAGAATTGGTGGCTGGCATTTTTACTAGTGATTTCTTTGGCTTTCTCAGTTCTATTTGATGCGACCGTAACGCAAGTTCCTTTGTTACGAATTCTGCCTCAAAATTCTTAGTTTTGGGAAAATCAAGTTTACGATTTCCATCATCTAGTAATGATTGTTAGCCGCACCACTCTTACAAGGCCCCCTGCAGCATCAGAAGGGACAGCAGGTAGGCCCGCTACTGTTTTTCCACATTCTTTTTTCACAAAGGTGTAGATGTGGTGCAGGGAAAACACATGTATATGCAACCGGCACATAAAAATACCAATATTTGTGCCAAGTGATTTGAATTCCGGTTATATGCGGATAACTATCGTACCGTTTGAGGCCGTGGTAGTGCTAAGCATCTGCGCTTATTATGTTTTGTACCGGGTACGCTCGTCCACACTGGCGTTTCCGCCCTCGTTGTAACCTTATCAGTATGAAAAGTTTCAGCTGTTGTGCTTTCACTCAAGAAATGACGTTCACTCTCTGTGGAGGTAATTGTTCTTGATGACTTCTGTTGTTTTCTCAGTGCTCATCGATGTGTAGCTCGCGCATGTTACATTTTTACTTAACTGTGGCTGAACGGGCTTAGTTTCTGCAAAAGCACATATTCGATTCATATTGTCTCAAGCAGAGTGTGCAAAACACCCCACTCACAGCGTCAACAGCAGCATTGGTAGGTGAGCAAATATGTGTGCTAGGCTTTTTCACATCCTTTATCACAATGTGATCGCGGCACTATTGGCGTGGGGAAGCACAAACACAATATAACATACCCCCGCGTTTGATAGGTCCGGATTTTTCCGTGTACGGATTTTCAGGTTGAGTGCTGACACCTAGAGCACCTTTTGGGGGAAGGTGGTGTCAAACTATGACGCCATTTTGTTTCCTTTTTGGACACACCCACCACTCTTTTTTATGGACAGACTCGCTCACGCTCCAGTGTTTTATCACTTTGAACTCTGCGACCATCACACCAGTTAATCATATCTAATGGTGCTTCATAATACAAATTTTCCACGAAGGCACATATCAGAATCACATTTTACAACCGAAATGTTTTCAACACCCCTCTCACACTGCCCACAGGGGCCCCAAATTTGCACACTGCTTTTTTACAGGCTTTTTAATAATTGGGCATTGGACACCTGATGTAGTGCAGGGACAAACATATTGTTACGAGGCAGATGTGAATAAGCAATCTATTTACAGATATTTACAGCTGAAAGCCAAGAGACCAAGGCCAAGGCATCCAATGCAGCTCGTGCCAGTCCGTTTCTTGATCTCTTCCTCGTCTTTCTGCTTCCCGTGCGCGCCCACTGATGAGGCAAGTGCCCTTATTTGAAGTGTACGATGGGTTGACCACCAGGTGATCCAGTCCAATGCTATGTGAAATTTTTCAGGAGTTACGTAGCATGACCCCCTCCGGCGAGGTGAGCAATCTCGGTGCACATTTGAAATTAGGTTCAGGAAGCAGGTGGGGCCACTGAGAATTACGGCTTGACGACGTGGACTAGTTGAGCTGCTCTGAGGAGGAAAAAACATTTCGTACGGTGTGACCACTTAATGCTATTGGCAGCAGTTTTTCCAGTCCAATTCGGCGGCATGGGGTTGACAAGGACCAAGGAGCCGGGCGTAAAATGGGCGGTGCGATGTTGCTGGTCATAGCGGTGCTTCTGAGGACTGGG
The DNA here is from genome assembly GCA_013339765.2 of Haemaphysalis longicornis. Lineage (NCBI taxonomy): Eukaryota > Metazoa > Arthropoda > Arachnida > Ixodida > Ixodidae > Haemaphysalis > Haemaphysalis longicornis. The sequence continues at coordinate 83,185,035 of CM023457.1, read as the reverse complement.
AAGCCGAGAGATTTTGAGCGAATCACGAGCATATTCTGTAGCCAGAGGTGTCGCATAGGGTATCCAATGGAATAGTGGGTTCACGGTCGTAGAGATGTAAAATAGCCGGCGGTGTCAGGGACATTATACGCGAACGTAACATTAGGCAAAGTGACGTTGATCCGCCACATTGCGAGCATGTCGGTGATGTCAGAATAAGCAATAGCTATTCGTACAGGAAGTACCGGCCATTGACGAGGAGCACACGCGTGCAAGGCACAACTGGAGGGAAGGGCACGCGTAATAGCGTAGCGGGTGGCGTAATCGGTCGCGACCAATCCAGCATCCTGAATGGGATGCAGCTCGTGCCAGTCAGTTTCTAGGCGATGTCTTCCTCATCTTTCTACTTGCCGTGCGTGCCCACTGACCGCAATGGTTGGTTGCAGCGCTGACGGCGTGGTCGACCGCAATGGTTGGTTGCGGCGCTCGTGGGCGGTGTTCATAAAGTCAGATAGTGCAAGGACGCAAGAATCGATGTCGTGGTCAGCTGTCAGGTTGGTCGACTGCTTGACGGGAGAGGCAGTCGGCGTTGCTGTGGAGCATGCCAGATTTGTAGGCCACGGAGTAGTAATACTCCTGAAGGCGCAAAGCCCAGTGACCAAGACGGCCTGTAGGATCTTTCAAGGAAGCCAGCCAGCATAGGTCATGGTGGTCTGATACCGCGGAAAAAGGCCGTCCGTATATATATGGGCGAAATTATTTCCAGGCCCATACAAGAGCCAGGTATTCATGTTCGGTGATTGAATAGTTCCGCTCAGAAGGTGATAAAAGGCGAATGGCATACGCTATTACTCGTTCAAGGCCGTCGTGCTTCTGAACCAGTATAGCACCTATGCCGTGGCCACTCGCGTCTGTGTGGACTTCGGTAGGAGTGGAGCGGAACCTGACCTTTTTATTTTTTGTAATTGTTTCGCACAGCGTGGCAACACAACCTTTTTTTCTTTTACATTGCCTGCGCATATTACTCTTCCCTGCCGCTGATAGCACGTTACCGCTCGAGTCTTTTTGCTTGCGCAGTGGATAGGCTGCCGATTTCAAGGCGTAAATGGTCCGATTTCAATTCCGGGACCTGCTTTTGTTCTTCAGGCGCGTATTTTCAACACCTGTTCCTGGGCTTCTTCCCTGCTGGCCACTTCCTCACCCTTCTTGGCCTACCATTTTCACCCTCTCCACTTCGGCAATTTTTTTTCGGCAAGTTTTTTTGTAAAGCTCTACAGGGAAACTAAAATTTGAACAGTTCCGCTGTAAATTGAGTCGCTCAAGTTCGTGTGTTACAGGAACCAATACAGGAGCCTACTTGGTTCTAGCGTGGCACAAAAGTATGTTTCGTTTGCGCATATTTTTCGTTATTTCAGGTGGAAAAAGCAGGTTTCCTGTCTGTAATCGCTCAGGTCAGGAGCACGTTTTACGCGTGCATGTTTCCGCTGCTCTTGAATCCTCAAAAGCCAGGAAAGTGTGTGTAGATTTGAGCCACCGGCTCCTAGGAAACCCAGTTTTACCTTACGCGTGAGCTCACACAAACTACGGAAATAGCAATCCAAAATACTTGTCTTGGCAATGGGGCAGGTAATACTTGCCCCATTTTGTCCAGACAAGTTTTGAAGTCCAAACAAAAAGCCATTTGCGGTGAGGTACCCAACCAGGGTTCGGGAAGCGGTCCGAGTCAATGTTGAATGAACGAACAAAAAAAAAGCATAAGATGAGCTTAAGCACATCAATAAAAAAATCAGAGCAGCATTGCTGGGCTGTCATAGATGCATATATAGCATACTTGCATAGAATTTCTCATAGCGTGAAAAGGGCGGAAGCTAGCATAATTGTGAAGGTGGTATTTTTCACCACCCTAAAACTCGCAAAGGCACCGAAAAGTGAAATAAGGTTCAAATGACGCAGCGGACATGTACCACAAAGCATCCTAATAGTTTGTTGCCCAGGTAGGAAAAGTTGTATACACCGCCTTCCTGTTCTGCGGTGTGCATTACGTCAACCAAAGTTATCCATGATTTAATGTAAGACTGATTAAGCCCACCTACGACGTTTAGAAAATGTTAAGCGGTCATCTAGCCCTGCATTGCCGTTATTGCGATAGCAAAAGTCAGCCACTCCTAAACCTGAGTGCTTTGATCGAACAGCACGAAAAATATTTGAGCGGGAAATAATAAGGGACACCACACTAAAATTTAGGGGATCAATGCGGAAGCACCCCTTCAGTTTACCTCTTTCTTGGCGTTGAACTCCCACCCTGTTAATGAAAGATTGCTAGGGCGTAGGAGGGTTTGTAACTGGGCTAGTTGGTTCATTGCATGCAATGAACAGCGCAGGGACGGGACTAAGAGTAGAGGCGACAAACACGGGCGCTGACTGTTTATTTTTGGAAAGAAAGAGCATTTATACGGGTACAAAAATTAGCATGGTTATCAGAGAACGGATTCCAGAACGCGGTAGGGCATGACAAACAGGCAGGGAAGCTCTTATCCAGCATGCGCGCGAAGATACGGGCGAAACATGGGCTCCTCTTATCCGGCAAGATATGCGAGTTCCTTATCCAGCAAAGCCACCGACGGTGTGCTGACTCATGACGATCCTCTGCTGTGAATGAGGAATGCCTCGCATATTTCACGTGTGCGCTGGCCTCTATACCTTTTCAGGACACGGCAGGCTTCCAAATCAGGAATGCACGACTTGCAATGTTTTCACATGCTGGACAAGCATGCTGCCTGTCCCGGTTTTCAGCGAGTTGGCATGTTCGCGCAGCCTGTCATTGAGACATCGTCCCGTCTGGCCTATGTACGACTTTTTTACAAGACAGCGGTATTTCATAGACGACCCCTTCTTCGCATTGGACGAAGGGCGTGGCGTGACTCTTAGTGCAGTGCTTGCGTGCTTCCTCCTGGTTGACTCTCTTGCAAAGCCCTCCCAGCTTGTTAGGCGCTGAAAAAAGGAGATCCACACCAGAGCGGCCGACGATCTTCTTCAGGTTATGACTTACGCCGTGCGTGAAATATGTGTGAAATATACGTGAAATATCCGAAGAATTCCTCATTCACAGCAGAGGATCGTCATGCGTCAGCACACCGTCGGTGGCTTTGCATACCTTGCCGGATAAGAGGAGACCACTTTTCACCCATATCTTCGCACGCATGCTGGATAAGAGCTTCCCTGTCTGTTTGTCATACCTTACCGCGTTCTGTAATCCGTTCTCTCATAACCACGCTAATTTTTGTACCCGTATAAATGTTCTTTCTTTCCAAAAATAAACAGTTGTTAGTCAGCGCCCGTGTTTATCGCCTCTACTCTTAGTCCCGTCCCTGCGCTGTTAAATTTCAGGCTAGGGCGTGCTACGTTGCTCGTTTGAAAGTCAGGGTCGTCGTTACTAATTAGCTCGTGCGCAATCTGAGAATGGAAAAATCTCCGTACATATTGTACTTCTTGCTGCGAATGTCGGTTAGTTGTGCGCCCAACGTACAGCCTCCCAATTGTTTATTAATATACCGGGAGCGACGACCGACCGGCATGTCAGCGCCTTATCACGATGCTCAGCAGCGAAATAGGCAAGATTACGCACACGCGCTTAGGGATATCTGCTGTATGAGTGTCGTCTGCTACGCTGTTTTCTTTCGAGTTCTACACCCCCTGCCACCGCATCTGAATGACTTTGTGCCCCAAGCTGCTTAGCTACCTTTGGCGGTAGTAGAAACGGCCTTGCAAGATGAGAAAAACACCCTGGGGTGTGTTGCCCTGAGAAGAACAGCGGAGCAGACGACGCTCCCACAACAGATAGTTCTTTGCACGTGCGCGTACCCTCGCCTATTTTGCCGGTGAACACCGTGATAAAGCGCTGACATTCCGATCGGTCAGTCGCTCCCGCTATATTATTAAAACCTGGAAGCCTGTACAAGTGAAGTTCATTGTACCAATAACTTCGCTGGTAATACAATGACACTCTCAACGACATGGCCAATACAGTGATCTCTCATGTATTACGTGCTGAATTTGTGTTTCCTTCTATTTTTTTTTTTGCTTTTATTTTATAGCTTTCCTACAAAAACAGCTGGTCAATGCAATAAAAATCAATTTTTGGTCATCGCCGTGTTTCTGCCTTCTTCTCTTTTGGGTCATGTTGTTTGAGCAGTTTGTAAGTACAGTTATACTTTTCCGTTAGGGTGTGTTTATACGCTCCTAGTTATCGAGTTGATTGTTGCACAAGACACAAATTCAGACAAATTAAAAGCTTGGCACGTGACAACATTCTGTGCTTGTTTATAAGGCAACAACCTGCTTGTTTGTGCAGCAAAGGTTAAGTGTCGATGGTACTGGGACAAGAATGAAGCTTGCCAACTTGTTATATCGCATATATGTAACTGTAGTTTCATAAATTTTGGGCCACAATAACTAACACTGCAAAGAACGACACCGTGTCAGCGAATTGAGGTTTCTGTTTTGGTAGGAACTATCCAGCTCCAAATATAATTTGCCCGGACCGGCAACGTTTTTATAAGGCTTCAATTATTTAAACTCTAGAGCATGTTAACGCAAGAAACACTAAGTGTTCCATGGGATTACACTTTGCGTACCTCGAGCTAAAGCAAGCAGCTAAAATTCGCCATTACTTTCAGACTCGGAAAATCAGCGAATATACAAGGCATAGGTGTGACTTGCTGCAAAATATTGTGACCAGAGCATGTCCCTGACGTCCTTGCACTCAAACAATAAGTCATCAACTGAACCCAAATTTGGAATTTCTGAACCATATTCGTTTCAAGGTAGCTGCATCTACCCAGATTCCATCCGGCGTCTGTAGTTTGACGACCGATTGGTTTCAAAACAAACACTCCGCGTTCTTGGCAGGTAACTTCAAAGGAATGTTCATTTCAATACAAATGTAGTTCGTTTTTTTATTTTTATTCGCCAGTATGGTTTAAACTTTCTCAAGAAAAGACTGTAGAGAACGAAATGTCGGGTTACAGATATTGTTTTATAAGTTTTCATTCCTCCTTAGCCACGTTGTACAGCTTCTAAAGCGAGGACGCTCCCCGTTATTTATTTTCTCGCACGCTTGTCTTCGCTTCCGTGTTTACTCAGACGTTCCTCTCCTTTGGATTACCACGTACCTGCCAACGCATAGGCCCCTGGTTATATTGTGAATACCACATGAAGACGTTTCGTAATATCCACACTTTACAAGAGCAGCCCTCCATCAGCACAGAAATACAGCCCAAAACGCAACACATTCACGGCAACTGCCTCCGCCCAGACAGCTGTGGGCATGGACGGAATACCAACACAACTGATAAACCTGCTTGGACTTCAAAGTAAGCCATCGTTTATGAGGGCAATCGAAAAGGTGATACAAACCAAACAAAATACCGGAGGACTGGCTAGGAAGTAGGATGAATTTAATATATAAAGGCAGAGGCAACAGTCCAGTATTGGTTCACACAGACCACTCGAGGTAACGTCAGTGGTATATAGATTCGTAATGCAGGCGATAAAATCCAAATTCAAGCATGGATGGAAGAAAATGAAATCCTTGGGAACTTCTGAAAGGATTTAGACAAGACAGGCGACTGGATGATAATTTGTTCGTGATAACGCAATGCATTGAAATTGCGAAAGCGCAGAATAGACCATTATGGATTACCTTCTTGGTCATCAAAGGGGCATATGGCAACGTAAACAGAGAACTGCTGTGGAGATTGCTGAAACTCCAGGGATTAGATGACGAGTTAATACAGTGTCTTATAGCCATCGACAAGTATGATAGAGTGCACCTGACATGGGAAGGACAGAAATGCGCCCAGCAGGTCAACACCCATAGGGGACTGAAACATGGATGCCCTTTGAGCCCGCTGCTGTTTATGCTTTACATGACAGGGTTAGAAAAGAAACTGGAAGAAATTCAAGTAGGGTTCAACCTACCGCATATGCTGCAAGGCGAAGTGGTACAACAGAGCGCATCAGGAATGTTATACGCAGACGACATTGTTCTTCTAGCTGATACCCAGACCGATATCCAACGGCTCATAAATATTGGTCGCCAGGAAGCCACCGACCTCGGGTTAAATTTCAGCGCAGAAAAACCGGGAACACTGGTTTTCAATGACACTAGCCCCCCCTTACGCACTGTCTATCCAGCATTGCGAGTAACCCAGAGTGAAGGAATATAAATATTTGGGAGTGCGGATAATTGAAAGCGATAACTACATATGAACTCACGAGGAGCAACTTAAGTGTAAGGGAAAGCGAAACGCAGCTATAATGAAGCGTAGAGCTCTGTGGGCGTTTAACAAATATGAAGTAGTGAGAGGAATGTGGAAACGAGTAATGGTCCCGGGTCTCGCATTTGCGAATGCTGTACTCTGCTTAAAATAGGACGTTCTATCAGGCCTTGAAGTAAACCAGAGTACGGTAGGCCGTTTGGCCTTAGGCGCGCATGGAAAAACAACTAACGGAGCCAGTGCAAGGAGATAAGGGCTGGGCGTCGTTTTAACTTCGAGAAGCGCAGAGTCAAATATGCTTTGAGAGGAGGTTGAGAGCAATGGATCAACGTAGGTGGGCAGCTAAGGTTTTTAGGTACCTATACTTGAAAGGTGTGGACACACAGTGGTTAAGGAAGACTAGAAGGCTACGATGAAATACTGAAAGAACAGTGGAGAATCCAAAACAGCCAAGGTAACTAAAACCGAGACAAGGTAGATAGATAGGAAATAAATGGAGAGAAAAAATGGTAGTAAACAGTCGTTAGAGGTGTCCAGAGCTGAGAAATTGAACATCAGAAAGGAAAATTTCTACGATAATTCCCAGGGCAGTGCTTTGCTTTTTGAGGCTAGAGCAGGTTGCTTGCGAACTAAGAGCTTTGTGGGGAAGTATTCACAAAATGATGGGGTATGCGTGGTCTGCGGAAAAGAAACTGAAACTATGCGGCACACTGTGGTAGAATGCGAGGGTGTCCATCCAAATCTACATGAGGAAGATATTTGGCTTCCAGAAGCCCTAGGATTAGGGGTAGCACAGAGGAAGTTAACTTCAAGGCGGTCGAGGCGACGAAAAGAAGATTACAATGCTGGAGGCCGAAAAGCAGAGAGGGGAATATTACCTAGGAACAGTTACCACCTGTAAAAGGAAAAAAATATTTTGTGCCTAATAACTTCGTTATGCCTGCCCAAAATAGCACTAGTGTTAAACCAAGAGTATAAAACATAGGTATATTAGTCCTTTTTGATAAGATGACACGTCATCACCCCGCTACAAAGGGGAGACCAGTAGCAATCATCAATAATCATCAGTACAAACTACAAAACATTAAAACATTGGCGGAGCTTGGAAGCAAACGTCATCAGATCGCACCTTCAGGCTGTGCAGCCAGGCAAAAAAAAAAAATACTCTTCCGGGAAAAGGGCAAAATCCTGCTCGGACTTTTTGGGGATCCTGGCGCCCGCTGCCATAGCGCGAACGCTCGTTTGGTGCCGTCAGCGCGGCGCTTTCCCCCCTCTCCTCCTGAAGGGTCAGCTCGCCTCGGCGCCACAGCGTAAGGCCGAGCGAAAGGTTTCAAATTCCTTGACGAGGTGAAGGCGCCAGCGGCCGTTGCGCGATAAAACACTGTCACGCAGCAGGCGCTGCGCCCTGGTAGCGGGGCTAACCTCACCTCATTGGCCCGCTTGAACGATTCCCGAAACCCCTCGCCTGCGGGACGCGAACGCCTGCCTTGGTGGGGGTCCCTTTCGGGGAGACGCTACCAGGGCTCCGGAGGTACGTTATGCTTTCTCTACCGTCCGTCCGCAACTCTTTTGGGTCTGCGAAAGCCTGCCAGCCCATCTGGCTGCTGGCTCATGCCTTAGGTTGCTGCTGTTGCTCCGACCCGACGCTTACTTGTAGGACGTGGATGGAAGATGACAATTACGCCGTGCGGGACGCGCCTGTGATCGAGCGGACCGTGTCTCCCTCGTCGTTGCGAGCCGATATGGCCAGCACGGCGATGCCGGATTTGCCCCTACCGAAGAGCCCACTGGCTCTGCGCAGCGACGACGCGCACACATCCGCGGTGCGCATTATTGCCCCTTTCAACAAAAGGCCGTATACTTCCCGGTACTGTAAATCATGTAACTGGGAGGTTGGCGTGAAATAAACGTCTTCTCTCGATATCCTGGCCATATACCTTTGTCGCCCTCTACTCCACCTGCCCAACAGAGGGGGCGTTGAGTTGGCGCGACGGCGTTACAGTATCGTGAGCGTACTCAGCTAGCTAGAACCAAGGTGGTTCCTTGCAGTGCGCATGAGTGCATGGCTTGTGCAATGCTAGGGTTGTGCATATTCTGAGATAGAGAGACCACAACTTTGTAAACCAGCAGCATGTAATCAAAAATAACTACATTCAAACCTCGTTACAGCTTAACGGGATACAAGGAAATAATGTAAATAATGAAGCAAAGAAAATTTACATTGAAATCTCTGTAGAGAAGTATGCATTTCATACATCGTTGTAACGAAGTAAAATTGGCCTGTCAATGCATATAACGAATTACATTAGTCTCCCCTCCTCAAAAGAAACCCCGACAACGGTGCGTAAAGTATGTTTCGGAGTTCGACACTCGCTCGGCGCGGCTGTTTCAAGAATCGTCTGTCTGACTCTCACGCGCAGCCAGGCCAGTGCGGGCTGGCGAGCCATGCTCCCGCTCAGCCAGCGGCGCGAAGCGACAGCGCCGATGTCAACGCGGTCACTGCGGATGAACCAAACGACATGGGCGTCGGCGAGGATGTTAGTTTGAAGGGCGAGCTTTTCGAGGAAAGAAAAAAAGGGAGGGTAGCGGGAGCAAGTGCTGGTGTGGCTTGGGAGCAAGTACTCGTTTTGCTACCCCGGCGCACGCCCATGCCGATCGACCAGACAAACCAACGCAAGCTACGACCAAGACGCCGTAGACTCCCATGCACACATGTTCGCACATCATTTCTTAGGCACCCATGGCGACGATAAAACTGGCATCAACGCTATGGCCACCACTGCAAAGGGAGTGCTGTTCTAGGGATGCTCCAAATAAAGGATCATCATGAACTTCTTGCTAGCTATGTCTAGAGGACACTATATTAGGCAGCGCTCTCATTGAGCACGCAAAGCATTTGTGTTCTATTCAAATTCCGTCGCATGCGTGATCGTGTAGAGGTACAGTGGGCCGCGACACAGTTTTTTTGCTTGTATGCTGATAGGCATGCGCTCAGCTGAACATCTATTGCCATAAACTGTTAGAATTTATAGAATGAAATGGTGGATATAGCGAAACAGTTACGGCTCCCTTCAACTTCATTATAACAATGTTTGACTGTAACATAATTTTTTGCTTATAGATCAGTAGAACTTAAGCTGTGTGGTTCGAATTGCTAGCAGTTTACACCCAATACACCCAACAGGTCTAGTTCAGAGATGACTGTTTCAGAAAGCTCAGTATTTTCTTACGTGGCGTACATTCGCGCATAACTTTACGTTTGGGTACGTTTCATACACACCATTTTTAATGCATTCTGTTCCAAGTTCCAATTTCAGATTGGCACTGCCGAGGACAAGATATTTCGTCAGAGACACAACGAGGGTGACGTTTAAAAAACAGAATACTGTGAGCTAGACAGCGCAATAAAAGCCCCGGGACAAAAAGAGGACTACAAACAAGCGCTTACTTCCGACTAATTTTAATCAAAGGAGACACACACACACATAAATATACATTCCATCGCAATGACATGGCAAATACCGCAGCTGCAAAACAGCCACCTGTACAAAACAGATTAAAACCCGCTGTCGACAGGCATCGAAACAAGTAACAAGGAAACAAAAGACAAAATGATCATCTCTTGGACAAGTCACGATTGGGTGCGCAATAAAGTGATCTCATTTTTTACAATAGAATGGACGGGTCACTTGTGCACTTATCTCCTTGGCTTATCATCACAGCTGCCTCACAATCTCTCGGGTAAGTACGTGACCATGACGGCTGACAACACGACCCTTGTCAAACAGTGGCGTGCAAACCTGCCTGGTCACACGAACGACAATGCCGGCAGACATTCGCCTCCAAACCGCGCCGAACATTATTAACATGCTCCCGCAGCCTGTCATTCAGACAGCTTTGTTCGCGCTTTGTAGATCGTGGATTACCAACTAGCCGTAACCTTCACGCTTTTACGAATATTGTGGTTTCAAGTAGTATGCAAAGAAACGTTGTAGGAACCCTTATTACAGACACCTTCTCACAAGAACCAGCAATAGGCTTAAAAGCTCTTAACGATTGGTCTCAAGCTGCTGAGGTCGAGTTTCTCCAAACTGCGCCCAAGATTAGAGAATCTCCTTTGCCAGTCAGGTCAAAACCACCTAAAAGCAAGGTGCACACTTAGAGCCTGTCAATGATTATAGCTTTTGCTTATGGCTTACTTTATTATACCGTGCCTATAGCTTTAGCTAACAGCTTTATTCACAGAGGGTAAATCTTGTTAACCCCCGTATAACGTTAACCAATAAATGTTCGTGAGTTCTCAGAAAGTTTTGCGCGAGTTCTTTCAACAGCCATGGATACAGCAGAGAGTTCATTTTTAAGTGCAATGCACTTCTTAAGCGACCCTGAACCTGCGTCCACCGGCGATGTCCGCGCACATGGAGATGGGCGCGCGCAGCCTGGCCGCTGACATGGCACATACCCACGTGGGGGATTGGCCAGGAATCTTCTCGTCTTCCTTGGCAACGGGGGGAGATGGGCGCGCGCTGCCTGGCCGCTGACATGGCACATACCCACGTGGGGATTGGCCAAGAATCGGACGTGAGAAGGTCTAATGCATCTGCTTTAAGGAGTACTGACACGAAATTTCAAAGCTGAGATCCGCTCTAGCAATCAAGTACAACGACAACACAAATAGGTGTCTGTGAATAAATGCATCTTTCTTTCTTTGTAGTTGTGTGTGTGTGTGTGATCTCTCTTTCGCGAACATTACCGAACCGCGCAAATTCAACTCGTGCATTCGCACTTTCACATTCTTCCCCTCGGGGAAATGCGGGGAATTTTTTCTTGAGCTACCAAAAATAAATTTATTTCAACTGTTTTTATATGTCAATTCCTGAGGGGTTGAAATATGATTGATTTAAATGCCTTATTTTCACAGTTCTGAAAAGACAATTGCCAACCAGTAGGTTGTAGCTACACGAACTATCGCTTTCGCCTAGACGAAAGTGCCCTGATGGCTGAGTGGTTTATCAGTAAACACCCCGCTTTCAGACCGAAAGGTTCAACAAAAGGCTCATTCTTGAACAAAAGGTTGAACAAAATCTTGAACAAAAGGTTCAAGATTCCTTGCCGAGTGCACCATAGCTAGGACCGTGTAAAGCCGTGCTATTCCACAAAAATCCTGGTTTGATGAAAGTAGCACCAGTAATTATCATAATTGCTTAAATGTTAGGAATTGGTCAAACAGAACATTCAAAAAATATAAAAATAGGAAAAAGAAAAAGTTTTGTGAGGCGGAGGCACGGTGAGGCAGAGAAGGGTTTATTCCAGCAACCGCGACCGAGCTTTTACAGTCCGAACCTCTGATGACGATGATAGGGTGAGGAGGAAGTAGAAGAATCAGCCAGTCCGTAGAATGATGATGCGTATGCACAGGAAGTGTAGCAGACAAGCCGAGGAGCGTACATAGTTGTTCTCACAGTGTAAAACAGCCTGAGGCCGACTCCGTGTGACTCACTGAGGGCCTAGCTAACATTTTATTGGTGCAAATTTTACCCATCACAGCGGCTCAGTGACTATGGCGTTGTGCTTCTGAGCTGATTGAGGCAGCTTCGACCACGCCACGCTGGCAACTTCTATAATGACGGAGATACGCTAGGACGACTGTGTGTCAACATCTTGCCGCATTTTAAGAGCCCCAGGTGGTCAAAGGTAATCCAGAGCCCTCTCGTACGGCGCCTCATCGCTTCACTGTAGCTTCGGTGGGTTTATCCCCACAGTCAATAAAAACAGATTTTTGCGGGCCGCATTACATCTTGTAGTTGCAATACTGCGAAAGACAACTTGGCCAGATGAACTTTCACCGTAATGTTGACGCCGAAAAAAACATTGGTGAAGGGCAGGTGTCCTCTATACCTACGGTTAATAATATTTCTTCGTACTCTCCGAAAAAGTCTGCACTCACGCTATATAGAGGTTTGCACAACTCACTGCGGGACAATGACGTGAGACGTGAGCAAATAACGTTTTTGTTGCTTAGTTTTTCCCTAGGGGTGTGCAAATATTGCAAAATTTCAAATAATGCTTGAATATTAATTATGTGATATTCTTATTTGGTTCAAAAATTATGTATTTGAAATATTTCAAATATTCGAAAATGTTCGAATAATTGGCTATTATCAAATATTTGGACTGGTTAGTCTAAGGGAGGGGCGCGGCTTTCAACTTCGGACAAATGACCAAAACATTGTTTTTTTAAAGCCACGTATTTGGCTTGTACGTTTTCTACCCTGTGCGTTTGCGAAGTTTTTCCATCGAAAACCACTACAAAGTGGAGTAAAAAATACTTTTGGCAGCCGCGGGGACAAAATGTCAGAGCGAAAACGCAAATTTTTAAAGCGCTGTATCTCCGCAGATGTGCCACAGGGCGCGGTCATTTTGGTACCATTGAAACGGCCGAGCGATCCTCTTTGCGGTCCCGGTTATCTCTTTTATCTTGTTCATTCGCATACTCACAAACGGGGGACAAAGAAAGAACCTCCTGATTGTGCGTGGCTGCGGAAAAACGCAGGATGGCGGCTGGCTAAAATGCCTAGTGCGCGTGTCTGAGTTTATTTTCGCTGCTTCGGTCGGCCAAGTTTCTGTTCAGTCATTTTATCGTCTGTGGTATTCAACACGGACACTATCGCGATGGGAACGCCTGAGATCACAAACAAGATTACGGAAAGCTTGAAAGGCGGAGGCCACAGAACGATTCGTGGTGCGCGTGACTTTTCCACTGAGGGTGAAACGCAGTGCGCGCGCTTAAAATAGCGGTTCGCGAAGTGAACTTTTAAGTGCGAATGCACTTTACAATCGACCCTGAACTCCGGTGACCGCCGTCCGTCCACATAGCAACAGCTGCGGGTGCGCGCGCTCCTCGTCTTCCTTGGCAACGGGGGGAGATGGGCGCGGGCTGCCTGGCCGCTGACATGGCACATACCCACGTGGGGGATTGGCCAGGAATCGGGCGTGAGAAGGGCTAATGCACCCGCTTAAAGAAGTACTGACACGAAATTTCAAAGCTGAGATCCGCTCTAGCAATCAAGTACAACGACAACACAAATAGGTGTCTGTGCATGGCACATACCCACGAGGGGGATTGGCCAGGAATCAGCCGTGAGAAGGGCTAATGCACCCGCTTAAAGGAGTACTGACACGAAATTTCAAAGCTGAGATCCGCTCTAAGCAATCAAGTACAACGACAACACAAATAGGTGTCTGTGCATGGCACATACCCACGAGGGGGATTGGCCAGCAATCAGCCGTGAGAAGGGCTAATGCACCCGCTTAAAGGAGTACTGACACGAAATTTCAAAGCTGAGATCCGCTCTAGCAATCAAGTACAACGACAACACAAATAGGTGTCTGTGCATGGCACATACCCACGAGGGGGATTGGCCAGCAATCAGCCGTGAGAAGGGCTAATGCACCCGCTTAAAGGAGTACTGACACGAAATTTCAAAGGCTGAGATCCGCTCTAGCAATCAAGTACAACGAAACACAAATAGGTGTCTGTGAATAAATGCATCTTTCTTTCTTTGTAGTTTTGTGTGTGTGGGTGATCTCTCTTTCGCGAACATTACCGAACCGCGCAAATTCAACTCCTGCATTCGCACTTTCACATTCTTCCCGCGGGGAAATGCGGGGAATTTTTTTCCTCTGATTTGCGATGCTTACACGCCTAGCTATTGCTGTGTTTTACAGTAGGCTTGCTAGCCTTGGAAAATAAATGACCGACACGTAAAAAGCTGCAGTGCGCATGGCGTAGCCGCTGCGCGTTGGAGCATCGCCTGACTGCGCCACCGGGTACGATTGAATACCAGTAGTTGTAATTAATGCCTGTGACGTTATATTTGGTCTTAAGAGCGACCTGACTGGCCATGTCAGGGATAATCACAGTATGGCACGTTGGAATATACGTCCGCAGCGATGCGGGCAAGCCATATCGCTTTCTTGGGCAATGTTTCGCGTGCACTTCGAGTAACCATGCAGACAGTTCTTAGTTTGGAATAACTAATTTGATTTTTAGAGAAAAATAATAATAGCAATGCATACATCTGTAGTTTGGTGCACATTGGCTGTGCTGCAAGAAATATTGGATGCCTTGTATTTCAAGAGCGCTAAAAAAACGTGCATGTATTGGAGTTCAAGTTATGCAGAATATTATACCAAGCTTCCAGCTCATTATTATCCTTGTAGGATGGAAACTTTTGGCAATGAACCCCGGCACGTACGAGTATGAAGTTGCTGCTACGGGTAAGGTTATAAAGTATAAAAGAAGTCAAAACCCAGTTCTCAAATGTAAGTATAAAAAGAGTGCTTCATTTCGTGCCATGGTATCAACACTGCAGAGGGAAGTTGTCGAGTGCAATACAGGAACCAAGCTAACCTACTTTGCATTGAAAGCCATATCCCCCCCCCCTTTGGTCCACAGACTGGGCTATTTACTCTTCATAGAGGAGCTGGAACTGATGTTTTATGAGTTGCAAAAGTTGCAACTGATGTTTTAAAAGTTGCGAAATGCACTCCAATTTCAAGACAAGGCATTCCAAAAGCCCCGTGTTTAAAAGAGCATGGAAGGCTACAACCTTAGCGACTTTTGGTGAATGAGACCTATGTAGAAACTTAGGAAGCCTTTTTCTCAATACAGTTTTTTTGCAACCTGTGCCGCTTGCTCCAGGGGTTTCTTCTTGTCTACTTGGTATATTTTGATTCCATTCTTGCGTTGCATTCCGTGATGAACAGTTCATGTCGTGAAACGCTTGGTTTTTCAGCATTACGTTTTGTAAATTTTATTCAAATAGTCGTTCATGGTCTATATGCCTGTCGTACATTCACCTCTGAAAAGCTGGAAACTAAAAAAACATTGTGCTGTAAAAAAAATCTAAGACTTTCACGACCTCCTTGATTCATTTTGGAATGCAACGTTTTTCAAAAAAGTTTTCAATCATCCTTTAAAGGCCACTCAAGCTCGGTACAAGCTCAACAGAAAAAACATTCATAAATAAAAAAGTTTACAAAACAATTATTTCGCGTTTTTATGATGTATCACAGAAGCATTTCCAGTTGCTATGCCAATTTTCATCAAAATCCACACAGAAATAAAAAGTTGATTTTAAAAGCCAAGTCCCCTGCCTAATTATTCGATATTCGAAGCTACATATTCGTATTCGATTCGTATTCGAAAAATTTGATATTCACACAACCTCATTTTTCCCCTATCTCTAGATGACCAGCTTTTGTCACCGCCTGAGTGAACGGTAGAACATACGTGTGTCCTGAACGATTTCTTCCGAAGTGCAAGAGTGAAGTAAAAGCAACTCTTACGCGGAAGAGAAAAGCAAAGGTTGTTTGGTCTTTAAGTAGCTCGCGTGTGTCTCCTGCTATAGTATTTGACTGCCGTTCTTGGGAGACAGGACATTGTCGAATAAAACTCAAAGAAAAATATAACGTGGGAAAACCGGTAAACACGCTCTATGTGCTTACCCGCGTCTGTCGATCGGCAAGGCGACAACTGTTGTGGACGACCCGCGGCCAAGAGCTTCAATCCAAGCCATGCATACATCAACACTATTGCAACCACCAAAGCACAGGGCAATAAAATGCGTTTCCAGCGGTCGGCAGACATCATACTGTCTTGTCAAGTTCTGAACGACGTCTGCTCACCCACTCGATTCTTGCAACATTGTTTATGCCCTCGACTTGCGCCTCGCCCGAGAAACTGCGTCAGTGTGTAACGAAGGTATTCAACCTAAAATCGACCAGATAGATAAAGTGTTTTCTTGAGCACTTATTCCGGTCATTGAACAAGTATGTGCGGCCACTCACGCTATCAGCCGTGCGGATAAAGTTGAAACGCTTTATATTTTATCTCTTTCTCGTGTTACATATGTTTCACATCAATAGAAAAAGTTCCTTCAGCGGAATCAAATGTGTGTAGTGCTTTTTGGCAACCATATATTATTGCTAAAGCTTCAATGCGCGCTCTCGTATCAGAAGCACCAAATTGTAGTTGCGAAGGTTCCCCTCACTCTGTTTGCCGTCAATAAACGCACAAAAGTGCCGACGTGCGGAGTATTCGCCTTACTCCTTTTATCAACGTTTGAATCCGGGGTCAGCTGATAAGCACACCACTTCAGAAAGGTATTTTCCAAGCGGCGCCTCCATTTTTGTAACGTTTCTTTTTCCCACACAATTCTGGTATCTGCGAGGCGTCAATGCACTAAGGAGTAGCATTCTCATACCGACGCCGTGAGCGTGTCACGGTGCAAAAGGGCAAGGCTTCTAATGTGAAGCTGCAGACAAGGGCACAAATATTTCTGTAACTGCTGCCCGGCACTGAAAATTAGACCACAATGCGCGAAAAAAAAGTGAGACGGTAATATAAAACCACACTGCCTCGTTGTTCCTTGTATCCAGCGTGGGATGTCTAGGGCAGCATAAAAGTTAAAGAAACTCACAGATCTCTCGGCGTTATTCAATTCTTTACAATTCCGCAAAAGTGGCAGCAGTTGCCCCAAGTTTGGTCTCTCTAAATCTCGCGTGTCATCTTCGGGAGTCAATACGTAAGAGGAATAATTTTACAAGAGGTTGAGCACAAAAGACCCGCCCTGGGATGGCGAACTCTGAGTTGATGCTAATGAAAACATTCCTCCTTTGTTTAAGAGCTGTTCCTTACTACGCCAAAAATGGCGGGTAGCATACATCCAGAGGAAAGTAATCTTTAATGAAAGAAAGGACGGAGAGGCCACCATGAGGTAGCGCTGCTGCTCAAGAGTTTCCGCACTTCCAGTTTAAAACCCGGAATGGATGTTTGACCAACGTTAGATGAATTGCACGATGCAAAGCTCGGAGCAAAACTCGAGCCTTTTGAGTACATCGATCCTGGCAGGGCAGGATTGTGCAAGCGCTGCTACTCATTGTCTGCTATGAAATATTACGTATTTTCAAACGATAGAAAAGTACCACAAGAAGGGGCCCTACAGCGCTCAATATGGAAACAACATTCACGGACTCTGTTTGGAGACAATAAAGCAGTGAATGCTTTGCATTATATAAATGATTTGGGATTTTCACAACCTTCTACGTTCCCATATTTTTTTACTCGACCGGTCGCAGAGCTCAAAAACGACGTAAGGCAAAACTCCAATATTTGCGTACCTTGCGTGTGATAATTTTTGGAAGTTGTATGGTGATTGGCGGAATTGGTAGTTTTTCAGACAGGTGAGCACTGAGCATTCACCTGAGGTGAGCACTCAGTGCTCACTTCAGTGATAAGCACTAAGGTGAGCACTTTGTCCCTCAAGTCGCTTTCCCAGCCCCTTCGGAGGGTGCAATACGCCGAAGTGCATTGCACCCAAATTTAGAGCTCGGCAAAACTGGGTGCCACTCACTCACACACACTCAAAAAATATACTTTTCCTAACGCACTCACTCGCACTCACACTCTCCACTCCGCTCTCACTACTCGCGCTCACGCTAGCCACTCGTCCCCACCACTCGCACTCACTCGCGCTCACGCTCACCACTCCGCTCTCACAACTCGCACTAACTCGCACTCACGCTCGCAACCCGGGCCTCAGTACTCGCAATTACTCCCGCTGACGCTCA
This sequence comes from Haemaphysalis longicornis, assembly GCA_013339765.2. NCBI lineage: Eukaryota > Metazoa > Arthropoda > Arachnida > Ixodida > Ixodidae > Haemaphysalis > Haemaphysalis longicornis. Next base: position 83,167,144 of record CM023457.1, on the reverse strand, counting down.
CCACTCATCCCCACCACTCGTACTCACTGACGCTCACGCTCACCACTCACATTCGCCAGTTACACTCCTTGCACTCGTACTCACCACTCGCTTCCTCCACGGATACGCACTCGCCACTACCATCACCAACTATTGCTCACTCACAACCACTACTCATTCGCATTCCAACTCGCCTTGTTTCTTCACAGCAAAGGAATTATAACTTCGCTTTCTTTGTAAACCGCATGAATAGTTCCCTTTTGTGGAGACCTTAAATGCGGCCCTATTGACACCGACACCAAAATGGTACCGTTACGTGAAGCGAGAAAAAAAAACGATGTTCTAAGAGAGAAGCTTCACAAATGAGGCATGAACCACCGCAATTAATAATTAAGTCCAGATAACCTGATCCAAATGAGAAAAAATAAAATAAAAACCGCTCTATTACGAGAATTAAAACATGAAGCTTTCTCCAATGCAACCTGAGTCAAAGTCACATTTTAAAATCTAAACTGATTCAACAGTGTCGGAATGAATGTAACAATCGAATAGACTTCGGCTTAATATATCGGTTTACCCAGGTTCGATTCCAACCTCGGAAAAGGTTTTTTCTTGAGGCGCGTTTCTTTAATTAGTCTGTGGCGGTGACTTCGTCGGAACACCTTCAAAGGGAGCGGCGGCGACGAAAACGAGAACGCATACACGGAATCTCGAGTAACTGAATCCACGCAGCCTGCCGCAGCGCGTCTGAAAGTGAACTTCGAGTGGCGAAAGTGCGTCTGGCCGGCTGCGGCACTGCGTCGCCTCTTCGTGCCTCGATAGGATTTTGTAGGCATAGCTTTCTCTGTAAAACTGTCTCAGGCGCCGACGGCAGACCGCCGTATCAGTGGCAGGCGCTAGCCTTAGCAGGCGAAGAATAGCATCAAGTAGCAGGGGAAAAAAAGGGGGCTGCTGAGATACGAACGGCGCGTATCTCAGCCGCCGAGATACGAACGCCGCCGTAACTAGTAAGGACAAATGCTGATAGGTTTATACGCCAAGGCCTCGAAAATGGGCAACTTCTTCAACTACACGCAATTCGCCCATCTAAACCGTTTCGCCATCCTGATACACGAATTCCTAAAAAATTGCAAAGCCTTTTCAAGCGAGTACGGGAACCCACAATTTGCGCTTCAGAACAGCCTATTCACAGCTGTAGCAAGCCCGACAATTATGTACACCAGGAACCTACGACACTATGCCGCAGTGCTTCCTAATGCCTCCATCGCTGCACTCAGCGGTAGTAAAGGGCATTCGCTCTTGTTGTGAGAACGTTACCAACGCCAATTACAACAAATAGCTACGAGCCAGAAACATCATTCGGCGAGAGTGAGAGCAAAGCTAAATGAGTCATGGCAGTGAAGAGTATCAGTGCATCATGGCGTCACCCGTCCATTCAAATCACGTATTCCTAAATCGACACGTCAACGGCGAGCTGATTCCACGGTTCCCCATAACAAGAGTGCAGGGACGGCATATTCCCGAAGCTAAAGGCAATGGCCAGCAGCAATTACCACAGCGAGCGGCTCCTGCGACGAATGCCAACAGCGAGTGCTGCTCACCCCGATAAGCCCCGCACATCGCGCAAGCGCGAGTGCACTCGCCACTCATGAGGGGTGAGCGGAGCTCGCCACGAGTGGACTCGCCCTTTCGAGAGGTTAGTGGGGCTTTCCGCGAGTGGCGCCTGCACTCGCGAGTGCTGAGCGGGGCTCACCGCGAGTGGCGCTCCACTCGCGAGTGCTGAGCGGAACTCACCGCGAATTGCGCTCTCACTCGCGAGTGCTGAGCGGGGCTCGCCGAGAGTGGAACTCGCCCTCACGAGTGGCGAGCGAGGCTTGCCGCGAGTGGCCCTCGCACTAACGAGTGCTGAGCGAGGCTCGCCTGGAGTGGAAATCGCACTCAGGAATGACGAGAGGGGCTCGCCGCGAGTGGCGCTGGCACTCACCAGTGGTGAGCGGGGCTCACTGCGAGTGGCGCTCGCACTCACGCACGCGCACTCACACCCACCGGGCCGAAACGATGGTGAGGCTCACTCACTGCTCCCTCGTGAGTGGTGAGCGCGGCCGTATGAGTGCACTCATGAGTGAGTTTGTGAAGATATGCCCGAATCACGCGCAAGATAATCAGGTTTACATAAATCTGGTGTAAAATAAAATCAGGTGCTATACTTGTGCTACACGACCGCTTGAAAGGACATTTTAGTCAAATGACCTTCGCCAGTTCACATGCCCTTCGTACTGGGAGGAGTTCCGCCGATCTACACGATAATTCTAGATGGCAACGCAGAAATTTGGGCTAGTTGGTGATACGACTTCGACATGGTAAATTGCGCACTAGACGGGGACACAAGAAAAGACAGTGACACGGGAAGAGCGCTATTTTTTTTTAATTTTTGATGCAGAAGGTTACCGCACGAGCACGACATGCAGTAATGGCAACCAGGTTGACCAAAGACGCTGAAGTTACTGATGGGTTGTGACACATATAGTTTGGAAGAAGAGGGCCCATTGTACTAGAAAGAAGACTATTCAACGCAGAATTTTGGGCTAGTTGGTGATACGACTTCGACATGGTAAAAGGCGCACTAGACGGGGACACAAGAAAAGGCAGTGACACGGGACGAGCGTTAAATTAGCGCTCGTCCCGTGTCACTGCCTTTTTTTGTGTCCCCGTCTAGTGCGCCTTTACCATGTCTAGATGGCAGTTTACAGTTTTCGCATTCGCCTCCCATGTTTTGGTGTAGCCACTGCTGCCGTGTTTTGTTCTTGAAAAAAATGTAATTTTAGAGTACAATGGGAAAAGAAACAGTTATTAGTGAAAATATTCTGTCAGCATGCACAAAGGATGCTCCACCAGGAAGTTTGCTTTTTCTTTTTTTTTGCACCCCCAGTGTTTGTCCCCGCAGGGGCCGAAGTAGTATCGGCGGAGCTGCCAGAAGACGAGGGTGTATTTGGGCTGGAGAATTTCTTGGAAAATAACGCCACAGGCACCAGTTGTTGTCCAAGCTGTGCCTGAGGGAGGCACCAACGGCGGTACTAGAAGCGTCAGGCAACAGTTCCAAGAGAGCATATGGCTTTGAATGAGACAGCAAAGGGAGGTTACAGATGGCAGCTTTGCAGTATTCGAAAGACTGTTTAAGGGGGGGTCCAAGTGACAGACTGACGTCCTCGTAGGCCGGCCAACGCGTCGTGAAGGAGGGCCTGATATATTGCCGCTTTAGGCACGAAACGCCTGCAGAAGTTGAGAATGCCAAAAAAATGCCGAAATCCTTTGCGATGTTAAGCAGCGGGTAGTTTTTTACGGCCAGGATACGGTCAGAGAGGGGTCTTTTCCCATTCGAAGAGATTTGATGGCCAAGTTTGGTGACGACGTGGGCGCCAAGAGTGCTCTTCTGGAGGTTGATGAGCAAGCCGTGGTCGTCCTGGCGGTGGAAAAATTGGTGGAGGTGCTGGCAGTGGTCCTCTTCGTTGTGAAGGAAGACGAGAATGTCGTCTAGATAGAAGAATCAGAGGTATAGGCCACGGACAACCTCCTCGATAAAGCGTTGGAAGGTGTGTCCCGCGTTCCGGAGGCTAAAACACATGAAAGGGAACTCGAACAATCCGAAGGGGGTGATCATGGTGGTATTCGGGACGTCATCCCGGTTTCCAGAAATTTGCGTGTAAGCCTTTACGAGGTCAACGACAGAGAAAACGGTACTGGCGTGTAAGCGGTGAGCAAAGTCCTGTATGTGACGAACAGGGCACCTGTCAGGCATACTACGGTCGTTCAGGGCGCGATAATCTCCACAAGGGCGCCAGTCGTTCTTTTTTTGAGTACGAGATGAAACGGTGAGGCGTATGGTCGCTACGACCGGCGGGCGGTGCCTTCGCGGAGCATGGCTCTAAACTCCTCCTGGGAAGTTCGCAGGCAGTCTGGAGCTAGGCGACGTGTGCGGCAGGAAACAGGAGGGCCGGCCGTGGTACAAATGTAGTTTACGGTTCTGTGGCGTACCTCTCCAGAACGTCCGCTAAAGTGTGTCAGGTTTGGAAATTCTGCGATAAGGTCATGGTACAGCGATTGTTTTTTAAGCGGAGCGAGCCGCAGGCCATTGATGCTAGGATTTTGTTTACGGTAACCGAAGGAGTCGAGAGGCGTTTGCCAGGCCTGTTGTGCCGTCGATAAGTCGGTCGTGTCGACAGTCCGGTAGGGGATTGTAGTACGCCGAAAGTTCGATCCATGAATTGTCTCTGGTACGTTGGCGATGAGGAAATTCCATGGAAATTCGTGCGGTAGGTTTTTAGGCTTGATGCGACGGGCCTTGGCAGTTTGTGGCAGTCTCTACTGGCTCCTGTTTTTGCGTTTTAGTGAACATGGTAGTTGACATTTCCGGGCCCTATCGCGAAGCAATGGGTACCAGTTGTTTTAGTCGGCGGCGTTTAGGGCTTTATGAATGGCTGCGGGGGTGCGACTGTGGCCGTTGATCCAGGTGTTTTGAATAGCAGTCTCTACTGGCTGCCGTTGCTGTTTTCGTGGCGTTTTAGTGAACATGGTAGTTGACATTTCCGGGCCCTATCGCCGAAGCAACAATGGTAGTACCAGCGGCCGTTGTCAATGGGCTGCGATGAGTCGGCGTTGCGTTTAGGGCTTTATGAATGGCTGCGGGGGTGCGACTGTGGCCGTTGATCCAGGTGTTTTGAATAGAGTTTAGCTGACGGGTGATGTCTTCGATACGACGCACGAGCTCGGGGCTGGGATGTGGGGCGTCGACGGTATGGACGGAGAGTTGCAGCGAATGTGCAGACTTAATTCGGCGACCCGGTCTGCGATCTCTGCGAGTTGGTCCAGCGGTAGAGTCGGCTGAACCTGGAGGGTGGCTTGTGCGTGCGATGGTAGGCGCTAAATCCACAGGTTTCGGAGGATGGAGTCATCGACCCGCCTTGTTCCGCAAGAGTGTGCATATTGAGCAGAAACTGTGATGGCTTGCGTTCACCGAGCTCTTCGTGCTCAAAGAGTTGACGCAATTTCTCGTCTTCCGAAAGGGAAAGCCATCGAATAAGATCCGTCTCCAAGCGCAGGTAACTGTTGTCGGCCGGAAGAATAGCGACTATGTCACGGAGCTCAGTCGCGTAGCGTGGGGTCGAAGTGGGCGACGATATAATTGCAGCGCTTCCGGTCCTGGGTTATGCATCGGGGAAAACTGAGCCTCGACTTGTGTGAACCAAACTTCAGTTGTGTCTGGCCAAAACGGTGGAAGTTTGACGGTGACACGACACACGCCCTTATTAGCGCGAGCCGCAGGAGTAGCGGTACAAGCGCTGACAGCGGCCACTGGAGCGGGGTTTGGAGAACAGAGCGGGGCCGTGCAGAATCATCGGGCGAGTGCAGCTTGTTTTGGACGCGCTGCTGTTGTTTCTGAAGTTGGTGTTCTTGGGTTCGGATCAGTTCTTGCTGGCCTTGGAGTTGCTGTTAGAGTTGTTCAACTTGCTGGCCAAGAGCGGTGGCTTCTTGATCGACCACAGCGGCGCGATAAGTTCGTTTTCTGAGTCACCAGATGTGAAGAAACATGGGTTTATTGCTGCCACTCCGAGCGGGGTACAGCGAGTGTTCGCCTAGAGGGCGAAGAATGGTTGCGCGAGGCCCTCTTGTGCCGCTCAAAGTTAGCTTTCACTCTACCGACGCCGATGCGCGGATGCGGCGCGTCTTCGGCTTCGCAGCCGGTGGAGTCGTCTTGTTTCCTCGGGCACTCCTATGCTAACGCTACAAAACAAACATGCCAGGCATTCAGTGATCTGCAACCTATTAGTAAGAGTACCCTCTCGCCCCCTAACTATAGGCTCACGCCCAGCCTCCAGCCGCCGCAAATACTCTCGGCTTACGTCTCGTGTCACTCTGCACGAAGCCATCACTTCGACAAAGCCGCCAACAATAGCCTTTACAAATATACCCTATTCTGTACAAATTATTAGGTGCCTACTGCTCATATCCTGACACCTACTGCAACCGCCTCTGAGAATGCCAGCCATCGCCATTTTTACGACTCATCTTCAACCCGACGTACAATACGTTCATTGTCTAGCTGACCGGATCGGACCGTTCCTTATCGGCCAAGTGCAGTGGAGGGCCAGCATTGCGGCTGCTGCCGGAAAATCTAGTTCAGCTGATCTCCAGGACGAGCCCGGTTGCATGGGTCCAGGACATCCTGGAAAATTAACGCCTCGTGTGTGTAAACGGCTGCAACAAATTCCATTTACATAAAATAAAAGTTTATTCTAACTCCTCTTGACACAAGACATTGACCTAACCACTGCGATTCTTATTGTTGGTAACTCCGTGTAGATATTTTAGTCTTTACGAGCGTCCACGCTGACTTTCAATACTATAAACCCAATTTTTATATTTTCTCTAACGTCGGTTTCAACACTCGGCCACACAATGGCAGATTTTAACGTGTTGTCCTTCGACGTGTTGGGGCCTTTCTGATGCTCACTGAAATCGTTACGTTCATGCAGACAACAGATCAATGCGAGCAGTTCGAGTACACATATCTCTATTATACTGCATCGGCGTTGTGTCCAGCCAAGCATAAGTTTAGGACTTAACTTGGTTTTCCTCCCTTCTTAGATCTAATATCTCCATGCATCTTGGTTTACTTCCAGCGTAAAAAATATGGCTGTATTTGTTGCATTCAAGGACAGTTACGCCCTAGCTCAACTTTGTTACTGTTCATTTAGCCGCAGCGATAAGAGTAGCACTATGTTGAAAACCTAAGAAAGAAATAATCCACCGCGAATCGTGGGCATACCATCACTGGACATATGCCAAGGCCCCTCGTCGTATGCGTGTGCCACGAAGTTCGTATGCGAAGGCATCTCAAGCACCTCCGGTGTTCTTGCGTGTGGTGAAGGCGGCCTTTGAGTAGAGAAAATAAAAATAGAGCTTCCACGCGTGGTGGCACTCATTTAACTTACTGTTCATGAATGCACTCTTGGACTTGAGTTTAACTGCAAATAAGCTAGCGGTTTCTGGCCGAGGTTCGCGTTTTAAAGTGAAAAACGACGTGCAGTGAGAGGCAGTTTTTTTGTACCTAATTTAATTCGCGTCCTCCTAGAGTAGAAGGAAGGTTAGTATATTTAGGTGCCTAGTGAAATGATGCGGTGAAAAAAAATTGTGTTATTGGTACAATTTATTTTTTGACACGGCAGCAGTTTTGCGTCTGCAAAGGTTAAGGCTCATGCATCAAAATTTATTGCGTGCGTGCAAAAGGGGCCAGAAGACTGGCTACGGAATTATTGGTGTGGCAGCAACTTTTCCCTTCTTTTTTCCAATTAAACAAGACGAGGTTTACCGAGAAACTTTCGTACGGACAGCCACTCTTGCTTTTTTTCAATCGAAATGCGGCCGTTTTAAACTTGTAGGATGTAAGAGCAAGCTCATGAGCACTTTTCACTGGAGCAGCAATGCTTCCCTTTGATGTTTGCCTCAGTTGGGCCCAAAGTTTCCTCTGCACAAACGATGTGGGCATGCATGAACCACGCAACTTCTGCTAGCTCATAGGAATATTGGTGCACGAACGGGACGTTTGTTTATAATAGGGTAAAAATGCCAGTAATTGTTTTCTAAAAAACAAATAATTTCGAGATTCTTCAGCTTTTTGCTCTCAAGCTACAACTGCTAAATGTTGCGCGCCATAGCGGGAGACTGTGGAATATTATTAGCTACCAAGACATTTTGACAACGACACTGAAGGTTTACATGATATCTTGCTTTAACTGAGGAATAACACTAATAAAAACCGTTCCATGTTTCCTTTGACGGAAAAGGACGATCTGTTCGCAAATAAATGTTTTAAGCTGCCATTGCTGTGTTAAGTTTAACCTGCATTATAATTTGAGGGTACCGAAACGGAGGAGTGAACAGCTACGAACGATTGAGGAACTTTGCAAAGGCGGTTCTGGCGGTTCGGAAAAAGCTGTTCCAAATTATCGTGCAATTTTCTCCCACGGCGCCAGATAGCCGGAACTTCATTTAGCCGACTGTACCCGTAAACTCGGCGTTTCGCCGCTGGCTGTTGTACGCAAAGAATAACAAACAGTCAGAAGGGGCATTATCGCTCCCAAGTTCAGTCCCACAAGTATTCCAACGCTATTGCTATGCCAATCAGTAAGCCCCAATTCCAGATGCCTAGGCTTTCTTATTCCGTATATGTATTCGTTCATAATTTGTCCCTCAAACTTCGTCAGAACCAGAAACGCGGAATGTTGTATTGTTTTGTAGCCGTTCGAAGTCTCAAACCTGCTGTAAATAATTTATTATACATGGGTGACGGCAAAGCAATCAGGCTTATTGTGGAGGAAAGGCTCCCATTGAGATTATACAGTTAGTCTACATACCAAGACTCAGTTGAAAATTTTGTTATTTTAACTATCACAATTGCACCACATGCGATTCACCAAAAGCAAGGGAAAATGAAAACATCGAGATGTGTTTTAAAACTCCATTGCACATACAGCTAAATCGCTGTTCGGTTGCTGCATTACCCTGGAAGATGCTGCAAAAGAAATGTCGCGATTTCTGTTCCAGGACTTTCGTCGTCTAACCCGCCGTGGTGGCTCAGTGGCTAAGGCGCTGCGCTGCTGAGCACCAGGTCGCGAGTTCGACTCTTGGCCGCGGCGGCCGCTTGTCTGATGGAGGCGAAAAGCAAAAACGCCCGTGTGTGCGAGATTTCCGCGGACGTTAAAGATCCCCTGGTGGTCAAAATTAATCCGTCGCCGTCCACTACGGCGCGCCTCACCGCCTGCGTTGCGTCGGCGCGTTAAACCCTGAAATCATCATCTTTTCGTTCTCTTCACAAGATGCTCAACTTCTCAGTGCCCGCTAGCCTATTCTTTCGCAAACGTCAACAAGGCAAGAGGAGTCGTTCATGGCATGAAATTGTACAAACGAGCTGACGTAATCGCTGCTTACCTTTACATGTTTCCTTTAGCCAATGCAGCCCTTGTTTGCAGCCATGGTAGTCTCCGCGCTCTCCTCACGTCACGCTAGCGGCAGTGCACGCATCACTTATTTATTTTTTGCACCTGGTAGTTCTTCATTATAGATGTAACAGGGGCACATATCTTTCATTCAGGGATTGTTCAGTAGCCTTTCACAAGTCCCGCCGGTTCCCTCGGTTGTTAGAAGTATCAGGTATCGACAATGCCATCACGGAGAACGTCCTTTAAAACTTGTAAAGAGAGACAAGCGAGATCTGGTTGGGGGTATCATAAGAATAATTGTGCCATTTTTGATAGGGCAACGACATCTCCACCTTTCACGGCCAATGGTTATTCTATCACTTACTGCAGTCTCTCTCTCTCTCTCTCTCTCTCTTCATACTATTAAGCATCACTTCCAGCTCTTGTATAGTTATTGTTAAAAATAAAAAAAATCAGCTAGTATTTTGTGTAGCCGCACTTCGCCTACTCTTGCTAGCTTACAGTGTAACTTAGTGCCTTTTCGAATTTTGAATGTATCTATCGCTGTATTTAAACCTGTTGTCACTTCCGAATACAGTGTCTACCAGTTGGAGTCTTTTTGTTGCAAATTATTCTCATTTTTAAAGATTCCTGGGTATTTGCCTCAATTTAAACATCAATATCACCACCCGGCTTTTTAAAATCAACTTCATCTACCCTGTCCGAAGTCGATTAACCCGTCCGATCTTGAGATTTCCTGATCCGGGTTTTACGCAAATTTTTGTTCTTTCAGGTACTTTTCAAGCTTCGTTTCTTTATTTTCGCCCTCCTCTGGCGGCACCTGACTCTGGTATTATATTTATACTCTATGTAAATGTCGCAACAACACCTTCATAGTCTACGCTGAATGCAACGAGGTTGAACTGAAGCGTTATGTCAAGCTCGGCCACTGTTCCTAACTGGCGATAATTTGGTCGTCTTTAAGCTAATGTGGTTCTTTCAATTTCATATCACGCCTTCGTCGATACGTTGCCATGCTGTGATTGCGGGCTTTGACCCAGGTTAGCACATACACATCTTGCACAACACCTCGGTGGGCATTCTTAATAATTGTGGTTTATTTTTGTTGCACCTTTGGGCTTTTTCCATGACCATTTCGTATTTGTTTTCTACGGAAGAATGTATTCATTCTCCTCAGTCCTGTGTTTTCCGGAAATCCAACTAGTAAATCGCTTCGGTAAATCCCAATATATATTCCCAAGATTCCCACTGTACTTTTATTGAACTTCATCTCTCACACTCTTCCGCTAAATTCTCCAAACATGGCCGCAAACTGTGTACTTTCCTTACACATCTCAGAAAGGGCATCCCCCGTAAAAGTTGTCGACAGCCCCCAGTTGGTACATACGCTTGGTTTACCTCAGTTTCACTAGGCAGGGTTACATAGTATCGCCACTCTTTTCCCCTATTGTCCCGTTCAACTGCGGGGATAATTGGTCAGTTCGCTTCATTTCACGTTTGTTTAGGCAGCGACCGTTAATGGGCACCGCCATTTTGTTTCTGCGTTTTATGTCGATCCACCATGGTTGTCTCAGCTTGTCCTCCCAGCTGTGCGGCTCTTCGCGACTTGCATCATTCCGAACGCGATTAAAAAAACGCGCTTCGCAGGATTTCAGCTGTAGGTATGTGTCTCAATATGCGGTGTTGCTGCGTCTTCGGCAGTGTTGTTTACAAATGACTTCGTTAAAGTTATCAGTGAGCCCGCGACGCGGCAATATGGCAGCACTAATAAACACCAAAATGGCCGCCGTTGCTCACTGGCGTGCCTCAGTGACGGTACTCTGTATCTTATCTGGTGACACTACGCTACCTTTAGCTTTCGCTTCCAAATGATCTTGGTCCCTATTGCGGCGGCCGTGTCAACAATCCTGCCAAATTCTTTGCCTCGTTCTTTGGTATTTTTGGCAAAATATGAAATCTGAATCACGCTACTTTCTTTCTGGATGCACCCAAGACCGCAGAATATTCCTGCTATCAAACCCCGTGAAACCTTCAGCTTCAAACCTCACGGACTCCTATGCTCGACCCTGTAGAATGCACTAGTAGTTTACCTAACGGATGCACAAGCTGCTCTTACTTTGCAGAGATGTAGTAATAACCGTTGCCATAATAACCCTGTTCGGCTAGTTGGTATGATTAAATTTTGAACACAAGTGCTAAAATACCCGAGACAACCAGAGATCGTACACAGAAAATGTCGTTAGAAGCTCTCTTTTCCTGTTATCCGGGGTGTGTTCATGCTCGTAGTTCAAAATGTTAGGCGTTCACAGCTTAAAGTTTTACGGGTGGTCTCTCACGAATCATACACTAGCCTGCATCCTCTGCTATAGTCCTTACCTGATTACACCCTTTTCCGAGGAGCTCTACACCAGCCAGTGAATAAGGACAGAGGGCATGGCGTTCGCTGTGTAGAGAGCCTGTAGCTGAACACTACAGCCACCATGTTCTGATTCTCGAACATGTAAATATACGCATATGACGGTACAACGTTTTCGTGGAGTGTGTACGTCCTCCATAATTATGCTAGACACAAAAGCCACTAAAACTGGGTATTTGTGTTGACAGCGTGACGAACGCCAAAAACACTATACGCAAAATTTTTAATAAACTTTTCCTGGCAGTTGTAACACAGTAAGCATGCTAACTAGGTCTCAGTTCTGGAAATATAAGAAATCTGTATCCAGGGCTCGCTAGTTGGCGGACAAACAGGTACGTCAAACGGAAAAAGGCATAAAAACAAACCACCGCTGCATGCATTGTAGCTTGCAACTGATCGCCATCCGCACGCAATTTGGTATAGCCCGCAACGGTAAATCTGCCTTATTTTTTCAGGACAGTATTAGTCGAAATATTTTCCCCGTTATTTGATTCTACACGCAACAACTGTTCCACTTGAGGTAACATTTTCCAGTTACTATAGACTACACTGTGAGAAGTGCGGATTAAGTGTTATGGTTTTTCTTCCACGAACCGTGTTTAAAAACCGGTTTTATGTCACCACTAACAAAGAAACCACTACCCTGACGATACCCACCCACTGGCATGGGAAACACAAGATCCCTAGAAAATACATGTAGTCGAGAACTTGACCTAGTGTTTTTTGTTGAAGCTCGCCCCTCGGAGTATTCGAAGAGGGCAAGGACACAGAGATTGACTGGGTACATCCAGCCTCGCATATTCATTCGCAGGATTCATTTCATCACGCAGGAAGCTTGTTCATAAAGCGTGCTAATGTTAAAGGTATCCTGAGTTTTTTCTACGCTAGTCCGCATGTCAGTTTGCTAGTCTTGCTTGCCGCAAAATGTCTTTAAATAATAGCGCTCGATTAAGCTTGGTCAAGGCTGGCCTGCCTCATGTCAAAAACAGTGTGTAAAGTTGTTTCGTGCTTTCGTTCATGCTTTCGTGCTTTCGTGGTATATTGCAACTATAATGTGATGTAGTTTGGTTTTAAGAGAATTTATTAGAGTGAGAGTTATGACATTTTTGAAAAAAAAAACCCTTGCTTTCCAGCTCTGTGAATCAGAAGACCGTTTGTATACATAAACATTCGGGAAATAAAAGTATTTTAAATTTCTCGCTTTACGAAATTCGGTGCAGTTAGAGATCACCGCCGCGCGGCGGCATGAAATACCAGCACGCCGCCGAACACGGCTCGACAGAGCCGATACCGACACCTCCCCTTCTAGCCACTATAGCACTGCCATTCCACGATTTCTGAAAGACGTAGTACACGCGTTCAGGTTTTGAACGCCTGGCGCATGCATCGTTTTAACCCCGCAAGGTAATATTCTGGAAGAACTCTCACAATCTTTTACTTGAAATTCGAAATGTCGAGTTTTCAGCATTTGTAAAAATGAGCCGTTAACACTACGTCAAAGAATTCTCACGATACTCCGAAGGAATTCGGCGAGAAGAGTAAAGCAATGCCCAGTATTGAAAAAAACTGAAAGCACGAAAACACTCTTATAATTATCAGTCGCCTTTATGAACCGCAGACATTACAGCAACCAGTGCGAGCTCCAGTCGGCTGCCGGGCTCCAGTCAAGTAAATACAATTTTATTGCGGCTGATTGAGCCGTGACCTCGAGAACCCAACTTCTTGCAACACCTTTCGGTCATTCGTCCTCGTCAGAATCTGTGGTGAAAGGAAGAGGGAAGTCATCATAAATTTAGGTCGCTGATCACCTTATGTTTGTGCAAATAGACAATGTAAAACAAGACAACTGAATCTGCGATAAGTGACACTACAAAGTCAGCACCAAGTCAAGCGGCTAATAACGTTACACATGAATTGAAATATTTAGGTAACGAGCGGTCAAAAAGTCGTAATATTTCTTAAGTCACTTGAAAGTTACAGCACAAAGATAACCACAAAAGACTGGCCAGTCCATTAGTTTATTTTTTTGCTTGGGTGCTGTCGTGGCTTCCAAGGTGGAGACGGCCATTTTTGGCCTCTCTTTCCTCTCCTCCGACACATTAAACGTCCAGCCTTTTTCAGAGTCTCTCTTTCTTTCCTTTGTCATCGCTTTCAAGTCGCCTTCCCGAAACCAACAGCCTAATTGGCTTCACTAATTTGTAACTACGCTTCACACAAATTTTCGCAGCAGTCCGAGGCAGGAATCAGATTGAAAATTCATGTTCATTATCCCGACCACCAATTCGCAGCACTAGGGGAATCGCTGTCGGTGTGACGAAATGTCTTCCGCGTTTTCTAGCCGGTAAAGGGTGACGTCATATAGTCGTTTTCGGAACCTGAAATGATAGCCAGCGCTGCTGTTGTCGGTGGTCTCGTTTCTGCACGAGGCGTGCGTGGGATAACCGTGATGCGTCTGTGAGCAAAGCTTGTAAACTTCGCCCACTTTGAGTGTTCTACGTCCTTTGCTCTTCAGTTTGTGGCCGGTGCATCGTGTTCCCCTGCACTGATGCCAAAAACTGTGTGTTGTCTTGGCTGAGCGGCCTGTTCGCGTCGCCGTGCTCGCTAAGGTTCTGCTGCGGCGAGCTCACGGAATGCGAAGTACTGCTCAGTGGAAACCTGTCTGAGCAAATGAACAGACGGCGCCAAGATGCTATATTTTCCACGTGGCGACGTGCAGCGCGAAACGTGGTCTGAGTTCGTGCGCGGCCGCGGCTGCATGAACTGGTCGCCGAAGTCGGCGAGCAGTTCATGCAGTCATCAGAGATGTGCTCGCTGCACAACTCTGACGACTGCGGCCTCCAGAGCCCGAAGTTGACGGAGGAGCTGCACTACAAGCGGAGTGGAAACGATTCGGCAGTTTTAGAATAGGGAAGCCCGGCGTTGGGGGCCTCCCAAAGTTAGGAAAACTCAAACGCAACGCGTTCCCAGTTTTAGGACAGGGGCGTCCCCAACAGCCCGCAACCATCTTGCATTGCTCGGGTAGGCTCGGGTGATGGTAACTTTAGGCTTAGCATCGCGCAGATATGTGACTGCCGCTATGGGTGCAACTGCGAATGACAACTCCTAACACAACTTTTCCCCACACTATTGTGCCCATCTCGGATGTGAGCATTTGGTGACGAAAACACCAGCCGCGGCCAGATTTTATTTTTCCCCGCAGGTAGCGGAATCCTTCTGCCGCTCGCCACACCACTCGGAGCAAGGCCCGGTCTCACCATCCAACGCCGCCGTCGAATCTCCGCGGCCGGTGAGCGTAGGCTTACCACTGCGGCATAGATCTGATCGCCGCTTTGCAAATCAGCGCTGTTAACAATACCTAACACGATCTTTTGCCACACTAACATCTACTATCTCGCATGCGGAACTTCTTTTTAGCGATCACATCGATTGGGAATAGCGGCGACAAGCTGTCGCGGCCGTGGTCTGCCCCATTTAGAGCCGAAGCTATAATACAAAACTCGGGTGGCAGCGACTTACCCGAGTCTGAGGGTTCCGACGAAATATCGACTGCGCGGCCGAGTGCGGAACATGCGCAATCTTAACAGACGATGCGGCAAACGTGCCTGAAGTCACGGGTTTTTAATTTCCGTTCGCAACAGTAGTTTTTGCGGCCACAACACCGTAACGTAACGCCGTTCGGCATCCTTTTGAACGGCCATTTTGCGTGCGGCGACCGGGTTTGAAACTGATTGGAATAAATGCATTATAATTTTATATATGCTGTTCGGCTGACTTCTTCTGGTTCGATTTGCCTAATTACTGGGCCAATAGGCATTCCTTACAGCATCAAAAGCTAAATCGAGAAATTTACGGCCAGTGCTCTTTTAAGGAAGCGCGAGAAGTAGCTCTGGGCAGTCGTTTGGAGATCGTGCTCTGTGCCCCTCAAAGGCCGACGTTCTTAGCTGGGACCTGTTGTTAGATTTACGGTTAAGGCTAGCCACGGATACGGTTAGCATGTAGATTTCCTCATAGAGCACGTTTTTTTTTCATTGTATCCCCTTCCCGTATTTGTTGTATTTCTGTTTTAATTGTATTTAACGCCGTGCGTTAGCTGCGCACCGCGCACGTCCCCCAGTTGTATCGCGTCCAAGCTTTATTGCCTGCGCGCACGAATGCTTGTGTGCGTGCGTTTTTGTTCTATAATTCTAGACTGCCCTCGTGTAGAGTGGTCCTATGTATTCATATTAAACGTGCTTCTGTTTAACCGAACTTGAGGTACGTGTGGGCCTCTCCACCTCCAGCGACTTTGGAATACGAGCACGTGCTAGGGACGACAACCCTGATAAAACCCTAAATCACTACTGTCACATCTTTTGTTTCGCCAGCGAGCAAGAGACTGTGACAATAAGTGGCGTCTGCGACAGGACTGGTCGGCCAATTATTGGGGTTGCACGGGCCTGAGAGATCTATTTGTGGCGAAAGCAGCCACCGATTCGCGTGCTTATTTTGACCGAATGGCACACGCGAAGGTGGACAGATTGCTCGTCATAGGACGATCGTTTGACTTGAAGAGAGCGCACTTGCTCTTATGATAGGATAGCGAAGTAGTTGGTTGGTGTCGCCAGGGGAGCAATGATGAATTTGAGGAAGCTGGGCAACAGGCCAGCGACAAAAATAAGATAGTAGATATAAAGAATGGGGAGAGGAGCTCGGGCGAGATGTCAGGGGTGACACAGATGTGCTGGAAAAGAAAAGGCAGATATACAGGGAAGAATATGAAGATAACTTTCGAAAACTTTCTGAAGAGATCAAAGTAAAAAGACAAAGGGAGAAGGCAGAGATAGAACTAGAGAGTCAAAGAAAGAGAACTGGTTACAGCAGCAGGCACAGATAAGCAGCCAAGGAGATTTTGAGTGGCAGATCGAGGGAAAAGACCGAGAAAAGAAGGTAAGTCAAATAGAGTTTGATCCGAAGCCCGAACGAAGCGACGCGTGAGGCCCAGAAAATTTGGAAAGTGTTTCAGCCAAAGCTCAGGAGCAAAGGGCGTGCAGCGCAGATAAGAAGTTAGAAAACAGATAATGATTGTGGAAGCGTCGCACACGTGAGATTCATTACCCAGGCCTAGTAACTGAGGAGTGTGCAGCTGTGGGTACGAGCGATAAGAGCCCACTCTAGCTCATGTCGCCTTTTCACGGCAACGCTACGGCGTGGAATCGTGTCCGCGGAATTTTGAGTTCGCGTTCGGTGGTCGTCGAGTGCAGTGGGCTGTGATCCTGAGCCTTCCTCGTAGTGGCGAGGTGAAGATTGTTTTCAGCTGTATTCAGGCAACCGAAGGTTCGCACGATCAGTTGCTAGAGACGGTGAGAGAGCAGATGTTCGCTACACACGAAGTACGTCGACGCCAGCGCTTTCGTAGCTGAGACTCCCCCGGGCGACGGAGGGATAAGCGGCTATGTAGGCCTGTGGTGCTTGCCACGCCGCCACACATGAGGTTCGGGAAACGTCCACGCGATTATCGCTTTTGCCCCTCCAGGGACTGGTCACCAAACTGCTTGCCTAGAATTTGCGTGAGCATGTAGGGACAGCTGGTCGTGGCTAGAGTGTTTCTCACGGTCGGAAACATTTTGCATAATTGGTTATACGGTCTTTTCTTTGTGGGAGTAATGCTGCGGGCTGTCCTTTAGGTACCCGAGTAAAGTTTTATTGTAAGATGAGTCCTTTCTGTGGGCGTGTAATGATGCGTGCATCCATTTAAACACATAAAACGGGATTTGGAGTATGATGCGTTGTTCTCTTGTTTTCCTTGAGAACGAAGTCTGTTGTTTTGTTTCTCGTTTGGCGTTGCTTTCATATCAGCAAATCTAGTGTGCGTCAGTGGTCAGCACTAACGGCGAGCCGAAAATCTCGCGCAATGGCGGTGCAATGTGATGGCACGTGAGCCGGGTAGTACAGCCGATGGAAAGGGTGCTGGTAAAGACCATGCGTTTCAACAATTCGGCCGAAACGTTGCGGTCAAAGACACATTAATTCTCCTCCAGAGATTTTTTTTTTCGTTATGTCTGTCTGGAACATTGTCCTGTTCAGAGCGTTCCGCGTGTGTGGTGGCCTGTCGTTTGTTTGGTTTAGAGTATAATGGTATAGTATTCCTCAAGGGGGAAGAGTGTCACAAACGTCTGGAGCGGCACTCACTTTGTTTGGAGGGGCGCAATCGTGGCCTTATTCGCAAAAGACCGCCACTTTTTGGTCGCTCCTCTCCTTTCCTCCCCAATATTAGTCATCACGTTTTTTTAAGGGCCTCATTCTTGCGTGCTTCGGGGCTCTAAAGGGGGTATTGTGGTGGAGACGAGGAATTCCAACGCGCGAAGGTAGATTTATTTCGGGAAGGCTACGTCAGCCAGGCAGGGAAAACACGGGAAAATAGGGCCAACGTGGCCCCGGAATGCCGGACAGTCGGGTCGTTGGCGAGAAGATTTTTTGCGAAGTGCGAACGCTAGGTCCGGGCAGTCGTTCGAGTTCGCACAACATGCCCCGGCTGAGGCCGAGGTGTCTTCGCTGGTACCTGTTGTTGCTGGACCTACTGTAAGGCTATTAAGGTATTTCTGCGAGCAGCAGGCTTGTGCGTGGCGCTCACCAAAATACCAAGAAAATAGTTCACGTGCGTTCGCGCGTCAAGGGTGGAGCACATGACAGCTTGCCCTACAGACGCCCAGTTCGCGAAGCCCGTTGCCACCGGTTCTAGCGCTTGCCGATCGCGTTTCATATTGGGAGAAAATGTGAAAGCTTGCGGACAAAACGATCCTAGTCCCGACAGTCATGCATGAGGAAGGACGCGGATGTAGCTGGATATAGCGATGAATACTACTTCCACATGTAGTGAAAGGCGATGACAAAATATGTAAATTTCAAACATAATGCAATGCGTGGTGGTGTGTCTTATCTATTGCTGAACAGAGAAATCTCCAGCTGCGTCGCTATGGTTCAAGCATTGCGCGGCGGAGTGGAAGCATCGACAATTTGTTGGAAGAAAGTAGCCCAAAATATCTTTCAAACGCCGATGTGGCAGATGCATGGGGCGAAACAGATTTTCGACCAACTTAGAGGCTCCTAATGAGATTGCGGGGTGACGGATTAATTTCTGCCTGGAAATTGGTCGAAAAGGCGCACTGTTTCAATTCCTGTATTGTCTGAGCGCTGTTGTATTCATGTTTTCGACGTAAGAAACGGTGCGGATTTTTTCGTCCCGATGATTCGCCAAAAATACGTTTTTTTGAATTGGCGCGTTTTCGCTCAAGGCAAAACCAGCGGCTCCACGGGCATGTCGTGGGTGAAAAATATTTCACGCTTAAAATTGTTGCAGCGTTGACCTTCTATATTTTCATGCGCGTTTTTTCGCGCACACATTTTCCCGCCTTTTCCCGTCCGAAGCGTTGCTTCGGACGGAAAAAGTCGGGAAAAGTCGTTGGCCATTACTTTTCCTTCGCAGCAAAGTCAGTAGGCCTCAATTCTTGCAGTGTTTGACGTGCTTGCTTTCTGTCTTTGGGAACGGTATTGCGCTATCGATACTAACCCTGGCATTTTTCGCGGCTGTTCTGACGTGAGGCGCATTTTTTTTGTTTCGAGTAAAGGTGTCTTTCAAGCTTTTCTCTCCTTTACGCTACACAATTCACTGACTTTGTGCGGGTCTTCTTTAAAAAAAGTGTTTGGCTGACGTTTGAGAAAAAAAGTGCTTGGAAAAAGTGTTTGGAAAACGTTTGAAAAAAAAGTGCTTTGTTGACATTTGAAGTTTTGTTCCAACGTGGAGCTATGCGCGAGGTTCTAGAGACCCGTTTAAAAATAGGACGGCTGGCGCTTATGCAAGAGTCGCGCCTTAGCATTAAATCGTAGAAGTGGAACCCTCGATGTAAACTTTACAGATGCGAGCTTAGAGCAGAGAAGGGATTTTTTAAGGATATCACGACCATCTCGTCTTCATAAGACCGTGTTATATAAATTACGAGTGCCTACTGTCGTGCAAACGCCTTCGGTGGTGAAGAACGTACGCCCACGTTTCACCGGCGGCGGGCCCCGTTCGCGCGAGCAGGCAGTGCGAGCACCTCACATTTCATACACAGCGGGGCGCGTCAGTTGGCCTGTCTCGACAAGTAGCGGTAGGAAAGAGCGAGCTGCCGCGCCACACATCATATATACACGGTGGGCGCCAATGGACATTCAAAAATGGACGTGGCTACTGGCGGAGGTGGGTGGAGAACATAGTGCGCATGCGCTCCCGGCGCACGCTTGTCGGAAATCCGATGTTCTTGGGGCCGAGCGGCGCTGCTTTGTATATTTTTATTTCACTTTGGTTTCACACCTTCTGTGTCGTGTGCAGCCATAGGCGGAGGATACGGGGGGTTCTCGAGGGCCAGAGCACCCCCCAGTGTGTTTCCCGGGGGGGGGGGGGGGGGTGATACTGATCGCTGCATGCCCCCTACACCCTGAATTTCCATTAGCAATGCCATTACGAGTTAACATTTGTTTAGAGCTGCCTCAACATTTTCAGTTAAACTTTTATTGGGACGAATCGCTTACTGCAATTGCGGAGACGTGGACGGCTTACTGTTATATGTGGCGTTTATTTCTTGGAATCCTCATTACAGGAGAATAAGAGCCCTAGAAGCATGTATGTATATACGTATGTATGTATGTGCATGTGTTAATGTGTTATATATATATATATAGCGAATCAGAATGGGAAAATGAGGGGCTCGTTGAAAATAAGACAGAAATAAGAGTTGGCAGTCAAGAAAACCTCGGAAAGCAAAGGGGAGGAAGTGGTAGGTAATTGAAACTTTGATGAGAATACGATTAAAGTAAAGTATTTTTGTTTCCTGTGCTTGGGGGTGGCCAGCGCTACTCGGACTACTCGGGGTGAAGGGGACCTTCTTTTTAACCCCCGGGCCGTGACTCGAGCGTCTACGACATGTCAAGAGTGGTCGACCAGCGTTGAACCCTCTTAAGCTTCGTATGGCACCAAGACTGCCAGAACAGAGGCCCTAGCTATGCATGTAGCAAATCAGAATGGGAAAATGAGGGGCTCGTTGAAAATAAGACAGAAATAAGAGTTGGCAGTCAAGAAAACCTCGGAAAGCAAAGGGGAGGATGTGGTAGGTCATTGAAAGAGATAAAGAATTTGGAAAGAAAGAACGAACATGGAGAAAAAATGCCCGCCAGATGAGATCCCAACCCACGACCTCCAGAATACCGGTCTGGTGCGATAACCACTACGCTACCGGCGGGGCGATTTTCCCCTCCACTTTCTGGGGTATTTATGTTAAGGTATTTTTGTTTCCTGTGCTTGGGGGTGTTAGCCAGCGCCACTCGGACTACTCGGGGTGAAGGGGACCTTCTTTTTAACGCAGGTGTAAGTTCTAGTTTGATCGCTCCCCAGCGTGCTCAATTTGCTCTTTTTTTTCTATTTCTGCTTCGCAGAGGCGCGCACTAATGAATTTGTCTCTGTTGCCAGGCTAGCGACCGAGCGATGCGAGACGATCGGAATGAGCAGAAGTGAATCCTAATCAAACTGTAAATCATACACTCTAGTGTTTGCAGGTGCGTTGCCCTGAATTCAATAAAATGTTTCGATGATTGCATTTCTATTATTCAGAAGATTGTGTAACGCACGGATGGCGTGCCGTGCGTTGTGTTTTGTCGCACACTGCACTGTTTCCGTTAATTTGTTCGCCAATGTCGTGTAGAGCGGGAGCAAAATGGGCGGAATGCTGGTTTATAAGGCTACCTACATGCAGCATTAACAAGCGAATGAGGCATTTTAATGATATCTCTACGACAATTTTGAAACCGGGATTTTTCCTCCGTTTTATACACCGATGCAGTAATCTATTGAAAACAAATTTTACATGTCCTGTATAATCCCATTAGAAACATGTTGTTCTCGACGTTTGCTAAACCGGATTTTGATGGTCTAGATAAGCTTGAACCGGCCAGGACATTAGCAGAGATATAAGATGTTCTCGCGACGACGCGCGTCTTTTCCGAGTTGTTTTGTGGCCATACTTTTCATCTGGGATAAACGCAGCATATACGCTTCGTAACGTTTTTTGTGCAGCTGGGTTTCGAATTCTCCGCAGAAAAGAATATACGGGCACAATTACTCCCTTCAGACATATCTAAATTTCCAGAAACGTTCTCATGACCAGCGGCGCACTTTTGCACGTCCCGCCGATGGTTTTGTGAAATGAACTATGTCAGACGCATTCTCCGGTACGCTCTTGGCATGTCACCCCTTTTTCGGCGCACAGTTGAGTTTTATCTTCCGTGCAGGCCAGTTCTTGAATAGAAAATACTTAATGGAAATACATCACATACACCCCTTTGAGATTTTGCTGGAAAACAAGTTGTGTGCACCGATAGATTAGGAGACCCTGGCTATCACGCGCTGGTACGTACATTACGTAGCGGTTAGCGACTCTACGGAGTAGTAGAGTGTACGTATTTTGTACTATGAATGCTGCTCTTAAATGCGACTAGTGTAAATATGAGCCTGACCCTTCAGCTCTGAAATGTCACTGAATTTGGTTTAAAATATCAGGATGACGAACCAGCCCAGCAAGTTATGTGTCAGTTATCTTTCAAACTTTTTTAAACCATTAAACATTACCCGCATGTAGGGTGCTATAAATACAAAATGGCAGAAGTACGGCGGACGATAGCGGACCCACTGACTGGTTTTATTGCTTGTTTGTCCAGTTAGGATTGAAGATAGTGCTAGAACCGGCTAATGTTTATTACTGATGACATCAACCCTTGCTTCAGCAAATGCTCCCCAGGTCAGCTATCATTAAGCTAGCTACTGCTGGAATGTCCCGAAAATACTGATTGGAAGGGTAAGAGAAACGGTAGCTCGTGGCATGCATAAATTTTGTACAAAACTGCCGTAATGGCTAATCACCTGTGCAAGTGTCGTCAACCATGTGCTCTCCTGGTATGCAGACGCATTCTCCTTCGGGCTCAACGCACGCCGCTCCTTTTTAAGACATTCCACTCTTTTCGCTGCCGTGCAGGCTGTTTGTTGATTGGGAAAGAGAGAAGGGAAACACACCATTTACACCCCTTAAATTTCTCATCAAACGGCGGACTGTACACACAGAAACTCCGACATATCAGATTAAACGCGGTGGCCGATGCTTTTTTTTTGCAATTTGTAAACAGTACTTTGCGGTAGAATTTGAAGTAATTTCGACATTGACCATGACCAGTGCTTGTGATTCTCATCCCGAAACAAAATAATTTGGCCGTGAAAGGAGGTGTAATGTATTTTATGGTTCCCATATAAGAGGACACGTATGGAGGGAACTTTTACAGGATGCCCTCAAATTTACATGTATTCAACGGTGTGAATTGTACTCGCGCCGTAAGAAGGAGAGAAATAGTGCCTAAAATGGCTTGCCACTTCTGTTTCATAGTCACTATTGATGATAGTACCAAGTAATACAGGCTAGATTTCCATTCCGATAGTTATCGTTGCCTCCAGCAAACGTTCAACGTTTACGTAGGAATTTAGGGCATTGTGAAATTTATTTTCAAGAAATATTGATTGTGAGAAAAACATTACGAGTTGGACACATGACTAGTTACCAACACAATGTCAAACAAGGTTGCTTACCTTTGCAAATGCCGCCGATCATTTCCTGAAATGAACTGAGGCAGACACATTCTCCTGAGGGCTCCTGGCATTTTGCCCCTTTGCTCAAGCACGTCTGATTGAATTCTTCATGTGCAAGCCGGCGCTTTATTACAGAAAAGAAGTTTGTTTGTGGAGATTAGGTCCAAACCTCGGTATATATTCAGTCACATTAGGAACGCGCAGCATATGTATGGTTACAGATTTGTCCCTTAGACACGTTTTTATATACATAACAGAAAAATTTCAATTAGTTTTAGACATGGAGAAGAATTGCCAAATTCATTATGTCATTGGTGATGCTTCAGCTGCCGAACGGGGTGACATTTTTTTTAATAAATCCTTTTAAGCAAATTTACTGGATGAATGTTCCAGTTATGCCCCAAATGTATCGCTATCGAGGGACTGGCACGTTTTCAAGATTTTCTTCAAATCTGTAAGCGTTGTTCCCCTGGTATGCTTCAACGCATAATAAACGGCTCATTAAACTGTCATAATACAGAGCTAGTCAAAAGGTAATACAGCTCGTTTCTCGAAATAGCTTTAAGCGAAGTACAAGGACGAAACAACACGGTTTTTATTGCAGAGGTGTCCACTCGCTTCAGCAATTGTTAGAGCAGTCAAATCACGTTAAGGGGACTACTGGCAGAGTTTCTATAAAAGCTGATAGAGAGTGCAAGATTCCATTGGATTTGGCATGCGTAAGTTTCCACAAGAGATGCCGTAATGGCTAATCACCTTTGCATGTGTCGTCGATCATCTGCTCTCCATTCTTTGCAGGCACATTTTCCATTAGGCTCAATGCATAGCCCTCCCTTTTCAAGGCACTCGATTCTTTTTTCCGTCGTGCAAGCTGGTTATTTATAGGAAAAAGAGGAAAACTAAGTGCCACATACCCAGGCCTTTGAAAACTCATAACAACCTGCCCGTTATATGGCTAATGAATTCGAGCGCGTAGCTTTACGTGGTTTTAGAGGCAATCTCTAGCCAAATTTTGGGTTCTTCATTACAGTACACAACCTTTGCGTCTTACACCGTCGAGATTACCAATAAATGCGAAAGTCAGTATGGCCATGGAGAATTCCGAGCTACAAAAGGCGGCATGAATTCTTTTAAATTCGTGCATTGGAAGGGAGTTATGCGATGACTCACGTGAGGGGCTGAAATTTAGACTAGACCCTTGCATACCGGTCTGCAAGATTTGATGCCGACTTTGAAAACGTTTCTTTTACAGTGTCATGCCCATTATGTACGCTTCCGGAGGAAATGAAATTCACATGAAATTTACGAAGAGGTGTTATCGCTGGTGTTTACTTCGGGAAGTTAAAAAATTGTGGAGTTGTGCTGTTCACTTAAATATTCCGGACATTATCTTTGCTCAAGAAATTTTGGATATTTTATCCGTGCTAGAGGACACTCCATAAAAATTCTTATATATTGAACGTGGTGGAACAATGATCGTTGGTAACATTTTAGACGCCCTTACAGCAGTTCTCATTGCTATTTACCTCGGCATGTGCCTCCAATCATTTGTTGAATTGAGCTGACGCAGACGCACTCTCCAGTGGGCTCCTTGCAAGTTGCCCACTTCCTCATACACGTTTTCTGCATTTCTTCGGTGCAGGCCGGAGCTTGATTACAAAAAGAGCAAACGATGTACATCAGCGCTATGGCTTAAACATTTTATTTGCTGATAGAATATGAGTGACGTAGCTTTCAGGCGGCGAGAAATTTATTGTCTTATGTTTGGCAGTCCAGAGCGAAGAACGGTAATGTTGTATTTGAAATATAGATCCTCATCAGAAAAGTGAAAATCAGCATGGTGTACAGAGTGATTCCACGAGAGAACGAACATGCCTGTACACGCACATTTTTTGCTGTTTTTTCCACATTTATATTAGTTATGCACAAGCCAGAGAATACCTTAAAACTCCAATCCGTTTTTATTGCGTGCATACTTCGCGAGAACAAAATTTGCAAATGGGTGCAGGTGATGCGCGATTTTCGGCGGCTGCAGTTTTTTCCAACTTTGGGGGTGACTGAAATTTATTTCAAAACAAAAACAACACCGATATGACAAACAGGTCAAGGCACGTTTTGCGTTCTGCTGTGAACAATAAAAATTGAAAAAAATTCTGAAGCCACGACAGACTCTAGGTTCTCGCTAGCATCGAATCCCCTATCTCCATACGTGTACTTGTGACCAACTTCTCAGCGATAGGTAATGTCAACCAGATATTTGTAAACCTATCGGTAAAATATCGGTTGTACAGAACAAATGTAAATATAGGCAAAAAGATTCAATACTGGGCTTTTTCTAAAAATGCGTAACTTTAAAAATCAATATAAAACCCGGTCTCGATTTCCTCCAAAATTGAAAATAGAGAATTCTCAAGAGGGTAAAGAATACTGGTGAAAAACATGTTGCATCATCTTCTTTGTACCGAAGTTACAAGCTAATGAACTCCTGTGTTCGAAGGAGCGTCTTCGTGCCGTGAGATCCGCTACTCCGGCTTCTTTTCTGGCTGCGTGTTTTGAGCAGAAAGTGTCTGCTGGCATTCTGCGGCCACACCAGGTACTTGTTAACCCTTGGGGTGCACCTAAAAGAGATCGCCGTGTCTATTCGTTTTTATTTGCCATGTCTCACTGAATAAGCGCTAGCACAGATACACCTGTGGCGAAGACGCGGCAAAAAGCGCGCCTTAGCGGGGTAACGTTTTATTTAGCAAAAAAAGGTGACCAGGATATTATAAAAAAGAGTTTTCTAGGTATCCAGACAACAGAAACATTTTTCTGCAGTTAGCCTCGAACATAGCGTAGATATTACGCAGCCAGATTTCCATTTCTGAGGTGTCATCTCATGTCACCAAATGCTCGACAGGCAGCGCACAATTAACGCGCTGCTAACCGAATATCCAGAAACTCTGGCCTTCAAAGCAAGGTTGTAGTTTCGTGGCATGCATAAACTTTGAGAGGAGACATTGTAGCGGATTACCTTGGCAAATGTCGTTGATCATCTGCTCTCCGGCTTTGCAAACACACTCTGCGTTGGGCTCGACGCAGGTCGCCCCTTTTTCGAGGCATGCCATCCTCTTTGCTTCCGTACAAGCTGGTTGTTTATTAGAAAAAAAATAGAAGTGCAGTTCAAGCAGCGCGCACCCTTGAAACATTGCGTCTAACACTGGAGTATGTTCACACTGACTCTGACACCACATTTTGTGTGGTTAGAGCTGCGTCCTCCAGCCGCTCTAGTGTCAAATAACGACTACCCCGTCTCTATCTGCACAGTCGATATTAGTCTAAGCGCGTTCGTAAAGCTTCTTCTATGAAGCTTTCGGTATTTTCCGGTTTATAATATTCTTCGGAAAATGGTAATGCGCAGTAGGTGCGCAGGTGACGCGGGCATTCGACGGTTCTACGCGTTGGGCATGACGCTGTTTTTATCTCTACCGTCGTCAGTCGCTACCCACAAGTTGACGTACGATGAGTACGACGTTGCTTGCCCGCTGTAGGAGGTGAACTAGAAGGCTAAAAAATGTTGCTGGTAAACAGAGAATGTTAGACTTAACCTGAAGGTATGATGTACGTCGTCAACAAGTACGCAGTAGAGACTACTTACTTGACGCCATGTGGCCGAATTGAGTTGCCGTTGAAAAACTCAGAGAAACGCTATTTTAGCTAAGCGATACATGCTAACATTCCGCGGAAGTTATATCGGCCTACGCTTCACCAGAAGGTGTGACGGTGCACCGCGACTTGTAGAAACGTATACAAATAAATCAAATGATTACTTCGAACACGAATACCAGGCTAGTCAGTCGCAAGGCATCTGTGCCCGTACTATGAATGCTGCGAAACCCTGAGGCCTGCAAAAATGTAACATGCGCAGAGAGGTGCACACATTTCTGTGGAGCATTCGACAACACATTACAAGTAGGCATGCACGTGGCGTTCACACTACTTTCAGTTGTTGGCTCAAGAAATCCGCCTGTGGGTTCGTGAGGTTCTAAATATCCATAAAGTTTTTGTACATTTCCACACAGACAGTGATGAAAGATGGAAAATTTGGCATGGTTATGCAGAAGTCTAGGAATTGAAACAGCCATGACGTATTTTAAACTCACACATAGCAGGCGAGGCACAATATTTGTTACAGCACGCCCTTAAACTCAAGCAAATGGAGCAATTACGCATTCTCAGACATCGCTTCAGTGTTACGACATTGTTCCGTGGCGTTTATGTCAAGACAGATGAATTGCGAGGGAGATAAGGCTCTAGAACTGGTAATATCGCAGGTTTTTTATTTCCCACAATAACGATATTTCGGACTAAAGCAGGATGAATTCATATTCCGGTAGTCCTTTACCCTAGCAAGGATTCAGAACATCCCACAACATAGAGGCCTGTGTCGTCTACATGTGGTGTCTCATAGCTTATCGTAAAGCTAGTTCACGTCGTGGCTAAAGCATCGCAAGACGCTCCCCGACTGTATAACCAAATGACCCACCCAGACATTCTGTGACCTGCCTACCGCTTATCAAACGCAGACGGGGAAAACGAAAACACCATAAAAAACAAAGCTTTACGTAGACTGTCCAAATTTTCAGATTTAATGGTACTACACCCTCACTGCCCAATGTCAGTGCCGTCAAATCTGTAAACAACTAAAAGGAACCTCGGGTATTTTTGCTCCCGTCCCCATCTGGCGTAGCAAGTTAGCCGGGCTAATTATGGCAGACTTCATCAGAGATCGTTCTAGCTCTCTCTCTCTCTCTCTCTCTCTTTCAAGTAATTTTAGACACCCCTTTTGCCAAGAACGAGCTGTGACATTGGCTTGCAATGGTCACGCAAGATTCGCGGGTAGCAATACATTAAGGTAAAGCGTGCTCCCTGTCTTCAATAATGACACCCAAATGTTCCCTTTGCGACAGGGACAACACTATACCGCAATTGCATGAAACCAGAATTTTGCAACTCTGTTCCTTCTTTCTGCTCGACACAGTGCCGGAGGAATGAAGTGCCGGGCCAACACAGTGTTCCAATGGTGCAAGACCCCTAAATCTCAGCTCTCACGAACGATTATAACTACTCTTATAAGTTCCACTATCTAGTCCTCGCGTGAAATAGCGGTGAAACAACCTCAATCTCTATGTAAAAACAACTGTTACAAGTGAGCACCTCAGACCACACTTGGTCTCTTTAAACATACGGGGAAGTCATGAAGCGAATCATCGCATTACGAATCAGACGCTACTTTATACCTAAATTCTCCTTTGCATTTAATTAGTTGCTTTATTCTAGGGTAGTTTACAAAGGAAGGTCTCCTCCATTCGCCTCAATACCTGCGAATTCCTTCATTGAAACCATACACAGAAGCAGTACTGGCTCGAAGCATAACGAAACCTTCGACCAGGTCTTGCTTGCCGTCTACATGCACTGCCTACAACCGACGTCCCTTGGGATGCAGCATTACACTATGTGCATGCATTCAGTTACGGCACGCCCTGTGCTTCTCCAAATTGACCAGTTAAATCAGCTTCCACTGTTCCTTTTTATCGGAATACCGCAAGTAGAATACTATTGGGCCTACTCATTATCAGGGCAGTGGTAGTGTACCCAGAGGATTTGAAACGATTCCCCATTTCGCTGCAGGATATCTGCGTACAACACTCTGCTATATCGAACTGGTGGTTAGGACGCACACATGGAGAATGCTGTCAATTGAGGCGTGCAAGCCGTGGCGCGCGAAGCTATTCTGGGATGCCTTCGGTTCTCTCCGACCACATCAGAATTATTTCTTCTAACACGTGAATTGGGATAAAAACCGCCCAGGACTTTTCATTTTCTATAGACGGTACTCAAAACTAGAGGCACCTATACTCAATGCGCAATGGCTGCTAATACAAAGCAAGCGAAGCATACGTCTCTGAATATCTTTCTCCATTACGAATCTATTTCAATCACACAAAAATAATCCTCGAGCAAATTCGCAGCTATGATCAGAAATTCAAAGAAGAAGAGAAGATACGATTCGTACGGACATTTGTGATCAGCTGGATCCCATAGTTATTTCCATAACACCGGGTCACCAATGCGGAGCTGGCCTTACAAGGATAGCAGAATGTGCTGCACAGGAAATTCCCCTGAACGCACTCTCGGCAAACGTTGACCCCATAGGCACCCACAATACGGGTTAGGCCCCATTTTATGAACATACTGTCGACCAGTTTCGCCGAATTTCCAGTGATTTTTCTAGAGAGAATACACTGGTTCGTTCAGCCATATGAACGGCATATATCTCCGATCCACGGAACCCATCCCAGGGGAAGCCCATGGGTATCTCCCGGTTTGCCCCCTCCCACGGAGCATGCACAGCGATAACAACAGCGCACCCAAGAAGCAGAAGCGAGCACTCTCACACAAGAAGGTCCTTATTCGACCGGTACTCCATTAAACCGGGGCAGCTGATTTAACCTGCCTGCCGAAATGCCGATTTAACCTGCCTGTCCCCACAATTCACGGGTGGTATAGCCTCTGTCACCTCTCTTAGAGTCCTGACCACCCGACCAGAGGCTGTAGAGTGGGCTGCATACCGACCGCGCTAGGAAGCGGGCATGCCCCAGCAAGTTTTGGTGATATATTCGAAAACAGCGGTTTTAATTTTTTTCGCGACATTCGAACCGTGTAAAACCCTCTCCAAAACTCCCCAGATCTCTCAGGTAGAGCTAATTTGCGCGCAGGCGCAGACTGGCATGGCAGCGAATGAGCCTCCTCACCACTGTGGCAGGAGTACTCACTATGTCTCCCACTTCTAGTCTCACACCTAAGCAGCCGGCATATTACTAGAAACCGAATAATCAGCTATTATGACATTGCCAAGCAGTGTCACCTCGCTCGCCTCCATTATCCTCCACCTATTCAGGGCTCAGCAGTAATCTGAAACACCTAGGTAGTCTCATGTAAGCCGATACCTTGATTTGCAGAGCAATAGTCTACTACATCTATTCCTTTCAATATCCTTCACTAAATGGACTTTTTCATTGCGACAGGGACCACTCTCATACACGCTATGTGGGCGTGCCCTGAGATCCCTTACCATATTCATGTAGTGGTGCGCCGTAGAATGATCCGCTGAGAAGCTCGGACTAGGAAGTCAAAACACTCCTGGTCATTCCTACTGCCATCGTCCCAGCTCTTTTGAAGCCGGAAGCTACCTCGCACCACTAAACCACATACTCAATACAGTGGACTCCCATTATTACGGAGTATACAGGGGACCGCAAAACACTTCGAAATAACCGAACCTAGTTCACACCACCTCTCCCTTCTGGATTTTGTTCAGAATCACGACTTTCGTCCTTCTTCACCATCTTCGTCACCTACTCGAGCGTACGGCACGTGTTGCCAGGATAGTAAAGACCTACCGCTAAAGTCCAAGCCTGAAGCATCCACCACATAAACTGTTGACACGACGCTATCCGCAACCAAAAAGGTTGATGGTAGAGGACCTAAATAGGCAGAGATGCGTACGCTAGCGCGAGTCTCGACTGGCCGACCACCTTATAACTGCGCACCGCCGATGTTGCGCTGGCGCGGAGATCAGTACAGAACAAAGCGCTGTTTTCGGAATAGAAATTCTAGAATTCTATCTGAAAATAATGTTCTCCTTGGAATGGGTTTATCCGAGATAACTTCGCATTAACCAATATTATGAATTTTGGCTTCATATTATTCAGCAATTTATTTTTTCAAATTTCATACAATATTGGATAGAGCAGCACATCATTTTAAAAAAGCAAAAAATATCGAGTGTGGACTGTTAACGTATTTCTCGGTTTCCCTGTGTCATAAACGTCCCATAAATATCTTCCGCTTAGTCGCAATAAAAACTAAGCAAGCGAACTACATCAAGCTCACGGCTATAAAATTTTAGTACAAAACGGTGGCAGAAGAAAAGAGAGACAAAGGGAGAAACTTTAATGAAAATTGAAGAGATCAGCCTCACTGATGTAGGGTAGCTACTTCAGATGGGGGTGAATACAGTGATTTAAAAGAGCAAAAAAGATGAAAAAATAAAAATAGAGAAGTAAGAGTAGAACGTCGCAGTACACTCCATGATAGTGATGGCCATATACATGATAAAATATCAATTTTATATAGCGCTACGCAAAACATGATGTCACTGTTCATGATGAGTAGATGTAAACATTTAAAGTGTAAAAGTTCAGAGTATTTCCAGCACCGCTTGTAGAAATACCGATTTTGTAAAGATGGCTTAAGAGCTATGCAACTTAAAGTCGTGGATAAATGCGTTTTTCTGGCACAATTTGTCTCTGCGTAGCAGTGCCATAAGCTTTTTTTACAGAACTCGACCGTAAATGCAAAACTCAACAATGTATACGTTGCTCTTAGCTATAAAAGGGAATAATTCGATTAAAACGTGATATTTTGTGGTTACAGAAATCATTTAACTGGCACCTGCACATAGCCTGCACATTTCAGTATTACATCCCAAATTTACAGAATTAGTCCGCTTGTGCAAACACACGGATCATGAAATGCCCAATAAATATTATGTTTAGGGGTTGACCAACTGATTTTACCTTTTTTCACAGTCAGCAATGCCGCGGTTTCTAATACTCAGGCCTACGTTCGGCTTTCGCCAAACATACTGCTGACCAACCTCCAGAAGTGCTTATGGTACACGCAACACCCGTTGTTGGTGGCTTTCATAAGTTTTCGAGTACGCTGCTGAGGTGGAATATCACCTTTGCATGTCCCGTTGATCATCTCTCCTGCTTCGCAGACGCAGTCCCCATTGGGCTCATTGCATGTCGCTCCTTTTTTAAGGCACTCCTTCTTTTTAGCAGGTGTGCAGCCTGGTTGGCAATTACAAAGAGACAAGAGAAATTTAATGGCACCAGGTACACGCCTTCAAGATGTTTTAAGCAACACTTCTTATATTCAGTTTTATCAAGCAAATATCACTTTTATTAGCAAAATTTGTCAGGCTTTTTATTCCTTTTGTCGCTTTTTTCACTTTTTAGCACTTTTCTGCTTTTATCACACAGTTTTAGGGGGCGAGTTATTAGGTTCTCTGTCCGTATTTAACCTAAGAGCTCCGTACTATTTGTGTATATTTCTGTACTGACATGGATCAGAGGCCTGATTACGCATTTTTGCGGATAATTTTCAAATCTGAAACCTCGTGTAATTTCTTTACATTCCTGTATAAGAGGCAAGTTATGGTGATAAAGTTTGCCGCAGGCCATGATACTTTGCGTTTTGCTTTCACAGATGTCGTTCCAGTTTTTAAAGCATTTATTGGATCGTGTCTAGCGGCGTATGTTTGGTTGCAAAGGAGTTGCGAAAGAAATGGGGCTGGTGGGCTACTTCATTGACCGCTTTTTACTATCAGCCTTTAGGATAGTCACTCAGGCTGAATTTCTTAGCTCGACCTTCAACATACGCTGCAGAAAAGTTTCGTAACGCACTGGGTAAAACATCCGCAACATATTGAATACGGGGAACAGCTTTGGTTGGGGATGTGACTACATGTCGAACGAGCTGTCGTTCCTGCTGTTTACCTTTGCATGTGCCGCCGCTCATTCCATGGGATGGGCTGATGCAGACGCATCTCCGGTGGGCTCCTTGCATGTCGCACCCTTGCTCGCGCACGTTTCATTCACTTCCGCTGTGCACGCAATTTCTTGATCATAAAAGAATAAAAGAAAAGCTTTAAAGACACGCCTTTAAGATTTCTTTTCAAAATAATGGGATAAGTGCAGATATATTCATGCGGCTTACTTTGCAGGCGTATAAAATAACCCCTCCAGCGGTGCTTTCCTAAGCATAGCAGTGATATCCTGTATTTATAACTATATATAGGGATGACGACTGCAAAGCCATGGTGGTGTGCAGTTGTGCTAAATTTGAAACGTGGTGTAATTTTGTGTGGCTCAAAATAGCCACATAAAATGGTAGTTATCTGAATGATTATTCGATTAAACCACCAAATTTAGACCTATACAGGTACCTAACGTTTGGAGATTTTGTATGAATATCTAAGGTAATGGTCAACTTTTATTCCAAAAGGATGATGATGTAGCGGAAGAATTGCAATAAGAAGTTTCTGGGTCAAATGATTTTAGCTCATATTATTCACAAATGTCATGGAAGATAGTGGAACAACAGAACTTGCTCCATTTCTGGTACTGGGTCTCCATTTTCTTCAGTAGCTACTGAACAGATCCGCCCTTGTAAAACACACTGCTTATATATTTACTAGGAAATCTGCATTGCTATGGCGAGAGCTGCAGCTGGAGCCTTGCACACATTTTCCTGGAAGGTACGTTATTTTCGAACCACCTTTGCATGTGGCGTTGATCATCTGCTCTCCTACTTTGCAGACGCAGTCTCCGTTTGGCTCAGCGCACGCCGCTCCTTTTCCCATGCACTCCGTTCTCCTTGCTGCCGTGCAAGCTGGTTGTTTATGAAAAACAAAGACAAGTGAAGGGCTCAAAACGCACGCGTTCGAGATTTCGCAGCAGTGTTAGAACTGTATCATAAGTGACTCTGAGCACACGTATCTAGGTTGCTTGTTGACACACACTCTACCCATTTTTATCTGTAATTTCCAGTAGAAGTTTCGTCTTTTTCACCCTAAACAAGAATGCAAAACTCAGAATGGGTATGGAGAATTATCATATATGGAACATAAATAAAATGATCAATCTCTGCGTAAAACAAGACCTATGGAAACCATGTTACAGAGGGCCATTGTATGCATACATGTACATGTTGCACGTCCAAGGTTTAGTTTTAATTTTTAAAACAATTATTCAGCTCGTGTATTAGAATATTGCTGGTGGAGGACAAACACCGAGAAATGGCGCTCGCAGACTAGTTTGTATAGATTGTTTGTTAGCTTCACCATTGAACGTAGAAAAAAAGACGGTCAAGTTTCATTTTGGTTTCATTAGCATTTTGGTGATTATCTTTCGCTCCAGCAGGCGTTCGACATCCAAGTAGTGCGACAAGCTTTGGGTTATAAACTTCAAGAAATATTGAATGTGACAAAACATCACTTCTTTGTAACATGATTGAGATGTGCAGGCGAAGTGTCATTGTGGCTGCTTACCTTTGCATGTGCCGCCAATCATTTCGTGCAATGAACTGATGCACACGCACTCTCCGGTGGGCTCCAGGCAATGCGCCCCTTTGCTAGCGCACGTTTGGTTTATTGCTTCTTTGCAGGCGGGTTCTTCACCATAAAAGTAGAGCGAAGAAAATCAGAAACGGCGTTTAAACTTTCTGTGCAAAGCATGAGCGATGTACAGATAGATTAGAAATGCTTAGATTGTGGGCATGGATAGCTACGTTCTCCCGCCGTATTTTCCTCTCGACACCAGTGCTACCTATGTATTTTATTATATATTGTGATCACAAATGCGACATTAAGCATGGTATAGTGTAGTTATAGCTGTGAACGAGGTTTACCTGTATTTAAAGTATTTATGCTTATAGTTATCAAAATACTTGTTACAGTAAACAATGAAATTTAAACTTATACAGGCACTCCACGTTTCACGATTTCGTACAAGTATTTAAAGCTGCAGTCCGCTTTATGTTGAAACGAACACAACATTGCAAAAGTGAAGTAATTAGAGTCTGGAAAATTGCTTTTATAGCTCGTGTTTTACTTAGACCATTGAAGATAGTGCTAAGACTTAGCACTATCATTAACTAGCGCTAACTACCTAGCACTTTCATTAGGAAGGAGTCCGTTCGCTTCTGTAAATGTTGGGCGGCTCAGCTGCCTTTAACGCACTGCTAACCGAAATTCCAGAAATTCGTACGTTTGTCCGTGTACTGAATAACGATTTTACAGAGCTTCAGTAATGGCTGATCACCTTTGCAAGTGTCGTTGATCATGAGATGTCCTTCTTTGCAGACGCATTCTCCCTTGGGCTCAGCGCATGTCGCTGCTTTATGAAGGCACTCTAGTCTCCTTGCTGCAGTGCAGGCTGGTTATTTTTTTAAAAAAGGAAGCGAAGTGCATCAAACACGCCAGTAAAATTTTGCATTGAACAGAGGACTATATAAAGATTTATCTGTAGCACTCAAATTAAAGAGGGTGGTAGATACATCCTCTAGCCGTTTAGTGTGTAACATTGCAATAAACTGTTCATATTGTCAACATTGACAGTAATAAAAATTCTAAAGGCAGCTTTGTTTTAGGAATTTCTAGCTAGAAAACTTTGTGCAATAGTTGAAGTTGTGTGCGAGTTTCCATTTTTCGGGATAAAAGTGTGCAGCAGGCTTTGAAATTTAAACCTGTACTTATACTGCGGGTTTCCAGATATCATTTAAAGGCTAAGAAGGTAAATACGATGTGTTTCTGCACATCAAGTCTAGTAGCGCGTGAATCCTGCTAAAAATAAGGCTAAAAAGCTCGTTTTATCACCAGCTTCCCACTTTCGGAATTGCATGCAGTTGAAGGTAAAATTGGCTGAATTTCTACCCTGGCCCTTTTTCCATCTTCAGCAAGTGCTCGACATCTTAGGCAAAGTTGAACAAGCCGAGTTATAAATTTGCAGAAATAATTAGGAATTATATGAGGAAAGGCTATCAGGATATATATACAGGTTTATGAAAGGATATATAAACTCATGTATAAAACGAAAAGTACTTTATTTTAAATTCTCGCGTAGTTTTCAGCAGGTCCTACCATTCTGATATAAACATTGCTCGTTGCTATATTTGTTCAATTAATAAGTGGTTTTTAAGTGGTCAGTTAGGGTATATGTGGTGCCAGAAGAATTTTAATACAGACGAGGCTGATGAACTGATTGTTATACTTGTTTTTTACTATTGCCATTGGCGTTATCGAACACAAGAGAAGCTGAATTTCTATTCCGGTCATCACCATTTGATACTCCAGCTGGATTTGAAACACTGCGGAATAAACTTCTGAAAAACTGTGCTGCAAAGACACGTCCTTGTTGGTAACTAAACTAGGACTCCAGGCGAATGCCAAACACGGTTTACCTTTGCATGTGGCCCCGATCATTTCGTGATTCGGACTGGCGCAAACGCATTCTCCTGTGGGCTCCTTGCAAGTCGCCAGTTTTTTCATGCACGTTCGAGTTATTTCTTCTGTGCACGCAGGCTCTTCAAAACAAAAGAAGCAGCGAAATAAATCGGACAACATATAGAAGTTTCAGTAAGGAAAATGGGCTAAATACAAATCTGTTGCGTGCGTTTAGTGTTTACGCTACCGAAACTTCCCTTTCTTAGTCGTGTTTCTTTCATAGCAAAGGGTCTTTTTTCTTTTTATTATATCGGGATCAGAAAGACGAAATTGAGCCTGGTATACAGCAGTTCCAGCTCTGAAGACTGGTATATCTGGTTTTACATGCTACTATGAGTAGTAGCTATTTCTAAGTTGCATTTTTACAGTAGAGTAGAACATCAAACCCAGACCAATACTTAGGAGCACCGACAAGTGGGCAAGTTGGTATGAAGACATGCGAACTAAAAGCGCAGAAAAACGCGGCACAAAGGGAACAACTACACAGAACAAGCGCTTACTAAAAACAAGTTGTTAGTAAGCGCTTGTCCGGTGTAGTTCTCTTTGTCCCGCGTTTTTCTGGGTTTTAATTAGCATGTCAGACCAATACTGCACATTTGAAGCTTTTGTTCAATTTTTAAAAAGGCTTTGAGACAACATACAACATTGTTCCATTTAAAGGAACCAGCCTTTGGTAACCCCTATAATTCCATTGCAATCTCCCAAAATGTATTTAAGCTGAAAAGCATGTGTGAAGTTTCGAAAAAACTTTTAATCTCCAGGCTCCAGTAATTCAATCTCTGAAGAGCGTCGGTGCGCTTGTCAATGATATTGCTCATTTGAGCCTCCACTGTTTTACTTTAGTTGTGGGAGAATAATTAGTCCTCAATAACGCTGTTGGCAATTAGCTGCCAAAATAAAGCGATTATTTCAGTTTTTCTGGCTTCAAATTGGGAATGACGTAGGCCATGTCTTGGAAGCATGTTTGCAGTGCTTCCTGTGGTTTCTCTAGCGTGCAATGCCAAGTAAAATGTCTAAATGTAACTACGTGTCATCGTTCGTTTTTATTATGCTGCGGTGACACCATTTGCAAAAATGTGTACGTTCTCACGGAATTATTCGCAGACGGTTATGGAAGTGTTAGTTTTGATTAACGGCGTTTAGTGAAGCCTGCACTAAGGCTATTATATAGTCTGTTGCGATGTACGTTGCAATAACCATGAATTTAACATTAAGTTTGAGGACATTTTTGCAGGCACAAGGACAATTGACACAAGACGGCAGACAACAGTGTTATGGTCGGCCAAACTGCGTTATCACGCAAGATTTTAGCGAATGATTGATGCTCGATACAGCAATATGATCATGTCCAAAGTGGAATAATAGATCTCCTGGGGAAGCTCCCCGACAAGACCTTTTATTGTAAACTCTACATATTACGATGCTAGTATAGACAAATAGGTTCCCAGCATAGTTTTTTAAAGTCACGAAGTATTTATGTATAATGCTCCTACGACACAAAGGCGTTCTTCTAAGCCACATTACTTTAGTAATCTTTTAGCTAAATAAGGTCTCAGTCATTGAGCTGACAATCCACGCAGTCCGCATGAGCTGACGGCGAGTTATATAATCGAATTTCGCGAGTGTCCCTCATAAGAACTGCAATTCCGCTTCCCCCATCATGGCCTGTCTATCTGCATGCGAATTGAGGGCACTAGCAGGAACGAACTGACATGTCAGCGCGCACCTCTGGCATGTCAGTTTCTTTAATAAAAAGCAGCTTCGAAGGTACGCAACATTTCTGCTATTATTGTGAATTCATTGCAATGTTTCCTGAGGTTTCCAGTGTTAATGCTGAGAAGTCCACGGATTATTCCAAAGTCTGCCTGTGTAAAGTATTAAAAATGTAAAATGTGGACGCGCGAGGAAATGTGCAACGCGAAGAACGATTAGACAACGTGATCTTTTCTACCATCCGCTTGGCAGTTCACGCAAATGAGTGATATTGTTTCATGTGGTTTACATAAAGTTTCCCCTCTTTAGCCCAAGCAAATCCGTAATCGTTAGT
Organism: Haemaphysalis longicornis; assembly: GCA_013339765.2. Taxonomy (NCBI): domain Eukaryota; kingdom Metazoa; phylum Arthropoda; class Arachnida; order Ixodida; family Ixodidae; genus Haemaphysalis; species Haemaphysalis longicornis. The sequence goes on along the minus strand of CM023457.1, from coordinate 83,128,954 downwards.
TTCCTGCTGTCGTATTTGAGCACTAGAGCACGTATCACTTTGTTTTAGGCAAGGTTTCATAAGCCAACTAGCCAAACAGTATATTATATTTCTAGTTTGTAGTCAAACTTAACTGTGGTTGCAACAATGCACAGGCGCGACATCCGTATTGAAGAACCTACGCAGTTCCAGCTTTTCCATCAGGTCGTTTACGACATCAAGAAAGTATTATTTATCTCAGCAGGTCAATTAATTTTTCAGGTGTGCCTTTCCCCTACGTTGTCCAACATCATTTTGTTCTTCATAATTCGTTTAAGAACAAGAATCTGCTTCTGCATAATATATTTTCCGGCATTCATCTCTGCCTTGCTAGGTTTAACTATCTTTACCCTTCATTTAGCTCCTTAGTAACGTCGCGATAGCCTTTAAAGAAATCAGACTGGCTTTTCGAGGTGTTGGGAAGTCTTCGTTTAATACACATCTCCCTTCATCGAGAACCCCTGCACAAAACTCCTCGCTGCAACTGCGGCTGCGGTTCTACGTGCTTCGTGACCTCTCAGAAGGACCAAGCTTTCGACAGAAGGCTATATAACTGGTCCTGAGTAAGCTGTGCTTGAAATTGCAAACCTACCCACACTTTGTTTGCTTTGTAAACTTTTCTAACCAAGGCATCCCCTTGAGTCACTGGTAGTAGACCGGTTGGCCATAATTCCGGAGCCTTTCCGGCCAAGATTATGACAATTCCTTCTTCTACTCAAGTTATGAACCTCTCATCATCACAAAATACCATGTTTTAGGCAATATAGCTGTCACTGTTTGGCATGGCAGCAGCAAGGCTTAAAGCGACATTCAATACCTTGGGGAAACTCTCAGCAGTGGGAGGGGATAATATGGCCAGTCAACGGGGATGGATAAGGCATTCGAGCGTATTTTCACTTGTAAAAATATTGAAGGTTAGCACTGGGTGAGGTATACGCTTAACAATGAAGAGTTACCCACCGAAGAAAGCAGCCTAACCAATTAAAATGCCAGGATACCCAGGTTGAGCTAAGAGCGCATGCAAGGTAGCATACGGGCCATGGTACCGTTGTAACCAACAGAGCATGCGGTACGATGTAGCATAATGACCGATATTGCGGCTGCTTGAACTGTCAGACCACACGATGCCCGGGGACGCGATGAGCCTGTCGAAGTATGGAAGGTGAGCGCTGGGCAGGATTACCGTCCCCGACTCAAGCAAGAAGGTTAAAAGATAAAAATGCCAAGGATTCTAGGTTGAGATAAGGGGATCACCCAAGGCTGCGGGCACAACAGATATCGTGATAACACATGCGTTTGCAGCACAAAGTAGCATAGTGACAAACATTCATTCTCATATCTTGTATCAGACTCGGGCATCCTGAGTATCCCCGGTCCCATGTGTACGAGAAGGCCATCAGAATATTGAAGTGTGCCGCTGAGAGAGGTTATCGCCACTGACTCTCTAATGGTAGTCATAACAGAATAATAATAATAATTTTGGAAATAATAATAATAATAATATTTTCTAGCAATGAAAGCTATAATACAAAAAAAATAGTGTAATAAAAATTATAATATAATATAATGTTTGCTTTCTTATTTTTTGTACCCCAGAACCTGGCCTGTAAGGTGGTAGGCCACTCAGAAAAATTAAATTTTTTGCACGAGATCGATTTTTGCTTTTGGTGGTTTCTGTGTACCCAAGCATTCAAGAGTATGTTTCAACACGAACTATTGTCTTATCGTGATTAGGTTTTACAGTTACCGTCCTTTTTCTATGCCACGCCCTTATATTCCAAAACTGCACCCAAAACTAAAACCACTTTTCATGGCTTGAGAAATTTGGTGTAAGAACACCAAATTTCGGAACCCATAATTTCTGAAGATCGTAAACATTTTTATTATTCAAAATATCCTAGAAACTTTCTTAAAACTGAAAGCTTAATTGATGTCCTTAAAACAGTTTTGCGCTTGTAATTATTTTTAACTCTGGAAAGGGCCACAAGGCAGCGTGCTCCCAAGGAGATCTGCGTAACCTTGCCTACACTATTATTTGCCTTGAATGATGCTGTGGCACACTTTAATAATGGCACTGTTAGCCCCCGGAAACTCCTCAGGAAGGCTGTCTTTGAACCACGGTACTACACGACAAAAGCTTGCATCGCCAGATATCAGCAGCGCATCTAGAATGCGCAGCGCAAGTCAACTGACGAAACAGAACAGACCAGGAAGGAAAGACGAGCAGCTACACTTGTTAAAGACCCGCCACGGTGGCTCAGTGGCTAAGGCGTTGCGCTGCTGAGCACGAGGTCGCGGGTGCGATTCGCGACCGCGGCGGCCGCTTTTCTGATGGAGGCGAAAAGCCGAAACGCCCGTGTGTACAAGATTTACGCGCACGTTAAAGATCCCCAGGTCGTTAAAATTAATCCGGAGCCCTCCACTACGGCGTGCCCCATCGCCTCCGTTGCGTCGGCGCGTTAAACCCTACAATCAATCTATACGAGTTAAAGGAGACTCTAATGCGTTTCGCTAGGGCTCCAGCTATGAACCTTGTGCATTTTAAGTCTCTTTTTGGTGTTTTGCAATGCTTTTGCTGAGGTTTAAAAACTCTGGTTTACTTTTTTTTTTCAAACAAGATTTTTCTTTAGCTCATGCCGACGGAAACTTTCATAACCTTTTTCTGGCTGTTTATTTCGAACTGAAATTTTGGGAGCTTCCCGTTTAAACCCATTTCCATTTCATTCCTCCCGTTTCAACCCGGCGCAAAAGGACCTTCTCTTTTCGCCCTTTCCCATTTCGCTGTCCCACTTGAACCCGTTCCCAATTGAACCATTCTCGTTTGTTCCCTGCGCTTCAACCCTGGTACAAAACGCCCCTTCCCGTTTCGTATTTTCCCATTTATCCCCTTCCCTGAATAACGAACCCAGATTTCGACTCGGGTGAACTCGGACCGGAGGCGTGCGATTTTTCAAATTAATCCCGACTGTATTTTAACCTGGTGTTTTGAGTTACGTCCGACGCACCAATAAGTAAAATATTACTTGCGTCTGCCGTAACCTGAAAATAAATTTAAGTTACGCCAAACGCATTTCACCATAAAAAACAATGTATGCAGGTGTCCTATTTTCCTGCAACCTTTTTGCAATGGTCCGTGTTACGATACGCGGCGGCGCCAATTAAAAAACAACACGTAGGTTGCTGCGTTGCGTCCAACGCGGTACAGAGTTGGTGAATTACAACTGAAACCACACCCTTCCGCGGGCTTCTGCGTTGGTCGAGCATGTCTGGAACGTTTTGCGCGCATGCATACTCGCGGCAGCAGTGATGGTTCCAGTCCCTACGGTTGCATATACGCATATGCACTTATATGCAACACACACAAAAAAGAAAGGACGAGAATTAACAAAATATAACCTTTGTGCTGCCTCATTGCCAGTTTGTAGCCTCCGTAGCTCTTGCCAAGAATGAAGTTGGGTGTTTTAAAGGGACACTGAAGTGATATGTAAACATTGCGGGATTACTAGCGCAAATTGTAGTCCGGAGTCCCCAGGCCATGTTTCGACCACTCTAGGCGCGTTTACGCGATTTTATTTAGTAGAAAAACTAATTCGAAAACGCTGTCCTCCTCTCTTTACGCTCGCCCATTTTCTGTGGCGTTTTCGTGTGACGTCAGGAGGGGATGAGCTGGCAATTGGCTTGCGCCACGGCTGCGCTACTGCACGGCTCCCCGGCCGACAGAGTCAGTTCGGCCCAGCGTTTCGTCCCGCCGGCCGCCGGCGGGTCGTCGCAATCAAGGAGGTTAAAAAAAAATTGCTTGGTCGCAATTCGTTCGCTTAGTTGAAACGAAGCCAGGACACGTTTGTGAATGGAAGAATGTGCCTTTCTTACTTGGTTTGTTTGTACACTGTATCTAGCCCCAAGTCAAGGTCGCTTCACACAAGCGCTGCACATGCGACGCTTCGCCGCTTCGCTGACTGGTACGCCAGTAGGAAAATATAAGGCCTCTTGAAGGCGGGAGAAGAGTCAGCGAAGTCAATATAGGTACTAAGCAAAATAAAATCAACTGATATTTTTTACCGTACAGCGTAAAACTAGGGCGCGGGAAGCACTTATTTGCGCTGGGCGAACAAGCACAGCGGTCAGCAGCACGACTACGCATCTGCGAACGCTTTTCCGTCTACGAAATGCAATTGCTAGACGTGAGCTTACTGTGGAAAACTCGGGCGACGCTTACTGCACGATCGCAGTACAAACAACTAGTCACCTCAGCGGCTTGAAATGCCAAAACTAAATAACAGTGTAAACCGGTTTATACAATATATACCTTATATTAGCAAGCCACTCGCGTCCCGCTCCGTGGCCTAGCGGTCTGGGGCGCTCGGAATTCACCGCAAATGTTTTGCGAGTCACGAGTTCGACATCCCCGCGGGTACGTGCTTTTTTTTTTAAGTTAACTTTTTTTGTTTCGCCGATGTTTTCTATATTGAGTTCACCTTTTTTTGGGGCCGCAACGTCCATGGCTACACGAAACTAGTTCACAAAACGCCGCGAGGCTGGCACTGGCGCGCTAGCGAGTTCTCGTTGGCGTGCTGTTGCCATAAGCACCGACTGCTTGCAGGCAGTGGGCACAGGCCAGAATGAACAGACCCTTGGCCTGGTGCGAACACGCTTTTTACGATACAGGCATGAGGGAGGCAAGCTCCAAATATGGGGGAAAAGCGCATGACATTTGGGCGTCTGCGGGTACGCGGAGGGCGTTCATGCACTGCGTAGGTCTCGGCTAGTGAATGCTACGACTACAAGCCGACTGCAACATGACTACCAAGCCGACTACAACATGACAGAAGCGCGGTACGATGATTACTGAGATATTGAGAATGCCCATCCAACAAAGCCATTGGTTATGTTTTACAGAACCGAAACCGAAACTTGTGTGATTGCTAACCTTGGGCATCGTCCAATCACGGCGCCCCTCCTCTCAACGTCACAGCCTTAGTTGGTGCGGCCGCCGCAAACCGCGCATGGTAGTTTTTCTTCTTTCGCGCTTTGTAAAATAATTACCGATTTGTCAACCGGATAAACGATGAAAAGTGTGCTAATTTGAGCCAGTCTACGCAGTGCAAGCAAAAACGGGAGCTTGACAAATTCACTTCAGTGTCCCTTTAACAAATGCAACTAATAATTTTATGGGGGGTAGAACAGAGGTACTGTTTTATTTCTACGCGGGAAAAAGATCTCGCGAAATATAATTACCAGATCTACCTAACTACAGAAAAAGCGTATTTTATGAAAGCGGCAGCTATTATGGGCTAAGCCAGTTGTACGATCCATTTTAATGTGTGACTAACGGTCATTTTATATTCAAATGTCTAAAAAAATGGCCATTGAAGTAAGATGAAATTTTTGCTTGAAGAAAATAGTTCGCACACATTTTCAATACGGGCGTTAAGAACACCCGAAGCTGTATTCTCTTGCGTATACTTTTTGCGGATAATACTTAGGCGGACCCGGAGTACGCGGAAAAGCAAAAGCATAGAGAGTTTTAGCATATCGTTACCGTGTTTGCGTTACCGTTTACCGTGTTACCGGGAGCGGAGTTTCCGTTTGCCGCTGAAAACAGTAGGACACGTTTTAGCACACCGTTTGGGGTGCGTATTGCGGCAGGGGCGGCGCAAGTAGCGACATCTGATGATGTAGTCCTAAAGCAAATCACGCATAATGCAGCCTTTTAAAGCATTGCTTTCCTTTGAAGTAGCTTGAATATTTAACTTTTGAGGTGAAACGTTCGAAAAATTGTAGTTTTGGGAATACTGCAGCCATAATCTGTAAAGCTTTAGAAAGAAAACGTATCGGTGGCGCCGTCTACAGAGTAGAGTTTGAGTATAGGTAAAATAAAGTTTGTCCCCGCTCTAAATATTTAGGCAAGAAATGAGTAAAAGATGTTGTAGTCATTACTCAGTAGCCTACACTACCTCGCCCAGCATCATTTTGGAAGCCTAAAAGCGCACTGCGAGCTCAGAAACTTATCTGAACTATATGAGGCGGGCCTGTTGGGAGCGGGTTGAAACGGGAAGGGGGTTTTGGGAAAGGGTTTAAACAGGAAGTGTCCAAATTGGAAGGGAGTTTTGGGAACGGGCGCACCACGGACGAGCAAACGGAAAGTTCGTTTCGGTAATGGGTTCAACCGGGACGGGTTTCAACGGGAATGGGTTGTTTCGGGCTACATCCGAAATATTTTTGCTCATTTGCAACATACATACCTTTGCGCTGGAATAAAATAAGAGAAAATGATGCAATGCGTTTGAATTCGAAGCTCATTTTGCAAATAGGTTTTTTTTAAATTGCGATTTTTTCCTTCCTTTTTTGTTTTTTTCTGAACATTGCTTCATTATTAGTTATTGTATAATATTTATCCTGTTTGACTGCACAGCCCCGATATTTAGCTACACCAATACCATAGTGTTACTCAATTGAGCATTTCATTAGTAAGTTATCAAGGCTGGCGTCACTAACACTTTTAGCCATTTTTCCACAAAGAATTCACTGCCAAGAATAAATAATCAATATTTTGGCTCTAAACAGCTGGGTGAGGTCAGTTTATTTAAACCATGCTTCTTCTGAAAAAAACAGTAATACCAGCCTTAGCTCATTTCTTAAGAAAAAAATTTAGTGGCCTACCACCTTAACAGTACTTCTCGTGAGTGTGTCTTTTGTTGGTTTCATGTTTGTGTATGCATCCCCCTGTAATGCCAGAAGTTGCTACGGATATGAAATCAAAATGCAAAAATTATTAGCTCGAATCGTAGGGCAAACATTACTGCCACAATGCCAGGGCAATGTAAAAAGTGTAGGAAAAGAAACTCGACTAGTCGTAATATTCACAGATGGGGCCCTAATTTCTTCAGTTGCCTATGGCATGCAAGAGTACGTGATGCTCAGTTTTGTCTTTACCTTCACATTTTCATTTGCTAGGCAAGGCTATCCTTATATGTATGTACACAGTTGTTCTATTCATCTTATAGAAATGAGACTGCGTGCCGTGATTGACAGCGTTGGCCATAACATGTGGGAGAAAAGGGAATTGGTATTGCCTTAGGGGTCATGATTTCACCTCCAGAATCACTGTCGCCGGGATCTTATCCCCGCAACAAAGAAACTGGAGAAGCATTTTGTCTACCACACCTGCGCTGGTTTGCGCATGCGCTATGGTACTGGGGGCTCCCACAAGGAGAGGGACGCAAACGACGAAAGGTAGCACCTAAAAAAATGGCTACAATCCACGCTGTAAAGGTGGTTGGCAAGCAAAGCTTTAAACGACACCCAAAACCATTGCCTAAGTGACGTCACTCGAATTCACACACGTGGCTCTACAAAGAGTGAAACCATAAATTCAGCCACCCGTTAAATGGAAAACGCGGGAGAGGCATCCCGAACACAGCAGCGGCTTCGGCGTCCACAGTGGTACCCCTGCCGTGACTCGGGAGAAAAAAAACGGAGAGGAGCGTCTTTCGAAGGGTGAGACAGCGGAACCTAGCCACCCTCATGTGCTAGCTGGGGGCTACACCACCACGCGACACAAGCGCAGACAGTGAAGCAATTCTGCATGTGAGCTTAGTGATTCATATTTATACCTATCTAAACTAGTTATTTTTCTAATATTAGGAGTTGCGTGAAAGCTGTGGGAACTTTTATAGTCGCTATTTATCAGGACGAGTTGCTACTTTCGCCTTTTGTATTACGTCTTAAAACACAACCGAATCGGTATACAGAAATTTAGAAAATGAAGTCCCATTTGTGGGAAGCAGTACGCTAAAGGTAGCGCTTCTCTAGCGCTTAGATGTCTGTATGTGTTTTGTACATTTTGTTTTCCCGCCCTGCAACCCAATCTTTATCGCATGTTTCCAGTACGACCCCTAATTTCATCGGGTCCGGGTTACCCTGGAGTTGCTGTCGAAGAAGTTAATGAAGCCGAGCGAAGGCAGCGCGCAATGGACGCGACGCCGCACAAAACAGGCCCAAAACAACTGTCGCTGAAGTAGACGACAAAGCCGTACCGCCGGCACCAGCTGCCAGCGAGCAGGCACTTCCGCGCGGGGAACGCTGGGTAAATTCGCCGTGCCATCTACAGTGTGCTCCGTGAGTAAAACCCTCCAACCCCCCCCCCCCCCCCCCCCACTCCCCCCCGCCGCCGCCCGCCTCCGCCGCGTTGGGAGATTGTTGTCCCGCATGCCACAAAAGAACCGTTCGTTGGTAGAGCTAAAAAGCTTTGCGTCTATTAAGGCATTCATAACTGTCACCATAAAAGCATTTTTGAGGAAAGCTTACGCAGAAGATGCATTTGCTTACCAGGTAGAGTTCCCGATGAAGCAATCGTGTGTGGTCCGAGCCATACGTACAACGATAGTACTGCTGCGCACCGAAATAAAACCCCTTTCAAGCCGACGGGACGCATGTCGACTATGAAGTTCTAAACCATGTGTGCTTGCAGCAAATTCCTGCAAACTTACTTTTATAGTGGATTTCTTTCAGCGTGACGAAGACATGTCCAAATTCGGTAGAGCCGCTATCCAGACATGGACACGATAAACACTTTTGTTCTCGTATTATCAGCGCCGTTTATTGAAGGAGACATCCGTTCATGCTACGAACTTGTTGACACAGTTACGGTGTTCCTGATTGATTTCTTTCGGTTCGTGGATATCAGGTGCAACTTCGGTGGAATGTACCATTGTCTGAAGGGAATAGACAAAGTGGAGTCATTGGCTTCACAGCTATGCAGTGTTCGGCAGCTACTAAGGACTGCTAAACAGCTTATACGCATTAGTGTGTCGAGACAAAGATTTTTCGGGTTGTGCTAAGGTTCTAATGGCTTGGTATTGATCTGCATCAGTTATTCTTAGTTTTCTTTTTATGCATACGCCTTTCGTGCTTAATTTGTGGCGGACGCGCAATGAAACACACCGCAGCACATAGGAGTTGACAGCGCCTGTCTGTTCTGCTGGCAGGGGACATGTGTTCTCCAGACACGGATGTTAATGACGCAAGCTGTGTGCGCACTTTTGTGTACGCCAGCTGGGTGCGAGCTTTAGCTAACTCAGCTATGCAATGCTTTCGTGGAACAAAATTTGAGGCATTCCCGCAATGCGATTGTAGATAAACAGAGGCGCTGAAATATTCTTGTCACTTGGTAACAAAGGTCTTTGTTATCGCTGTGACGCACACTAATCACCATCCTCGCAACTTTACACAAATCCCTGGATAACATGGACTCTATACAGGAATGCCGCTGTGTGGGCGTTTGGACCGGAGCGGTGTAGCATACAAGTCCAAATTCATCCAACACGGAACACCTAGCCCCTTTCCCTTTTCAGCCCGGGAATATCTGCAATGAAATCACCGATTACGACCTCAGCGTAGTGCCATCGCCACCAACGCACGGTCCCACGAAAGCCCGAGAGAACCTAGGCCTCTGTTAATGGCTGTAATGCGAAGGCATTATTCTCTACTTCATTCACTGACACGCTTTCTTCCACATCATGTTCTCTGAGAGCTTAGTAATCTTGCCGCTTGACACTGTTTGGCTATCCGCTTTCCCCTTACGTTTCGATTGCCTTCGACCGATCTGTCTCCTATAACATGCGCCGCGGCCGGTCCCTTTTTGAAGATCCTGCTATCGATAAAACGCGGGTTGTAAAACGTCTATGACTTCGTAATTCATTTTCAAAGACACATCGTGCCTTGGGAGGTTTCATATGAGGTCATAAAAATAAATTAAAACACACATGCTTCTCCGTCTTAGAAGGATCGCGATCTAAATACATGGCATAGAAATATTACTAGCCATTCTAGTCTCCAAAATTTGAATCAGCAGAAAATCTTTTAAGTGAAGCCAATTCTTCAATATAAGACTTGGCAGGAAATGACTTTGTATCAATAAAACCTGCAGTTGGCTGGAGTCTGTTACGACCCCCGCCCCGACGTGGCCGGCCGTAGCATCTACTCTGCGGCTTTACTAAGCACTAGCCTCTTTGTGGAGCCCCGTGCCGTCAGAGCGCAATAAAGACCTGCTGGATGGCGCATGCTTGATCCGCCTTGTTAGTTGACTCGATGAATCTTTAAAGTACAAAAGGGAATTCTTGAAAACTTGTGCCGTCTAGCTCGGAGGCACAGTCCGACATGGCTTGCCGCCGGATGGGTGGCCCCTTCTTACATACGCTGCGTTGGGCAAATGGGTATTCGATGGTGTAGCGCGACGGTGACGTTACCGACGCCGTCTGTAGTCTTTTGAGACGCGTTGCCTCTTCGCGAACCAGCACTCGGTGGCGCGCCGGATACACTCTTCTCGTCAGCCTCATCTTCTTGAGCGCTTCGTCATAACCCCTGGCTAGGTATCTAGTCTCCACCCACCATGCCCACTCGCGACGACACCCCACGGTAGGGTCCCGGTGTGTTCTTGCACGTGCCTCCCTGGGGGCCGTCTTGTTGTGGTTCGGTGCTTACGGGGAGAATTCGCCAGTGTGCGCCGGGATCCATCTGATTTTCACTCTTCTTTATTCCTGGACACCGGTATTCTCGATGATCTTGGCTGCCTTGCCGCTCACGTTGCCGTTCGCCAGGTTGTGGATGGCCTCTTGGTAGTCGCTCAGGATCCTGTCGCAACTAGGTTCTGACATTGCCAAGGCTATGGCAATCTCTTCTTCCTTGGTGGCGTTCACGCACTTTGCGCTGGCTGACTTGGCCGTCCCTTTTGGTTCTTTTGTTTACGGATACCACCGCATACCTACCTTGGCCATAGTCTGCCGCATCGTTGTACCGTGTTTGTGGGTCGCCACTGCACTGCTCCATGAGTTATTTGGCCTTTGCGCGCCTTCATTCTTGATGGAGTTCTGGGCATTTGTTCTTCTGGGTATTTGTTCTTCAAAGAACCCGCCCCTCTAGGTCTCAAAGTTGTCTTCTCGTGATCTGCGAGCCGTAGCCCAGGGTCTTGAGGATGGCTCTAGCCTTCTTGACCGCAGGCCAATCGTTCTCATTGTGCTTCCAGCTGGGACTCCATAAGCTCATACACCGTGTTGTGGACATCCAGTTTCAGCAGTCGTTCTCTGGTCATTGACTCGCTCAGTCCTAGCGCCCGTTTATACATTCTTCGGATCATGATGTCGATCTTGGCCTTGTCGGCCTGCGTCCACTTGTGGTATGCTGCCGTGTGTACCACGTGGCTGATTGCGAACGACTACACTAGTCTCGTGAGCCCCACTTCGCGCATGCCGTCTGTTTGGTGGATACGCGCTGGAAGCAGCGGGAGGTACTTGCCGTTTTTTTTCCAGTTCCTTCATCACGTTCTCCTTGTTCCCCCTTACGAAAATGCCATATATGGCCCATATATAAATTATATGTAACCATATATATATAGCTTATATATAGCTATATATGTGCTTAGTATATGGCTATCACTTACCATTAATGGCAGGCAAATAGGGCCATATATGGCGTGGTCAGCCCATATTTGGCGTCAAAATGGCCTTATATGGCCCCCACATGAGCCATATATGGCGCGTCCAACCTATTTATGGCTCCAATTACAGCCATATATAAAATAGAATTGAATAGAAATTTATTTCAGAAAACAACAAAGATACAAGTTCCACGGGGGGACCGGCGTAAAGGAACAAGAAGGCCTGGCAAAGCGCCGATCACCCGATTACACAAGCATAAATCACCAGTCATACATGAACATTCATTTGGTAAGAAAGAAAAACAGAAGAAAAAAAGAAAAGATACATCGCAATTGAGAAATACAAATGTTATGTTATTGGACACTGAGCATAAGCACATTGAAGAATGGTACTTAAAAAATTGAATGAATATCTCATACACAGTTATCTTGCCGTATAAGAAGAAACACGTTCAGTACGCTTGATTTGCATGGAATGGGAGGAGGAATTAAGAGTATGTGGATTTAGTTTTAGATTTGTAAAAGGTATGCATGAATCTTTTTTTTTAATACATGAATCGAGGGGCTTTCCTGAATTAATGCGATTACAGTAGGGTGTTCATTTAGGATATCTGCAATTTGGGATGTTACCTTTTGTGCACCGTAGTTGGTGCGAAGCTTATCTTTCCTGTACGTGATATGCCGTAAATTGTGCCTGTGGTCTTTGTCGGCAAATTTCCTTGAAAAGTCAGTAGGGTTACATTTAACGTCGTGGTACGCGACCGTAGCTAAATTTTTAAGTCGGATATAGTTATTTGTTAACAGTTCATGTCTTTGAAAAAGTTGTGCTGTATGTGAGCGAAAGGGCAGCAGTTCAATTAAATGGAGAGCTCTTTTTTGTAATAAATAGAGATAGCTGAGGTTTGTTTTTGTCGTTGTCCCCCTATAAGAAGGCTGTATACATGCGAGTGAATTGTTGCGTAGTAAATTTGCTTTTTTAACCATAGTGGTAATAACTGACGCAATGTACAGAGCATGCCAACTGCTCGGGCAATGCTGTTTCGTAAGTGATTGATGTGAAGGGACCAGTCTAAATATTAATGAAAGAAGACACCGAGATATTTGTGTGATGTAACGCGATCAATATGTTGTCCCTCAAAGTTAATAATCTTTTCGCTGCTATACGTTTTATTATGGGGCCTAAATACCATATACTTAGTTTTTTGGGGGTTTAAGTTTAATCTGTTTGCGCTTAGCCAACTAGATAGATTTTCTAGCCACTGATTAGGTTGCGACTAAGGACGTCAATATCTGGTCCAGAGAAAAATACATTGGTGTCGTCAGCACACAAAATAATGTCTGGAGCTAGAGGTATGTTTGCTATGTCATTAATGTATATAATGAAAAGTAGAGAGCCTAGAATTGACCCTTGCGGTACTCCACATGTGATTTCACCGAAGTGAGGTGTCGCATTGCCAGTTTTAGTGTATTGCATACGGTTTTCTAGGTAACTTTTCACGATGTCAAAGCCAATTCCTCTTACACTGTATCTGGAGAGTTTGATCAATAAAGTGTCATGCTTTACAGAGTCGAAGGCTTTTTTGAAGTCAAGAAATAACCCAAGAGTAAATATTTCATTTTCTATGTTGTCAATTACTTTATCGTTAATATGCAGTAATGCCATTTCAGTGGATTTTTTTCTTTCGAAAGCCATATTGATTTTTTACTATAATGTTTTATGCTGCAAGAAGTGAGTAAGTCGCGAGTTCATTGTTTCTTCAATAACCTTAGAAAACATAGGTAAAACAGAGATTGGCCGGTAATTACCGAGATAGTTTTTATCTCCTCCTTTGAAAATGACAGCTACCCTTGTGACTTTAAGTTGGTTGGGGAACGTTCCTGAGGGATGGCCCAGCCAAACCCATATATGGCGAAAATTACAGCCGTTTATGGCCCGGCGAACCCATATATGGTGCGTTGTGCCACCATGTATGGCACTAGATGCTTCTTTATATGGCATGAACAACACCTGTATGACATCATCCTATTGATGTATTACATGAAAGGCAGCCAGATATGCATCCAGTTACTGATATATACAAATAATTCATGCAGTTTAAAGGCAATATATATGCAAATACTATATTTAATTAACAATCACAGGAATATGAATTCCCTTTCAATATAAATTCCCCGAAAACACTTTCTCTGTATATGCCCAGTTAGGGTGCTGATAGTTTTTTTCCTATACAGAGATCTTTCCTTGCGTACTTCAAAACTGCAATTATATGTAATGCAGCTGCCTTAGTTCTTTATTTGTCATATATGCAACAGCACAACAAACAGTTTTCATTCTTTCTTTTTCAACACAGCACTTATGTATAGCATCGTCCAGTAGCTGGTTATGCTAGCTGTGAAGAACATCTCGCAGTAAACAGCCTTAATTAATTACGATAAAAAGATATTTTCAGTATAAAAATAAGTAGTGGTGGCATTTGAATGTTTGAAACCTGTTTATTAATCAGAGCGCTCTCGCGAGTAGGTTCAAAATTGCGTTCAGTAGACAAAAAGAATGTTCACAAATCACACTCTATCCTAGAACTCTTCCCGTGCGTACAATATTTCGGCGCATGTTAAAGATCCCCAGGTGGTCAAAATTAATCCGGAGCCCTCCACTACGGCTCGCCTCATCGCCTGCGTTGCATCGGCGCGTTAAACACTAACAATCAATCAATCTAGAACTCTTCTGCTATCGTGATTTTTTTTTCAAGTTTCAGAAAGATATGAGTGTTTTGTACATAAAATCATTGCATCTCAGTAAATATCTCTTTTAAGTAGTGCTGTGTCATATTACATTACTTTATTGCCATTGTGAAAGCATTTATGAATTGCTTTCACAGCTAACGAGATGGCATTTGGGTAGAACCGCTCAGTTTGTCCTCCATTAATGCTCCGTAGCGGTGCACACCGTCCCGGGTCACTGTGCACCCGCGCCGGATTTGGGGGCACCCCTGGTGCATGTTTATCGAGGACGCTATACAGTGACGCAACTCGAATCGGTTAGCGATAGCACAGCACGGCGCCGAAGCGGCGCCGCCTGCTGTGGCCTACCCAATGTCGCGGTCGCTACAGCATGACGTGCGTGGCGCGTGATTCCAGATCATTCAAACAGCCCTACAGCGCATGGCACCTTGAAAGAAACTGGAGCTTTTTCCAGCAGCGATGTGAGCATACCCGGGCTGCTGGTCCGCCATTCTTGGAAGGCGTCTCCCACAAAATAAACAAAGGGGCACTCCTCAGCTTTCTGCTTCGGGGAGTGGCTATGGTGTCTAGCCTTGCACGTTTTCTTTTTTTTTCTTTCGGCAGCTCAGGGTGGGTTCATAGGAATACCGATTGGAAAGGAAGAAAGGCTCCGTGCGGGTGCGCCCTTTCCACCCCTCTTGTCACCGCGACTTCTCGGAATCACACGTCAGGCTGCAGGGTGCCCCCATGTACAGCCTATTCGGCATTCCCCAGCGTGTCTTTTTCCACGTGCGCCTCTTCGCCGTGAGTCGCTTGTTTTCTGTGTGTTTCTGTGAGTGTTTCCGCGTCTGCAAATTTCTGGCAATGTCAAAGTAAGTACGCTTAGATGCCCGCGCAAGTGCGGTGTACGACGATGCCGCAGCGGCTACACCGCGGGCACGAAGGTACATGTGTTCACGTTCCCGAGGGAAAGAAAGACTGATGAATGCATGGATACACGCGGTTGCCGCGAGAAAGCCTAACCGATAATTCCAGGGTAAGCTTTTCTTTTCATTTGGTATAGAATGGCGCTTTTATATCAAGAGGATACACGTGCACGTGCGGCTCCCAAGCCGCACTTTTCGTATGACAATCACCGAATGCTTTACTTATTGGAGGTAATATTTTTTCTAGGTATGCGAACTTAACTTCGCGGATGTGGATATTATCCGTGTAGCCACGCATACAGATCAAGCCAGTGGCCTTCGCTCTCGCGGGTACAACAAGTGTACCCAAACAACTGATGACCGAGCATCGACCGGTATAAACACGCTAGAACCAGTTGAATCGGAGTGTGGTTCAAGAATCGCTTAACCTGGGTGGTGCGTCTGATGCGTTCTATCACTCAATGCTTTACGCTTCCGAATTCTCTCAAAAAGTTCCCGCGGCAACCCTACTTGTTTTAATAGAAATTACCACCCGAACAGATAGTCCAGGTGCACTCATGAAATTCACTATTAACACTTTACCTGGGCCATTCATCGCGAGCTGACATGCTATATGGCAGCCCACAGTCACCTGCACGTCTTTGATAATAGGCCCCCGGACACCACGGATTTGTAGGGAGTGAAAGGGCTCGTGCCCTTGCTAGTGCGAATCGAAACCCGACCGACCCTCAACCCTGGCCCTAGGTCTACAGCCCTAAAGAAGAACGCACCACCCATCGCAAGGCTCGGAGGCAATAGCCGAAGGACCTTCGCAGTTCCGCCCGCAATCTTCCTCCTCCCATTTCTGATCTTACCCGCTGCGAACCCACTTACATCCGCCAGGCTGAGACTCTCTCCCTCCCTTGTGACCGAATTCTTCACTATATAATGACCGGAGATGTCACGCCCCACTGTCGGGTGTGTGGTGCCTATCCAGACGTTAACCACACTTACTCGACTTGTCCTCGCGCTAGGCGATCACCTCATTTTCTTCATCAACACCCTTTACCATCCCACATTCTATAGTCGTAGAATACCTCCTCCACCTGATCTTCGCCCCATCCTTTTGCCTCGCCTCGCCTAGCTAGGCACATTGCCCACGTGCGGGGCCCTGACACCTTCGGAATACCCGCCTGAACGCATTCCAGGCCCACCAGAACCCCATTTTAGGGCATCCTGGACATGGGTCGCTTTAAATGAAGTTTCATCTCTCTCTCTACCTTCTTTGGTGCTTCTTCATCATTTTTCTTTCTAGCGATTGCCATTGCCGTTGCTTGTTGCTATGGATGCTGCTCTACTTGTTTTTTGCTTGCAGTTGCTCCTTCTGCTGACTTGGTTGCTACTGGTGCGTAAGGTGGCTGCTATGCTGCCGAAGTGGTTTCTACCGTCACGGTGTTTGACCACGTTTTATGTTTCTGCTGTTGTTGCTGCTGGTCCTGCTGCTATAACTGCATTTGTAGGCTCCACAGCTTCTTTTCCATTTCTGCCAGTTTTTTCGACATTCCTAGTTGGATACTCTCAGTTTTTTCCCCCTGAGATGTCAAACCAACTAGCCCAATCCCAAGCTTTAGTCAACTGGATACTCTCATTTATTGCAGCATTGGATGCCGGCGTACTTGGACACGTTCATAGCGATCTTGTTATCTCCCTTCGTGGCGTCAGCGCAGCCCACTCCTTCTCGTGGTTTTTGACCGCGCTCCGGGAGAATTGACGGGGATGTAACGTCGGTCAGTCGTCACGCACTTCGTCATGCACGGCGGCGGGATGCACTTCGCGACGCTTGGAGTGATGCGCTTCGCGATGCGTGGCGTGGTTTCTTCTCTCCCATCTTCGTCTTCGAAACACGAACGGGATCTTTAATCTTGCTCTACAGGCCTTGTCTCCCGTGGGGTTGCTCTTGTTGCATAGCTTGCACTTGGAGACACATTTCTGATCGTCTCTTGGGTTACTGGCGCCGGACGCCAGGCAGACTCTTGCGTTCGGTGTCCGACATACGTCACTACGATGGCCCACCTTGCAGCGGCGTCTGCAAACCTCGATTTTTTTTCTGTACCTGCTACACTGGTAGAGCGTTGACCCGTACCTCACGTACCTTTGTACCTTTTCGGTTTATAAGGTAACAATGACTGCATCGACGTGCCAATACGCTTGGCCACCACCGACGTTGGGTTGTACTTGGTCAATATTTGCATCGGTCCTCCCTTTATGACTCGTTTGACCGGGCCCTGTGCGGCCGTCCCGTTTTCCGAAGACCCCTATTTACTAACTGCACCCACGGAATGCTACACATTGCTTGGAAGTATAGACACGGACAATATAGGCCCTACTTCGATAAAGTGGTACTGCCAAGTTATTGAATAAGCCTGGGCAATGTAGACAAGAAAAGGGACAACAAAGTGTGTCGCTACGTCAGGAAGCTGAGGCACACAACATGCGACGAATGCACAGGCCGGGGTAGTATGGCTTTTGGGTGTGCCTTGGTGCCTACGGGAGGGCTCAAGAACCCGTGTAGGTACATTACAAATGTCGGAAAAACTATCTTAGGTGAGTATTTACAATGCAACCCCCATTGTGGGCTTATGGTGCCACGACCAGCCTGTCTGCAAACCTAATGTGGGGCATCGATGCCTTTACTAGGAACAGCGTATTTTTGCGTAGGATAACATGCAGTTTTCAGAATGAATAAAACTAACCTGTAAACTTCTACAACACAGACAACCTTCTCTAAAGCTGCCGTCTTTTCTGTGTATTTCTAAACTTATATTGTAGTAAATATCTAAAAATATTTTTGAAACAAATATTTAAAATATTTCATATTTTCTTCGAGTTTTCTTTGAGCAAATGAAGCACTGTTCCCAGAACGGTGTATAAGAGACAAGAGAAACATGTTTAGTGGCTAAGGCGGTTGACTTCTGAATCAGAGGGCGTACTGTCGATTTCAGTCGCGGAGGCAATTTTTCTGACGAAGCCAAAAACAAGAGAACACAAATATCTGTCCGTTGGGACTTCGGTGCATGCAAAGTTTCCCGGTATGCTTAAATTCCCCCGTAGACCCCCAATACCGGCGAGCGCGTAGCCCTGGTGTAGCGCGGGTGCATGAAATGCCCCCATATCAATATGTCATTTCAGATACCCGTCGCTCTACTTGAACTTCTCTCTCAAACAAGATGCTGGAATCCGTAAAGCTCCAATAAACCGGAACCGACAGCTGCTTCAGCGTAAAGCCGTGGTCATGAACGCTACCTGTGAGGACACGAGACAGTACGCGGAAAACAAGTCAGAAGCGGTGGAAAAATAAATACCCATCCTTATCAGGCAAACCACGAGCGGCAGACACTTAACAATTGTGCACAAATCTCATGCAGCCTGCTTTTACCAGCTTCAGCAAATCCCCCGTGTCGAAAACACTTCCTCAAATTGTGCCAAAACCCTCACCCAGACAACTCCCCACACGGTCTGTTATCTGGACAACAGGGCACAGCGTTCGGGGCGGAAAGGGCCAATGCGGGCGTGACTTCGCGCTATGACTATTCGGGCCTTACACTGCAGGAGAAAAGTCCGCAGTTTTAGTCGGAGTCCCTCTTACTTGCGAGGATGTACTGTAACTTAGTAAAACTTGTTGTTGGGCTAGTTGGTTCATGTTTTCAAGTAAAAATTTGAGCGCGAAAATTCGACAAAGACACAGAAAGACCAGACGGGACTAGCGCTCACTTACAACTGTGTTTATTTTGCAGAAAGCATCGAAGTATACGAGTCAACGGGGCCCATTATCACGTTTTTAAATGATCTAAAAACGCTTGCTCTTTGCCACGCAAACAAACCGAAGTGTCGCTAACACACTTGTCACCCATTCTTCTGATATGATAAGCCTCCATTATTTCTCGCGCTGTCTTATCACGGCTTCTGCCTACAATCTTAATCTCCTGAAACAATAAGGTGCATTTTTTTGTTACTACACTCACTACAGTAGGTTGGCAAGTGTGCCCACTTTGCGTTTGTTAGCGAAAGATAATGTTCCCTTGCACGGTCATTTACGCATCTTCCCGTCTGACCGATGTACTCTTTGCCGCATGTCAGAGGAATGCGGTAGACCACTCCAACTGCGCAGTCCACGTACTGATTAGCATGCCGCTTTTGGCAAGCCTCTACTGTAACGCCAGTGTCTTACCCCGCTCTTAAAGCCTTAGCAAACAAACCTAACCAAAGAGGATGCAGTAAAATGTAGTCTACTGGAGACAGGCTCCTCATATCATCATACACACTGTCCCCTGGATGCGTATCCATACACGCACGATATTCCTCATATGCTGCCAAGACAAGAAAAGCTACCCACACAATGTCGCATGCTGATATCCGTTCCGCAGACACTCCCCTGGAATCCGACGTCAACAACCGAACACTGGGCCGCAGTATTGTCCAGTACGGCCGCAGACGTCGAGCGCAGTCTTTTTGGTAGTGCTGAAAGACAGCCAATTCCTTTGGCGCACTAAAATTAGGCTTAATGTTAAAAGCGGGATTACAAGCGGATATTTTGTTGATCAGATGTTACATACAGGAAAGCGCTTCAGGCACCAAGATCACTGCTACATTTCAATGCCATTGTCTTGCCACCTTTGATTACTTCTTTGAGGGCACCGCCGAAGTGGGTATACTGTTATTTAGTTAAAATAAGCTGTGATCTATGTAATTAAATTCATGGAGGCTCCGTTCGCTACAGCGTATTGTAACGCGTGGCGAATTGGTGCCCCATTGTTCGCAAAAACGATGTATCTAAACAAGAGTAATAACTGCAGATGATTTGCAAGCTGGGATAGTTGGAAAGACATTCTTGGATAAAACCAGCGCTAACTCAGACGAAGACGAAGAAAGTGTACCGTAACCAGCGACTGTCCTTGTGGAACAAAAAAACCAACGGCTTTCGTTGTGGTACAAAAAAAACCAGCGGCTGTCCTTGTGGTACAAAAAAAAACCCAGCGGCTGTCCTTGTGGTACAAACCAGCAGCTGTCCTTGTGGTACACTTTCTTCGTCTTCGTCTCAGTTACAGCTGGTTTTTTCCAATAAAACTACAAACAAAATATCAGCATTTATCAAAAGTGCGCATTCCGAATTTTTTGGTTGATTGATTGATTGATTGATTGATTGATTGATTGATTGATTGATTGATTGATTGATGATTGATTGATTGATGATTGATTGATTGATTGATTGATTGATTGATTGATTGATTGATGGGTTTAACGCGCCAAAGCTACACAGGCGATGAGGCGCACCGCAATGGAGCGCTCGGGATTAAAATTGACTACCTCGAAATCTTAAACGTCCGCCGCAATCACGAACACACGCGCGGTTTTGCTTTTCGTCTCCATCAGAAAAGCAGCTGCCATCGAGCCCGCGTCCTTGGGCTCAGCCGCACACCGGCATACCCACTGATCCTCCACGGCGGGTGCGTATGAAGAATTACGTCGAT
Source organism: Haemaphysalis longicornis (assembly GCA_013339765.2). Taxonomy (NCBI): domain Eukaryota; kingdom Metazoa; phylum Arthropoda; class Arachnida; order Ixodida; family Ixodidae; genus Haemaphysalis; species Haemaphysalis longicornis. Next base: position 83,108,348 of record CM023457.1, on the reverse strand, counting down.
ATGGTAATTCAACTAGCTGCAGAAGAACATGGCGTACATTAGAGTTCGTATAAAAACCAAACCCGGTTCTCTAGAATCGGAGCTGAGTTCGTTACCATGAGGCTAAGACCAGCATGTTGCGTCTTTATCGAAACCGGTTTCAACTGCCTTTGAAAAACGCGTTTCTGTCCCAACAAACAATATGGACACATTGGTCGTATGCCGAATCTTTCGGAGAATTTTTCAGGGGGGCACAGCTTGTGTATCGACATCTTCTTAACGCAATTCAGTTATGCTCGTATATATGGCCCCAGATTTTGTAGCGTCATGTCATCAGTTTCTTCTAACATTTAAGGCATAAGCCATTAGTTAATAGGGACGGTGCAAGGTGCAATTAAGAAAGCAACAGAATTTAAGGAAAAAAGAATACCTAATTCTAAACATGGAGGAAAATAATTGGCACAAGGAAACAGCAGTTAAGAAAAATTATGTATAACTTAAAGCGGAAAGTACGCTAAGTCTGATATTTACATAAGGTTGTGTATTTCAATGCAGTATATTTTAGTTGGATATCGGGTGCCTTATTTTATACTGGTACGCAAATGAGAAAGAAGCAGTTGTTTATGGAAGAGACGTTACCCATGGTTTCCCATGATACTCGTGTTGCCTGGGAGTCACTGAAGTGTCACACGACGGCAAGTGAAGTATGCGCAAGATGAACCGGATAATTAACTTTTGGTGGACATGATTGTGAAAACTGAAGCTACTAGTGCACTTCAGGCTTTGAAGAGCTACTTTTGAAGCGGAGAACATGGTCCCCCATGTCAGCAGCAGTCGAAGAATGGATCGGATGCCTTCTTTGATTTCACAAAACACAGCCGAATTCGACGAAGTTGGTCGCATCAGCCGATATGACCGTGCTTTGTCAGCTGATTGCAAAAATTGCTCAAACCATCCGAAGATGCTGCCGATTCTTATGTAAAAATGTCACTCGTTCCAGAGTAAAATGTGGTAATATATGAACGTATCATATGTAGGCCATCGTAAGGCATGCTCTTTTTTATTCCATTCATTGAGAGGGAAATTATTTTTATTCGCGGCAGCGACAGAGTCCAGGGTGGGAATCCTAGCGGCAATATCTGCGGTGCTTCATTTGTGATTCAGGCCATATTAGTCGTTACAGCTTGTGGAAAGTTGGAGTTGTCTTGATTTGCAATACGTGTCAGACAATGGGTTCTTGCTTGTGCCTCAAGTGAATGTGGAGGATTTCTTGAAAATACACGTCGAAGGCTAGGTAATCGGCTTTACGAATTGTTCGGCAACACAACGAGTCTTTAAGAAGGCCGAGGCACCCTGTAAGGTTGCTATTCCTCGCCCGCTCAAGCATTCTTACCATAGCGCATGCGCATACTTGAATTTTTATGTGTAAATGTTTCTTCATTCGAATAAGTCTCAGTTGATAGTCAGTACTCGTCCTATCTGGTTCTTTTCTTCGGGGTACTATTTTTAACGCGCTGTTTCCCAATAACCATACCCCTTCACAGCAGAATAGTGGTGGAACAGTCGTTTCCCGAGAGGTTGACAGCAAGATGTCGAAAAATTTTGGATGCTGCGGAAACTTGCATTAGTTTTCTGGTCACTCCCGGGGCCGCAACAAGATATTTATTTCCAATACGTTACCAACACACCTGTGGGTATGTGCAAAATGTACAGCTCGACCCCTGATGGACATGACTCCGTCATTTTCCTTGTAGGAATATCTTTTTGTAAGAATATCTCACTATTTGAGGCACGTTTTTTCATGGGCGTTTTTGGTACCCGTACATGTTTTTAGACACGGAACATTCCTGTCTCGCTATTGCTATCGCGTTATCAGTGCAAATGGTAAATATAAGGCACCATGTTCCAATTTCGCCCCTTCAGCTGTCGGACACTTGTGTTTATCTTTATTGCTATCGCGTTATCAGCGCAAATGGTAAATATAAGGCACGATGTTCCAATTTTTGCCCCTCCAGCTATCGGACACTTGTGCTAATCTTTCCCCCAGCACTCTTCGTGAGTTGGCAATGACCGCAAGATTTCTACAATTGGTGGGTTCAGATTGGTGCTGAAAATATACTGACTGCTGTGACTGCATGCCCGCAGCGCGAACCATTGTCGGCACTGCGCGAAAATGTGGGACAGAGTAGTACAAAAAATCCAGACCAACTTTTTTGTTGCGTATATATATATATAACGCAACATTCCAAGCAACATAGACGTGAAACGAATTCAGTTGTTCTTTTTTTTATTATAAAGGTGAGGGCACCCTCAAGGATAGCACGTGTCTGCGGTATTTGCGCTCCCAGTAAGGGCTACAACGGTGAAGCTCCATTTAATAACATTGAATCATATGTTGGTGTTACAGACGCTACGTATAAATGTGACCTACGAGGCACCCCTTAGTAGGCGGCTTCGGAATATTTTTCAGCACCAAACAACATTTACAGTGCGTCGAAATATCGACACATAGACGTTTTGGTTTTCCCAATCCTACAAAAAACCTTCCGACGCTGGCCGTGTTGCTCCCGTGCCCTCAGAATCGGCCGAGGGATGCCTGAACCATTGAAAACTGCGAAGTGTAACTTTAATATTTAAAGTCAACAGACAGCACTCTCCAAAGGTATCAAACAAAAACTCCGAGCCTGCTGTACCCTCTTCTAGAACCCAGCCTTCTTAAGAGCTCGGTTTCCTGTCACCTCCTCTAAAAAGAACGGGACAGCGCCGCCTAGTTTTTGTATAATGTATATTTCTATAGTTATTCACAAAGTTCTGGACTAGTGCTGTTTTCTGTCCCACCTAAATGTATCAATAATTTTGTCTATAACCTTCAGGTTCGAGCAAGGGCTTGTCCGGTAAAGTTATTCCGCTCGGAGGGTTTGTAAAACGAACATTTACACGATGCCGTACGTCATCAGGCAGACAGCGGCAGCTACAGACGGAGTACATTCGAGACCAGACTCCAAGCCGTGGGCGGCGGGACCGGTCGGCAATTCCAAGCAGGGGTGGGAGAAGGAGCTCCAGGTATCCCAACGTGTAGGGTAGAAGCCGGAAGCAGCGACAATCAGATCAAGCCTGAGAGTCGACGCAGCTGAAGATAATCGAAACCAGCCCCGAATCAAGTCGACAACCCCCCCACAAGACCAGAACGAGCCCAAACAGTAATCTGGTCCCAACGGCTCTCTCCCACAGCTCATGCCCAAACTGCCCCTACGGCACCCCCAACTATACCCAAAAACCGCAGTTCTACTCTGGAGTGCAAACATCTGTCTCAACTACTTGAGCCACAAAAGACATTATTCGGGTCATTCCGGGCTCACTTATATATACTTGAGCAAACACAAGCAACCGCCAATAAAAAATGCAAGAAACCAAATCCACTCACAATACAGGCGCCCCTCTCTCTCTCCTCGAATGACGGGAAACAGAACACTACCCCTACCTCTGATTCAAGCCATGTTTCCTTAACTAGCTAGTTGGTCGACTTCCATCACCCAAGAACTTCAAATCATACGCTGAGAAAATCAGTTTCTACATCAATTAATTCCTACGTCATAAGTCACTACGTTCGGATCACACTTTGCTCCGACAGGAAAACACCACGGCCGAAAAGTCCACCACAGCAATCTACGAACTAGGAACGACACGTCAAGGAAGCGTCTTGTAAAGGGCCCATTAGAGCCCACACCCGAAGCGTCCCCTACTATCGCACTCCCTACAACTTCATCACCGCATCCCTTCAGATGGCCGGGCCCAGTCTGGTAGTATGACCATGCTTCGTTGGAACTCCCACGGGACTCACGCAGAAAGCAGGTGCCTTAAATCAATTCATTAACATGCTTGACCCAAACCTTCGGTTGTCGCTTTGCATGAGGCTAATTCATCTGTCAAACTACTGGGCTACGTCCCTTACGGCTCTATCGAGACGTTCCTACACTTACTGTGGTGCATAAAACGTTATCAGTAATTCATCACTTCACCCCGCAACGGGGATGTAATCAAGTTCGCATAGAGCTCATCACTCCTTGGACTAAAGAGCTAAATCGAGACTTTTCACCCTGAATGTATATTGCCGCCCTTCTCGAAAGACAGCTGATATTAGCACCATCATAAAAGATGCAAATCTCCCTGTGTATGGCACACCGCTGATCATAGCGGCTTAATTCCACGCCGCCACGCACAGTGCGCTTAGCCGTAAAAACAAAAAGGAGGCACGCTGCGGGAGCAGCCCGCAGGCAATTTTCAACTTATCTTGCTCAATCAATCGGAATCACTCCTCCCCCCCACCGGCCGGGCACACGTACTGCCAAGGGCAGAACTCCCTACTTATCCTTTTAGTCGGCAATCTCCACGGCATTCGGGCTTACAAACATGTTGGCCTCTGATCACGACATAGTTCAACTCACCATCCGGTATAAGCTTTACAACGTCAAAACAGGTGTGGCCCGTATCACTAATTAGGACGCCTTCCGGAAGGGTACTTCCCCCCTTTCAATTGATATCACTCAACCCCTAAGCACTTGAATGACGACGTCATCCCAACAGTACGGGCGCACACCAAAAGCATCTCCACGTCCCATCAAACACCCAGTTTCGACCACAAACCCCTTCACATTTGGGAAGCGCGTCGCAGCCTCACTAGGCGATGGAAACACCAAGGCCACAATCGCTGACTTCGCCATAAGATTGCCGCACTAAATCAAACCGCCAGTGAATATGCCAAGCAACTACCGAAAGAGAATTTGCTTTAGCTACGCGAGAGTCATGAAGGGACCCTAACCTGACGTAAAACTTAGCGCTTACTCTTGCATCTATCTGATCGACTTCCTATTTAGCAAGAGTGAGACCCAACAAAGCATGACTCGGGCCATACATTTGTTTCAAGATTGTGGGGGATCCTGGCGCCCAAGGCATTGCGCGATCACTAGGTTTGTACCGTTGCGCGGCACTTTTCCCCTCTCTCACCGAAATGCCGGCTCGTCTCGGCGCCGCTTTGTAGAGCCGAGCCGTCTTCTCAAAGTCCTGCCTGAGGTTAATGCTGCAGCGACCGTTGCGGCGATAAAACACTGTCACGCAGCAGGTGCTCCACCCTGGTAGTGGAGCTAGCCTCACTTCATTGGCCCGTTTGAACGATTCCCGAACTCCCCTCTGGGCGGGACCGCGAACGCCCGGCCTGCGCGGGAGCCATTCGGGGAGAGGCTTCCAGGACGCCGAAGGTGTTGGCCGCAGGTATGGGTCGCTTTCTTTACCAGCCGGCTTGTTCCGCCGGCGAAAGCCCACAAGCCCTCCCGGCGGCCGCACCGTGCCTTAGGCTGCCCTTGTTGCCCCTACGCTTGCATATAGTAAGGCCTTACCTACCACTCGACGATCACGCCATGCGGTACGCGCCTGTGAGCGAATGGGTCGTGGCTCCCAACCTGTTGCGAGCCAATCTGGCGAGCACGGCAGGTGCGCGCGCACATCGTGCGCCGCAACCCGCATTTTTCCCTTACCGAAGAGCCGACTAGCTCTGTGCCGACGACGCGCGCACTTGCGCGTGGCGCCTCATCGCCCCGTTCACCCCAAGGGAAGTACGAACTTGTACTTCAAAGTTGTGTAACATGGACGTTGGTGTAAAATGAACATCTTCCCTCCGTACCCTGGGCATATTCCTTTATCGCCCCTACAATACCAGGCAATACTCCCTACTCCACAGGCCCCTACTCCAGGCAATATTCGCTTCCCGATTATTGCCTTGAGTCTGAAATTGAATCGCGGAGCAGGTTTCAGCCTAGAAATAATTTTTTTCAAGATCCACAAATAAAAACCAATAAATTCGGTTTACCCGAGCGAAATTCCCCAATTGAAATTATTTTTCTTACTGCCTTTTTCACTACGTTGAACTTATTCAAAGGTATTTCAACTTATTCAAACGCATTTGCATCGTTGTGTTAGCGTAAATAACAGAACACTAGTACCTAAAGGTAGCTCTGCAAAAAAGACTGCCTTAAATGACTGCACATAGTGAAGAATTCCGCTAGATGGTGATTTATTACGCAATTAAGGCTTCTTTAGAGCAAGAAACTACCGTTATTAGCAACCGCATTTCTTAGGTGAAATCAGGAAGTAAAACAAGTCTAACATTCTTGAATTTGAAACATCACGAAACTCCCAACCAGCAATGGCGTTGTTTCGCCATTCTGCAAGCTTGTGGTGTTATGCAACTGATATTTGTCGCCCCAACTACGAGCACAAGCTTGAATAAATTGCTACCATACAAGTGATCCCCCTAGGCTCAGCACAAACTCAGCCACTCAGCACAAATTCACCAAAGATATTCGCATCAAAATCAGAGTTGCTAAAACTCGCAGTTGGTGTACAATACTTGTAGGTTGTTCCGGGTCCTAACTTTGGACCGGCATGCCACTAGCTTTAAACAATAACCCCTCTGAAATACAGCTATATTCACTATACATGTTTGCTCTGCTCGCCGCCATGGAAACAGCTTCATCTCAGCAATGATCTAACATTTTTTAAAAAATACGGCTGCAAGGCATTTCTGTGATTTGTATGAGCTCCTATGTTCTAAAGTTGAACACGTAAAACATCACTACGAAGCAAACACACCACCTCCCTTGACGTTTAACTTAATGTGTAAATTTTAGGTGTACAAGAAGTACATTTTTATTTTGTAAGACAATTTTTTTGGATCCATTACTTTGTCTGTTGTTCTTATTTTCTTGTCTTTCGAACTTTATTCCAACAAATTATCTCATCCAGGCTATTATAAAGATTAAAACTATTGCTTCCCAAAAATGTGCAATTTTTGTGGAAATTCAGGCCGTCAAATGGTCCTGGCTGTGGGGGTACTCAACCAAGAATGCTACGCAATTATAGGTGGCGTTAAGCCAGGCTACCGAAGCGGCCAGTATCACGTCGGTCCGGGCTACAGCCGATCCGTGTGGCCGGTAGTCTCCGGGGAACATCTGGCCAAACACTTCCCATTGGGAGGCGGAATGCCCCCTAAAATGTAGATCCTCCATGACGACACTTGGGAGGACTTGACGCTGGAGCACTCTATGAGGTTTGGTCTCGGCGGTGAGTGGTAAGGCAGAAGCAGAGTACAGTGCTCTAGCGTCTCTCGTTGCGGACAGTCCAGACATGTCGGGGAGTATAACGCCACTACTGCTTCTGGTGCTCAGGGCCGTTGCAGCAGTCGAGCTGAATTCCGACTAGCAGGCTCTGCTGCTCACCCGCAAAGGCAGCGATCAGGGCGCCAGGCTATTCACAACCCGGGGGTTCGGACCAGCGGATGGGGGCCAGAACAGCACGTGCCTCTTCGAAGTCGGTGACGTCCCGGGAGGCTGAGGTGCGCTCCTCGTGGGCCACTTTGGCAAGGGTGTCGGCGTCCTTGTCGCCCCGGACGCTACAGTTGCACGATGGAGCGGCATGTCGCAGCCTCGGGGGGCCACCGTTTGCAGCTTGCCTGCAAAAGAACGCGCCTGTTAGCCGTTGCTGTTAGTGGATTGTTGGGCCGGTGCAGCAGCTGCAGGGCAGGGATGGTGTGCGTGATGGTGACCGCACTGTGGTGGCCTCAGCCCTCTCTCCAACAGGAGGTCGGCCGCCAGGCGCAGTCGGGCCAACTTCTCCCGCTCAGGGGATGAGGAAAAGAGCAGGCAGCAACCTCGGCTGCTGCCCGCCTGAGGCTCCACGCGCACTGCCCCTAACGTGCTGAGAATACCATCTGAGACTTCAACCCAACTCCCAGCTATCCCTCGAGCACGTTCACTTAATGGGGACGCCCCTGTTAACGTTCCTATGGACTGACTACTTCATGACCGCCGGGCCTAAAACCATCGGGCACCAATGCAAATAGTTGTGCAGATTCATGAAAACGCTCCAAACGGCCTAGTTTACTTTTTTTGGAAGTACGTCACTACTGTACAGTAATAAAAAACAAAACTCCATCTTTGTACACAGCTAGCGCCATGTAGTTAAAACTGGATAAAATAAATGTGTCTTCCTTTTACTTGTTTATTTTTAAAAAAAATGATAACTTTTTTAAGAAACAAGCTGTGCGCTTAGGGACATTTTCATGTATCTGTACAACTTTATGAAAAGCCGCACGATGATTTTTAGCATTCCGGTCATAAACCAGAAAGTCATATAGGAATGTGGTCAGGTGAGTCCCGTTGAAGCCACCGACTCATGACTGCTTTAAAGACACCCTTTCTGATTGTAGCCGCTCTGCCCTAAGCGGGAACCGGATATCCATGAACATTACACTATAGTATATATTACCAAAAAATTCGTCTATCAAAATTGTAGCTACGGTAGTTGTAAAAGAGCAGGAACCTTAACAGCATTACCATCTGCGTAAAAGATTTGCGTTGGCCACACCGTGCATTGCAAGACGTGTGAAGAAAATAACGCAGGTACTAGCCGCCGTCGGACGCTGATAGCATACGAGTCGCATAGGAACAACGGCAGTGATTGGCATACCCATCGAGTGCCTATGTCACGGTCGAGTCCTCATGCCATGATATCAGTTATTAAATGATACGAGCAGACGGAGCAGGTGACAGGAGCAGCCAGTGAAGCCAGAGGACGTGGTGAGTGTGATAACATTCAGATGTTCCCTTCCGTCTGGATCAGGATTCAGAGCCTCTCTGAGCTCTGAATGTAGAATTGTTAGTTGACTTTGCAATAGAAAATCTACCATTATAACGGGTAATGGCACACAAAATGGCCACCCCCAAAAGTGAACGAAGTAAAGTAATTAAGGTAAAAAAACAGGGTCAATTTGGGTCTTCGTGGAAAGCGGGCCAGGATACAGCGTAATGAGGGAGGAGCACGCACCTCCGGTCCCGACACAGCTCGACGGAACGGTTTGAATAGTGGTGAAACCAGTGAGTATATTCGGGGCTTGAGTATGAAAGGTGTTAGAGAGGAGTTTTAGGTCAGTAGCTTCTGCGGAGTAATTACAGAAACAGAAATTAGCGAAACTACCAAAGTACCTTCTCGCCAAATGTACACCTGGCTTGGTGATGCAAACGCCGGTAATTGTTTGATGAAGATGATGAGGTTGATGATGATGATGGTGATGAACAAACGCTCTCCTCTTGTAACGGGAATCGGTTGTCAACAACCGAATGGCTGTTTTAGTCCAAATATTTTGTTATGTCAAAGACATTTATTGACTTCCTTCTGTCTACCGTCACTCCCTTCCTAGAGGTTCTAATTCCCCTTTTCCAGCAATTGCATATTTTTTGTTCCTCCCTCCCACCCGCTGTTCTACACTGTCATCCAGTTTATTACTCCTGCGAAATCATGTCTTCCCTACTTTCTTCCACCACCGTTCCATTCGCCACTTTCCTGGGGCAAGGAGTGCCATCCCGAGGCATTTACTAAAAACGTACGACACGCCAAACATTAAGCTTTCAACTTTTCCGTGACCACTCAGCACGCGCACCTCGGCGAAAATGTAACTTTGATTGACGTGTTGTAAGACTCAGCGTTATGGCTATGTAACGTCAATCCTACGTGCAGGCCTATACAAGGTTGATTGGCCAAAGCCGTGGGTCGGCGAGTAAAACAGCCTTGCGAATGCTTGACCCAGTGCTACACTTGGGGCTTCGTCTTGCATCGGGTGCTTTTCGCACTAGCCCTGTCGAGAGTCTGTATGTGGGGTGTGGCAAGTGGTGCCTTGAGAACCAACGAACTTACATAGACTTGCTTCATGCTTTTAAAATTTCATCACTGAATAACCATCCTTTTTATCCTGTTTTTAACGATACATCCACATCTCTGCTGTTTGGAAATCGCCCATCCGTTCCTCTGCCCTTCTCACGTAGAGTGAGAGAAGCGAGCCTGGGATCTCAGCGCTTCGTTTTTAGTTGTGTACAGATCATCTTTTTCAGACATGTTACCGCCTTGGAAAGTTCGTCCTGGGTCTTGCGACCTTTTTTTTATGAAACTTGACAAAAATCGGGCACCGCGAGCTGCAATACTGCAGCACTTTCTGTCTTTGCAGTTTAAATACCCATGTGCAGAATTTGACAGTGACGCTTCTAAAACCTCCACTATGCTGTCCTGCGCTGCTCATGGTCCGACCCTCAATGCAGCCAGATCCATGAGCTTCACACAACAATTTTTTTACCAGAAGCGTATAGAATTTTACTGATTGTACGACACGTGCTTGAAAATCAAATTTCCAATTCTATCATCTATACATATTCCCTGAGTGTTTTTCGCGCACTATCATCACACAAGCCCCCAAAAACCACATAGTTAATCTTGTATTCAACACTATCTTGTATGGGTATGCGCAACAAGCATGAGCTGCTCCTCTGCTGGGATCCAGGACACACGGGATCGCTGGGAAAAACGAGTTGGCAGACGAGAGGGGCCGCTGCTGCGGCCTGCACTCAGGAACACTGTAGACATAACAACCGTGTTCATATATAGACCTCAAGCCGCACATAAGACAACACTTGCGTAGAACATGGCAAACACACTGGAGTGAACAGACATATAACAAGTTACACATTATGAAACCACGCTTGGGACCATACACCACTGACACACGCAAAAGACACACGGAAGTCGCCTTGTCTAGGCTACATATAAGGCACACCCATGCAACGCACTCGCATGTGCTCACAGGATCTTCAAGACCCCAGTGCAGCAGATGCGGAGAGGCCCCTATCCGTAGTTCACATACTCATTCAATGCACAGCACTTCACACAACGCGACGCAAACACTTCCACAAACTATACCGACTACACGTCCCACTACACCTAGCGTTTTTCTTGTCTGACGATCCCACGTTTTCTATCATGTGTGTTTTTAAATATTTAGAAGAAGGTAAATTTTTATACCTCATTTTATACCACGCATGATCACTCCCCGGCCCTATACACCAGCCATGCTCATTGTCGTTTTCTGATTTTACTGGTGTTTTTTCTGACTTATCTTAGTGTTTACGGTTTCACCTCTGATATAGAACCATTGTTTTGGCTCTCTTTGGCCCAGTTGGCCTTGCGCCATTAACATCCAACCATCATCATCATTGGCCAAGGCCGTGAGTTAGAGGAGTACAAGGAGAAAAATACGCCAAAGATAAAGAATGATGCTGATAACAACAGGACACGTTCAGCCGTAAATACTATTGATTTCGGATACCCTACATCATGAAGAGGCCTTGGGTGTACTTGTAAATTCTTCTTTTGTGCCTTCTACAAGTATGAACTCCGAGTGATTCGCTAGCTTAGTTCAAAAGGTAGATAATTGCTACCTCTCTGTTCGAGGCGATGCATTTTTGGCAATTTAGGCCACTTTACACTGAACAAGGAATTTCAGCATCAATTCCTTTCTATTTTAGAGATAAGCCAATGGAAATTGCAAACATCCACAGCTGGACAAGAACAAAAGACTCAAAAAGGTAATTGAAACATTCACTTGTTTTCCTGCGTTTTTTTATTGCATGTTAAAATGCGCTCAAGCATAACAATAGTACAAGGACATTACAGAGTCGAGCAGAAAAGAGAATGCACTAAATTTGCCGCGAGCGCGGATGGGCTAACCATTATAAATTTTCAGTTGCACGTAAGACCCGCAGTCCGGTTACACCATATTTACGGCAGGCAACGTTTCTTCACAAATTAAGTAAACAATTTTAAATATATTCAAAGTTGGTAATCGGCGTTTACAAATTCTAGTTTTCATACCTCTATATAAGCGCGTACACTCCAGCACTGTCGCCTCCCGTCACTACGATGTCCACGGGGCTCGCAAAACACCTCAAATAAAGCAAACTTCCAATCACAATAACAGCACCCCCAGTTGGCGACAGGTTCCCCTTCTTGATTTTGTTCAAAATATCAAACTTCGTTGCCAAGTCGAGCGTACGACAGGGGTTGTCATTATAGTTAACACATCGCTTAAAAAAAGCCTGTTGCGTCTACAACGACAACTGCTCACGCGGCGCTCTTTTGAGAGCGCCTAGTGAACGGCGCTCTCAAACAAAAAACATTGAGGGCCTCAAAATAGAAGAGATGCGTAAGCTTGCTCGCGCCTCAACTGGCCCACCGCTTTGTAAACTGTTCCCTGGCTCAGTTTCGATGACGCCGACATAATACAAAGCACGGTGCTGTTTCGGCGTTTGAAAATTTTGAATTTTATTAAGAAAACGCAGTCATATCTCGACGCTTTTTATTCCACGTAACTTGCGATTAACCGATATAATGGGTTTTAGATTTCAATTGTCGACCAATTGCGTCCAGTGAATCGCATGTTAAATGGCTTGGATTTGCCCATCGCCACTAATTCACCTCAGTCCAAAATAGGCGGCTTCAAATTATCGAAAGTCGACTGTTTCAGCTTCAGCTTTATGGTGCAGGTGAAGCACAAAAAACCACTTGGGCCACGATATTTTTAATTCAATTTCCCAAGGGATTGTTCACCCAAGGGTAGTTTTTGGGACACTGGGAGCAAGTCCTCATGTAGCGCTCTCCTCCTGGTGGCGTGTTCTTGTACGAGCACGTAGTCGGCCTGGGACAGGTGCTCGGTCCACGGATCGTTCCGTCCCGCACAAGCTGCGCTTAGCGTAGGCACTCAGCGGCTTCGGGTCCTCCATGAAACGCAGGACCTCGGAGGCCGTCACCAGGTACACGTCATCCTTCTCCAGTAGCCAGTCGACGAACCGCAGATAGCCCACCTTGCGCTCGGGGTGTCGCAGATACGCTTCGTGAAGAAACACAGGAAAAGGGGCCCGGTTGGTGGTGTAGAAGTATTCGAAGTTTGACCTGCGCGCAAGTAGACAATACAAATAGGAGCTAAGTTTACAATTACGAAGTTGGGGTGTGTAGAATAAGCTTTGAATAGGCAAATCTCAAAATTATCAGCGCGCGATCGCGACGTCTGCAGAAATCGCGCATGTCGTCCGCGAACCCGTGGCGTGACCCATCGTGCTTTTTGCGTTGCAGTTTAATTAAATTCCCTAGTATGCAGCCTGCCCATGTTTAAATTCTACTTCCTTCTTCTCTATGTGGACAAGTCAGTTTGAGAATAGCAGGCGGCGGTAAATGAAGATTCTGCCGCAGGCCGCTAGTTAACACGCCCTTTCTGACAAAACAAGAGGCCGTATTTCACGGTGATTCTACCGCTTGTGATTCTTTGCAGAGTACCGCCACAACCAGGACCATGTTACTCCCTGGATTTTCACACGCATATAGATTTGTCGGAAGTCACACCTTTATTCGTTATAATAGCGTAATTGGAGATAACAGGTGGGACAGAATTTTCTAAAACCAGAAAAAAAGAAAAATAGAAAGAAATAGTGAAATTGGCGAACTGTATAAGGACATGCATATCCGCAAAAATGAATATTAGGCGGAAGTAACCCAATAATCGTTATAATAGCGTAAATGGAGATAACCTGTCTGACACAATGCTGAAAAACCAAAAAATAAGAAACATGGAAAAATATAGCGACAATAACGAACAGTGTAACGCCGCGCATTTCCACAAAAATGAAGATTTCGCGGTAGGAACACCTTTAATCGTTATTATAACGCAAATGTAGACAGTTGTTCGTACAAAATTTTGAAATGAGAAAATTTGAAAAGTAGAAAAATTATCAAAAATGGCTAAGAGTGTGACTCCCACCTATGGCCGAAAAAAGCACATATGGCCGATGCAGCATTTTCAATCATTCTAATAACGTAATTGGAGATAATTGTTCGGACAGACGATTGAAAAACCCAAATAAAAAAAATAGAAAAAATGCGAAAATGACGAACCGTGTAACGCCCTGCTTTTCCACAAAAATGCACATTTGTCAGATCTGACAGCTTTAATTGTTCTAATTATATAATTAAGGATACTTGGTAGGACCGATTTCTGAAAGACCAAAAAAATAAAATAAAAAAATTGCGAATATGACGAATGGTGCAGCGCCCTGAATTTCCACAAAAGTGCAGATTTGGCAGATGTAGCACCTTCAATCGTTATATTAGCGTAATTGGAGATAATTGTTCGGACTAAATTTTGAAAAACCTAAATATTTGACCGAAGAGAACTCACACTGTAGGGAAGCAGCGTAGGCATGCTACGCATCGGTAGACAATTCTGCGAATTTCTGCTGGTATTTAGTGTTCTAGCCTGCTATCGTTATGAATGCAGCTTGCACAATATTTCCATATTCTTATCTATTTGAGAAATGTTACAGGTCGAATTGCAGCTGGAGAAGTTCCATGCTTGACTAGCCGCGAGTCACGCCGCTTCTGGATCTCTGTAATGGCATGCTTGCATCGCCTCCAGAGGCTTCGGAGTTGTTTTGAGTAGGGCAACTCAGGGCAATCTGTGATGATTATGACGATGATGATGAATTTGTTCTTCAGGAATCCAAAGTGCGTTTTTTCGAGGTATAAAATAGATAGCCTTTTCAGAGAGGTCGGTGTCGGCTTTTCCAATTGAATCGGGAATCAAATGCCTTGTATTTTAGGCAACAGCTCCCATATTTACTTAACTTATCGTACTCAATGCAAAAATCACTTGGTCTACCTAAATCTACATGCGTAGTTTAAAAGCGAGAGCCTGGGAATGCTTATCAGTAATTCCTTTACTGGATTTGCGCCTGTTGGCTTTCCATCCTCTGCTGTTTCGGCGCAAATTGGTGGTCTGAGTACACCCGAAAACCAAACAGAGTTCTGCGTGGCTGGCCTGCACCTGTTCAAGTCACTGCCGCCATGTTCACTTGTGACACAGGACGCACTTGTCTAAGTTTTCCTCCACGGCCGAACATTTTTGGAGGTTGAACTCTGAGGATCCACAGGTGGACCTTGTGGCCCTACTGTGGATACCCGGCTTCAATTCCTATACGGAGTAATACGTGTTTTGATTTATTATTCACAGTGACGGCCATTTTCTGCACTATTTGACAACTACAACAACAACAACGATGGTTCTTCACACAAAATCGCAGTTCAGGTTTTCGGGTATATATTTGAGGTCATTCTTTGCTTTGCCATGGTAAAGCTATCGTACTCTGTGGGTGGTACTCAAATTTCACTGGCAGGCACCGTCACGTGCAATTCAATGAATATCCTGAAAAAAAGTATGAGACGGAAATCATTTAGTCATCCTTACGGGAACAGGAAATCTGTAATGACCGTAACATGGAATTGAAAGTTACAGGAAGAATTTGGAATGACATAACCATTAGCCAAGGCAGACGCTTCGTACGCTATGTGAAAATTGCTCAGTCGTACTGATCCTTGCGCTTTGAACTAGTACAACCGGTTTTTTTTTCATGGGGACGGTGTATTACAGCCATGATTTTTCTATTCATGCCTATATCATGGATGGGGGAGCCTCTTCTTTGACACAAACGCGAATGATCGAGTCCCCTCCCACATTCCCCCTCTTCCGGAAACCCTCATAACCGTTGTTGCTTGCGTTGTACCTGAAGCAACCACTACGCAAGCCGATATTTATTTTCTATACACCAATAGAAGTTGTGCATAGGGTGAATAAGGGAGCGCATTGGTCCCAAGGGTATTTCCCACTAATTTGATCGCCTTGATCGCAGCAACGTTCATGTTTCTAAGAGAGAATACGACGTCTTTTTTATTGAGTAGTACATGAGAGACCCCTAAAGGACACCAAATGTTGATAGTACACGGAAACATTTTCAGTGCTTCATTCAAAAAGGATTTCTTGAGTACAAACAACATTACCAGAATGGCTCATTCTAATACCAACAGCTCTCTCTCATTAGTGCAGGATCCGGCCACCATAGCACAGTATTCTGCGGCAGCCTTCCCATGAGCCTACGACCAAACACACGTTCCTCTCTTCAGCAGCTGTAAGGCTGCTGAACGGGGCGCCAATTTTGTATATGTACAAAAAAAAGGCAGCTCAGAATCCCACGAATGGTACAGGCCGCGGCTGGAACTTAAACCTAGTCACGTTTTCAACTTCAACATTTTCTAGCAAGGGCAACATTTAGCTTGGCGACTAATGCTAAATGATTAGTTAAATTAACAAGTCCAGTGACCGGCGTTCCTTGCACACTGACGAAAGCGAAAAATGGCAAACTCTGCCAATTATATATTAGGCAAGACAACGATGGTATCGGCACCAAATCGTTCAGAATACTTCCTGCAAAAAAAGTAGGTTAAAAACTCAACCGATTTCTGTCTGGGTGGATCAGATCGAGAGCTCACCGGAATGGCAGGCGAACCCGCGCTCGACAAAACTGCATAGCTGAGGGACTCCATCTGAGTAAAGGGGAAGCGCATGAATTCCTAGTGGTCTTTAGACTATTCTGTTGTACAGAAGTTGGGCCCCAAGGTAATGGTAACTGCATAGCGGCAACCGACGTTTTCACCCAACAAGAGAGCAGCCTGGATTTAGTAAACGCCATTCAACAAATATTAGCATCCACGCCATGAATTACACAGTAAACAAATATGCAGAGTGCTATAAATGTTGTTATGTAGCAGTTACATATTAATGAATAGCCTTTGATGCGGGAGACACTTGGCTTTAATAAACGGGCTCGTGCACAGAAACCCTGCTCGTTCCACCGAGACATAACGGGCTGCATCGGAGGCCGTGACGTGCAGCAGAATGGCAACTTTTTGTAGCGAAAGCTATAGCACGCTACCTCGGGCAGTCTTCGCGGGGGTGAGGAGCATTTACTTGGGGAGCTAGAGGTAAAACCACACCACCTTCCGCAAGCGCCCTGATTGGAGCAGCGCCCGATCGCGGGGAGACATACGAGGAGGGAACGGATATGCGCGCGGAACCCGTGCCGCCACCTGGTGGAGGAAGGCGAGGACGCCGCCACCGCAGCGATAATTGCGGGCGACGAAGGAAGGCGACGTGCGCGCAGAGCCGTGTGCGATGGAGCTGGACGAACATCCAGCTGTGGTCGCTCGTACAGCGGCGTAATAACGCCGTGAGCCGAAAAAGAGGAAACACGCTACTGTTGCGTACAGCTCCGCTTACTGTTCGCTTACTGTTACGTGCAACTCTTACCGGTTAGTGTGAGCTTCCTTCATTTTTTGCACGGCACCCGCAAGATTTCCTTTCGTAAGAACAGCCAAAAATACGTTGCCACGAAAGGAACCATACAAGAACATGCCACCTCTCCAAAATATATAAAAGCCTGCCTATACTGCCATTCCGAAAGCTTGGTTAGGAATGTCAACGATACGCTTGAACGTAGAATGTGGTATTGTAAAACGTGTGGGTGAAACTCCTACAAAGCAATCTCTAGAATCTGTGAATTGGAAGCAACGTAACAAGGTTGAGATAAATATGAAGAAATTGGGGTGGCTTCAAATTGATAGTATGTTACCTGCAGTCTATACAATGAACTGCCTCAAAACATGGATGAAAACATAGATGTCACATTTAAAACGGCCCGCCGCGGTGGCTCAGTGGCTAAGGCGTTGCGCTGCTGAGCACGAGGTCGCGGGTTCGATTCCCGGCCGCGGCGGCCGCTTTTCTCATGGAGACGAAAAGCAAACAGACCCGTGTGTACGAGATTTCGGCGCACGTTAAGGATCCCCAGGTGGTCAAAATTAGTCTGGAGCCCTTCACTACGGCGCGCGTCATCGCCTGCGTTGCGTCGGCGCGTTAAAACCCAACAATCAATCAAACTTTCCTGGAAGTGTCCAGTATAATTCAAATGACCAAAAGGAAATTTCGCGAAATTCGTTATATGATGAGGTTTATTGCAAGCCATCCTAAATATTTGGCCACTGCATATACCTGTCTTGGAAAAAATATGGTAAAAAATTCTTGCATATACTTGTCGTACTGAGTTATGGGTTTGGGTGTAAATAAATACGTCTAAACTATGAATCCATTCTCAGATGTGCGGAAAATGATGACAGAAATCGCGCTTAAAAGTGTTAATGAGCACAATAGTTTCAAAGACATATAACTCACACTCTAGGAGGGCATGGGCTGGCCATGTAGCGCAGAGAACTGCCAACAGGATGGTCACTACTTATAGACAAAACGGCTGCCTGAAGATGAAACTAAAAGGCAGTGCTCAACGCCCTTGTCTATAACACAGAGTTCGAGTTTAATTAGTTACCTATCAAAACTGCTACTCAAACTTTTCACAAAGAAACGTTTGAGGTCAAAATATATGGTTAAGACTTCAGAATGACACACTAGCTTTCTTCAACTGCTTTCCTGCCGATGCAAGATAAGTCTATAAGTAGGAAACCTGTGTTATAGACAAGTGTGTTGCCCTCTGTACATGACGGCCAGAAAATCTTGCACCCCTCGGGTTAACGACGAATATGGTTGAATGCGAAGCTTCATCGTTATGAATTCTATGGTTGGCCAACCCCACACTGCAAGTATGGACTGCTCTGAAGGTCCCATATGTGTCCAGAAGCTCCTGGTATAGGTGCCAGGAGCTACTGGACACATATGGGGCTTTAGAAGAAGGTTCCACCCCGTCTGGTACCTTCGTGCGCTAACCTTTACTAAGGGCTCTGTAAAATGTGACTCTCTCTCTCTCTCTCTCTCTCCTCTCTCTCTCTCTATCTATTTTTTAGGTCCGCACCACTTTTCTAGAATACCTGCAGCAACTCTCGGCTGGGAACACCGTAGGCCTAACGTTTGGGTTTGGGATGTACGGCGCGAATCAGCACATGCTGCTTGGCGTTGGCTTTGACCATGTTGAAGTAGAGAGGTCGGATAGACGCCGACTTCGTAACGCGAGGGACCCAGGTTAGATTCCGGCCGCGGGAAGCGTTTTTTTTTCTGTCACTTCAACTACGGCCATCCATCTTCATCGTCACAGAAAGTTGGCTTTCCTGCACGGTGTATAGGCGTACAACGACATCAGTGAGGACAGTGAAGCTTCGCATTATTATTACGATGTATGGATTAAACAGGAACGTTCCAGAACAATGAATGAGCTCAGAGAGCGCAGAGTATGAGCAGTACAAAGCCCTGGGTTTTTGTTTTTATGCGCACCTCATATTTCGTCTAGCGTGCCCAGAAACAAAGTTATTTGGTTGATGATGATGATGACGATGGCAATGATAGCGTTGACCATGATGGCGGCAGTATTAATTTTGGTGCTCATTATGGTGGTCAATGTACACAAATATGTTAAGGAAGTCCTGCCTTAAGGCCAAAGGCATTCGTATTAGAGAAGATTGTAAGCCGCTGGAGTACCAGCAGTGGCAATATTACGCAACACTTCCTTAAGCTACTTACAAGTTTGACCATCTCAAGAACACTGCTGAGTTTGTTGCACATCCCGAAGAGGGCACATTGATCATCCAGGATTAGCACCTTCTCACTTGCAGTTGTCGGCGCCTAACTGCTGCGTTTGCAAAAATATCGCACTATCCCATACAGGCCGAAAGACCACAACACGTTCATTGGGTGGAAGATTATGGCTGGTCCAGCATGCCGCGAGTTCTTTTCTGCCCCTTCCGCGAGCAACACTAACTCGCCAATCCGTGGAAAAGACCGCCATCGGTTATCTGGTACGAAGTTCTCTGCAATAAGGTCGATTCCTATTTCTGCCACTGGTTACAGCAAACTGGCGAAGCGGTTCCGACGTTTAGAGTATAAATACTGTACGCATACTTTTTATATCATACACACCACTAGAAGATGGCTTGACTGCTACGTTGTACAGAAGTCATTAAAAATTTAGACATTGTTAAGATTGCAAAAAAAATATAACGTAGCCCGTTTTTCCCACGCTATGATTGATGCGTACTTGAGGTATTCGAAGGTGTCGTCGGCGGTGTCCGGATGCGGCACGCAAGCGTCTGCCATCACGCAAGGGTGGTCTTCATTTGATGGCTTCGCAAAGAGCACGTTCATGGGCAGCACCCAGAGTCCCGGATAGGATCCTTGGGGACAGGGCAACACGTTGCAGTTTCTCCGGAAGCCGAAGTCCATCGTGTACGGGTAGAATGGGCGTTCCCCTCGGCCACGGTGGTGTACAAGCGTGCTGTCGTACCTGCATCAGACATATAAGGGTTCTCATCAAATAGCGCGTGTTGTACAATTTTCCAAGTGCCTAAAAGTGTGTACTCAACGAGAAAGCCTATCTGCTCGCCTTTAACGCTTGATATACACACCTTGTTCCCATAGGAAAGTAAGAACAATAGAAATCGACAGCCTCTTTATACATCCAGACCACTTCTTGTGCAACCCTTAAAAACCATCTTTATAGCAATGCGTTATTGTACAGTAGTAAAGCAAACATAAACATGTTTTGAGTACAACAGTATATGCTGTTACAAGGGGGCCTATCCAGCTATTCAGGAAAACGTCAGTTTGGTTCATATTTTAAAGAAGATAGTGATCATTGGGCTATTTAAACGCCAAAATGTTCGTCTTTGTGTCGTGTACCTTGATTCGGCCGCCCGGATAAAATAAACGGTTGTTGAACAAAACGTTTATATAGGCCAATTATTTCTAAACTTGTAAGTCTGGTGTAAATGGTCGTACTAGTCAAAATTGTTCAGCAAAAAAAAAACCAATTAAGCATATCAGGGGTAAGACATCTATAACAGTGATGTTTGCAGTGTTCTCCAAATTAAAAATACATGACCGCTTAATTTTTGCAATAGCAAACCAAAAAATACGCTTTGCCCCGGACTCTAGCAAAACTATGGCTCCTGGCGGCATTCGAAATATCTTTCTCGTTTTTTTAATTTTTAAAATTTCGTCCGACCAATTATATGAGTTTGCCTTGTTATAACGTTTACATTTGTGAAACTTTCGTTAAAATCTACATTATTGTGGAAATGCAGGGCGTTACACGGTTCGCCATTCTCCGTGAATATGTTACATCTTTCTTTTTTTTTAATTTTTCAAAATTTCGTTCGGCCAATTATCTCCATTTACGCT
The DNA here is from genome assembly GCA_013339765.2 of Haemaphysalis longicornis. NCBI lineage: Eukaryota > Metazoa > Arthropoda > Arachnida > Ixodida > Ixodidae > Haemaphysalis > Haemaphysalis longicornis. The sequence goes on along the minus strand of CM023457.1, from coordinate 83,087,437 downwards.
ATTATAACAATTACATATATCTACAATATTGAGGAAATACAGGGCTACACGTTTCACCATTTTTTTTATAATTTTTTATTTTTTCTGATTTTTTGGTGTTTCAAAATTTCGTGCGACCAGTTATTCCAATTTGGGCAATTATGGCGATTACAGGTGGAACTTCCTTGATATCTGCATTTTTGTGGAAATTCAGGCCGTTACACGGTCCTGGCTGTGGGGGTATGGGGAAAAGAATGCTACGCATTAAAAGTTGAACAGTAACAACACATTTAGTATATTTTGTGCTGAACGCGCGTGGAGAAGGGCCTTAGCGTGGAGTATTTAGATGCGGTAAATTTGGATTGATTTACTAAGCAGGTGCTGCAGGCCACTATGGTAATTAGACAGCATTTGTAACGAATCCAGCAGACATGCGAGCATTTTTCTATTTCCAGTTTTAGATGAAATGGCATACCTGCGGAAAGGAAGGCAAAAGGTGTTCCAACAACCAAACAATCGTCCATTTAAAAGCAATAAAGACATAAATAAAAAGTATAAAGAGGGATTAAAAGTAGAACAACCCTTTGCACATAATAGGATTTAAAGCGTGAAAGCAAAACTCAAAGTATAACGGTAAACCTCGCCTGCATTAAAAATAACAGAAATGGAACAAGTTAGATCCAGTAAGCATTTCGAGAGAATCCGTGTCTTCCCACTGGTTTGTCTTTCTTACTAGCATTTCCTGTAAACATTTTTATAATTCTAATTTGATGCGTCTTCCACAATTAAATAGAGAATTCCGAGGCGTGAATTTAGACTGTGCGGTATTTCAAGCGCTGACATCTGAAAAATCATAATTGGAGCTTTAGAAAATTGGAGTTCTGGACACTGAAAGTTGCGAATGGTGTATTTCCTCGGGTATTTCTTTTCAAATTATGCTTCAACGGCTTCACTTTGTATACATCTGTAAACGTTTATTTGCTTCTGTGATTTGTTTGTATCCTGAGCAAGCAGTGTCTGTAAAAAGATTTCGGGTGGTGTAATTTATGAAGCCATATATCATGTTTTACAGAATCGACGGATTTTTTAGTCTTAAAGGATTCATGGAGACAAAACACAAGTTTGTGTTATTCGAAAGATTTCGTGTTTTATAATGCCCGCAGTGCTTGTTCCAATGCAAACGATGCTTTATACACTGATAAGTTAAAATTTTGATTTTCCCGCTAGATCGTGCGTGGTCTGCAATGACATCACAGGCCTTGTTTACCGTTAGTGAACCTATATGGCGCCACCACGCCGTGGCAAGCCGTTTTCTGCCTTTGGTTTTTTAGTGAACGCATTTTTACCGCGCTTGTTTTGTTCATGGAAACATTTTGTGAATTATGATGCTCGCTTGACAAATACGGTCACGTACGACATCGTCGCTGGCGTCAATCGGTCAGTGTCGTCTAAAACTACCACAAAGCCCCGCAGCCCTGTGCAGCTAAACCAGTCATAGTGAGTGCGCGCAGTACCAACAGCAGCATGCGCATCGCTACTTGTATGTTTACGTGTGCTTTCTTAACGTCCACTATTTGTCCCACCATTCTTAGGGCTTTCAAAAGAATGTGCCCTAAATATAAGCGCAAATAGCTCGTCCGACAAGCTTATAAGCTCTGCCTATTGGCGTTCGCTTTTGCCGCCCTCCGCCAATCGCAGAGCTGTCTGGTGTGACATCATAAGTTCTGTTGCGGGAAATGAGCTTCTGGATCGCTAGGCCATTCCCTTTTTCCCTAAGTATGTAGCCTATTTGGGCGACTTTTACTTTGAAAGTGCCGTCAGTATGATTGTACCGAGGCAATCTTTTGAATGAACTAAACTTGTTTTTTCTCTTCATGGTTCATTTAAAAGAATCCTACAGGTAACAGTTAATTTCTGCGGTTGTCGATCAAGTTTTTGTTTATGTTTACGACGTATAGCATGTTTAGATTTTTCTCTGTTTAGAACTCGACGTGTTGCTTTACAAGGATACTGTTTTCCAGGTACTGCCAGAGACGCCTATAATGGCATGTTCTGCCACTTTAACAAAAACTTAAAAGACCAAAATAGGCCTGTATTTAAAACGTTAACGTCCTTAGACATCCCCCACAAAATAGGCCTTCTCGCAAGTGTAAACTATTGAACCGACCTTACGTGGCTCGTTATAAGGTGCTTGATGGCGAGAAACAGATATATTTAATGGAAGGCCCTAGGACCATCGTACTTCGGCGTCACACTAGTTTCACTGCTCCTAGAAAAGAGTCCCTCCGATATGCATATTGTGTTGTAGCGAAGCCGAATTTAAACGGGCGCAGTGTTCAATCGTAGAGGATTTCCTCTTGGTAGTTTAATTTTTTTTTCCCAGAATTGTATAAGTACATGCAAGCCTCAACGGGCGGTGCTAAGTTCAAAGATGACTTTTTCAATTTCCAAGCTCCTTATCTGGTGTTCGTTGTTCCGCAGCAACGGAAGAATGTCGCGCATCATGCGGATAAGGGCCAACCACTGATGGAGAGCTTTGCTGGGGCACGTGAACTTTCTAGCCTAATGCCGCCCTCGCTCTCTTGGTCGCTCACCGCCGCGGTGGAAAAAGTCGGAAGACAACTAATGGAGAAAATTAGTTGATTTGGCTAGTTCGTGCACATTTACGGTGAGCTTTCCAGGCGCGTTGTGGGGTTCAGAAAAAAAAAGGTAGTTAAAAAAGGTTGAACGGCGCGAGTGGCGAAGTCTGCATCTGGGTAAGAAAAAAAACATTCCTGGGAAGGCTCAAAGAGTGCTTCCAAAAAGGATTAAGAAGCGCATGCCGGTAATGACAATGGCTAGAGTTTGGAAGGTGCTTGGGACGGAGCTGTCCAGGTGACCCGTGTAGTGCTGACGGTTGCAGGCACAAAGTTCAACAAAAAGGTAAACGCAAGATGAGCTGACGGTCACCTAAGCTCTTGCGTACACAGTCCTAGAAAGTTCTTAGCACTCCCCAAGTTTTTTTGTGTCCTTTGAATCTGAAAAAAAAGCTGGAAATGCTGATTTGAAACTTCCCGTTTGAAAATAGTCTGAAAAATTCCGCAGCTCGATACGGTAACTACCACTTCTGCTTCAGTCATGTTCGGATGCTTCTAATGTGCCCTTACGTATTTTCTGCATTGCAATGTCATCCGACATTGTCGTCCAATCATTCGACGATTTTATGACCATGCTTATCAAATCAATTTACATTGGAAGATATACCCAACCGTTTCTGTTCACTTGCGATGTAATCGCTGAACCGAGTTTCGGCAAGAAGGTTCTAGAAATTGCGATATTTGTAAAAGGGTTATGGGAAAAATAGTTTTTAGTCTCGTGGAGAAAACATTCAGGGTAGTGGATTTAGACTTCCGCATAGGCAGTGTCCCAAGAAATGATATTTTGCGTGACAGTCATGATTAAGTACGGCTTGCAGGGCTGGTCAGAGCCAGGCAGAACATCGCAAGGCGGTGTGCAAGCAGTTGTCCCCAGATTCCTGCAGGGAGTCAGTGTCGTAAGCTTCGCTCTTGAAATGTGTGCGAAAGTACGTTTGTCTTGTGAACTAAGGCATTCAAATAATAGAAGTCTTCCCCATTTAGCTATTTGTCGAACACTCAATATACACACTTTAGTCGGCGCTCTGCCAGCTCCAGCCATCCGACGTGGATTTCTCGCACCCTGAGAAATACACTGACGACCATACAATGGAGTTTTAGGTTTCCCTACTTCATCGATGTTTTTTTATCTGGAGGAAACCACAATCCCGCGGTTGCTAATTTTAAGCCTTTACTTGACTCATAAAAGTGAGTCGCTATTCAGCAATCAATGCGCGGAACTGTGCACGAGCAACAGTACCCGGAAAACACAATGCGCTTTAATGAGGTTAGCCAACCCGTGACGTATATACCCGCCTGTCCCGTTATTATTTGCCGAATGGACCTACCGTAAGTGCTTGTGCAACATGCTGAATCCCTGATCTCCACCGGTGAATAAAAACGGTCCTCTGAAACCCACGACGTCGGCGGCTGACACATTTGCGAAGGCCGTCAGCATGGTCCACTGGTCGAGCACCTCACGTTCCCACTGGGTGCTATTGATGGTCTGCCAGTAAGAAGGGTCCGTCCGGTGGCTAAAAACAGTGAACAAAAACGGTCTTACACAATTTATAAGCAAGCGGCACATCTAGTGGCGCCATTGGCAGGAAATTCTTGGGGTGAGAGATGCCTGTTCGGGCGCTTGGAAATGTAGTAAAGCAGGGCCTACAGTCGATAATGAGATATCTGCCGCTGTCAGCAATTGCTAGTGGAAGTGTCTTAACCTCTGCCAAATATAGGTTACTGTCCTGCGGCTATCACGGTGGAAGACTGTTGTAATGTACCGCTGACATTGCGGCAGGTGGGAACAGTGATATCTTTGAGCGAACCAGCCAACAAAACGTAAGAGCCCGAATCTCGCTCCTTCTACGCAAGTATTAAGTTTTAGTGGCACCGGAATTACGCTCGTATGCTATTGCGAGAGACTTCCAGAAGCAATGTTGTGGGGGCAGAAAAATAGTGTGTCGCTTTCAAGAAGGGTTGCAGCTGTGCACTTCCACTAGCACTGCAAAGGAAACTTCTGCGTTGCTTAAGAAAGTCGTGACTTCGTACGAGCAGGTACAATTCGTTTGCTAGAAATTACTGAAAAGTGGCGCTGCTGCTGGGGCTAACTTCGCACTAGGAGTCACAGGTCTGCCTCATCTCCCTCGTTATTTACGCCATTTCATTTAACGCACTGGCTGGTTGCACAAGTTATGCGGCAAACGCAGTTTTCCGATAGACTAGATAACCTCGATTTGTCACTGCGCACACCATATGACACTCTACCAGCTTTTTGACTTTCATTAGTACCGCAAATACAGATGAGAGTAAAAGAGGTGGCGGAGCGTGAGGGCGCAACTTATCCAAATTTTATCGTCTCTACCTTCTGCCCAAGGGGGGGGGGGGGTGGAGGGGCAAAAATAGACCGTTCCAGGCGCTCTGTAGTCACAGCCAGAGAACAGTGCCAGTTCAAACAGAGCGGAAAAAAAACAAGGTAGGGCCCCGCCCTACTTCCTCTTCCCGCCAATCCCAGTTCGGCTGTTTTCTGTGTCCATCAGCTGGATCAGTTCCGTCACTCTAGGCGATGCACGGTTTTGGTCGAGTGCAAGGTTTTTACCTCAGACTGAAGAACTGTGAGATGGCTTAAGCATTATGTGCATCACGCAACCAACAGTCTTTTCGAGGCATTCATTCTCAAAATACGTATTTCCTGTTTCAATCAGGGGAAATCAGCAGGAGGCCTAAATGTTTTGGAACCAAACCTCTAAGCCTGTCATTTTGTTCAGCCCTCGTAGGAACGCCCTGAGCGCGGAGAGTCCGATTTATTTGTGCCCTTTGAACCATGACTAATCCGTCCATGTCGGTAGTTGCCATCGCGCAAGCAAAGTGCTGATGCACATGGGGATACCAGCCAGCTGTAGGCAAACAATATAACAGAATATTATCTGCCAAAGCCACAAAAAAGGCACCCTGGTAATAATTTGTGACCCACCAACAATGGCAGCAACGTAGCTACAATCACTGCCACCACATCAGCTTCAATAAAAAAAGCGAATTTCGGCGCTTCCAGAAATCTTATAGACACAACTGTTTGCTGGCAACTGAGGAGTGTAATATTAAGCACATATACGCATTCACGTGTCCCACGTGAACTTGGGCGACTGGTTGTGCGCCTTAACAAATTTTTTTATGTGGATACCTGCGTGTCCAACCACCCTAATTTTTCTAATTGGATTACGTATTCGCCTACATTTTTCGAGAATGTATACCCATTATTGAAACTGAAAACATTGCGACGAACAAGCTCACGGAGTTCATGGAAAAAAATGGTTGGATACTAACCGCATCGACTGCGAACCGAATGGATAATAAAAGCTCCGCAAGGAATAAATGCACGTCTTCTTAGGAGAAAGAACCATAAATTGAACTTCGAGACGTAAAGCTGCTACTCTAGTATGTCCCATTGCACATTGATTAAATAATTCCGCAGCCTCGACACTTTTGGTTCACTAAAAGCGAATTCTTGGTTCAAAAACTGGCTATCAACTAAGAACCTCTCTTGAATGTGACATGCACAGTAGGTGAGGGGAAATGTTTCTGTCCATTCATTGAAGGTACAAATGCAAGAATTGTCCATACTCCTGCACGCGTGGCTGTTGTTATGAAACTTGATCGATGTTATATATAAGATACAGTTTGGCATAGTAATATAAGCAACAACTCTGCATCCACTCTTTGCACTAGGACTATCAGCTTCGTGGTTGTGAAATTATCTTTTCATAATAAACTATTGGACCCTGGCACTGACCTGATGGAATGCAGGGCTATCTCATTGCCCGAGGAGTGTAGCTGATTGACGGCTTCATAATCGAGGTATTCCCCAGACACGAAGAAAGTGGCTGCAATAGGGCAACCGTTCTGCTTGTGCGTTCGTTTTGAATTTTCGAGGAGCTCCCGGTAGAAGGCCATGTTGATGACGTTTACAGCATCGTCGAACGTCAGCATCACAAATTGGGGCATTTCGTCGACTTGCAAACCGGCTGGAGGAGCATCACTTGCGCACACGCAGCGAGGTCGTTTGCAGACCGTGTCGTCGCATTCTCCGGCTCCTGATGTAAAAGGGCACAAAACCTTTAACGCACAAAAGTAACTTGAGTATAGGGCATGAGTTCCAGCCTCCTGCCAGTGCTCAGTCGGGGGGGGGGGGGGCTCTGAAACGAACGATTTTTTACAGTACTTCAAACGAATCAGGTGCAATGCACTTTCTCTCCCCCTGGAAAGAATTACTACTCCTTGTTAAACATTCAGCCTCTCCGCCGAAGCTTCTCTGGAACACTCTTTGTTATAATTATAGACCGAGGTTCGATTGTTTACACCACTTCCAATAACACAGATGGTGGCATAACGTACGTTTGCTCTTGAGGGGAACTGAATCACCACCACATATGCACGCGAATCCTGCTTTTGCGATAGTGTGAAATCTTCATGTGACATGACATGCGTACTTGGGTGCGCAAGTGTTGACTTATGGTGATCCTTATCTGCTTTGTGAGCAGTCTTTATTGACGGTCTGAATAAGAACAGCAGTGAAATGCGTTCAACTACGTATTTACGTATCCCAATGAAGTTGGATAGAAGCACTTGTAATCATTAGAGACATCCTGCGCTAGACCTCGAGACGCCGAAGGTGAAGATGATAAATATACGTATGGTACAAGCATAAAATACTTTTGCTGCCTGCCTGACATACATAACGTTTCCTGACAAATTGACATTGATACAAAGCATAGAGAACGCTAGAAAGTCGAAACACATAACTTTAGCATAAACTTCTAGTTCAAAGTTTAGAGGCTGTTCGCGTTCCCTGTGAAGTGTCAAGAAGCAGTGAACAGGTGTTTTTTGATCGTCTCGTTTTGATTTTTCCACAGATTGTTTATGGCTTATTGCAGAACCAAGCCTCAAATCGTAGCAGCGCCTGAACTGACCGTAGCGTCAAATATTTAGACAATATTGGTATGGTAGACGCCTTTTGACTGTCGCATGTGCCTCTGCCTAATATCGAAGCCTGCTTTGGTTGTTAATAGACCGGCGGGGCTTTATTTCTATTCCAATCGTTTCGTATGAACGCCAACCTTCTGGAGGGCAAATGCGTCCACTAGACTGGCTGGCAAATCAAGAAACACGCGTGACCACCAGGGCTGTCGGCAAGAATACTCTTAAATATTTAGGCTACACTGTAACACACTAAATCAGAGCCGAGGCCACTGCAGAGGTCTCTGGGTCGTTAACAATCATAGAGGCAACGCAAAAATGTTTTCGGCATCGTGACTGCAGACTGCTGATTCGGGAACCGGGGCAGTCACCTAATGACGCGAAGCGGGTGTTGCACAGCCAGAAGCTATCCAGTGAAGCTGACCCCGCCATGCTAGTTTGCTACTGAACAGAGGTACAAAGTACAATTGGCCCCGTATCTCCCAACTTGACTGCAAAGATCGTCAAATGAGGAGGCTCTTCTGCCACCCCCGCCATGCAATTGCATCTGTTCTTTCCCTGACTGTTTTGCTTTTACCGCGATAATCAAAATGAAATATTAAGTTTGAAATTGCTTAGGACTTTCACTCGGGAAGAGCTACTTTCTGTGGCAGCGATTTTTTCTAGGCCGGCTGTGTGTTGTCGTGCTGCTAAATTATGCGAAGGTTATGTGAAGGTAATGATGCTGTGACACGCATTTTCCTGGAAGAGCTTAGTTCCCACAAAAACGGCCATGTGATTCAGAGTCCCCACGGGGTTGTAAGATACAAATTTCATTTGCGGCAAACATCCAATGCACTATCTGCATGGGTAAGAATTCTGCGTGTAGCTCTTTTTCTAAATCGTTTTCTACCAGTTGAAGACGGTGCCGGTGGAGTAGCAATGGACACAAAAACGATTATAAATACCCATACGTGTCGGGAGTTCCGACATTGCCGGCACCAAATGAATTCTCGTTCAATGCCGATTAACTTACGCACGTCTTGGAGCTGGCAGCATTCACAAAGAAATCGGTTGTTGGTTATCGCTGGCAAGACCATTGGCCACTCTGGTGCTTCCGCATTGGTTGTAGTTTTCTCTGAGACAAACATTTGATCTGCTTTATTTTCCACTCGGGAAGTTATGGCTAGCTTCTGCGGGGAAAATTGCTGTTACGCTATCCTGAGCTAAGTGATACCAACGTTACTGAAGTAACTATGTTGCTCAGCTTGACTCAAAACGTTTATCTTAGGGAAAATCACGTATAAAATTCACATAGCCACAACAACACCCTAACACTACCATGACAAGAAAAAGCGTTTATTGCAGTATCTGTTGGGCCAGAATATCTTCAAGCAACACTTTTTCCATATGGTTTTCACTATACAGCAGCGGTGATGGTACCACGCCGATTGGCACAAAGACAAATTTAAATACCCCAATGAATAGCAATACCTCGCGTACCTGTTGGGGGAGCAGTTGTGTCGTACATATCTGTGCTGGGCTCTCTGGTGGACACGCTCGGCAACTCTGTTGTTTCCACCCTTTGTTGTCTCCTCTGCAAGCAAAGTTGCAGCTAGCTCTTAGATCTTCAACTCGCAAAGTTGTGAATATTTTTTGTTGGATGGATTGCTTAGAAGCCATCCTCAGCTTATAGATGAGACAGTCACTAAAGCTACTATGGTACTCATTTTTCTTCCATAAAATTATTTTCGGTAAAGCAATAAAGCCAGTTCCACGCATGCGAAATCTGCTGAACCAACGGAGCTTACTTCCCCACACTGACCACCACTTCCCGGACAGGCAGAGGCCGCTGACATCACCACTCGCACGGTATGTACGTACTGGAAGCTGACCCACGGAAGTCTGGTAGTTTACTGGTGCGTATATTTTGGGTGGTTGTGCACCGCACGCCACGGCGCACGAATGTAGGTCGCACAATGGACTGCCCTGGCATCGTGCTGGGGACATTTCTGGGCCCACGGTAAGGGTCCGGAGGTTGCGGACAGGCGGTGAGCACGTACGACCGTAGAAGTGGCGTACCTGTAGGGCAAACTTCTGTTTCACTATGGCATTAAAATTACGCGACTTCGTCACGCTGGCGGCCCCACCGGTACAGATGTGGCAGTCGACGACAACGCCGCTCGCCGCGGTCTGTATAGTCCCGATGAACTGGTGTTTCGAGCGCGGCCGCAGCGCCGCCGAACAGCAGCCCCGTCAAAAATTGGATGTTGGTCAGCCCGAAGGAGCGGCTGTACGGGGCAGAGAATCCGCTGTCGTTGCGAAAACGTCGAGCTAGTCTTTCCACTGTATTGCTTGGTTTGTGGCTCCCACAACATTTTCACAATAGGTTGCGAGCAGGCTGCCGAAAAAAGTTTATTTCGGTTCCCTTGAAATGAAGCGGAAAGGCGACAGCGATGGATCCACGCAGTCCGACGTGCAATGAAAACAACGCTGACCCATTTCTGGCCATAAACGTTCATTTTGCCGATTTGTGGTATCTTGTTTCTGGGCAAGTCCGGTATCAGCGTCGGTGCAGACCTGTGACAGCCTGTGCGCGGCAAAAGTGGCATAGGCAAGGCAAACTGCGACGGGAATGAAAACAGCGCGCCCGCATACACCCCAGCAATCTTCCCTGAGTGCTACGGAATATGGCGCTGTGTAACGGTTGACAAGAAACTGCTGAGATTCCACAGGCAACTACCGCAGATAAACGAATGGCCCATAAATATGCGCGTCAATCATCTTGAAGTAGTGACGGTGTCTGTTGTTTTCTTTTTTTTTCTCGCTGGGCTTGCACCTATCTCGGCATTTTAGTATTACGTTTCGCTTATGTTTTAACAATCTTTATATTTGATTGCTCTTCTGTATTACACTGCTCATTGCTACTTACCCCTCGTTACGTGTACGCGCTGAACTCCTGCCCGGACAGCCTCGGCGGCTGCTTTGACGCAGATATTGCGGCCAACTTCATACGACAATATAACATTTCGTTGACTCAGATAAAAGGAACGCCAGCGTTGATACCGGTGCAAAAATGGGGAAGTAGCTGCTCGGTGTTCACACTTATGAGTTGACGAACATAGGAACTGCATCAGCATGTTTACACGAGCCGATGCACATGGCCTAGCGCGTGCAGGTTTCCCGGACTACTTCGCTTGGATTCACCGAACTCTTAATAAAGTGCAGTGATGCGTGAGCCGCGTGTTTACAATAGAAATCACAGCCGTTTATTGTACCCGCCTTTAACTAAGTCGTAGCCCAGTCACCACGCCTGTTATGTGGCTAATGCCATTGCTGGAAACATAGGACGGCTCTGTAGCGTTCGCTAGCCCTTCCCGGACGCAGTAAACATTGTTTTCGGCGTACAGCTGACGACCACGTTCTACGGTTTTCTTATTAAAAAACGTTCCAATAATTTATATCTCTAAAACCGTTAGAACCAGCGCGCTGGTTTGAGCATTCACTCATCGCAGCCTAGCACGGCCAGTGCGGGGCAGCGCGCAAACGATGTCAACACCATCCGATAAATGTAGCGAGTGGCCGTAGGTGGCACTAGTTGTTCAGCGCCGGTGTCGCCACCATACCAGTGCACGGAGTCTATACGCACTCGAAGCTGACCCATGGCGGTCTGGTAGTTTCCCGGTGCATGTAGCCCCGCTCCGCATGCTGAGATTGCGCATGAAAGATCATCAAGGTGGTGGAACCATCTGTCGGCCCTGCGGGATACCTTCGAAAGCCTCCATCTTCTCCTGGCGTGAGGGCCATCATCGCGGGGTACTGGGAGACCGTAAACAGTTCGGCTGCTAAAAAGCGTATCAGTTTGACATGGTCGCAACTAGATGGCACCCAAAACTTCGTTGTTTCCGCCCAGGTTATGCTCTCCTCTGTAAAGACAGTTTCAGCTGTTATGTATTCTACTTGGAAAGGGGTGTCTGGTTCCTGGGAAGTGATTGTTATTAATTAAGGCATCCTGAGCTAGTTGATGCTAATATAACTAAAGTTACTATGTTGCATGTTGACTAAAAAATTAATTTTGTGAAAATCGCGTATCACAATCACATTGTCACAACAGGATTGTAAGGAACACCACTCTGACGGAAAGCAGCGTCTGCTAGGAGTATTTGTACGGCAGAAAACGTGCGTGCAACTCCATTTCCTAATCGTTTTTCACCAACCCGTAACAGTGCCGGTGACGTGGCGGTGGGAACAGACGCTATTTCAAATATCCCAATCAATGCCGGTAGCTTACGTAGCTGTTGGAGGTGAAGTTGTTAGAAACAGATCTGTGCCTTCATTTCTGGCGAACACGATCAGGAACTCCGTGTTTCCGCAGTTGGTGTATTCTCCTCTCTAAGGAAGGTTTCAGTTATCTTACACTTGGAAACAAATGTCTAGTTCCTATGGCCGAGATTGTCCTTAAGGAATCCTGCGCTAATTGATGCGTACATTACAAAGTTACTATGTAGGACCAGAATACCTGATGCAACGCTTTTATGTCGTTTTCACTATAGAGCTGCGATGATGGTACCATGCCGATTGGCACAAAGACAATTTTAAATACTCCAATGTGTAGCAATACCTCGCGTACCTGTTGGTGGAGCAGTTGTTTCAAACAGATCTGTGCTGGACTCTTTGGAGGACACGCTCGGCAACTTTGTTGTTTCCGCACTTGTTGTAGTCTCATCTGTAAGCGAAGTTTCAGCTAGCTATTGTATCTTAAATTCGAAAATTGTGGATATTTTTTGTTGGTTATAAGCCATCCTTATCAAGTGATGAGAAAGTCACTGCAGTTACTATGGCGCTCATTTTTCTTCAATAAATGTTATTTTCGGAAAAACAACAAAGCCAGTTCCACGCATTTGAAATCTTCTGAAAGAGCAGACCTGACTTCCGCAGCCTGGTGGCAACTTCAAGGAGCGGCAGGTGTCGCTGAAAGCGCCACTCACAAGGTAATTACGTACAGCAAGTTGACCCACGGAGGTCTGGTAGTGTATTCGTGTAGACTGGGTGGTAGAGCGCCGCGCGCCCCGGCTCACGAATGAAGGTCGCACAATGGACTGCCCTGGCATCGTGCTGGGAGCATTTCTGGCACCGCGGGAAGCGTTCGAAGGGGGCGGACGGGCAGTGAGCGAGTGCGACCGGAGGAGTGGCGTACTTGTACGGCAAACTTCTGTTTCACTGCAGCATTAAAATTAGGCGACCTCGTCACGCTGGCGGCCCCACCCGGACAGATGTGGCAGTCGCTCACAACGCCAATCGCCGCGGTCTGTATACGAAATCGAAGCTCTTCGACGGAGGCATGGTATTTTATCGGTGCATGTAGCCCTGCGTCGTATGCCGAGATGCCGCATGAACATGGAGGAACGAATACTCAAGAGAGGCCCCTAGCATCCCAATGCTTTGCAAAAAATGTGATCGAAGTAACGTCATTTTAATGAGTCCATAGACAGTGTTTTCGGGTTAGGTCGGTTTGAAAACTCCGCCGTCGGAAGCGTTCTTAAATCGTATCCTGGCCGCAGCGGCGCTGGCGTCACGTCGAAATCGGCGGAGCGAGCCGCTGCCGCCGCCGGCGGCTGCCGGGAAGCCGGGAAAATCCTCTTCGCTCAGCGTTTGTGAGAGCCACAGTCAGTGCTTTGCCCGCTTTATGTTTCTTCGTTGTGAAGTGAAGTGAAATTCATCGCAGCTGAGATGTAGCACGCAATGACCGCCGTGATGTACGCCCCCAAACACTGCTCCCGTCATCTGCGCTCGCTTTCGCGAGCCGCCCGCACCGCGAAGCTGTTATCTAACCGGAAGCAGCCGAGGAGAATAGGGAAGAGTGCTCGGTTCAGTGGGCTCATCGACATGACTGGCGCGGCTTCCCAAACGTGACGTCAGGGCCTCTCCGAACCTTATCTTTCCTCCACGCGCATGAACGACCGTCAGGGCGGTGGAGCCATCTGTCGGCCCAGCGGGGTACCTTCGCAAGCCACCATCCTGACCTGGCACGAGAGGCATCATCGCGGGGTATTGCGAGCCCGTAAATGAATCGGCTGTTAAAACGCGTATCAGATTCACATGGTCGCAACTACATGGCAATGGAAACTCTGTTTTGCGCCCTGATTGTACTCTACTCTGTAAACACAATTTCAGCTTTTATATCTTCTATTTGGAGAGGGATATCTTCTATTTGGAGAAAGTTGTCTGGTGCCTGTGGAAGAGGTTTTCTTAAATCATCCAGAGTTAGGTGATTCGAACGTAACTAAACTTACAATATTGCATTTTGCCGCACAAAATTTATTTTTGAAAAACGCGTATCACATTCACATGGTCACCACAGAAGTGTGAGCAAAACTACCCTGACGGAAAGCAGCGTCTGCTGCAGTATTTATACTGGCAGAAAATGTGCGTGGAACTATATTTCCAAATCTTTTTTCACCAGCCCCCAATGGCACCAGTGACGTGGAGCTGGGCACGGACACTATTCAAAATATCCCAACCAATGCCGATATTCTGCATACCTGATTGAGGGGCAGTTGTTACAAACAGATCTGTGCTTTCATTTCTGGTGGACACGCTCAGGAACTCTGTTGTTTCCGCAGTTGATGTAGTCTCCTCTGTAAGGAAAGTTTCATCTATCTTATCTTCCACTTGGGAAAACATGTATAGTTTCTATGGACGAGATAGTTCTTAAGCGAAACTCTGCTAACTGCTTCGAACATCACCAAAATATTTTGTTCCGCATTTTGCTCAAAAATTTAATTTTGTGAAAAACGCATATCAAATTCACATGGTTACAACACTATTGTAAGCAACACCATTCTGACCACGAGAAGCATGTACTGCAGCCTCAGTAGGAGCAGGAATCTATCTACTGTTGCCAAATAGTTTTTGACCTTGTGATCAAATTCACATTGCGATAAGCAATGTGAATAAGCAATGTGGCAATAAGCATGGACAAAAGTTTATATAGCCCAATAAATACCGATAAATTGTGTCCCTGTGTGGAAGCAGTGTTTACAAACAGCTATCTGCTGTTCATTCTGGTGTACAGGCAATGCTTTGTTTTAGTACTTTCCACAATCGCAGTAATGTCCTCTGTAAGGTAAGTTTCAGCTGCCAAATCTTCTACTCGGGACGTCATGTGCAGCTTCTGTGGAAAAGATTGTTCTTAAACTCTCCTGTGCTAACTGTTGCGAACAGTTAACGGCTAACTGCCAACTGCTAACTGTTGCGAACAGGCAAGACGTAGGTTGGTGAGCTTTGTAAATCTCAGAACAAGCCTTTCAAAGTTTCAGTTGACCGCCTGCACATTAACAAGCAGACTTACATTTATGACGTCACCACTGGTGGTGCCGTACTAGCTAGCAGATAGCTAAAGTGCAAGATCGGAATATGACTTCGCACATTCAAGTCCTCCCCACATTATCGCTATCCTCTACTAACATCCGCAGCCTAATGCCAAAACGCGATTTGTTATGTTCCTTCCTATACGATTGCGACTGCGATATTCTTGCCCTTACCAAAACCTGGCTGTATCCTGACGTAACCAATAACAAAGTTCTCCCTGATCGTAGCAGTTTCAACATTTACCAAAATGACCGTACTAATAGGTGGGGCGGAGGAGTTCTCGCAGTAAAAAAAAACTCTGCAATCGTATGCCAATAAACTACACTCTAACATGGAAATTATCTGAGTAGTTTGCATAACTAAGTCCGCCACACAGCTCACCGGAAATTGTTACCGACCTTCTGACTGTATCCATTCATTTTTGGAAGAACTGCGCAGTAGCATCACTGAAACCATCATCTCTGCCACACCGATTCTATCTATATCCTTGGCGATTTCAATTTTCCCGCGATCGACTGGAACCAGTTGTCTTCCCCTTGACGCGTGCCTACAGAATTTATCTACCTAACCATAGACTTTACCTTATCCTAAATGGTGAATCCGCCCACTCGCGGTTCTAACATCCTCGACCTAATTCTCACCAGTGCTCCTGAAACAGTTGATACCGCACTGCACATTGATGGATTCAGCCATCGTAGCCTTCTTCAAGTAACCCTTAGCATTCGACTACCTTTCACTGGCATTGAAAAGAAAAAAATCCGTGACTACCCTAAAGCTAACTACAGCAAAATCAATGCCGAACTAGAAACCATCTACAATGAGATATTCCTGCCATCCTTTTCAGTCGTGACGTCAATTATACCTGGGTGCTCTACAGAGACAAATTATGTGTGCTAGCAGATTGGTACATTCCCCTTTTTTCGGTCAAAAATTATAAAACCACCCAATCCATTCGAATAAATCCATCCGACAGCACAGAAATAAAAAGAAACGTCTCTACCGCGCGGCAAAACGACTTGGTACGTCCTCGGCGTGGCAGGCGTGTACATTTTTATGAAAACCTTCCTGTTCCACGATTAAATCCGCTAAACAAAAGTATTCTTCTAATTATGTGCCTTCCCTTCATAAATAAAAATCTAGGAAGTTTTGGAAACTAACATACCCGGAACACGATGTTCAACCTATTTCCTTGCTAGATGATAACCATACCCCCCTCTCAGACAGTCATGGCACCTTAGAATTTAACACATTCTTTCCATCCATTATCACCCGGGAAGACCACACCGACGTTCCGAACGCTCCTGATCTCAACATAGATTACATTCAACCAATTACATAACGCCTGAGGGTATCGCACTTCTTGTCAATAATCTTAAGCTATCTACTTCAGCTGGCATTGAAGATATAAATTCCAAAGTTCTGCAAAACAACCTTTCTGTTTCTGGTAATACCCTGTATCACCTTTTCAGGAAATCGTTAGTTACAGGCCAGCTTCCCACTGAATGGAAGGTTTGTAAATTAATCCCCGTGTATAAATCCGGCGATAAACGTTCACCCGAAAGTTATCCCCCAATTTCTCTAACGTGCATCTGCTGCAAATTTCTGAAATATATAATCCCTTCTCAAGTTTTCCCGCATCTAGAATCTAACCACTTCTTTTTTAACAAGCAACATGGATTTAGGAAAGGTCTTTTGTGCGAAATACAGCTGCTGGAATTTACGTCAGAACTTCATTGCAACATGAACAATAACCTTCAGACTGACTGCATTTTTCTGGATTTTTCAAAAACATTTGATCGTGTACCCCACTGTTCTCTGATTTCTAAATTATCTGCACTTCGATTAGAATCGCTCACTTAATCTTGGCTTCGGAACTTTCTTTCGCTCCGTCAGCAGTTCACGGTAATAAACAATTTCCAATCCCTTCTTTCCCACGTAACCTCCGGTTTACCGCAGGGGTGCATCCTCGGCACCCTGCCATTCTTAATTTATATTAACGATTTGCCAATCAACACCTCATCTCGCATGCCAATTTTCGCAGATAAATGCATTGAATATCGCTCAATAACCACTGCCGACGACCACTTAACACTGCAAAATGACCTCAACAAGTTTAATGACTGGTGTAAAAAATGGCTGATGTCGTTAAACAAGCAAAAATGCACAAATATATCTTTAACACGCAAGCAAGATATTTCTAGCTATTCTTACAGCATTTATGATTACCCTCTTTCGCATGCATCATCCTACAAGTACCTCGGTAACCATTTCACACCACATCTCCTGGACATACCATACCACCAAGATATGTGCAATAGCTTCAAAATCATTGGGATACTTGCGCCGCAACTTGCATAGCTGTCCCTCCCTTGTTCGTCAGCTAGCTTATCAGCCCTTCGTTCGCCCACAACTTGAATTCGCCTCATCCATCTGGTACCCATACCAAAATTACCTAATCAGCGTGCTTGAAGCGATTCAAAATAAGGGCAGCCCCATTTATCTCGCGATATTACGACTACCATAGGAGCGCAACGGAAATTAAGCTCTGCCTTTCTCTTCAAGTACTGAGTACTCGGCGGGGTATTTCTCGTCTATGCCGGTTCCACAAGTATGTTTACAGTAATGAACCGTTCCAACTTCAACTCGATAAACCTTCCGTTACATCTCGCAGGCTGCATAATAACTTGTTTCGGACGATTATATGGGTCAACCGTCCCCTTTAACTCATCGGTTCTTCCTCGCGTCATCCGCTTGTGGAATGATCTCCTGAATGACATCCCATCTCAATCACACCCCGAAAAATTCCGACAACTTCTGCGGTCTTTCTTTGAGGTCATAGGAACTTATACTGGCTTTTTTTTACAAATATATCCCACGTCCTGTATCGCTCCAATGTGATTATATTCAGTTGTTAATATTGCATTTCCTCCCGCTTACAGATTAACGTCATGGTAACACGGAATGCGCACTTGTTTTTGTCTTTTTTTTTACAGCTTTACATTGTGTGACCGCCGGCATTTTCGTACTGTGTAATGTCCTTATACGTACGAGATAAAACTCTGTTATCGCCCTTTTCAATCCTGAGTTTTCTAAACGAGAACAACTTGCTTCTGCGATCTACTAAAGATAATTTTTGGCTACGTGTGTGCAAGGTGTTTTCTACTAAGTTGTACTGCGCATATCAGTATTTCTTCCCACCAGCAATGTTCCCATGTGCAACTTCAAATGACCTTTTTTGTATGTTCTCTTCTGTTTCGCTTTACTGACATATAACGTGCTATTTGTTGTTCCGTTTTTTCTTCATTCGATGTTTGATCTTATCGTATAATACTGTCGCGACACTCACCATTTGTTACCCCCTTACACAATGCCCTGCAGTAAGGGCCTGTAAGGTATTTTTAAATAACATAAAATAAAACACTGAAATTACTATGTGTCATAAAGTGCCTCAAAAATTAATTTTGTCAGAAACGCGTATTGTAATCACGTGCTCATAACAGCGTGTAAGCAACACCATTCTGAGAGGAAGCAGCGTCTACTGCAGTATTAGTAGGGGCAGAAAACGTGCGTGCAACATTTGTTTCTTTATCTTTTTTCACCATGCAGTTGCGGTGATGGTGACAGAGCAATGAACACGGACACAATGTGAAAACACCCTCCCTCTGATCAAACGCTCTGACATTCTCGGCTACCAAAATAAATTCTGGTTCAACGCCCATACCTTGCGTAAGTTTGGAAGGCACCAGTAGTGACAAACAGGTCTACTGTTCTATCTTCTCCCGTGGACTCTTCAGTACTCTCTGTTGAATTCGCCCTGGTTGTAGTCTCCTCTGCACGGACAACAAATTCAGCTGTTATATATTCCACTCTTGAATGAATGTAAAGTTTCCTCGTCATAGAAAACTGTTCTCAAGCCACCCGTGTACTTTTCAGTGCTAAATTCCGCGCACGTAAATCTTTTGACTTCGTGACATATTTTTCCCAAACATTTTCAGTTCCGAAAAAGTACCCAGGACCTTGCATGGTGCCCATGTCTTTTTAAACGAAATTGCTTTGACAGTCGGCAGCCGGTATTTGAGTACCGCACGGAATCGCACGTCACCATGCCCACGGATCCAATTTGGCATCCTCCTTCTTATCAGGAGTCCAAACTTCCTCAGCCACTAAATTCATTTCTTTTTCACCGAGGTAACGTCATAACAAATTGGTCTCGACTGGGGAAAAACACCTTTGTTCTATGCTCTCTCGTGGAGTCCCTATTCCATTTGTCATCCTTGGTTGAAAGAAAAACCCAACAAAAAAATTCTCTATTAGAAACATGCTTTCTGTCTTACCTTCAGTGTGCAGAGCGGTATGTTCAAAGTGAAATTCTCGGATTCTACCCTAGCTAGTCGAGTCTGGAGGAGCACAGGGTACGGCATCAGGACCACTCATATTTGTAGTATTTGTCATAAATTTGCCTACCTATATTACGATGTCTTTTCGCGTGTTGTCCAAGCACGGTGTCATTATTCATAAAATTCAACCACAAAAAGACAAAAAATGCAATCAAAATCTACGAAAAAAACAAATACTGTGACGATTTGAAAAGGACCCTGCACCATAAAAAGTTGAACCGTATGCCTCTTTTGCCCACAAAGCACACCCTCACTTACGCCTATTAACTTGCCGAAAAAAGACTGAATATGTTGAACAGCAGCAACACTTCGATTTACTTCCAAACCATATGCTACATCTTTAGTATACAGCCGACGATTCTCTGCACTACATCACTTGCTAACCATCTCGTCTTTGTCGCAGTATATAGACCCGCACCTCAAGGAATAAAAGGTCTTCCTTAGAAAACTACACTAACAGTAATTATTGAATATTCTACAAGGGTTTGGGATCCACACACAATAACTATAGCTGTTAAAAACTTGATGAAATGCAGTGGCAACTTCCAGGTGTAATACAAAGAATCCCCACATCTATTCCCAAACGATATTATGTCAGCTAGATGACCTAGCGCCACTTCGGCTGCGAACTTAATGCGAGGATTCAAGTTCCTGTTTAAAGTTATTCAAGGCCAAGTACATATTAACAGAGATAACTACTTCAAGACTGCATGAACTTATGAACTACGGGCCCTCACAGCAGGTATATTCCCTCTCCAGTCGTGATCAATGACTGCGTCACGTTCAGTTTCTTTCCTGGGGTCATAAACCATTTGAATTCGCGCACGAGTCCTCTGCAACCTCAACGTCAATAACCGCCATTATTGAAGGTGTAGATGTCCCACATTTTGTAGTACCTCACGAAGTGTTGTCGAATAGATATGCTTTTGTTATTTTAGGTGAAAAAATTTGGTTTCTTGAGAGGTGATCCGGACCAGGCCGAATTGCGCCTCCACTTGCTTAAACCATGTCGACGGGTTGCGTTCCCAAAAATTGTTGCAGCCGAACGGTTCTGGCTGAGACTGCTTCGCCGGCTTCTTTTGAAGGGGTCGAGTCCTGGTTGCTGAGCGACATGGCTCTATATTATATTGTATCTGTGGCGACAGAGGGCTAAATGAGCTTGCATTGTTTTTTGTATTTTGTGACATCAGCTGAGTGTGTATGCCTTTTCCAGCCTAAGACAGGTTTTGCAGGTGTGGACTTGTAACTCCGTCACATTATTTATTCCTTTTGTTATTGTGATTTTCCACTCCTGTACCAGTCATAACAAAACAAACTAAGTACTTGGATGTACACAGGATTGAAGGAATAAATGAAGGCCTTTTAACACGCAGCAAGGCCTCAGACATTATTCCTTTGCGCTCCACGTTCGATGACATCAATTTTATTGCTTAGCCGAAGCTATTTTTTGGGTTGTGGGCAGACTGAGAGCACAATACGTTACTTGTCTTTTAAAGTTTTAGTATATAAATTTGTTTATATAGTTCTGTTCATGTCTCCAGTAAAAGTAGTAATTTTTAACTGGAAGGGTGAAGCTTTTTCCTGTTGAAATACAGAGCCTTTTGGCGCCATCAACGCAGAGGTGTCCGCCCTGCTTTGTGAAATTGCTGGAACGCTTGCTCACGGCTTCCCCATTGATTTAGCATATGTAGGTCGGGGGTGGGTGCACCGCCTTTGTCTAGAACCGATGTTGTGGCTTCCCGCAGAGCACTACCGATGCGTCTGTAGATAGGATCTGCAGGATCGGTTTCATTTAAACTGGTGCGAACCGTATCCCATTTTACGAAAGTGGTCTATCGTTTCTCTGGTATCGCTTTCAATGCTTAAAGTGTTATCCATATTGGCAGGTGGTCAATTCTCAGTGTGTCTGATCTAGTCTGCAAATGCCTCCAAAGTTGGGAGAAGCCCAAGTATGGTCCGGTGTCGTGTCTCGCTGCGACACAAACACTGCTATGTGCGTAGGAACTTCAGGGACGTTGAGGAGTTTTAAGCGTGTATGCCGCATAGTAGCAAGCAGCTGGGTTCGTTTAATGTTGTTGCGGAGATATCGCCATGCGGTGTGCCAAGCGTGAAGTCCCCACCAATAAGTACTGAGTGACCTTGCAGGGTCTGCATGAGGGAGTTCACCGTAGTTGCATCCTTGACTGCTGCGCTCAATTGCTCTCCAGTATACCGAAACAAATGTAACCGTCTGCCCCCGGAGCTGACACCATCAATCTGTGTGGGCGTTTCGACCGGAGTGGTGTAGCATCAAAATCCAAATTTATCTAACACGAAACACCTACCGCCTTTGCCTCTTCAGTCCCGAAATATCTACAATGAAATCAGCGATTACGACAGCAGCGTAGTGCCATCGCCACAAACGCACTGTCCCAGGACAGCCAGAGGGAACCTGAGCCTTTCTTAAGGGCTGCAAAGCGAAAGCATTAATCTCTAGTTCAATCACTGACACGCTTTCTTCCACATCGCGTTTTCTGTGAGAGCTTCGTAATCTTGCCGCTTGACACTGTTTGGCGATCCGCTTCCGCCTTACGTTTACGAATGTCTTCGACCGATCTGTCTCCTACAACCTGCGCCGCAGCCGGTCCCTTTTTTCAGTGCCTGTTAAAGACCAAACGCGAGTTTAAAAGGTCTAGCACTTCGTAATGCATTTTCAAAGGCACATAGATCACTGGGACGTTTCATCTGAGGTCATAAAAAGAAATTAACACAAACGTACGTCTCTCTCTTGGAACGATCGCGCCCTAAAGACATGGCATAGAAAAATTATTAGCCATTCCACTCTGCAAAATTTGAATGAGCAGAAAATATTTTAAGCTAAGCCAATTCCTCAAGATAAGACTGGACTGGAAATGACGTTATTTCAATAAAACAAACATTGCGCTGGAGTCGGTTACCACACTGCCCCGCCATGGCCCACCGTCGCACTAGCCCCTTTGCGGAGCCCATGCCTTTAGAGCGCAATAAAGACCGGCTGAATGGCCCGTGCTTGATCTGCCTTGTTAGTTGACTCGATGGCTCTTTGGAGTACCGAAGGCAATTCTTCGAAACTTGCGCCGTCTGGGTCTGAGGCACAGTCCCACATGACGTGCCGCAGGTTCGGCCTTTTCTTACATACGCTGCATTGGGCATATCGGTATTCGCGTGGGTACATATGGTATAGCGCGGCCGGTGACGTGACCGATGCCGTTTGTAGTCTTCTGAGAGCCATTGCCTCTTCGCGACCAAGCGCTCAGTGGGGCGGCGGATACCCTCTTCTCGTCAGCCGCATGTTCTTAAGCGCTTCGTTAACCCATGGCTTCTGTCTCTAATCTCCACCCACCCATGCCCAACTCGGGACGACACCCCACGCTAGGGTCGCGGTGTGTTTTTGTGCGCGCCTCCCTGTGGCCATTTTGCTGTGGTTCGGTGCGTACGGAGAGCATTCGCCAGCCTGACCCTGGAGACATCATCATTATCAGCCTATCTACGCCCACTGCAGGGCAAAGGCTTCTCCCATTATTCTCCAATTACCTCGGTCCAGTGCCAACTGGGCCCAATTTATCCCCGCAAATTTCTTAATCTCATCTGCCCATCTAACGTTCTGTTCTGTCTGGTCCGGCCCCTGCAACGCTTGCCTCTCTAGGGATCCACTCTATTACCCTTAATGACCAGCGGTTATCTTGCCTTCGCATTACTTGCCCTGCCACGGCCATTTCTTTTTCTTAATTTCTACTAAGATGTCCTTAACACGCTTTGTTCCCTGACCCACTCCGCCTCTTCTTGTCCCTTAATGTTGCACCTATCATTTTCCGCTCCATTGCACGCTGAGGTCGTTCTCAATTCAAGTTGAACCCTCTTAGTGAGCCTCCAGGTTTGTGCCCCGTAGGTGAGTACCGGTAAGATGCAGCTGTCATACACTTTCTTCTTCAGCGACAATGGTAGGCTGCTATTCATTATCTTAGAATGTCTGCCATATGCACCCCACCCCATTCTTATCCTTCTAATTATCTCTGCCTCATGGGTGGGATCTGGGGTCACAACTTGGCCTAAATAGATATATTCGCTCACCACTTCCACTGCCTCGCCAGCTATCTCAAACCGCTGTGCTCTCCCGAGGTTATTCATCATTACTTTAGTTTTCTGCATACTCATTTTCATGCCCACGGTTCTACTCTGTTCGTCCAGTGCGGAAAGCATCCTTTGCAATTCGTCCCCCGAGTTACTTAGCAAGGCAACGTCATCAGCAAATCTGAGGTTACTGAGGTATTCTCCATTAATCCTAACTTCCACCTGTTCCCAATCCAATGTTCTGAATACTTCTTGTAAACATGCTGTGAATAACATTGGAGAGATTGTGTCTCCTTGTCTGACACACTTCCTTATAGGTATTTTACTGCTCTCCTTATGGAGGATGATGGTAGCTGTGGACCCATTGTAGATATCCTCTAGTATTCTTACATAATGCTCATCTGCCCCCTGGCTCTGTAATACCTGAATGACTTCTAGGGTTTCGACCGAGTCAAATGCTTTCTCATAATCTATGAAGGCTATATATAGGGGTTCAGTATACTCAGCGCACTTCTCTATCACCTGATTGATCGTGTGAATATGGTCCATTGTTGAATAAACTTTACGGAACCCTGCTTGTTCTTTAGGTTGACTGAAATCTAAGGTTGCAGAAATTCTGTTAGCGATTAGCTTGGTAAGTAACTTGTACACGACTGACAGTAAGCTGATCGGACTGTTTTTTCAAGAGCTTCATGTCGCCTTTCTTATTGATTAGGATGATGTTCGCGTTCTTCCAAGATTCCGGTACACTTGCGGTCATTAGGCATTGCGTATAGAGGTTTGCCAGTTTTTCATGTACACGTTCTCCGCCATCTTTCAAGAGGTCTGCTGTTATCTGATCCTCACCAGGTGCTTGCCCCCTTTCATTTCTTTCAAAGCCTTCGTTACTTCTTCGGTCGTTACTGGTGGGATGTCTATCTCTTCTGAACTACTGTCTTGTTCGGCATTATCCTGGATGCCCCGGATACTGTACAGGTCCCTATAGAACTCCTCGGCCACTGTGACTATTTTATCCCTATTTGTGATGACATTGCCTTGCTTATCTTTAAGTGCATACATCTGATTTTTCCCCGCTGCCAAGACGCCTCTTCACTGCTTTCAGGCTACCTCCGTTCTTTACAGCGTATTCGATCCTCTCCATATTATACTTTCGTATGTCAGCTGTCTTACGCTTATTGATTAACTTCGAAAGCTCCGGTAGTTCTATTCTGTCAGCTGCGGTAGAGATTGTCATGGTTTGCCGTTTCCTAATTATATGTTTCGTCTCCCGTGAAAGTTTACCAGTATCCTGTCTAGCCATAGTGCCCCCGACTTCTACTGCACACTCCGTGATAATGAGTATAAGGTTGTCGCTGGCTTCCTCTGTCGTAAGTTCGTCTTCATCGTTAAGAGCTGAATATCGGTTCTGCAGCGCGATCCTGAATTCTTCTGCTTTACGTCTTACTGTTAGCTCATTTATCGGCTTCTTTCGTACTAGCTTGTTGCAGTCCCTCCTCAAATCGAGCCTAATTCGAGATCTTACCATACGGTGGTCACTACACCTTACCCTTCCGGGAGACATCTGATGTCTCCAGGGACCCGGGAGACATCTGATGTTTACTATTCTTTCTACCTGGAAACCTGTTTGTTTGATGACCTTGGCTGCCCTGCCGCTCACTCCGCCAATCGCCAGGTTGCGGATGGCCTCTTGCTAGTCGCTCAGGATCCTGTCCCAACCGGCTTCGGGCATCGCCAAAGCTATGGCGATCGCTTCTGCCTTGGTGGCGTTCACGCACGTTGCGCTAGCTGAATTGGCCACCCTTCCCGTTCTTCCATTTATGCTTGCCATCGCATACTTGCCTTAGCCATAGTCTGCCGCATCGACGTACCGTGTTTGCGGGTCGTTACTGCACTGCACGATGATGTATCGCTGCTTATCAGAACCAGTTGTTGTTTTCGCCTTTTGTAATACCTCTTAAAACACAACCTAATCCGTATTAAATCAATTAAGAAACTGGAGTCCCATTTGTGGCAAGCAGTACGCAAAACGTAGCGTTTCTCTAGCGGTTAGGTGTCTATATGTGGTTTGTACATTTTGTTTTCCGGCCCTGTAAACCAAACCTTACCGCATGTTCCGGTACGAAACCTTAATTTTCTCGGGTGCGGGTTACCCTTTAGGTGCTGTCGAAGAAGTTAATCAAGCCATGCGAAGGCAGCGCGCTTTGGACGCGAAGCTGCACCAAAACAGCCCAAAACAACCGTCACTAAAGCAGACGACAACGCCGTGCCGCCGACACTGCCGCCGGCGAGCAGGCACCTCCGTGCGGGAAACGCCGGGTAAATTCGCCGCGCCGTCTAGTGTCCTCCGTGAGTGAAACCCTCCACCGTCTCCCCCTCCTCCCGCCGCTGCCTCCTCCAGGTTGGGAGTTTGTTCTCCCGCACCCCACAAAGAACCGTTGGTTGGTAGAGCTAGAAAGCTTTGCTTTTATTAAGGTATTTACAACTGCCACCATCAAAGCATTTTTGAGGAAAGCTTACACAGAACATGCATCTGCTTACCAGGTAGAGTTCCTGATGATGCAATCGTGTGTGGTCCTAGCCAGGCGTACAACGACAGTACTGCTGCGCACTGAAATAAAACCCCTTTCCAGCCGACGGACTGCATGTTCACTATAAAATTCTAAACCCTGTGTGTACGCAGTGAGTTCCTGCAAACCTACTTATATATTGGATTGGCAGCTTGATGAAGAGATGTCGAAATTTGATAGAGGCGCTATCCGGACATTGACACCATAAACACCTTTGTTGTGTACATTATCATCGCCGTTTATGCTAGAAACTTGTTGACAAAGCTACGGTGTTCTTGATTCATCTCTTTCGGTTCGTAGATATCAGGTGCAACGTCGGTGGAATGTACCATTGTCTGAAGAGAATAGACAAAGTGGAAATATTTTCTCGACAGCTATGCAGTGCTCAGCAGCCACTAAGGACTGCAAAATAGCCTATACGCATTACTATGTTGATACAAAGATATTTTCTGGTTGTGCTAAGGTTCGAATGGCTTGGACGTGATCTGTATCAGTTCTTTTTTGTTATATTTTCATGCATACGCTTTTCATGCTTGATTTGTGGCGCACGCACTATGGAACAAAAATGCGAAGAACGCGTCTATCGGTACCCCACTTCTTTAAAGTAACCGAACGGATCAGGTCAAGGGTGCTTTTCCACGTAGCGGTAAATTTCTTGAGCCACGTGGTGGCTCCCCAATCCTCGTCTATATCAAGTCCGAGAATCCGGACGAGTAGGTCGCTCAGGGATTTGCACTCCATTCATGGTTAGCTTACACTGGCTCCTTAGTCTTGTTTGTGTAGACGTTTGTTTGCCACCACTACAAAAACAGTCTTCTCTGGAGATGCAGCGAGTCCCACCTGTGTTAAGAAAGAAGAAATTGTGTTCAGACTTTGCTGCATTGCTTGTTCTTGTTTGCCTATCGAGCCTCGCTTCGTCCAAAGCGTGGTGTCATCATCATTTATCGTGAAACGTAAGCCTTCAATCTACTCCAGGAGTGGGGAAGGTCAGCCATGACGATATTAAATACAGCTGGCGATAAGGCTGAACCTTCAGGTACTCCGTCGCAGTTTGCTGTTTTGGGGCCGAGGGTGTCACCAACACGTACTTGATAGTGGCGGTCTCGCAGAAAATCTTGCACAAAGCCGAGTGGCTTTCCCTCCAGCCCCCGGTTGCATGCGCCTCGAATAACTGCCTGATGAAAGTAGGAGTACGAATGCTTTTTTAACGTCGATGGCTACCACTAGACGGGGATCACATGAGGAGGTGCTGGCTATAACATCTTCGGACAGCATTTTTAAGCTGTCTAGAGTAGAAAGGCGCCTCCGGAACCCAGTTTTACGTGGATGCAGTTGGCCTGTTGTTTCTAAATGTCATTGAATTCATGCGAGAACCATTCTCTCCAAAAGTTTCATTATAATTAGAAATAAAAAAATTCGTCTCAGATTCTCTATTTGCGTGAGTGGCTTTGCCAGCTTTTGGAATGGGTTTACCACCCACGAATGCCTTCCACTCACTCTAGGCAACACAGAAGATTTCCAGATAGCATTGAGCCAGTCGAGAGTTGCTCCTTGTGCACTTCAGGCAAGTTGCGATAGGCCGCCATTAAGTGATCCCATCCGACCAGGTGCGCTGGTTATTTTGGTTTCCTGAAGAGCTGATAGAAGTTCGGCCATCGTAAACGGGTCATTTAGACTAGGTTTTCATTTCAGTAGGCCTCATGCGTGGGATAAGCCCGGCGCTCTTGGCTTCACCTTAAGCGGGTAGTTGTTGAAAGAAAGTTGGCCGCAAGATCCACAAGTATGGTCTCTTGTGATGCCCAGTCGAAGAGCTATGTTCTGGCTCGCCGTTTTGTTCTTTCTTTTGTCTGCATGCCGCGAGTATGTTGTTCAGACTTTGCTGAGCCCGGTCTGCGCATTGAAGGAGGCACAGTGCCGATGCCAGTTATCCCGGGAGAGCTGCAATGAGCGTTGACGTGACTTCGCCGTCGCTTAGGTAAGGCGCCATCTACGCAGAGGTGTCCGCCCTGCTTTGTGAAATTGCTGGAACGCTTGCTCACGGCTTGCCCATAGATTTAGCATATGTAGGTCGGGGTGGGTGCACCGTATTTGACTAGAACGATGTTGTGGCTTCCCGTAGAGCACTACCATGCGTCTGTAGATAGGATCTGCAGGATCGGTTTCATTTAGAATGGTGCGAAACGGTATCCATTTTACGAAAGTGGTCTATCGTTTCTCTGGTGTAGCTTGCCATGCTTGAAGTGTTATCCATAATGGCAGGTGGTCAATTTCGAGTGTGTCTGATCTGGTCTGCAAATGCCTTCAAGCTTGGGAGAAGCCCAAGTATGGTCCGGTGTCGTGTCTCGCTGCGACACAAACACTGCTATGTGCGTAGGAACTTCAGGGACGTTGAGGAGTTTTAAGCGTGTATGCCGCATAGTAGCAAGCAGCTGGGTTCGTCTAATGTTGTTGCGGAGATATCGCCATGCGGTGTGCCAAGCGTTAAAGTCCCCACCAATAAGTACTGAGTGACCTTGCAGGGTCTGCATGAGGGAGTTCACGCATGTTACGTCTTGCTGCTGTGCCCATTGGTCTCCAGTATACCGAAACAAATGCAACCGTCTGCCCCTGGAGATGACACCATCAATCTTTGTGGGCGTTTCGACCGGAGCGGTGTAGCATCAAAAGCCATATTCATCTAACACGAAACACCTAACCCCTTTGCCTCTTCAGTCCCGAAATATCTGCAATAAAATCAGCGATTACGACAGCAGCGTAGTGCCATCGCCACAAACGCACTGTCCCAGGACAGCCCGAGGGAACCTGAGCCTCTTCTTAAGGGCTGCAAAGCGAAAGCATTAATCTCTAGTTCAATCACTGACACGCTTTCTTGCACATCGCGTTTTCTGAGAGCTTCGTAATCTTGCCGCTTGACACTGTTTGGCGATCCACTTCCGCCTTACGTATGGAATGTCTTCGACCGATCTTTCTCCTACAACCTGCGCCGCAGCCGGTCCCTTTTTAAAGTGCCTGTTATAGATAAAACGCGAGATCTAAAAGGTCTAGCACTTCGTAATGCATTTTCGAAAGCACATAGACCATTGGGACGTTTCATCTGATCCATAAAAATAAATTAACACACACGTACGTCTCGCTCTTGGAACGATCGCGCCGTAAAGACATGGCATAGAAACGTTATGAGCTATTCCACACTGCAAAATTTGAATGAGCAGAAACTCTTTTAAGCTAAGCGAATTCCTCAAGATAAGACTTGACTGGAAATGACATTATTTCAATAAAACCAACATTGCGCTGGAGTCTGTTACCACCCCGCCCCGCCGTGGCCCACCGTCGCACTAGCCCTTTGCGGAGCCCGTGCCTTTAGAGCGCAATAAAGACCGGCTGAATGGCCCGTGCTTGATCTGCCTTGTTAGTTGACTCGATGGCTCTTTGGAGTACCGAAGGCAGTTCTTCGAAACTTGCGCCGTCTGGGTCTCAGGCACAGTCCCACATTGACGTGCCGCCGGTTCGGCCCTTTCTTACATACGCTGCATTGGGCATATTGGTATTTGCTTGGAAACATATTGTTTAGCGCGGGCGGTGACGTGACCGATGCCGTTTGTAGTCTTCTGAGAGCCATTGCCTCTTCGCGACCAAGCGCTCGGTGGGGAGGCGGATATCCTCTTCTCGTCAGCCGCATGTTCTTAAGCGCTTCGTTAACCCATGGCTCTGTCTCTAATCTCCACCCACCATGCCAACTCGGGACGACACCCCACGCTAGGGTCGCGGTGTGTTTTTGTGCGCGCCTCCCTGTGGGCCATTTTGCTGTGGTTCGGTGCGTACTGAGAGCATTCGCCAAGCGTGACCAGGGAGACATCATCATCATCAGCCTATCTACGCCCACTGCAGGGCAAAGGCTTCTCCCATTATTCCCCAATTACGTCGGTCAGGTACCAACTGGGACCAATTTATCCCCGCAAACTTCTTGATCTCATCTGCCCATCTAACGTTCTGCCTGCCCCTGCAATGCTTGCCTTCTCTAGGGATCCACTCTGTTACCCTTAATGACCAGTGGTTATCTTGCCTTCGCATTACATGCCCTGCCCACGTCCATTTCTTTTTCTTAATTTCTACTAATATGTCCTTAACACGCGTTTGTTCCCTGACCCACTCCGCCCTCTTCTTGTCCCTTAATGTTACACCTATCATTTACCGCTCCATTGCACGCTGAGTCGTTCTCAATTTAAGTTGAACCTTCTTAGTGAGCCTCCAGGTTTCTGCCCCGTAGGTGAGTACCGGTAAGATGCAGCTGTTACACATTCTTCTTCAGCGACAATGGTAGGCTGCTATTCATTATCTTAGAATGTCTGCCATATGCACCTCACCCCATTCTTCATCACATCATCATCACCAGCCTATCTGCGCCCACTGCAGGGCAAAGGCCTCTCCCATTATTCTCAAATTACCTCGGTCCTGTGCCAACTGTGACACAGTCTGCCAACCCCATTCTTATCCTTCTAATTATCTCTGCCTCATGGTTGGGATCTGGGGTCACAACTTGGCCTAAATAGATATATTCGCTCACCACTTCCACTTCCTCGCCACCTATCTCAAACCGCTGTGCTGTCCCGAGGTTATTGATCATTACTTGAGTTTTCTGCATATTCATTTTCAGGCCCACGGTTCTACTCTGTTCGTCCAGTGCGGAAAGCATGCTTTGCAATTCGTCCCCCGAGTTACCTAGCAAGGCAACGTCATCAGCAAATCTGAGGTTACTGAGGTATTCTCCATTAACCCTAACTCCCACCTGTTCCCAATCCAACGTTCTGAATACTTCTTGTAAACATGCTGTGAATAACATTGGAGAGATATTGTCTCCTTGTCTGACACCCTTCCTTATAGGTATTTTAATGCTCTCCTTATGGAGGATGATGGTAACTGTGGACCTATTGTAGATATCCTCTAATATTCTTACATAATGCTCATCTTCCCCCTGGCTCTGTAATACCTGAATGACTGCTAGGGTTTCGACCAAGTCAAATGCTTTCTCATAATCTATGAAGGCTATATATAGGGGTTTAGTATCCTAAGCGCACTTCTCTATCACCTGATGTATCGTGTGAATATGGTCCATTGTTGAATAACCTTTACGGAACCCTGGTTGTTCTTTAGGTTGACTGAAATCTAAGGTTGCAGAAATTCTGTTAGCGATTACCTCGGTAAGTACCTTGTAGACGACTGACAGTAAGCTGATCGGCCTGTAATTTTTCAAGTGCTTCATGTCGCCTTTCTTATTAATTAGGATGATGTTCGTGTTCTTCCAAGATTCCGGTACACTTGCGGTCATTAGGCATTGCATGTACAGGTTTGCCAGTTTTTCAAGTACAATTTCTCCGCCATCTTTTAAGAGCTCTGCTGTTATCTGACCCTCACCAGGTGCTTTGCCCCCTTTCATTTCTTTCAAAGCCTTCGTTACTTCTTCGGTCGTTACTGGTGGGATGTCTATCTCTTCTGAACTACTGACTTGTTCGGCATTATCCTTGATGCCCCGGATACTGTACACGTCCCTATAGAACTCCTCGGCCACTGTGACTATTTTATCCCTATTTGTGATGACATTCCCTTGCTTATCTTTAAGTGCATACATCTGATTTTTCCCCGCGCCAAGTCGCCTCTTCACTGCTTTCAGGCTACCTCCGTTCTTTACAGCGTATTTGATCCTCTCCATATTATACTTTGTATGTCAGCTGTCTTACGCTTATTGATTAACTTCGAAAGCTCCGGTAGTTCTATTCTGTCAGCTGCGGTAGAGATTGTCATGGTTTGCCGTTTCCTAATTATATCTTTCGTCTCCTGTGAAAGTTTACCAGTATCCTGTCTAGCCATAGTGCCCCCGACTTCTACTGCACACTCCGTGATAATGAGTGTAAGGTTGTCGCTGGCTTCCTCTGTCGTAAGTTCGGCTTCATCGTTAAGAGCTGAATATCGGTTCTGCAGCGCGATCCTGAATTCTTCTGCTTTACGTCTTACTGTTAGCTCATTTATCGGCTTCT
This sequence comes from Haemaphysalis longicornis, assembly GCA_013339765.2. Classification (NCBI taxonomy): domain Eukaryota; kingdom Metazoa; phylum Arthropoda; class Arachnida; order Ixodida; family Ixodidae; genus Haemaphysalis; species Haemaphysalis longicornis. The sequence goes on along the minus strand of CM023457.1, from coordinate 83,055,437 downwards.
TTCGTACTAGCTTGTTGCAGTCCCTCCTCAAATCGAGCCTAATTCGAGATCTTACCATACGGTGGTCACTACACCTTACCCTTCCGGGAGACATCTGATGTCTCCAGGGACCCGGGAGACATCTGATGTTCACTATTCTTTCTACCTGGAAACCTGTTTGTTTGATGACCTTGGCTGCCCTGCCGCTCACTCCGCCAATCGCCAGGTTGCGGATGGCCTCTTGCTAGTCGCTCAGGATCCATGTCCCAACCGGCTTCGGGCATCGCCAAAGCTATGGCGATCGCTTCTGCCTTGGTGGCGTTCACGCACGTTGCGCTAGCTGAATTGGCCACCTTCCGTTCTTCCATTTATGCTTGCCATCGCATACTTGCCTTAGCCATAGTCTGCCGCATCGACGTACCGTGTTTGCTGGTCGTTACTGCACTGCACGATGATGTATCGCTACTTATCAGAACCAGTTGTTGTTTTCGCCTTTTGTAATACCTCTTAAAACACAACCTAATCCGTATTAATCAATTAAGAAACTGGAGTCCCATTTGTGGCAAGCCGTACGCAAAACGTAGCGTTTTTTTGCGGTTAGGTGTCTATATGTGGTTTGTACATTTTGTTTTCCGGCCCTGTAAACCAAACCTTATCGCATGTTTCCGGTACGAAACCTTAATTTTCTCGGGTGCGGGTTACCCTTTAGGTGCTGTCGACGAAGTTAATCAAGCCATGCGAAGGCAGCGCGCTTTGGACGCGAAGCTGCACCAAAACAGCCCCAAAACAACCGCCACTAAAACAGACGACAACGCCGTGCCGCCGACACTGCCGCCGGCGAGCAGGCACTCCCACGGGAAACGCCGGGTAAATTCGCCGCGCCATCTACCGTGTTCTCCGTGAGTTAAACCCTCCACCGTCTCCCCCTCCTCCCGCCGCTGCCTCCTCCAGGTTGGGAGTTTGTTCTCCCGCACCCCACAAAGAACCGGTTGGTTGGTAGAGCTAGAAAGCTTTGCTTTTATTAAGGTATTCACAACTGCCACCATCAAAGCATTTTTGAGGAAAGCTTAGTCCTAGCCAGGCGTACAACGACAGTACTGCTGCGCACTGAAATAAAACCCCTTCCAGCCGACGGACTGCATGTTGACTATCAAATTCTAAACCCTGTGTGTACGCAGTGAGTTCCTGCAAACCTACTTATATATTGTATTGGCAGCTTGATGAAGAGATGTCAAAATTTGATAGAGGCGGTATGCAGGACATGGACACCATAAACACCTTTGTTCTTTACATTATCATCGCCGTTTATGCTAGAAACTTGTTGACACAGCTACGGTGTTCCTGATTTCATCTCTTTCGGTTTGTAGATATCAGGTGCAACGTCGGTGGAATGTACCGTTGTCTGAAGTGAATAGACAAAGTGGAGTCAATTTCTCGACAGCTATGCAGTGCTCAGCAGCCACTAAGGACTGCAAAATAGCCTATACGCATTACTGTGTGCGATACAAAGATATTTTCTGGTTGTGCTAAGGTTCGAATGGGCTTGGACGTGATCTGTATCAGTTCTTTTTTGTTTTATTTTGATGCATGCGCTTATCATGCTTGATTTCTGGCGCACGCACTATGGAACAAAAATGCGAAGAACGCGTCTATCGGCACCCCACTTCTTTGAAGTAACCGAACGGATCAGGTCAAGGGTGCTTTTCCACGTAGCGGTAAATTTCTTGAGCCACGTGGTGGCTCCCCCATCCTCGTCTATATGAAGTCCGAGAATCTGGACAGTAGGTCGCTCAGGGATTTGCAGTCCATTCATGGTTAGCTTAAACTGGCTCCTTATGTCTTGTTTGTGTAGACGTTTGTTTGCCACCACTACAAAAACAGTCTTCTCTGGAGATGCAGCGAGTCCTACCTCTGTTAAGAAAGAAGAAATTGTGTTCAGACTTTGCTGCATTGCTTGTTCTTGTTTGCCTATCGAGCCTCGCTTCGTCCAATGCGTGATGTCATCATCATTTATCGTGAAATGTAATCCTTCAATCTACTCCAGGAGTGGGGGAAGGTCAGCCATGACGACTTTAAATACTGCTGGCGATAAGACTGAACCTTCAGGTACTCCGTCGCAGTTTGCTGTTTTGGGGCCGAGGGTGTCACCAACACGTACTTGATAGTAGGCGGTCTCGCAGAAAATCTTGCACAAAGCCGAGTGGCTTTCCGTCCAGCCCCCGGTTGCATGCGCGTCGAATAACTGCCTGATGAAGTAGGGAGTCGAATGCTTTTTTAACGTCGATGGCTACCACTAGACGGGGATCACATGAGGAGGTGCTGGCTATAACATCTTCGGACAGCATTTTTAAGCTGTCTAGAGTAGAAAGGCGCCTCCGGAACCCAGTTTTAGGTGGATGCAGTTGGCCTGTTGTTTCTAAATGTCATTGAATTCATGCGAGAACCATTCTCTCCATAAGTTTCATTATATTAGAAATAAAAAAATCCGTCTCAGATTCTTTATTTGCGTGAGTGGCTTGCCAGGCTTTGGAATGGGTACCACCCACGATGCCTTCCACTCACTAGGCAGCACAGAAGATTTCCAGATAGCATTGAGCCAGTCGAGGAGTTGCTCCTTGTGCACTTCAGGCAAGTTTGCGATAGGCCGCATAAGTGATCCCATCCTGACCAGGTGCGCTGGTTATTTTGGTTTCCTGAAGAGCTGATAGAAGTTCGGCCATTGTAAACGGGTCATTTAGACTAAGTTTTCATTTCAGTAGGCCTCATGCGTGGGATAACCGGCGCTCTTGGCTTCACCTTAAGCGGGGTTGTTGAAAGAAAAGTTGGCCGCAAGACCACAAGATTGGTCTCTGTGATGCCCAGTCGAAGAGCTATGTTCTGGCTCGCCGTTTTGTTCTTTCTTTTGTCCTGCATGCCGCGATATGTTGTTCAGACTTTGCTGAGCCCGGTCTGCGCATTGAAGGAGGCACAGTGCCGATGCCAGTTATCCCGGGAGAGCTGCAAGGAGCGTTGACGTGACTTCGCAGTCGCTTAGGTAAGGCGCCATCTACGCAGAGGTGTCCGCCCTGCTTTGTGAAATTGCTGGAACGCTTGCTCACGGCTTGCCCATAGATTTAGCATATGTAGGTCGGGGGTGGGTGCACCGTATTTGAATAGAACCGATTTTGTGGCTTCCCGTAGAGCACTACCAATGCGTCTGTAGATAGGATCTGCAGGATCGGTTTCATTTAGAATGGTGCGAAACGTATCCCATTTTACGAAAGTGGTCTATCGTTTCTCTGGTGTCGCTTGCAATGCTTGAAGTGTTATCCATATTGGCAGGTGGTCAATTCCGAGTGTGTCTGATCTGGTCTGCAAATGCCTTCAAGCTTGGGAGAAGCCCAAGTATGGTCCGGTGTCGTGTCTCGCTGCGACACAAACACTGCTATGTGCGTAGGAACTTCAGGGACGTTGAGGAGTTTTAAGCGTGTATGCCGCATAGTAGCAAGCAGCTGGGTTCGTCTAATGTTGTTGCGGAGATATCGCCATGCGGTGTGCCAAGCGTTAAAGTCCTCACCAATAAGTACTGAGTGACCTTGCAGGGTCTGCATGAGGGAGTTCACGCATGTTACGTCTTGCTGCTGTGCCCCATTGGTCTCCAGTATACCGAAACAAATGCAACCGTCTGCCCCTGGAGATGACACCATCAATCTTTGTGGGCGTTTCGACCGGAGCGGTGTAGCATCAAAAGCCATATTCATCTAACACGAAACACGTAACCCCTTTGTCTCTTCAGTCCCGAAATATCTGCAATAAAATCAGCGATTACGACAGCAGCGTAGTGCCATCGCCACAAACGCGCTGTCCAGGACAGCCCGAGGGAACCTGAGCCTTTCTGAAGGGCTGCAAAGCAAAGGCATTAATTCTCTAGTTCAATCACTGACACGCTTTCTTCCACATCGCGTTTTCTGAGAGCTTCGTAATCTTGCCAGCTTGACACTGTTTGGCGATCCGCTTCCGCCTTACGTTTCGAATGTCTTCGACCGATCTGTCTCCTACAACCTGCGCCGCAGCCGGTCCCTTTTTAATGTGCCTGTTATAGATAAAACGCGAGTTCTAAAAGCACTTCGTAATGTATTTTCGAAAGCACACCATTGGGACTTGATTGTTTCATCTGAGGTCATAAAAAGAAATTAACCGTCACTGGAGGACGGTGCACGTACGTGAAAGGAAGCTCATAGCTCAGCTTTGAAATTTTGGAACGAGCCCTTCTCGATTCCGTCAATCCCTCCGTGGGTATGTGCCATGAGGAGGCGCCCAACAAAGACATGGCATAGAAAAATTATTACGGCGGCGGACGATTCAGCTGCATTCCACTTAAAATTATTAGCCATTCCACTCTGCAAAATTTGAATGACCAGAAAATCTTTTAAGCTAAGCCAATTCCTCAAGATAAGGCTGGACTGGAAATGACATTATTTCAATAAAACCAACATTGCGCTGGAGTCTGTTACCACACTGCCCCGCCGTGGCCCACCGTAGCACTAGCCCCTTTGCGGAGCCCGTGCCTTTAGAGCACAATAAAGACCGGCTGGATGGCCCGTGCTTGATCTGCCTTGTTAGTTGACTCGATGGCTCTTTGGAGTACCGAAGGTAATTCTTCGAAATTTGCGCCGTCTGGGTCTGAGGCACAGTTCCACGTTGCGTGCCGCCGGTTCGGCCCTTTCTTACATACGCTGCATTGGGCATATTGGTATTCGCTTGGGTACATATGGTTTAGCGCGGCCGGTGACGTGACCGACGCCATTTGTAGTCTTCTGAGAGCCGTTGCCTCTTCGTGACCAAGCGCTCGGTGGGGCGGCGGATACACTCTTCTCGTCAGCCGCAAGTTCTTAAGCGCTTCGTCTAACCCCCTGGCTTGTCTCTAATCTCCACCCACCATGCCAACTCGGGACGACACCCCACGCTAGGGTCGCGGTGTGTTATTGTGCGCGCCTCCCTGTGGGCCGTTTTGCTGTGGTTCGGTGCGTACGGGGAGCATTCGCCAGCGTGACCCGGGAGACATCTGATGTTTACTATTCTTTTTTCCTGGACACCTGTTTTTTCGATGACCTTGGCTGCCTTGCAGCTCACTCCGCCATTCGCCAGGTTGCGGATGGCCTCTTGCTAGTCGCTCGGGATCCTGTCCCAACCAGCTTCGGGCATCGCCAATGCTATGATGATCGCTTCTGCCTTGGTGGCGTTCACGCACGTTGCGCTAGCTGAATTGGCCACCCTTCCCGTTCTTCCGTTTATACTTGCCATCGCATACTTGCCTTGGCCATAGTCTGCCGCATCGACGTAACGTGTTTGCGGGTCGTTACTGCACTGCTCGATGATGTATTTGGCCTTTGCGCGCCTTCGTTCTTGATTGAGTTCTGGGTGCTTGTTCTTTGGGATAGGACTCACAAGGACGTTCTTCGGCCCCTTCTAGTCTAGGTCTCCGAGTTGTCTTGCCGTGATCTGGTAGCCGTAGCCTAGGATCTCGGGGATGGCTCTAGCCATCTTGGTCGCTGCCAGTCGTTCTGAGTGTGTTTCTAGCTGGGCCTCGATGAGCTCATCCATCGTATTGTGGACGCCCAGTTTTAGCAGTCGTTCTGTGTTCGTCGATTCGTTCAGTCCTAGTGCCCGTTTATGCATTCTTCAGATCAGGATGTCGATCTTGGCCTTGACGGTCTTCGTCCACATGTGGTACGCCGCCGTGTATGCCACGTGGCTGATTGCGAAAGACTGCACCAGTCTCGTGAGCCCCTCTTCGCGCATGCCGTCTTTTTGTCGATACGCGCTGGAGTAGGCGCAGGTACTTGCCGTTTTGGTCGCCAGTTTCTTCACAGGTTCTCTTTGTCCCCGTTGCCGTTGATCACTATGCCCAGCATCCTAGTCTCTGACACTTCGGGGGTTCGCTGTCCCGTCTTTGTGGTCAGCTCCAGGCGATCGCACTCCCTCGGGGGCAGCGCTGCCAACCCACCTTGCGAGGCGAGTATACCAGGAGCTCTGAATTGGACGGCGAACACTGCAGACCCTTTGCGTCCAACCGGTCTTCGATGGCGAGATCGCCTTCTACAACCTTATCTCGATGCTGTGTCTGGGCTCCGGCCATCCATAGGTTGATGTCGTCTGCATAAATGGTGTGTCATACGCCTTCGACGCTCGACACTGCTTCGTCGACTCGGATCATGACAATATCAAACAGCTGCGGCGAGATCACCGACCCTCGAGGCGTGCCCACGCTGCCTACGTCTCGTTCTGGTAAATCGATCTCTCCCGCGTGTAGCTCGATCTTGGGACACCACAGGAAGTCCTTGATGTACTTGTAACCCCGCTCTCCTATGTTGAGCCGTGACATTTGCGCCAGGATGGCCGAGTGTCTCACTCGGTCGAAGGCGCTCTGCAGGTCGAGGCCCAGTATCACCCTGGTGTCCCTTAAATCGTCCTGCATGATTTTTTTTCTTCAGCTATAGCATCGCGTCGTGGGTGAGCAAGCCTCTCTTCCTGTCCGATCATCCCTATCATCGTGTCCGTGTCATCGTTTTCGGATACAGCCCCTATTCTTCGAGGTAGCCCTGCCACCTGTTCCCCAGCACGTGTTAGAGGACCTTCCCCACGGACGACGTTAGCAAAATGGGCCGCAGGTTCTCGATGCTCGGTGACATAAGCCTGATCAGGGCTGGTTGGTTGACCATACTGAATAATATGAGGTGCTAAACAACTGGGGACCAGCACAAACACGTAGACGTAGACAAGGCGCCCCTTCCAACTAAACTTTATTAGTGAAAGACCTTCGGCTTAAATGCACAGTTCTGACGTCATGAAAACGGAACACCAACAACGTGTGCAATCCTACACGTGTCCATCTAAGAACTCAAATTATTGAAGTGATAATGCGACCGACGGTGGACTGATGCACTTGTTTCCTGCCTTGTGAATGAAGTACGTCTCCACAATCTACCTTTCTTGCCTATCTCTGACCCATTTTAAAACCGTAGCCTGTTTGAAGAGCGGAGTGCACTCTGGTGCACTCTGCAGGGTACAAAGGTGCACTCTGCACGGTACAAACTGCACTCTGCTCATCCGCCTGATCTTTGCCCCATCCTTTTGCTCGCCTCGCTAAGCACATTGCCCACGTGCGTAGCCCTGACACATTTGGAATACCCGCCTGAACGTATTCCAGGCCCCCCGGAACCCCATTTTAGGGCAGCCCGGACATTGGCCGCTTCAAATAAAATTTGATCTCTCTCTCTCTATCTCTCTCTCTCTCTAGCTTCTTTGACGCTTCTTAATCTTTTTTTTCTCTCTTGCGATTTCCATTGCCGTTGCTTCTTGCTATGTTTGTGGTTCTACTTGTTCTTGCTACTGTTGCTGCTTCTGCTGACTTGGTTGCTACTGCTGCGTCGGTGGCTGCTATGGTGCCGAAGTGGTTTCTACCGTCACGGTTGTTGGCCCAGTTTGATTCTTCTGCTGTTGTTGCTGCTGCTGTTGCTGCTGTAGGTGCGTTTGTAGACTCCCCAGCTTCTTTTCAATTTCTGCCAGATTTTTCGCCATTTCCTCGTTGGCTACTCTCAGTTCCTAGCAGCATTGGTTGCCGCAGTACTTGCACCTGTTCGTAGCGATCTTGTCTCCCTTGATTGCTTTAGCCCAGCGCTGTCCTTCTCGTGGTTGTTGACCGCCGTGCGAGGCGCTGCGGGATGATTGACGTGGCTGTGACGTCGGTCATCGTGACGCACTTCGTGACGCACGGCGGCGGGACCAACTTCGCGACGCTTGGGGTGATGCGCTGCGCGATGCGTGGCGTGATCCGCCCGTGCAACATCACGTCACGTCACCCTGCTGGGTGAAAGAGCCTGCCCTCCGAAAGCACGTCACCCTCCGTTGTTCCTCGCCGTTTCTTCTCTCCCATCTTCGTCTTCGAAACACGAACGCGATCATTAATCTCACTCTGCATGCCTTGTAACCAGTGGGGTGGCCCTTGTCACATAGCGTGCTAATGGGGACGCATTTCTCATCATTTCTTGGTTGCTTGCACCGCACGCCAGGCAGTCTCTTGCGTTCGGAGTCCGACATACGTCACTGCGATGGCCGGCCTTGCTACAGAGTCTGCACGCCTCGATTTGTTTCTTGTACAGGCTACACTAGTAGAGCGTTGACCCGTACCTCACGTACCTTGGTACCTTTTCGCTTTCGAAGGCGACGATGACCTCATCGACGGGCCGATACGCTTGGCGACCCCCGACGTTGGGTTGTGCTTAGTCAACCCTGCTCAAGGATCTCGGCCTCGCTGTCTTCCTTCGGTATTCCCTTGATGACTTCTTTGACCAGGCCGTGTGCGGCCGTCCCGTACACGTGGACCTCGTACTTGGTTCCCTGGACCTCGATCTCTCGAGCTCGGATGTACTTCTCTGCTCGTTTTACGTTCGGTGTACTGATCTCAATGATGCTCTTCTGGCAGTTGGGGCTCGCCATGTCTTCGGCCCGCTCCGTCATTTCGATGCCTGTGGCCTAAATGATAGCCGCCGCGACGCAAGCTGCGCCTCTTCTTGTGATGTCTAGCCTGCCGCGGGGACAATGGAGGATCTCGATCTCTTCTGCAGGCATATCCGGCACGCGGGCGGTCCGAATGACCTGCTTCCTCACGCTCTTGCCTCGCGTAGCCGTGCTGTTAAGCTTAGAAATATCAGTGACGGTAATGGCGGTCGGCTCACCTTCGGCGTTTTGTTGGTCCGGCTCCTGGTTCTCCTGGTGATCTCGTGAACTCCGCTGGCGTCATTTCCTCCCCTTCCACATGTAGGCACATCCGGGTCGTTGACCCCGTCCTTGATGACGCAGTAGCTGCGTCTTCTTCCATCATGTTCGGAAGCACGCCGGCGGCCACGCTTAGCAAATGCTCATTGCGTTAGGCTTACCTTCACCATGCAAACGGCAAAAAATTGCGAGTTCCATAAAGTGGCGAAAAGCGCACCTTTTGTCGAAAGTCCGCTATCGATGACCGCTACCTTCGTGCACACACTGGTAACAAAATCGCCGTGATTAAACCAACCAGCACTTCGTAATTGGAGAGTAAAAACGGATCCGACGTCGGCATGTTCGCAGTACTCGGCGACCGCCATCCTCATGTTACAAACCCTCGAAACTTCTGGTAGCGTTCCTCTGGCCATCTACTGCATCCGTAATTAAGGAGGAACTTGCTGTGTACTTCGCAGCCCCGATGGCAGTGCCAGCAACCACGGTTCGACAACTGACGTTTAACCAATTCCTGGCGCCGACGACTTCTACTGCGAAAGCTTATAATCTGTAGTTTTTCACAAGCGGAGGAGTGCAGAAAGGGGGATAGGAGACAAAGCAAGGCAAAGCAAAACCGACGCTAAGTCAGCACTTTGTGCATTTCCGCAGGGAAAGCTTTAATAGCTTCTACGTTACAAGGGAATGGGTGCAGAGAGGGGCATAGTGTTAAAGAATAATGGACAGAGCCGTCAAAAATACCAGTACACGCAGGCTACATCAAAGTTCAGTTCCAACTCATCCCTACAACGGCGCTTGCTTCAAGCAGCACCTTTTTTTTGTCTTTCAGACCAGTTGTGTTTCCGTTAGCTACGCGCTGTCCCCTCAAAATCGAGTTTCGCTCGACAAACTAGGTTTAGCCGCGTTCAGCCAAAGCAATCTGTATATGTATGGCTGCTGTGGTATTTATGTATCTCTACCGATGCGCAAAAAACTTCAGTTGGAGTGACCGCCGTTTACACCCTAAAAAAATAAAATTGCTCATACTTTTCGCTATATTTTCTTACGTCGCGTGTTACAAAGCTTCGCTGGTCGTTTTTCTGCACGGAGTAGAATGGCTCCTAATAGTTTATAGCACAAATTAAACATGACAAAACCGGTGAAACGTCCAAGCAACTTTTATTTATCTTGAACATTAAAAGCAGGTATCCCTATGAAAGATACACACACTCACCCACTGTAGTTTTCGCACTACTGAGGTTTAAAATGGGCCCAAGTAATGCCTAATCAACTCAAAATCCGTATTTATGCTATGGAACTGCTTGGCTTTGGGTCAAAGTCATTTTTGTACTGCGTGCCACTGTGTTGGTGGCAGCGAGCTGTTCCGATGCCTCGTGGTACAGAACGCGTCACGATTTAAACGCACGCGGTATGCTGGGGGGGCGGGCGTGTTGTAGGATCCAAAGCATACGTGGTGCCGCATCTGAAAAGCTTTGGTTACAATGTATGGCAGACTAGATAAAAACCTATAAATGTATGCGAGCGAGCGCATATGCACACACACAAAGACACACAGACACACAAACACACATGAGTGGGCGGGCGCGCACGCGCGCACACACCCACACAAGCGCACACGCGCACACACACGCACACACCTGCATACGCACACCCACACGCATACGCGCAGACGCACACACACACACACATGGCTACGTACAAGCACACGCACCCGCGCACGAAAACACACACACATGCAGATACATGTCAATACGCGGTAACGTGCACACAGACGCGCGCACGTCCACATGCACCCACAGCACGGCGGGGGCTTTGCCTCAAATAAACCCCTTTTCCGAAGACCCCTATTTAATAACTGCGCCCGCGGAATGCTACACATTGCTTTGAAGTATACACACCGACAATATAGTCCCCACTTCGATAAAGTGGTAGTACCAAGTAATTGCATAGGCCTGGGGAATGCAGGCAAGAGAAGGGACAACGAAGTGTATCGCTACATCAGAGAGCTGAGTTACACAACATGCGGACGAATGCACAGGCCGGGGTAGTACGGCTTTTGGGTGTGCCTTGGTGCCTACGCGAGGGCTTCAGAACCCGTGTAGGTACAATACAAATGTCTGAAAACTATCTTAGGTTGAGTATTTACAATGCAAACCCCATTGTGGGGTGCCGCGACCAGCCCGCGTGGAAACCTAATGTGGGCATCGATGCCTTTCCTGGAACAGCGTATCTTTGCGTAGGATAAAATTCAGTTTTCAGAATGAATAAAACTAACCTGTAAACTTGTACAACCTTCTCAAAAGCTGCCGTTTTTCTGTGTAGTTCTAAACTTATATTGTAGAAGATATTTAGAAATATTCTTTGAAACAGATATTTATAACATTTCATATTTTCTTCGAGTTTTCTTCAAGCAAATGAAGCACTGTTCCCAGAACAGTGTATAAGAAACAAGAGAAACATGTTTAGTGGCTAAGGTGGTCGACTGCTGATCCAGAGGACGTACTTTCGATCGCAGTCGCGGAGGCCATTTTTCTGGCGAAGACACAAACAAAATAACAGAAGCCTCAAAAGGACAGATGTCTGTTGAAACTGCGCTGCATGGTAAGTTTCCCGGTATGATTAAATTGCCCCATGGACCTCCAATACCGGCGACCTTGTAGCCCAGGCGTAGCGACGGTGCATTAAACGCCCCCATATCAATATGTCATTTCAGATAGCCGTCGCTGTACTTGAATTTCTCTCTCAAACAATAGGCTGGAATCCGCAAACTTGCTGGAATCCTGCAAACATGCTGGAATCCGCAAATACACCGGCGAAAATATCGCTCGGGAGGCCTTCCAAGCTGAAAAAGAAATGTGGGCTCGTGCCGGCGTTCCAACTGGGGAAGTTGCTCTTCTACCGGGAGAAATTCACAGCTACTTGGCGAAGTGAATTTTAGCGCAAACGGCGACGGCGGGTTTGGTTGTTTTAGGGGGCAGCCCTTTGGCAGCCGTTATCGGGGCTTCGCGGGAGCCGCGTCTGTTCGCCCGCGCAATCGAGTAAGCGAACGCAGCAGCGAAGAAAGAAAGAGAACGGACAGGAGCTTCTAGCGAAGGGTGAAGTGGAGTACGACACGTGCGGGTACGACGTCATCTCTCTCACTGCCTTTCCCTCACACATGTCTCATGCGTCACCACTAAGGAGCGCTAATCCAAACCACGTGACGTTTCCACGGAAGTCTCAAACACGATATGCAAGAACATGCTCCCTGCTCTCTTGTGCGGGGCTAATCCGAACCATGTGACGTTTGCGCGGGAGGTTCAAACACGATTTGCAAGATGCTGGCCGGCGGTGACGGCGCACTGCGAGGTACCAGCAGAGTAGAGTACGCCGCCGTACGTTCGCTGATCACGCTAAAACTTCTTGAGACGCGGCAGAAATGCGCTGTGACCGAGAGGACTGCTGCTCGCACTGCGCACAAATTCAATATTAGGAAGTGTTGTAATCGACAGTGGATTTTTTACGCCCATCCGTGAGTCTGCTTATTTTTCGCAATCATCTCATGACAGCACTACCGCCGTTAGCTGCCGATTGCGCAACTTTCCGAAGGGGCACGTGCAGAGGCGAGGGGAAAATAGTTGTGAAAGAGGTGTCAGTGGTGGTGAAGAGGAGCCCGAGAGCAGTGCCGAGTAAACCGATGACACCGGAATGAAATCTGGGGGGGGGGGTTAGACATAGACTGCTTTGCAGTAAAATAAATACCCCTTCCTACCAGGCAAACCGCGCGTGTCAGACAGTTAACAATAGTCCACCAATCTCATGCACCCAGCCTTTCCCACCTTCAGCAAAGCCCGTGTGTCGGAAACACTTTCTGAAATTGTGAGAAAACCCTCACCCAGACCACTCCCCACATGGTCTGTAATCTGGACAACAGGGCACAGCGTTCGGATCGGAAAGGGCCAATGCGGGAGTCACTTCGAGCGAAACTATTCGGGCCTTACACTGCAGGAGACCAGTCCGCCGTTTTAGTCGGAGTCCCTCTTACCTACGGGGAGGTACTGTAAAGCCAGTGTTCAACCCCGCTCTTCAAGCCGTAGCAAACAAACTTAACCAAAGAGGACGCAATAAAATGTAGCCTACTGCAGACAGCCTCCTCATATCATTCTACACACTGTCCACTGGATATGTAATCCATACACGCACGATATTCCCAATGTGCGGCCAAGGCAAGAAAAGCTGCCCACACAATGTCACAGGCTGATACCCGTTCCTCAGACACTCTCCTGGAATTCGATACCAACAACCGAACACTGGGCCGCCGTATTGTCCAGTATGGCCGCAGACGTCGAGCGCAGTCTTTTTGAGAGTGCTGAAAGACAGCCAATCCTTTGGCGCACTAAAATTAGGCTTAATGTTACCTGGGAGGACGAGGTTGTACTTCTACCACCAACACAGCTCTCGCGCTTAACGTTGCCATAAATCCAGATGAGGTTAGAGTTCCGGTGCGTCACACGGTTACATTACAAAACGGTATGCTAGATTACAAGCGGGATTACAAGCGGATATTTTGTTGATCAGATGTTAGATACAGGAAAACGCTTCAGGCACCAAGATCGCTGCTACATCTCAATGCCATTGTCTTGCCACCTTTGATTACTTGTTTCAGGGCACCGCCGAAGTGAGTATACCGTTATTTAGTTAAAATAAGCTGTAATCAATGTTAGTCTCATTCATGAAGGCTCCGTCGGCTACAAGCGCATTTTAACGCGCGACGTATAAGTGCCCCATTGTTCCCAAAAACGACGTGTCTGAACTAGTGTAATAACTACAAACAAAATGTCAGCATTTACCAAAGTGTGTATGAAATAATTTATTGATTGATTGATTGATTGACTGATTGATGGATTGATTATGATGGTGATTGATTGATTGATTGATTGATGATGCTGATTGATTTGATTGATTGATTGATTGATTGATGATTGATGATTGATTGATTGATTGATTTATTAACGCGCCGACGCTACACATGCGATGAGGCGCGCCGTAGCGGGGCGCTCGGGATTAATTTTGACTACCTTGGAATCTTAACGTGCGCCGCAATCTCGGACACACGGGCGGTTTCGCTTTTCGCCTCCATCAGAAAAGCGGCTGCCGCAGCCGGGAATAGAACCCGCTTCCTTGGGCTCAGCAGCACAATGGCATAGCCACTGAGTCACCGCGGCGGGTGCGTATGAAGAAGTACGTCGATATGGTGATTCAACTAGCTGCACAAGAACATGGCGTAAATTACACTCTAAATTTTTTAACGCGTAGCAAGCGTGAGTGTCGGCGATTTTCTGCACGCTTGTTCCAAGGGTGATGTGCTTTCACGCTGAACAATCATGCTTCCTAAGCGTGATTCGCGGGATGTGTAACGCTTACGAAGCGTGAGTTAAGGATATTTTTTGCACGCTTGTTTTAGGCGTGGTGCACTATCACGCAGAGCGCTCACTCTTGCCATCCGTGACTGGCGACTTCATAACGCTTAGTTAAGGTGAGAAGAGGATTTGTATATACCCGATGCGGCATTCGCTAGCTTTGTATAACACGCCCCTCTGACCACCAGGAATCATTTAAAATAAAGCTGAAAGAAGACAATAGTTGCTGTGCCGTATTTAAGGTCTGTGTAGCTTCGAGCACCCACCAAACCCATAAATACGACAGAGAAAACGTTATGCCTTTTAGCTCTCTTTCTAAGTGATTTCTGATGGTCAGAGAAGCGACCTATACACAGCTGGAGAATGCTGCATCAGGCATGTAGAAATCCTCTTTTTTCGCCTTCACTAAACGTTAGGAAGGTCGTCAGTCACGAATCGACAAGACTCGCATTACGATTGCGGCGTTAATTCTTTGTTATACACGGCCCCAATCTCAGTAGGCTAAGCAGAACAAGGGGGCTTAAGATTGCCTATGAATTTCGGTTCTTATAAAGACTAAGCACCGTTGAAGGCGGTGGAAGACAAACGTTCATAAAGTATTTTGAACAAGTGTACCAAGCTAATACCATCAATTAAGCTTGTGGTGCGTGCAGTGTGTCAGCGTCATTACCTATATGTAGGTGAGGAAAACTAAGTGAGAACGTCTGTGAGGATTGCTGCGAAGGTCGAGGTTTTGAATCAAAGCTGAGGGACGACACAGAACAAGGAATTTAAACAAATTTGAAATTTGGCTTAAACCCTTTATTCACAATAACTTACAAGAATGCTTACATACAGAGAAATCCGACAAATAAAGACAGGAACTATAAAATGGGCTTCAGATGAACTCTTCATGCCGCTTTAAAGCAGCGTGTGAGCGTTGCTACGACCTTAACTCAGACGAAGTGTAATTACATCATTAAATCACGCACCATTTTGAGTGCCCATGGAATTTCGTCGATGCCATCATGTCTAATTGCTACCTGAAGGAATCCTTGCAACTGCCCAAAAGCAGACGGATACGTAACGTCCTCCATGTAATACACACATAAACACAGCAGCAAAACTTTTTCCAGTGACGTGCCCAGTTGCAACCTCATGATTTCTCTGGGTTCTGCAGCGTACCAGCTGCTTGTAGTCGCCTCATACAGCGCACTGGCAGGCAAACGATGTCGACGGGTGAAACCTGGAAAAGATAAAAAGCGTGCTTCAATATAATAGTTATACACGGTGTCCCTGCTGCCATGTACCAAGATTTAAAAAAAAGCAATGGCGTAACTGGAAGAAAACCTAGTGCTTAATGTTTCCAGGACAGTGGAGGTGCGGCCAGTAATTTTTTACGTTAGTGATATTTAATGAGCTGATTGTAATTAATTGTTGAACTTGAGAAGTGCTGTCCCAATCCAGAAAGTGTCAATGAGACACTTGAAGGTGCCCACGAGGAACATCTAACTGCAGCATTTTCCGCGATTTACTAATTCTGTACTAATTAATTTTGACTGGTAAAGAAACCCTGCGAAACATGAAAATACCAAGTGACTGCGGTGCAGTCCTCCTTAAAGCAACTGCTTCGCGTGTCACCCGCGCGAAGAGATAGCGCATTACCTTGATAATGACATGCACAGAAGGAGCAGCAACAGCAAGTTTCAAGGGGCGCACGTGGCAGATAAGGCACAAACAAGGTCGCGATTTCTTGTTTCTTTCTCTCCTTCGTTGCATTATAACTGAGAGGAAGCCTGTTCGAGGGCAATGCTTTATGAGGCGGGCTGAAGCACAGTCACGTGGTATTTTTCATTTTCGCGGGCTTTCGTTATCCGTCCGAATAAATTAGTACGCAATGAGCACGTCGCTTAAAATGCCGCAGTCAGATGTCTCTAGTGGGCATCTACAAGTGCATCATTGACACTTTAACGTTTCGGACAGTACTACTCAAGTTCTAAAATTACTTACAATTTATAATTAAATTTTCATTAACAAATAAATTACTGGCCGCTACTCCACTGTACTGGAAACATTATGCACTAGGCTTTCTTCGCGTTAAGCGGTTCCTCTTTTTTAAAATCTTGGTGCATGACAGCTGGGACACCGTGTAGAATGATGCTTTCGAACTGCCATACAACACACAAACTGGTGCCGTGAAATGCTGCATAAACGCGCCCGTTTCTGTAGAATTGGACGCGATTTTCAACGCTTCGTAATGTACACGTCGATTGTGTGAAACGTTACCGTTCATTTCTGCTATGGGGTCGCTGTGGTTTGGGCGGGTTAAGTTTCGAAGTGTCGGCGGTTGGCGGACGTACCGTTACTGAGGGCTGTAGATGAAAATGTAGATAAGGCTCAGGCGCGACATCATACGATTACTGAAGTGATAACAGGTTCAATGTTTCTTTTAGTACAGCGGCGCTGATAGCTTTAGAGTACTGGTTTCAGATAAAACCCATGGCGCGGCATCCGATTCTTTCAAATTTATTTTCAGAAAAAGACAGAGGAGCATCTTTATAACAAAATAAAACTAACAGAGGCTTGCAAAACATGGCTTCGATGACATGCCCGTCAGCGGGGAAGGAAGACAGAGAAAATGCAGTAGAGGTAGAAAGAAGAGGAGTACAGAAGGAAACAATGAACCATGAAACTAGCGTGCAGTTCTGTTTCGGTTAGGGAAGTAAACGGTTGACTGTATGTGTGAAGGGGTCTCGTATGCGTTGTCGTAGCGATCAGAATGTCCTCGAGGTACGGATATAACTAGGAGAGAATATTGCGCTGTCAGGAGGGAGAGTGCCATGGTTTAAGTTCCAGGGTTAGTGGTAATGGTCCTTGGAGGAGACATTAACTTTTCTGCTATGAACAGCACTTTGGTTTGGCGTTAGTGGCGCAGTCCACCAATAAATATTCCACAGTTTCGGGCAGGCCATAATTGTCACAATATGAGGTTGAAGCCTGAGGTTTACGTTGTGGGTGAGGGATTGTAAACCCTGCGATAATGCGTAATCTTTGACACAACTTCTCTGTGCAACGGAGTAGTAATTCTTGCAGTTTCATCTTTGTTTATGGGTCTGTACAATGCAAAACATCCGGACGCTGCACCTAAAAGAACCTTTAGCGGTTCTGTTAGGGCGGACTAGTGCATTGTTCATTGCTGAGGCGTAATTTTGTGTCAAGAAGTCTTCCTTCTGCTCATATGTTGGCACCGGCGAGCATCCTCAGCCGCTTTATGGTTTCCCACGATGCCCATGTGGCCTGGGAGTCACTGGAATGTCACAGCACGGCAAGTCAAGTACGCTAGATGAACCAGATACTTCCTTTCGCGGTGTACATGATCGTGAAAGCTGAAAGAGCTAGTGCAATTCAGCGTCTGAACAGCTAGCTCATTTTGAAGCGGAGAACATGGTCCACCATGTCGGCAGCAGTCAAAAAATGGATCGGATGCCTTCTTTGATTTCATAAGACAGAGCTGAAGTCGACAAAGTTTGTCATTCCAGATGATACGACCGTGCTTTGTCAGCTGATTGAAAAAAATTTGTTCATGAACCATCTTTTGATGCTGCCGATTTTTCTGTAAAAATGTCACCCGTTTCAGAGTAAAATGTGCAATTGTACGAACGTGTCATATGTAGTCCATTGTAAGGCACGCGCTTTATGTATTCCATTCATGGAGAGGGGAATTCTTTTAGATGCGACGCATCTCTTACACTCACCTTGTCCCTCCGGCGTCGTCCAGCGTAGTCCGCATCCCTCCCCCATTCTCCTCGCCGCGCCAGCTGCGCGCTAGCGCCGCTGTCACCGCAGCGCCATCTGCGTGTTCGCGCTCGCCGGCGCTCGCTCCGTCTCCGTGCCAGCTGTGCGTGGGTGCGGGTTAGCGCGCAGCTTGCGCGCAGCTTGCGCTCGGTTAACACATGCGCATGCGCTGCTATGCGCTGCTCTCTCTCATTCCGCTGCATATAAACGCGGTAACTGCGCCGCTCCGCTCAGTCGTTCCGCCGCCGCTCCGCCGATGACATCCTCCAATGACCACCGAAGATTTGAATGGTGACTAACAGGCCAGCTATCGCGATGGTCGGCGCAACCGTAAAAAATTTACACCATCTTCCCGCGAGGGGAACCATGAGGTAGATGCGACGCATTGGGGGTGAACATGCTTCGTAAAATATGGACTCACAACAACAATGGATACGCTAACATAACGGAAACGCAACGGAAACCCCCGATGCGTCGCATCTACCCCATGGTTCCCCTCGCGGGAAGATGGTGTAAATTGTCTTTATTTTGGCCCACGACAGAGTCAAGGGTGGGAATTCAAGCGGAAATATCTGTGGTGCTTCAGTTCTGATTAAGGCAATATTAGTCCTTATAGCTTGTCAAAAGTTGGAGTTTTCTTCATCTGCAATGCGTGCCAATAGAATGGGTTCTTGCCTACAACGTGTGCCTCAGGTGAATCTGGAGGATTTCTTGAAGATGTGACACATCGAAGGCTAGGTAATCGGCCTTAGCAATTATTTGAGAACACCCCGAGACTTTAGTAAGGCCGAGGCACCCTGCAAGGTCGTTATGCATCGCCGCTTCAAGCATACCCCTTCACAGCAGAATAGACCTGAAACAATCGTTTTCCGAGAGTTGCCAGCAAGATGTGGAATATTTTGTATGCAGCGGAAACTTGCAGTAGTTTTCTGGTCACTTCCGGGGTCACAAGATATTTCGTTGCAATACGTTCCCAACGCACCTTTGGGTCTGTACAAACTGCACAGCTCTGCCCCTGATGGACTTGTTTTGGTGCTTTTCCTTGTAGGAATGAGGTCACTATTGAAGGCACGTTTCTTAATGGGCGTTTCTGGTGCCCGTACACGGTTTCAAACACGGAACATTCCAGTCTCGATATCGCTATCCCGATATTGTCGCAAATGGATGAGGCAGGACGTTCCAGTTTTGCCACTCCAGTTATCGCAAACATGTGTTGATCTGTCCCACAGCGCTCTTCGTGAGTTGACAACGACCGAAAGGCTTCAAGAATTGGTGGGTTCAGATTGGTGCCGGAAATATACTGGTTGGTATGGCTGCATGCCCAGAGTGTGAAACATTGTCGGCACTGCGCGAAATTGTGAGACAGAGTAGCATAAAAGTACACGAACTTTCTGGTTGCGTATATATACAACGCAACATTATCAGCAACATAGGCGTGAAACGAATTCAAGTGGTATTTTGTTTAATTATACAAGGTGGGGATACCCTCAAGGATAGCTCGTGTCTCCAGTATTTGTGCTCCCAGTCAGTGCAACAATTGCGAAGTTCCATTTAATTACTTAGATTCGAAATTTGGTGTTCGAGGCGCTAAAATAAATGTGACGTACCAGGAGCCCTTTACTAGGTGGCTTTGAAATGATTCTGGCCACCAAATAACCTTTACCGTGCGGCAAAATATCCACACACAGAAGTTTTAGTTTTCCCACTCATCCATAAAACCTTCTGTCGCTGGCGGGGTTGAACCCGCGTCCTCGGGCTTGGCAGCGGGATACCTTAGCCATTGAAAACAGCGGAGTGTAATTTTGTTATTTAAAACAGAAGGCACTCGACAAAGTTATCAAACAAGAACTGCGGGCCTACTGTACACTCTTTAGAGCCCTGTCCTCTTAAGAGTTCGGATTCCTGTCGCCTCCTCTGGAAAGAGCGGGGCAGTGCCGCCTTTTTCTGTATAATATATTTTTGTAGGTATTCACATAGTGCTGGACTAGTGCTGTTTTCTTTCATACCTAAGTGTATCAATTATTTCTGTGTATAGCCGTCAGGTGCGAGCAAGGCCTAGTACGGTAAATTTATTCCACTCGGAGTTTTTGTAAAACGAACATTCACACGACGACGTATGTCATCAGCCACAGACAGCGGCAGAAGCAGCTACGGACGGAGTACATTCGAGTCTAGACTCCAAGCCGTGGGCGGCGGGACCAGTCGGCAATGCCAAGCAGGGATGGGAGAAGCATCTCCATGCATCCCAACGTGTACGGTAGCCAGAAACGGTAGCAGCCGGATACGGTAGCAGCCGAATACGGTTGCAGCCGATACGGTAGCTACCGAATACGGTAGCTGCCAAATACGGTAGCAGCCGGAAACGGTGACAATCAAGATCAAGTTTGAGAGTCGACGCAGCTGAAGATAATCGCAACCACCCTCGAAGCAAGTCGGCAACCCGCCCACAAGACCAGAACGAGCCCGAACAAGTAATCTGGGCACAACGGCTCTCTCCCACAGCTCATGCCCAAACTACCCCTCCGACACCCCCAATGTTACCCCAAAACCGCAGTTGTTCTGTGGAGTGCAAACATGTGTCTCAACTACGTGAGCCACAAAACACGTTATAAGGGCTATTCCGGGCTCGCTTATAAATACTTGAGCAAACAGAAGCAACAACCAATAAAAAATGCAAGAAACCGATTCCACTCACAATACAGGCCCCTCTCTTTCTACTCCTATGACGGAAACACAACCACTACCCCTTCCATCACCCAAGAACTTCAAAACATCTACAGCAAGAATACTGGTCACTATGTTCCGATCACACTTTCCTCCGACAGGATACCGCCACGGCCGAAAAGTCCAGCACAGCAATCGATCACTACGAACTGGGAACCACACGTCAAGAGAAGTCTTCTAAAGGGCCCATTAGAGCCCACAGCCGAAGCGTCCCATACTCCCGCACTCCTGACAACTTCATCACCGCATCCCTTTAGATGGCCGGGCCCAGTCTAGTATTATGACCTTTCTTCGAAGGAACTGCCGTGGTCATAAGCAGAAAGCAGATGCCTTAAATCAATTTATTTACACGCTTGACCCAAAAACCTGTGATTGTCACTTTGCAAGCGCCTAATTCATCTGTTAAACCTGTGGGCTACGCCCCTTACGCCTCCATCGACACGTCCCCAGCACTTACTCTGGTGCATAAATCCATCTCAGCAATTCATCCCTTCACCCCGCTACGGGGATGCAATGAAGTTCTCATAGAGGTCATCTCTCCTTCGACTAAAATTAAATCTAGCTTTTGTACACTGAATGTATATTGCCGCCCTCCTCAAAAGACCGTTGATAGTTCCACCACCATAAGAGATGCAAATCTCCTTGTGGATCGCACACCGCTGATCATAGCCGCTAACTTCCACGTCGCCCACACACGGTGAGGTTACACGTAAAAAACAAAAAGATGCACCCTGCTGGCACAGGCCGCAGAAAAGTTTCAACTTATCTTGCTCAATCATTACGAATCACCGACCCGGACAGGCGCAGGTACTGCCAGGGACACAACTCCGACTTATCCTTTTAGCAATGAATCTTGATGTCATCTGGGCTTACGAAAATGTGGGCTCTGATCACGACATAGTTCAACTCACCATCCGGAATAAGCATTACAACGTCAAAACAGGTGTGGCCCGTAACACTAATTAGGACGCCTTCTGAAAGGCTACATCCTCCATCTCAATTGGTAGCACTCAACCCTTTACACTTGGATTGACGACGTCACCCAAACTGTACGGGCGCACACCAAAAGCATCTCCATGTCCCATCAAACACCCAGCGTCGACCACAAACCCCTTCACATTTGGGAAGCGTGTCGGAGCCTCACCAGGCGATGGAAACACCAACTCTACATGCCGACTTCGCCATAAAATTGGCGCACTAAATCAAAGCGCCAGTGTATGTGCCAAGCAACTATCGAAAGAGAATTGGCTTCAGCTACACGAGAGTAATGAAGGGACCTAACCACACATAAAACTTGGCCCTTACTCTGGCATCCGATCGACGTGCTATCTAGCAAGAGTGAATCCCAACGAAGCATGACTCGGGCCAACATTTGTTTCAAGGTTCCCCAAAAGCCATTACACAAACATTAACAGATCGATACCTCAACACCTGCAAGAACGCTTCCGCACCTCCACACACGGGCCTGCTGAATTACCTACTCGACAGGCACTTCTCAGAATGCAAGAATAACGCTCCCGGACCAAACTAATAACTTACACGTCTTCTGACAAACCTGGACGGCAACCCTCTAGATCATCTACATCCCCTCATTGATACCAACTTCTCCTCTGGTGGCTTTCCTCCCCAATGGAAAAGCGGAGATACGCTTCATACTTAAGCCCAACAAGTCACCTTGTCTGGACAACTTGCGACCGATATCCATCACGTCCCGTGTGGGTAAGCTGGTAGAACGCTTATACTGAGACGTCGTCAACAATTTCTTGACGACATAAGCCTCGTCCCCAATACAATGTATGGGTTCTGCAAACACCTCAGTACCCACGATATCTTCCCTCATTTGAAGGAAGAAGACTTGGCGCCATCTACCCGTCCTTCTCCGAGGGCCACCCTAGCACTTGACCTTGAAGGCACCTTCGATAACGTTTTACATTCATCAATTCTCTCCCTGCTCAATCAGACTGGATGTGGCTATCGCGTCTACTCCTACATTTCAAATGTTTTAACCAAAGGCCACACTATCCTCAAAGTTGGCGATCTCACGTCGTATCTTATATCCCTTGGTGATCGAGGCCCATCGCAAAATTTTGTTATGTCTGCCCTTATGTTCAATTTTGCCTGACTCGACTTGCCCAAACAATGGATGCCATCCCCAGGATCATCATGTTCTCTATGCAGATATCACCATACGGACCGATACTGACTCTATTGGAAGCATACAAGATGCTTCTCAAGGAGCCACGGACATTGTACAGTCTTACGCATCGTCTGTAGTTGTTCAATGTAAAACTCAGAAGTCAGAAATAATAGTTTTGTGCAAGCACCCACCACCTCTAAATATTGAGCCATTTGCTCACAGGACATCAAGCGCCGCTCTGCAATGAACATTCTTTGTTTCACCATAGAAGCAAACACACGGAACAATCTAAAAAAATCAAAACCATCAGACTTTCATTCAAGTCAGTACCATCCTCCAACGCATCTCTAACCGCCATCGGGGCCTGAAAGAGCAATAAATGATCAGACTGCTTCGAGTACTTCTAATCTCTAGAGTTACCTACGTTGCTCCATTCTTCGCCTCACCAAAGGAGACGTGGACTCCGTCAACAAGCTCATACGCAAGGCATTCTAACAAGCATTGCTCCTGCGTATGAACACCTCCGCTTAGTGGCAGCGTCAAGTGGTGCTTCTTGAGCCCGGTCATCTTAACCTACTCTCAAGCTGCCTGTCGGAGCCTCTCTTCTCGTAGGGTGGCCCCCCAACTTTCTGTGTGCTCTCGAAACATCAGCCACAAAGAAACTTGCCCTCGCCTGGACACTCTCCCACTGTACACTTACGGGCATACCCGTCACCAAGCCAGCGCACTCTCCTCGCAGACCCGAGATGAACAAGCGAAGTGCATACCATTGGTCACAATTTGGGACCTTATACAGTACTATTGACTCGACAGACATTTCCCTCAACCTCACTCCAAGCTTTTAAAATAAGAAGAAACGACTCTTCGTCGCATCTAAACGAATACCTTCGTCCATTCAGTTCGCTTACACCACATGTTTCCCAATCAGTTTCCCGCGCAATGCTCTTTTTGCTCTAATCCTGGCACACTAGTCCACGTTTTATTAGGGTGTTTCGCATAACCCCGACCTCCCACTATTTGCTTCACCCCTCCCCTACCTTGAGCAGTGGGAGACCATCATTACCAGGACTACCTGGACGTCGAGCAACTTCTGGAGTCTAAGGCATCGTTCGCCCGGCCTTCACTTGGTATCCCGGAGTAAGACGCCACTCCTACTTAATGGGTCTATAAAGTTTGCTACTACAACTACTACTACACGTCACCTAGCTGGAGGTTTCCTACGAACCATGTTTTGTTTACCGGCGACTACTGTGAAGTGTTCCTAAAGATATTGACCTTGTGGTTTGAAGGGTAGGCAAAAGAAAGGATATGGAAAGGAAAGGATAGGAAAGGATAGGAATAGATAAGGAATAGGTATATTATTAAGCATCGGAGGGAGCTCACCTCCATGCAACCCTTTGCGGGGTAGGGGATATAGAGGGGAAATAAAGAGAGAGAGCAGAGACAAGAGAAGAACTACAATTTCAAGAAATTCAGATCATTGTGTACTAATGCGAAGCATTCTTATTTCGCTTCTCTAGAGTGAGTTCTTTACAGCCAAATATGGCTCTGACTAGTGAAAGTATTTGTATTATTTTCTTATTTTTAGGTGTTCCTTTGTTTTTTTCGCCAATAAGCGTGCAAGTGGTCTTACATAGCTAATTAAAGTTTCTTCGAAGATGAAAGGCGTACTGCAGAGTTTATTGGTGTACGCTATTTTTATTCGTATTTCCAACGCTGTTTTCCGAACGTTCTTGTTTAGTTTTTTTATTGGGGAGATGTGTAAGATGCGTAGTTTTCATTCGGTCACATCATTTTTGTAGTAGTAGTAGTATAAACGTTTATTTGCCACAAATGGTGAAGGAGCGGAGGATAATCTCCTGCATTGGTATTGAGGTGATCGTCCCCTTTGGTTGGCCTGCCTAGTTTGGGATGCCATGACCTGCCCGGGTCACCAGACCACGCTGGGTCTCCAGGACCACGCTGGTCAGCACGGCCTACCACTGCTCCGGTGATGGCGCCAAGACCTCCGGTAGTTCCCTCACGCCCTTACACACCCACATCATGTAGTATAGGGTGTTGGGCGTTCCGATGCAGAACTGGCATTCGAAGCTGTATAATGTGGGGTATATTATATGCAATTGTGTGGCATGTGGGAATGAATTGGTCTGAAGTCTTCGTGGTTGTTTAGATTCTTCTCTGGTGAGCTTTGGATGTGGAGGTGGGTATTTCATTCTTTTAAGCCTGAAATGTTCCAAGATGTATTTGCTTCGTTTGGCAACGGGATGGCTGTGCGGCATCCCGGGCAAGACGTGTGTTCCCGACAAGGCTACTGCACGGATTGACAGGTCTCGGGCTACGGCGTCGGTCGCAACGTTACCTTCTAGGGATTCGTGCCTCGGTGTCGACACGATGTGTATGTCTATTGGGTTTCGGCGTGCTTGATTGCGCTTGCCATCACCACAGCGCCGGAAATCAAATAGCAAAAGTTCTCACAGACTCTCAAGCAGCCTGCAGGAATCACCAAACAGGACGAATTTCTAAAAAGGTGCTTCGAATATTATCCAAGACATCATTTTTGTGATTTTTTTATTTTGCCCATTTTTATGTTTTTAGAATTTTTATCAGACAAATTATCTTCATTTACGCTGTTGTATATATTAGTTACTTTTGCGAAAATTTATTATTGTAAAAATGCAAAGCGTTACAATGCCGTGGCTGTGGGTGAAAAGAATGCTAGGCTATGAAATCAGAAGACCTCTTTGTAACGACGACGATGGTTGAAACGTGAAGCCTTCTTGCGTGCTAAAAGCAAACGGCGAAGTGCTAAATTCATGCCGCTGCAATAAAAGTCAGAGCTTTAGCGAGCAATGTGCGAACCATCTTGGAGTCACGATTCAAGCGTCCGTGATCAAAGTGAAAACTTGCTTGGTGTCAAAGTCCAAATTCAGAATACCCAAGCGAACCCTTCACGAGAAAGCTGCGCCCACCCACCCCACCCATCGTCGTTGTCCAAATTACAAACTGCCAAAATCCAAACCTGAAGTCTTCTTCACCTTAGCCAAAGTTCAGATCTCACCCCCACGCTACAGATGCAAAGGAAATGCTGAGCCTTCCTGGTGCAATCGATGTCGGCTTCATAACGCGAGGGAACAACGTTCGATGCCCACAACCCGAAGAGTTTTTCTTGTTTAATTATCATCATCTTCACCATGTGCCCTTCCTTAGTGTAAAGCCGGCTTTCCCGCGGCGCATTTTACTGACAAAAGCACGAGCAGCGAGATGAGACCTTTGCTTCAATGCAGCGCTTAAAATAAGGAAGCATATTTCGGCGCTATCCCAAATTCTTTCTCAGAACTGTCGGTTTGTTAAAAAGATTGAAGATGTTATGAATTTGCAACGCTTCGCGAATATTGCATGGAAATTAAACCGAAACGAGGAGCAGGTTCAACCTCAAAATCGTTTATTTTTATTCAAGCTCCACAAATAAAATCGAATAAATTTGCTTTACCCGAGCGAAATTCCCCAATTGAAATTGTTTTATTTACTGCCTTTTTCAGTACGTTGAACTTATTCAAGGATATTGTAACACTCACCCAGACCATGAACATGAGTAGGAAACCTAAGTCTTAGTCGAAGTCAAACTCCGTTTACACGTAGATAATACAAGCTGAAAAAAGGTATTTGCTTCGGTTGTGTGAGCGTAAATAACAGAACACTAGTACGTGAAAGTAGCTCTCCAAAAAAGACTGCCCTAAATGACTACACAAAGTGAAAAAGTCAGATAGATGGTGATCTATTACGCAATTAGGCCTTCTTTAAGGCAAGAAACTACCGTTATTAGCAACTGTATTTCTTAGGTGAAATCAGGAAGTACAACCAGTCTAACACTCATGAATTTGAAACATCACGGTACTCCCAACAAGCAAAGGCGTTGTTCCGCCATTCTGCAAGCTTGTGGTGTTATTACACTGATATTAGTCGCACCAACTGCGAGCACAAGCTTGCATAAATTCCTACCACACAACTGAACCCCTTAGGTACAGTCTTTGTGAAACTTTTGTGGGCCACGGCGACCGTGGCCGGAGCAAGCGAGCGGCCAAATAGGGGCGCCGCGCGTGCCGCTGTCGGCTGGTTGCGCGGCTAAAGAGAGCGAGGGGAACTTTTGCTTTTGCTTTTGTAGTGTGTCCGGTGCGACAAGGGCTGCGCAAAGTGCCTGCGCAGCGAAGTGCGCCGGCTTAGAAAAACCGGCCTCGCTGCACTTGCCGCGCTACGAAAGGAAGCGAGAAAGTTCCCCTCACTCTCTTTAGCCGCGTAACCAGCCGGCAGTGGCAAGCGCAGCGCCCCTGCTCGGCTGCGCGCCTGCTCCGGCCACGGTCGCCGTGGCCCACAAAATTTTGCCAAAGACTGTACGTACGCTTAGCTGCTCAGTACAAATTCACCGAACATATTCGCATCAAACTCAGAGTTGCAGAATTTCGCAGTTGGCGTAGAATACTTCTCGGTTGTTCCGGGTCCTAACTTTGAATCGGCACGCCACTAAATTTAAACAATAACCCCTCTGAATTACAGATATATTCACTATAAATGTTTGCTTTGCTCGTCGCAGTGGAAACAGCTTTATCTCAGCAATGATCTAAAATTTTTTTAAAAAATACGACTGCAAGGCATTTTTGTGCTATCTGTGAGCTCTTATGTTCTAAAGTTGAACATAAAATATCAATATGAAACATGCACATCACCTCCCTTGACGTTTAACTTAATGTGTAAATTTTTGGTTTATAAGAAGCATATTTTTATTTTGTCAGACAATTTTTTGGAACTTTAACTTTGTCTGTTCTTATTTTTTGTTTTCCCAAATTTATTCCGAGAAATTATGTCATCCAACCTGAAGGAGTAAAACTCTTGCTTCCCAAAAATTTGCATTTTTGCGTAAATACAGGGCGTCACATGGTCCAGGCTGTGGGGGTACTCTGCGAAGAATGCTACACATTAAAAGGTGGTGGTAAGTCAGGCTACCAAAGTGGTCAGTATCACGTCGGTCCGGGCTACAGCTGATCCGTGCGGCCGGTAGTCCCCAGATAAAGGAACATCTGGCCAAACACTTCCCACTGGCAGGCGGCGTGACCCCTAAGAAGTCGGTCCTCGATGCCGACACTGGGGAGGACTTGACGCTGGAGCACTCTATCAAGTCTGGTGTCGGCAGCGCGGGGTAAGGTAGAGTATAGCGCAGAGTATAGTGGCAGAGTATAGTGCTCCAGCGTCTCTCATTGCGGACAGTCGAGACATGTGGTGGAATATTTACCCCCCTACTGCTTCTGGTGCTCAGTGCCGTAACAGCAGTCGAGCTGAATTCCCAGTAGAGGGTTCTGCTGCTGATGCGCAAAGGCAGTGATCAGGGCGCCAGGCTATTCACAACCCGGGGGTTCGGACCAGCGGATGGGGGCCAGAACAGTGCGTGCCTCTTTGAAGTCGGTGACGACCCGGGAGGCTGAGGTGCGCTCTTCGCGGGCCACCATGGCCAGGGTTTCAGCATCCTTGTCGCCCCGGATGCTACAGTGGCACGATGGACCGGCATGTCGCAGCATCCGGGGGCCACCGTTAGCAGCTTGGCTGCAAGAGAGCGCTCCGGTTAGCCGCTGCTATTAGTGGATTGTTGGGCTGGTGCCTTGTGTCCGTGATGATGACCGCACTGGGGTGGCCTCAGCCCTCTCTCGAGCAGGAGGTCAGCCACCAGGCGCAGTCGGGCCCACTCCTCCCGTTCAGAGGATGCGGAAAAGCGCAAGGAGCAACCTCGGCTGGTGCCCGCCTAGGGCACCACGCGCACTGCCCCTAACGTGGTGAGAATACCATCTGAGACTTGAACCCAACTCCCAGCTATCCCTCGAGCACGTTTACTTAATGGGGACGCCCCTGTTAACATTCCTATGGACTGACTACTTCAAGACCGACGGGCCTAAAACCATCGGGCACCAATGCAAATAGTTTTGCAGATTCACGAAAACGCTTCAAACGGTCTAGTTTGCTTTTTTTGGAAATACGTCTCTACTGTACCGTAATAAAAACAAAACTCTCTGTTGGTACACAGCTAGCGCCATCTAGTGAAATCTGGATAAAACAAATGTGTTTTCTTTTTACTTGTTTATTTTTTTTAAAATTGATGAATTTTTAAAGAAACAAGCTGTGCGCTTAGGGACATTTTCATGTATCTGTAAAACTTTCTGAATGGTCGCACGCTGATTTTTAGCATTCCGGTCATAAATCAATAAGTCCCATACGAATGTGGTCAGGTGAGTCCCCTTGAAGCCACCGACTTATGACTGCTTTGAAGACATCCTTTCTGGTGGTAGCCGTTCTGCCCTTAGCGGGAACCGGATATCAATGAACATTACACTAGGGTATATATTACCAACAAATTCGTTTATCAAAATTGTAGCTATGGTAGTTGTAAAAAGAGCAGGAACATTAACAGCCTTATCATCTGCGTAAAAGATTTGTATTGGCCACAGCATGCATTGCAAGACGTGTGGAGAAAATAACGCAGGTACTAGCCGCCGTCGGACGCTGATAGCAATCGAGCCGCATAGGAACAACGGCAGTGATTGGCATACCCATCGAGTGCCTATGTCATGGTCGAGTCCTCATGCCATGATATGAGTTAATAAATGATACGAGCAGATGGAGCAGGTGACAGGAGCAGCCAGTGAAGCCAGAGGACGTGGTGAGTGTGATAACATTCAGACAGTAAGACTTGTTAAAATGATGTTTCCTTCCATCTAGATCAGGATTCAGAGCCTCTCTGAGCTCTCAGTGTAGCATTGTTAGTTTTGACTTTTCAATAGAAAATCTACCATTATAACGGCTAATTGCCTCACAAAATGGCCACCCCCAAAAGTGAACGAAGTAAAGTATTTGAGGTAAAAAACAGGGTCAACTTGGGTCTTCGTCGCAAGCGGACCATGATACAGCGTAATGAGGGAGGAGCACGCACCTCCGATCACGACACAGCTCGACGGAACGGTTTGAATAGTGGTGAAAACAATCAGTATATTCGGGGCCTAGGGTATGAGAGGTGTTAGAGAGGAGTTTTAGGTCAGTAGCTTCTGCGGAGTAATTACAGAAACAGCAATTAGCGAAACTACCAAATTACCTTCTCGCCAAATGTACACCTGACTTGGTGATGCGAACGCCGTTAATTATTTGATAAATATGATGAGGATATTGATACTGATGATGATTATGAACAAACGCTTTCTTCTTGTAACGGGCATCGGTTGTCAACAATCGAATGGCTGTTTTAGTCCAAGTACTTACTTCTGTCTACGTTCACTCCCTTCCTAGTGGTTCTAATTCCCCTTTTCCTGCATGCACTTGCATATTTTTTGTTCCTCCCTCCCACCCACTGTTCTATATTCTCATCTCGTTTATTACTCCGTCTGCGAAATCATGTCTTCCCTACTTTCTTCCCCCACCATTCCATCCACCTCTTTCCTGTGGCAAGGAGCGCCATCACGAGGCATTTACTGAAAACTTGCGACACGCCAAACGTTAAACTTTCAACTTTAACATGACCACTCGGTACGCGCACCTCGGCGAAAATTTAATTTTGCTTGACGTGTTGTAAGACTCAGCGTTGCGGCTATGTAACGTCAAGCCTACGTGCAGGCCTATACAAGGTTGATTGGCCAAGGCCATGGCATGG
Organism: Haemaphysalis longicornis; assembly: GCA_013339765.2. Lineage (NCBI taxonomy): Eukaryota > Metazoa > Arthropoda > Arachnida > Ixodida > Ixodidae > Haemaphysalis > Haemaphysalis longicornis. Next base: position 83,024,989 of record CM023457.1, on the reverse strand, counting down.
GTCGGCGACTAAAACAGCCTTGCGAATGCTTGACCCAGCGCTTCACTTGGGGCTTCGTCTTGCATCGGGTGCTTTCCGCACTAGCCCTGTCGAGAGTCTGTATGTCGAGTGGGGCAAGTGGTGCCTTCACAACCAACAGACGTACATGGACTTGCTTCATGCTTTTAAAATTTCATCACTGAATAACCATCCTTTTTATCCTGTTTTTAACGATACATCCACATCTCTGCTGTTTGTAAATCGCCCATCCGTTCATCTGCCCTTCTCACTTAGAGTGAGAGAGCGAGCCTGGGATCTCAGCGCTTCGTTATTAGATGTGTACAGATCATCCTTTTCAGACATTTTACCGCCTTGGAAAGTTCGTCCTGTGTCTTGCGACCTTTATTTTATGAAACTTGACAAAAATCGGGTACCGCGAGCTGCAATACTGCAGCACTTTCTGTCTTTGCAGTTTAAATACCCATGTGCAGAATTTTACAGTGACGCTTCTAAAACCTCCACTATGGTGTCCTGCGCTGCTCATGGCCCGACTTTCAATGCAGCCAGAACCATGAGCTTCACACAACAATTTTTTCACCAGAAGCGTATAGAATTTTACTGATTGTACGACGCGTGCTTGAAAACCAAATTTCCAATTCCATCATCTATACATATTCCCTGAGTGTTTTTCGCGCACTATCATCACACAAGCCCCCCAAAACCACATAGTTAATCTTGTATTCAACACTATCATGTATGTGTATGCACACAAGCATGAGCTGCTCCTCTGCTGGGATCCAGGACACACTGGGATCGCTGGAAACGAGTTGGCAGACGAGAGGGCCGCTGCTGCTGCCTGCACTCAGGAACACTGTAGACATAACAACCGTGTCCATATATAGACCTCAAGCCACACATAAGACAACACTTGCGTAGAACATGGCAAACACACTGGAGTGAAGACAGATGACAAGTTACATGTTATAAAACCACGCTTGGGAGCATACACCACTGACACACGCAACAGACACACGGAAGTCGCCTTGGCTAGGCTACAGATAGGGCACACCCATGCAACGCACTCGTATGTACTCACAGGAATCTTCAACACCCCAGTGCAGCAGATGCGCAGAACCCCTATCCGTAGTTCCCATGCTCATTCAATGCGCAGCACTTCACACAACGCGACGCGAACACTCCCACAAATTATACCGACTACACGTCCCACTACACCCACCGTTTTTCTTGTCTGACGATCCCATGTTTTCTATCATGTGTGTGTTTAAATATTTAGAAGAAGTTAAATTTTTAGACCTCATTTAATACCAGGCGTGATCACTCCGTGGCCCTATACACCAGCCATGCTCATTGTCGTTTTATGATTTTACTTGTGTTTTTTCTGACTTATCTTAGTGCTTATGGTTTCACATCTCATATACAACCATTGTTTTGGCGCTCTTTGGCCCAGTTGGCCTTGCGCCATTAACATCCAACCATCATCATCATTGGCCAAGGCCGTGAGCTATAGTACAAGAAGAAAATACGCCAAAGATAAAGAGTGATGCGGATAACAACAGGACACGTTCAGCCGTAAATACTATTGATTTCGGATACCCTACATCATAAAGAGGCCTTGGGTGTCCTTGTAAATTCTTCTTTTGTGCCTTCTACAAGTATGAACTCCGAGTGATTCGCTAGCTTAGTTCAAAAGGTAGATAATTGCTACCTCTCCGTACTAGGCTATGCAACTTAGGCAATTTAGGCCATTTTACTCTGAACAAGCGATTTCAGCGTCAATTTCTTTCTATTTTAGAAATAAGCCAATGGATATTGCAAACATTCACAGCTGGACAAGTACAAAAGCATCAAAAAGGTAACTGAAACATTCACTTGTTTTCTTGCGTTTTTTTATTGCATGTTAAAATGCGCTCAAGCGTAACGGTAGTGCAAGGACATTACAGAGTCGAGCAGAAAGGAGAATGCACTAAATTTGCCGCGAGCGCGAATTGGCTAACCATTATAAATTTTTGGTTGCATGTAACACCCACAGTCTGGTTCGACCATATTTACGGCAGGCAACGTTTCTTTTTAAAATGAGTAAAAAATTTTAAATATACTCAAAGTTGGTAATCGGCGTTTACAAATTCTAGTTTTCATACCTCTATATTAGCGGGTACACTCCATCGCTGTCGCCTCCCTTCACTACGATGTCCACGAGGGCTCGCAAAACACCTCAAATAAAGCAAACGTCCAATCACAATAACAGCACCCCCAGTTGGCGACAGGTTCCACTTCTTAATTTTGTTCAAAATATCAAACTTCGTTGCCAAGTCGAGCGTACGACAGGGGTTGTCATTATAGTTGACACAACGCTTAAAAAAAGCCTCTTGCGTCTACAACACAAACTGCTCACGCGGCGCTCTTTTGAGAGCGCCTAGTGAACGGCGCTGTCAAACAAAAAACATTGAGGGCCTCAAAATAGAAGAGATGCGTAAGCTTGCTCGCACCTCAATTGACCCACCGCTTTGTAAACCATTCCCTGGCTCGGTTTTGATGACGCCGACATACTACAAAGCACGGTGCTGTTTCGGCGTTTGAAAATTGTGAATTTTATTAAGAAAACGCAGTCATATCTCGACGCTTTTTATTCCTACTAACTTGCGATTAACCGATATAATGGGTTTTAGATCCAATTGTCGACCAATTGCGTCCAGTGAATTGCATGTTAACTGGGTGGGAATTGCCCATCGCCACTAATTCACCTCAGTCCGAAATATGCGGCTTCAAATTATCAAAAGTCGATTGTTTCAGCTTTATCGTGCAGGTGAAGCACAAAAAGCCGCTTGGGCCACGATATTTTTAATTCAATTTCCCAAGGGATTGTTCACCCAAGGGTAGTTTTTGGGACACTGGGAGCATGTCCTCATGTAGCGCTCTCCTCCAGGTGGCGTGTTCTTGTACGAGCACGTAGTCGGCCTGGGACAGGTGCTCGGTCCACGGACGTTCCGTCCCGCACAGCTGCGCTTAGCGTAGGCACTCAGCGGCTTCGGGTCCTCCATGAAACGGAGGACTTCGGAGGCCGTCACCAGGTACACGTCATCCTTCTCCAGCAGCCAGTCGACGAACCGCAGGTAGCCCACCTTGCGCTCGGGGTGTCGCAGATACGCTTCGTGAAGAAACACAGGAAAAGGGGCCCGGTTGGTGGTGTAGAAGTACTCGAAGTTCGACCTGCACGCAGGTAGACAATACAAGCAGGAGCTAAGTTTACAAATCCTACGTTGGGTTGTGTAGAATAAGCTTTGAATAGGCAAATCTCAAAATTCTGATCGCACGATCGCGACGTCTGCAGAAATCGCGCATGTCGTCCGCGAACCCATGGCGTGACCCATCGTGGTTTTTGCGTTGCAGTTTAATTAATTCCTTGTTATGCAGCTTGCCCATGTTTAAATTCTTCTTCCATCTTCTCTATGTGGACAAGTAAGTTTGAGAATAGCATTCGCCGGTAAATGAAGATTCTGCCGCAGGCCTCTAGATAACCTGCTCCTTTTTGACATAACAAAGGCCATATTTCACGGTGATTCTACCGCTTGTGATTCTTTGCGGAGTACCGCCACAACCAGGACCATGTTACTCCCTGAATTTTCACACGCATATAGATTTGTCGGAAGTCCCACCTTTATTCGTTGGAATAGCGTAATTGGAGATAACTGGTGGGACAGAATTTTCTAAAACCAGAAAAAAAGAAAAAAAAAGACATATAGCGAAATTCGCGAACCGTAAACGGCCCTGCATATCCACAAAAAGATTATTAGGCTGAAATAACCCCATTATCGTTATAATAGCGTAAATGGCGATAACCTGTCTGACAGAATTCTGTAAAACCAAAAAATAAGAAACATGGAAAAATATAGCCGCAATAACGAGCAGTGTAACGCCGCGCATTTCCACAAAAATGAAGATTTCGCTGAAGGAACACCTTTAATCGTTATTATAACGTAAGTGGATCCTGGTTCCCACAAAATTTTGAAATCAGAAAATTCAAAAAGTAGACAAAATATCAAAAATGGGTAAGAGTGTGACTTCCTGAAATCCCGCAAAAAAAAACATATGGCCGATGCAGTATTTTTAATCGTTCTAATAACGTAATTGCAGATAATTGATCGGACAGACTATTGAAAAACCAAAAATAAGAAAAGTAGAAAAAAATGCGAAAATGACGAACCGTGCATTTCCACAATAATGCACATTTGGCAGATCTGACACCTTTAATTGTTCTGCTTATATAATTAAGGATACTTGGTAGGACCGATTTCTGAAAAACCAAAAATAGTAAAAATAAAAAAATTGCGAATATTACGAATGGTGCAGCGCCCTCAATTTCCACAAAAGTGCGGATTTGGCAGATGTAGCCCGTTCAATCGTTATATTCGCGTAATTGGAGATAATTGTTCGGACTAAATTTTGAAAAACCTAAACATTTGACCGAAGAGAACTCACACTGTAGGCAGGCAGCGTAGGCATGCTACGCGTCAGTAGACAATTCTGCGAATTTCTGCAGGTATTTGAGTTCTAGCCTACTTTATCATTTCGAATGCAGCTTGCACAATATTTCCACATTCCTATTTATTTGGGAAGGGTTACAGGTTGGGTTGCAGCCGGAGAAGTTACATGCTTGACTAGCCACGAGTCACGCTGCTTCTGGATCTCTGTAATGGTATGCTTGCATCGCCGTCAGAGGCTTCGGAAGTGTTTTGAAGTAAGGCAACTCAGGGCAATCTGTGATGATTATGACGATGATGATGAATCTGTTCTTCGGAATCCAAAGTGCGTTTTTTCGAGGTTTAAAATGGATAGCCTTTTCAGAGAGGTCCGGGTTGGCTTTTCCAATTGAATCGTTAATGAAGCGGCTTGTATTTTAGGTAACAGCTCCCTATTTACTTAACTTATCCTATTCAATGCAAAAGTCACTTGGTCTACCTAAATCTACATACGTAGTTTAAAAGCGAAAGCCTGGCAATGCTTATCAGTGATTCCTTTACTGGGTTTGGGCCTGTTGGATTTAACTTCTTTGCGTTTCGACGCAAATTGGTGGTCTGGGTACACCAGAAAAACAAACAGAGTTCTGCGTGGCTGGCCTGCACCTGTTCACGTCACTGCCGCAATGTTCACTTGTGACGCGGGACGCACTTGTCTAAGTTTTCCTCCACGGCCGACAATTTTTAGAGGTTGAACTCTGAGGATCCACAGTTGGGCCTTGTGGCCCTACTGCGGATACCCGGCTTCAATTCCGATACGAAGTAATACGTGTTTTGCTTTCGTATTCACAGTGACGGCCATTTTCTGCACTATATGACAACTACAACAAGAATAAGATGGTTCTTCACACAAAATCGCAGTTCAGGTTTTCGGGTGTGATGATTTAGGGTTTTATGGCGCAAGGCCGACGAGGGCAAAGAGCGCCATTTCGGGTATATATTTAAGGTCATTCTTTGCTTTGCCGTGGTAAAGTTATCGTACTGTGTGCGTGGAACTCAAATTTCACTGGTAGGCACCATCACGTGCAATTCAATGAATATCCTAAAAAAAGTATGAGACGGAAATCATTTAGTCATTCTTACGGGAACATGCAATCTGTAATGATTGTAGCATGGAAGTGAGAGATACAGGAAGAATTTGGAATGACATAACCATTAGCCAAGGCAGACGGTTCGTACGCTATGTCAAAATGGCTCAGTCGTACTGAGCCTTGTGCTTTGAACTAGTACAACTGGTTTTTTTCATGGGGCTGGTGTATTACAGCCATGATTTTTCTAATCATGCCTATATCGTGGATGATCGAGCCTCTTCTTTTAGACAACCGCAAATGATCGAGTCCACTCCCCCATACCCGCCCTTACGGAGACCCTCGTCACGGTTGTTGCTTGCGTTGTACCTGTTGCAACCGCTACGCAAGCCGATATTTATTTTCTATACACCAATACAAATTGTCCATTGGGTGAATAAGGGAGCGCATTGGTCCCACGGGTATTTCCACTAATGTGATCGCCTTGCTCGCAGCAAGGTTCATGTTTCTAAGAGACAATACGACGTCATTTTTATCGAGTACTACCTGAGAGACCCCTAAGAGACACCAAACGTTGATAGCACACGCAAACATTCTCAGTGCTTCATTCCAAAAGGATTTCTTGAGTACAAATGAGGCTACGCTACGTACAAACAACAATACCAGAATGTCTCATTCTAGTACCAACAGCTCTCTCGCATTAGTGCAGGATCCGGCCACCGTAGCGCAGTATTCTGCAGCAGCCTTCGCATGAGCCTACGACAAAACCCACGTTCCTCTCTTCACCAGCTGTAAAGCTGCTGAACGGGGCGCCAATTTGGTATATGTACAAAAAAAGGGAGCTCAGAATCCCCGGAATGGTACAGGCCGCGGCTGGAACCTATAGCTCGTCACGCTTTCAACTTCAACATTTTCCAGAAAGGGCAACCTATAGCTTGGCGAGTAGGACTAAATGATTAGTTAACAGGTTCAGTGACCGGCGTTCCTTGCACACCTACGAAAGCCAGAAATGGCAAACTGTGCAATTATATATAGGCAAGACAACGATGGTATCGACACCAAGTTGTTCAGAATACTTCCTGCAAAAAAAGTAGGTTAGAAACTCAACCGATTTCTGCTGGAATGCCAGGCGAACCTGCGCTCGACAAAAGTGCATAGCTCAGGGACTCTATCTGAGTAAAGGGGAAGCGCATGAATGCCTAGTGGTCTTTAGACTATTATGTTGTAGAGACGTTGGGCCCCTAGGTAATGGTAACTGCATAGCGGCAACCGACGTTTTCACCCAACACGCGAGCAGCCTGGATTTAGTAAACGCCATTCAACAATTATTAGCATCTACGCCATGAATTACACAGTACACAAATGTGCAGAGTGTTATATATGCTGTTATGTAGCAGCTACATATTACTGAAGAGCCTTTGATGCCGGAGATACTTGACTTCAATAAACGAGCTCGTGCACAGAAACCCTGCTCGTTCCACCGAGATATATCGGGCAGCATCGGAGTCCGTGACGTGCAACAGAATGGCAACTTTTTGTAGCGAAAGCTACAGTACGCTACCTCGGGCAGTCTTCTCGGGGGGGGGGTGACAATTTTTGACTTGGGGAGCTAGAGGTAAGAGAGAGAGAGATGAACTTTATTTTGTGCCCGGTGGGAAAAGGAAGAGGTTGGAGATCCTCCTCGGTCCTCTTCCCCCTTTTGAGGCGACAGCCCGGAGTCGAACCCCGGCGGCGTCTTCAGCCATCCGGACGAGTTCGACTTGCACTTCGGGATCGGAGCTGAGCAGCGCGGTCTCCCACTGCTTTAAACCACACCACCTTCCGCAAGCGCCCGAATTGGAGCAGCGCCCGATCGCGGGGAGAAATAGATGAGGAGGGCACGGATAAGCACGCGGAACCCGTGCCGCCACCTAGTGGAGGAAGGCGAGGACGCCGCCGGCGCAGCGATAAATTCGCGCGACGAAGGAAGGCGACGTGCGCGCAGAGCCGTGTGTGATGGAGCAGGACGAGCATCCAGTTGTGGTCGCTCGTACAGCGGCAACGCTTAATTACGCCGTGAGCCGAAAAAGAGGAAACACGCTACTGTTGCTTCCAGCTCCGCTTACTGTTCGCTTAGTGTTACGTCCAACTCTTACCCGTTAGTGTGAGCTTCCTTCATTGTTTGCATGGCACGCGCAAGATTTCCTTTCATAAGAACAGCCAAAAATACGTTGCCACAAAACGAACCATACATGAACATGCCACCTCTCCAAAATATATAAACGCCTGCCTGTACTGCTATTCCGAAAGCTTGGTTAGGAATGTCAACGATACGCTCGAACGTAGAATGTGGTATTGTAAAAAGTGTGGATGAAACTTCTACAAAGCATTCTATAGAAGCTGTGAAATGAAGCTACGTAACAAGTTTGAGATAATTACGAAGAAATTGGGATTGCTTCAAATGTATAGTATGTCACCTGCAGTCTATAGAATGAACTGCATGAAAACATGGATGAAGATAACTTTCCTGGAAGTGTCCAGTATAATTTAATGACGAAAAAGAAATTTCGCGAAATTCGTTATATGATGGGGTTCTTTGCAAGCCATCCTAAATATTTGGCCATTGCATATACCTGTTTTGGAAAAGAAATGGTAAATAATCCTTGCATATACTTCTCGTACTGAGTATGGGTATACCTCTAAAAACGTGGGTGAATCCATCCAGATGAGCTGAAAATGATGACAGAAATCGCGCTTAACCACTGTTGACGAGCACAATAGTTTGGAAGACATATAACTCACACCCTAGGCGGCCATGGGCTGGGCATGTAGCGCAGAGAACTTCCAACAGGATGGTGACTACTTATAGACAACACGGCTGCCTGAAGAAGAAACTAAAAGACAGTGCTCAACGCCCTTGTCTATAACACAGAGTTCAACTTCAATTAGTCACCTTTCAAAACTGCGACTCAAACTTTTCACAAAAAACGTTGAGGTCAAAATATATGGTTAAGACTTCAGAATGACACAATAGTTTTCTTCAAATGGTTTCCTGCCGATGCAAGATAAGTCTATAAGTAGGAAACCTGTGATTAGACAAGTTTGTTGCCCTCTGTAGATGGCGGCCAGCATATCTTGCACCCCTCGGGTTAACGACGACTATGGTTGAATGCGAAGCTTCATCGTGATGAATTCTTTGGTTGGCCAACCCCGCACTGCAAGTATGAACTGCTCTGAAGGTCCCATATGTGTCCAGAAGCTCCTCCCTAGGGGCCAGGAGCTGCTGGACACACATGGGGTCTCAGAAGAAGGTTCCACACCGTCTGGTACCTTTGTGCGCTAACCTTTACTAAGGGCTACGTAAAATGTGATTCTCTCTCTTTCTCTCTCTCTCTCTCTCTCTCTTCTCTATTCTGTAGGTCCGCAACACTTTTCTAGAATACCCACAGCAACTGTCGGCTGGGAACACCGTAGGCCTAACGTTTGGGTTTGGGGTGTACTGCGCGAATCAGCACATGCTGCTTGGCGTTGGCTTCAACCATGTTGAAGTAGAGCGGTCGGATAGACGCCGGCTTCGTAACGCGAGGGCCCCAAGTTAGATTACGGCCGCGGGAAGCGTTTTTTATTTTGCTGTCACTTCAACCACGGCCATCTATCTTCATCGTCACAGAAAGTTGGCTTTCCTGCACGGTGTATAGGCGTACAACGACATCAGTGAGGACAGTGAAGCTTCGCATTAATAATACGATGTATGGATTAAACAGGAACGTTCCAGAACAACGAATGAGCTCAGAGAGCGCAGAGTATTAGCAGCACATAGTCCTGGGTTTGTTTTTGTTTTTATGCGCACTTCAGATTTTGTTCTAGCGTGCCCAGAAACAAAGTTATTAGGTTGACGATGATGATGACGATGGCAATGATGGCGTTGACCATGACGGCGGCAGTAATAATTTTTGTGTACATTATGGTGTTGAATGTACACAAATACGTTGAAGGAGTACTGATACGAAATTTTCATGTTACGTTTTTTTCGCTGCTATGCGTGCCTACCAGCCCACTAATCATAGAATGACAGATTAGACGGTCGAGCGCAGCGTAAACATTCATTTACGGCGTGGTTTTTCCGTGCCAGTTTCGGTTTCGACAAAAAAAAACGCCGAGCGGCCGCCATGACAGGATGTATCACATGGCGTCACCATTCTTGCCGTATCGCTGCCTCTCTGGCAGCGCGCGGGAGCGAGCGCACGCGTGCGCCCAGACCGGCCGAGGTCTTCGCCGTCCCCACAGGCCCGGGCAGCATGACGTCAGTCCCAAAACTATGACGTGTACACACGCCTGAGCAGCGCGCGCCAACCACAGCCAGCGCGTCGGCTTCGTCACGGGAGCCCCGACGTTGGCAGTTTGAGGCAAGTAGCAGATGATGTCACGTCGGCCCGCTCTGGGCTTTCTCGTGCGAGCGAAGATTAAAATGGATTTTAAATACGTTTCGCTGAACGGTTGCTGTTGAAACTGCTGGGAGATATCTACTGATAAAAAGAAAGCGTTTAACATAGTTATCTCAGCTTTGAAATTTCGTGTCAGTACTCCTTTAAGGAAGTCCTGCCTTAAGGCCAAAGGCATACTAGAGAAGATTGTAAGCCGCTAGAGTACCAGCAGTGGTAATATTACGCAGCACTTCCTTAAGCTACTTACAAGTTTGACGATCTCAAGAACACTGCTGAGTTGGTTGCAAATCCCCAAGAGGGCACATTGATCATCCAGGATGAGCACCTTCTCACTTGCAGTTGTCGGCGCCTAACTGCTGCGTTTGCAAAATTATCGCACTATCCCATACAGGCAGAAAGACCACAACACGTTCATTGGGTGGAAGGTTATGGCTGGTCCAGCATGCCGCGTGTTCTTTTCTGCCCCTTCCGCGAACCACACTAACTCGCCAATCCGTGGAAAAGACCGCCATCAGTTATCAGGTACGAAGTTCTCTGTACTCAGGTCGATTCCTACTTCTGCCACTGGTTACAGCAAACTGGCGAAGCGGTTCCAACGTTTAGAGTATAATTACTGTACGCATAATTTTTAATCTATACACACCACTAGAAGATGGCTCGACTGCTAAGTTGCACAGAAGTCGTTAAAAATTTATACATTGTCAAGATTGCAACAAAAAATATAACGTAGCCCGTTTTTCCCACGCTATGATTGATGCGTACTTGAGGTATTCGAAGGTGTCGTTGGCGGTGTCCGGAGGCGGCGCGCAAGTGTCTGCCATCACGCAAGGGTGGTCTTCATTTGATGACTTCGCAAAGAACACGTTCATGGGCAGCACCCAGAGTCCCGGATAGGAGCCTTGGGGACAGGGCAGCACGTTGCAGCTTCTCCGGAAGCCGAAGTTCATCGTGTACGGGTAGAATGGGCGTTCCCCTCGGCCACGGTGGTGTGGAAGCGTGCTGTCGTACCTGCATCAGAATATATAAAGGTTGTCATCAAAAAGCGCGTGTTGTACAATTTTCCAAGTGCCTAAAAGTGTGTACTCAACGAGAAAGCCTATCTGGTCGCCTTTAACGCTTGATATACACACCTTGGTCCCATAGGAAAGTAAGAACAATAAAAATCGACAGGCTCTTTATACATCCAGACCACTTCTTGTGCAACCCTTAAAAACCATCTTCATAGTAATGGGTTATTGTACAGTAGTAAAGCAAACATAAACATGTTTGGAGTACGACACTATATGCTGTTACAAGGGGGCCTATCGAGCTATTCAGGAAAACGTCAGTTTGGTTCATATTTTAAAGAAGATAGTGATCATTGGGCTATTTAAACGCAAAATGTTCGTCTGTGTGTCATGTTCCTTGATTCGGCCGCCCGGATAAAATAAAGGGGTTGTTGAACAAAACGTTTATATAGGCCCATTATTTCTAAACTTTTAAGTCTGGTGTAAATGGTCGTACTAGTCAAAATTGTGCAGAAAAAAATCCTCATTAAGCATATCAGGGGTAAAACGTCTATAGCAGTGATATTTGCAGTGTTCTCCAAATTAAAAATACATGGCCCCTCAATTTTTGCAATAGCAAATAAAAAAATACGCTTTGCCCCGGACTCTAGCGAAACTATGGCTCCTGGCGGCATTCCAAAAATCTTTCTTATTTTTTTTAATTTTTAAAATTTCGTCCGACCAATTATCTGATTTGCCTTATTATAACGTTTACATTTTGTGAAACTTTCGTTAAAATCTACATTATTGTGGAAATGCAGGGCGTTACACGGTTCGCCATTCTTCGTTAATATGTTACATCTTTCTTTTTTTTTTTAATTTTTCAAAATTTTGTTCGGCCAATTATCTCCATTTACGCTATTATAACGATTACATATATCTACAATATTGAGGAAATACAGTGCTACACGTTTCGCCATTTTTTTATAATTTTTTATATTTTTCTGATTTTTTAGTGTTTCAAAATTTCGTGCGCCCAGTTATTCCAATTTGGGCAATTATGGCGATTACAGGTGCAACTTCCTTGATATCTGCATTTTTGTGGAAATTCAGGCCGTTACACGGTCGTGGCTGTGGTGGTTCGGGGAAATGAATGCTACGCATTAAAAGTTCAACAGTAACAACATGTTTAGTATATTTTGTGTGGAAAGCGCGTGGAGAAGGGCCTTAGCGTGGAGTGTATAGCTGCGGTAAATTTGGATTGATTTACTAAGCAGGTGCTGGAGGCCACTATGGTAATTAGACAGCATTTGTAACGAATCCAGCAGACATGCGCGCATTTTTTTTATTTACAGTTTTAGATGAAATGGCAGACCTGCGGAAAGGAAGGCAAAAGGTGTTCCAACAACCAAACGAGGCCAATCGTCCATTTAAAAGCAATAAAGAGAAAAATAAAAAGTATAAAAAGTGATTAAAATGGAACAACCCTCTGCACATAATAGGATTTAAAGCGTGAAAGCAAAAGTCAAAGTATAACGGCAAACCCCGCCTGCATTAAAAATAACAGAAATGGTACAAGTTAGATCCAGTAAGCATTTCGAGAGGATCCGTGTCGTCCCACTGGTTCGTCTTTCTAATCTAGCATTTCCTGTAAATATTTTTATAATTATAATTTGATGCGTCTTCCACAGCTAAAGAGAGAATTCCGAGGCATGAATTTAGACTGTGCGGTATTTCAAGCGCTGACATCTGAAAATCATAAGTGGAGCTTTAGAACATTAGAGTTCTGGACACTGAAAGTTGTTAACGGTGTATTTCCTCGGGTATTTCTTTTCAAATTATGCTTCAACGGCTTCACTTTGTCATGGTATGTAAACGTTTATTTGCTTCTGTGATTTGTTTGTATCCTGAGCAAGCAGTGTCTGTAAAAAGATTTCGGGTGGTGTAATTTATGAAGCAATATATCATATCTTACAGAATGGACGGATTTTTTGTCTTAAAGAATCCATGAAGACAAAACACAAGTTTGTGTTATTCGAAAGATTTAGTGTTTTATAATGCCCCCAGTGCTTGTTCGAATGCAAACGATGCTTTATTCACTGATAAGTTAAAATTTTGATTTCCCCGCTAAATTGTGCGTGGTCTGCAATGACATCACAGGCCTTGTTTACCGTTAGTGAACCTATATGGCGCCACCACGCCGCGGCAAGCCGTTTTCTGCCTTTGGTTTGTTAGTGAACGTATTTTTACCGGGCTTGTTTTTTCATGGAAACGTTTCGTGAAACATGGTGTTCGCTTCACAAATGCGGTCACGTACGACATCGTCGCTGGCGTCAATCGGTCAGTGTCGTCTAAAACTACCACAAAGCCCCGCAGCCCTGTGCAGCTAAACCAGTCATAGAGAGTGCGCGCAGTACCAACAGCAGCATGCGCATCGCTACTTGTATGTTTACGTGTGCTTTCTTAACTTCCACTATTTCTCCCCCCATTCTTAGGGCTTTCAAAAGAATGTGCCCTAAATGTAAGCGCAAATAGCTCGTTCGACAAGCTTATAAGCTCTGCCTAATTGGCGTTCGCTTTTGCCGCCCTCCGCGAATCGCAGAGCTGTCTGGTGTGACATCATAAGTTCTGTGGCGGGAAATGAGCTTCTGGATCGCTAGGCCATTCCCTTTTTCCCTAAGTATGTAGCCTATTTAGGCGAAGTTTACGTTGAAAGTGCTGTCAGTATGATTGTAACGAGGCAATCTTTTGAATGAACCAAACTTGTGTTTTCTCTTCATGGCTCATTTAAAAGATTCCTACAGGTAATAGTTGATTTCTGAGGTTGTCGATCAAGTTTTCTTATATGTTTAGTACGTATAGCATGTTTAGTTGTTTTCTCTGTTTAGAACCCGACATGTTGCTTTACAAGGATATTGTTTTCCAGGTACTGGCAGTGACGCCTGTTAATGGCATGTTCTGCCACTTTAACAAAAACTGAAGAGACCAAAATAGGCCTGTATTTAAAACGTTAACGTCCATAGACATCCCCTACAAAATAGGCCTTCTCGGCAAGTGTAAACTATTGAACCGAACTTACGTTGCTCTTTATAAGGTGCTTGATGGCGAGAAACAGATATATTTAATGGAAGGCCCTATAGGGCCAAGAATGTAGCGCATCATGCGGATAACGCCCAACCACTGATGGTGAGCTTTGCTGGGGCACGTGAACTTTCTAGCCTAATGCCGCCCTCGCTCTCTTGGTCGCTCACCGCCGCGGCGGAAAAAGTCGGAAGACAACTAATCGAGAAAATTAGTTGATTTGGCTAGTTTGTGCACATGTACGGTGAGCTTTCCAGGCGCGTTGTGAGGTTCAGAAAAAAAAGGTGGTTCGGAAAGGTGGAATGGCGCGAGTTGCGAAGTCTGCATCGGGGTAAGAAAAAAACATTCCTGGGAAGGCTGAAAGAGTGCTTCCAAAAAGGATTAAGAAGCGCATGCCGGTAAAGACAATGGCTAGAGACTGGAAGGTGCTTGGGACGGAGCTGTCCAGGTGACCCTTGTAGTGCTGACGGTTGCAGTCACAAAGTTCAACAAAAAGGTAAACACAAGATGAACTGACGGTAACCTAAGCTCTTGCGTACACAGTCCTAGAAAGTTCTTAGCACTCCCCAAGTTTTTTTCTTTACTTTTCATTTGCAAAAAAAAGCTGGAAAAGCTGATTTGAAAATTCCCGTTTGAAAATAGGCTGAAAAATTCCGCAGCTTGATACGCTAACTACCACTTCTGCTTCAGTCATGTTCCGATGCCTCTAATGTGCCCTTACGTATTTTCTGCATTGCAATGTTATCCGAAATTGTCGTCCAATCATTCGACAATTTATGACCATGCTTATCAAATCAATTTACATTGGAAGATACACCCAACCGTTTCTGTTCACTTGCGATGTAATCGCTGAACCGTGTTTCGGCAAGAAGTTTCTGAAATTGCGATATTTGTAAAATGGTTCTGGAAAAAATAGTTTTTACTCTCCTGGAGAAAATTTTCAGGGTCGTGGATTTAAACTTCCGCATAGGCAGTGTCCCAAGAAATGATATTTTGCGTGACAGTCATGATTAAGTACGGCTTGCAGGGCTGGTCAGAGCCAGGCAGAACATGGCAAGGCGGTGTGCAAGCAGTTGTCCCCAGATTCCCGCAGGGACTCAGTGTCGTAAGCTCCGCTCTTGAAATGTGTGCGAAAGCATGTTTGTCTTGTGAACTAAGGCATTCAAATATAAGAATTCTTCCCCATTTAGCTATTTGTCGAACACTCAATATACACACTTTCGTCGGCGCTCTGCCAGCTCCAGCTATCAGACGTGGATTTCTCGCACCCTGAGAAATACCCTGACGCCCATACAATGGAGTTTTAAGTTTCCCTAGTTCAGCGATGTTTTTTTTATGTGGAGGAAACCTCAATCCCGCGGTTGCTGATTTTAAGCCTTTACTTGACTCATAAATTGAGTCTCTATTCAGCAATCAATACGCGGAACTGTGCACGAGCAACAGCACCTGGAGAACACAATGCGCTTTAATGAAGTTAGCCAACCCGTGACGTATATAACCGCCTGTCCCGTTATTATTTGCCGAATGGACCTACCGTAAGTGCTTGTGCAGCATGCTGAATCCCTGATCTCCACCGGTGAATAAAAACGGTCCCCTGAAACCCACGACGTCGGCGGCTGACACATTTGCGAAGGCCGTCAGCATGGTCCGCTGGTCGAGCACCTCACGTTCCCACTGGGTGCTGTTGATGGTCTGCCAGTAAGAAGGGTCCGTCCGGTGGCTAAAAACAGTGAACAAAAACGGTCTTACACAATTTATAAGCAAGCGGCACATCTAGTGGCGCCATTGGCAGGAAATTCTTGGGGTGAGGGATGCGTGTTCGGGCGCTTGGAAATGGAGTTAGGCAGGGCCTGCAGGCGATAATGAGATATCTGCCGCTGTCAGCAATGGTTAGGGGAAGTGTCTTAGCCTCTGTGCTGCGGCTGTCACGGTGGAAGACTGTTGTAATGTACTGCTGTCATTGCGGCAGGTGGGAACAGTGATACCTTTGAGCGAACCAGCGAACAAAACATAAGAGCCCGAGGTTCGCTCCTCTTACGCAAGTATTAAGGTTTAGTGGCACCGGAATTACGCTCGTATGCTATTGCGAGAGACTTCCGGGAGTAATGTTGGGGGGGGGGCAGAAAATTAGTGTGTCGCTTTCAGGAAGGGTTGCAGCTCTGCACTTTCACTAGCACTGCAAATTTCGGAAGGAAACTTCTGTGTTGCTTAAGAAAGTGGTGACTTCGTACGAGCAGGTACAATTCGTGTGCTAGAAATTACTGAAAAGTGGCGCTGCTGCTGAGGCTAACTTCGCTATAGGAGTTACAAGTCTGCCTCATCTCCCTCATTATTTACGCCATTCCATCTAACTCACTGGCTGGTTGCACAAGCTATGCGGCAAACGCAGTTTTCCGAAAGAATAGATAACCTCGATTTGTCACTGCACATACAATATGACACTCTACCAGCTTTTTGACTTTCATTAGTACTGCAAATACAGATGATAGTAAAAGAGGTGGCGGAGCGTGAGGGCGCAACTTAACCAAATTTTATCGTCTCTACCTTTTGCCCAAGGTGGGGGGACATGCAAAATAGGCCGGTCCAGACGCTCGGTAGTCAGAGCCAGATTACAGTGCCGGGGGCCCAGTTCAAACAGAGCGAAAAAAACAAAACGAGGTAGGCCCCCGCCCTACTTCCCCTTCCCGCCAATCCCAGTCAGGCTGTTTTCTTTGTCCATCAGCTGGATCAGTTCAGTCGCTGCAGGCGATGCATGGTTTTGGACGAGTGCAAGGTTTTTACCTCAGGCTGAAGAACTGTGAGATGACTTCAGGATTATGCGCATCACGCAACGAACAGCCTTTTCGAAGCATTCATTCTCAAAATACATATTTCCAGTTTCAATCAGGGGAAATCAACAGGAGGCCTTAAGGTTTTCTAACCAAACCACCAAGTCTGCCATTTTTTTTTCAGCCCTCGTAGGGGCCCCCTAGGCGCGGGGAGCCCGGTTCATTTGAGCCTTTGAACCATGGATAATCCGTCCCTGTCTGTAGTTGCCATCGCGGAAGCAAAGTGCTCATGCACATGGGCACACCGGCCTGCTATAGGCAAACATTATAACAGAATATTACGTGCAAAAGACACAGAAAGGCGCCCTGGGAATAATATGTGACCCACCAAGAATGCAACAACATAGCTACATTCCCGACCACTAAATCAGCTTCAATAAAAACAGTAATTTCGGCGCTGCCAGAAATCTGATAGACACAACTCTTTGTTGGCAACTGAGGAGTGTATTATTGGTAAGCACGTATACGTATTCACGTGTCCTATATAAAGTTGGGCGACTGTACCCAGAAATGGTTGTGCGCCTTTAGAATTTTTTTATGTGAATACCAGTATGTCCAACCACCCTAATTTTTCTCATTGGATTATGTATTCGCCAACATTTTTCGAGAATGTATACCAATCATTGAAACTGAAAACATTGTGATGAACAAGCTCAGGGAGTTCATGAAAAAAAAAATGGTTGGATACTAACTGGCCACCTCTACATGACGGATCAAACGGCATCGACTTCGAACCGAATGCTAAATAAAAGCTCCACGAGGAATAAATGCACGTCTTCCTAGGAGAAAGAACCTCCAATTGAACCTCGCGACGTAAAGCTGCTACTCTAGTATGACCCAGTGCACATTGAATAAATAATGCCGCAGGCTCGGTACTTTTAGTTCCCCAAAAGCGAATTCTGGGTGCAAAAAGTGGCTTTAAATTAAGAACCTTCCTTGAATGCGACATGCATAGTAGGTGAGGGGAAATTCTTCTGTGCCTTTTTTGAAGGTATAAATGCAAGAATTCTGAAGAATCTTGTTCGCGCCGCCGTTGTTATGAAACTTTATCGATGTTATATCTAAGACCCAGTTTAGCATAGTAATCTAAGCAACCACTCTGTCTTCGCTATTAGGACTAATACTATCAGCTTCGTCATTGCAAAATTATCGTTTCATAATAAAATCGTGGGCTCCGGCACTGACCTAATGGAATGCAGGGCTATCTCATTGCCCCAGGAGTGTAGCTGGTTGACGGCTTCGTAGTCGAGGTATTCCCCGGACACGAAGAAAGTGGCTGCTATAGGGCATCCGTTCTGCTTGTTCGTTCGTTTTGAATTTTCGAGGAGTTCCCGGTAGAAGGCCATGTTGCCGACGTTTACAGCGTCGTCGAACGTCAGCATCACAAATTGGGGCATATCGTCGACTTGCAAACCGGCTGGAGGAGCATCGCTTGCGCACACGCAGCGAGGTCGTTTGCAGACCGTGTCGTCGCATTCTCCGGCTCCTGATGTAAATGGGCACAAAACGTTTAACGCACAAAAGAAACTTGGGTATTAGGCGGGAGTTCCAGCCTCCTGCCAGTGCTCAGTCGAGGGGGCACTGAAAAAAATGATTTTGTACGGCGCTTCAAACGAATCAGGTGCACGGCACTTTCGCTCACCTTGGAAAGAATTACTATTCCTTGTTAAACATTCAGCCTCTCCGCGGATGCTTCTGTGCAACACTCTTTGTTATAATTATAGACCGAGGTTCGATTGCTCACACCACTTACAACAACGAAAATGGTGGCATGACGTACGTTTGCTCTTGAGGGGAACTGAATCACTATCACAAATGCACGCGAATCCTGCTTTTGCGATATTGTGAAATCATGATGTGGCCTGACATGCATACTTGGGTGCGCAAGTGTTGACCTAAGTTGATCCTTATCCGCTTTGTGACCAGTCTTTACGGACGGTCTTAATGGCAACACCGGTGAAATGCGTTCAACTACAGTATGTACGTATCCCAATGAAGTTGTATAGAAGTACTTGTAATCATAAGAGACATCCTGCGCTATACCTCGAGAATCCCGAACGTTCAGATGATGAATATACGTTCGGTACACGCATAAAATACTTTTGCTTCCTGCCTGACATACATAACGTTTCCTGACGAATTGACATGGATAAAAAGCATAGAGAACGCTAGAAAATCGAAACACATAAACTTAGCCCAACTTCTATTTCAAAGTTTAGAGGCTGTTGCGTTACCTGTGAAATGTCATGAAGCAGATAACAGGTGGTTTTTGATGGCCTCGTTTGGATTGTTCCACAAATTGTTTATGGCTTATTGCGAATTCTCGCAGCGCCTGAACTTACCGTAGCGTGAACTATGTAGAAAATATTGGCATGGTAGCCGTTTTTTGACTGTCGCATGTGCCTTTACCTAATATGTAAGTCTGCTTCACGTTATAATAGACCAGTGGGGATTTAGTTTCATCCCCCAAAAAAAATGCCACCATCTTCCGCGAGGGGAACCCTGGGGTGATGCAAGGCATCTAACGGGGTTCAATTCGCGTTTCCGTTATGGTTACCCAAATGTGGTTGAAGTGTAGCGAACCTTAAATGATGCTCAATCACACGTACATTTCCAATTACGCGGTAGCAGGCATGTTAGTGTCCATTTCAACTCATCGGAGCGGCAGTCGGAGCAGTAGCAGCAAGAGTGACTGACGGAGCGGCTGAGGAGCGCGCTGCAGATACCGCGGTTATATAGCCGCTCTGCGAGAGAGAGTGATGAGGAGAGAGACACGCATGCACACTAACGCACAGCTGGCATGGCGAGGAGAACGTGCTAACGCAGCTGGCGGGCGAGGAGAAAGGAGGAAGGTTGAGGACGGACTGAGAGAGAGACACGCATGCGCACTAACGCACAGCTAGCAAGGCGAGGAGAACGTGCTAACGCAGCTGGCGGGCGAGGGGAAAGGAGGAGGGTTGCGGATGGACGCCGGATGGAGGGACAGGCCGAGTGTAAGAGATGCATTGCATCTAATAATTTTGAATGAACGCAAGCCTTTCGGAGTGTAAATGCTACCACTAGGCTGGCTGGCAAATCAAGAAACATGCGTTACCAGCAAGCTGCCGACAATAACACTCTTGAATATTTAGGCTACCACGCAAGACACTAAGCCAGGGAAGAGGGCACTGCAGAGGCCCCTGCCCCGCTAACAAGCATATAGGCAACGCAAGAATGTTGTCCGCATCCTGACTATATACGCTGCTGATTCTAGAACCGGGGCAGTCACCTATATAGGGCGAAGCGAGTGTTGCACAGCCTGAAGCTATCCAGTGGAGCTCACGCATTGACCCTAATCTGCTACTAAACAAAGATGCAAAGTACAATTGGCTGCGTAGCTCTAAACTGCACTGCAAAGATCGTCAACTGACGAGGCTCTGATGCCACCCCGGCCATGCAATTTCATATCCTCTATCCTCTCCTGTTTCGCTTCTCTCGCTACAATCAAAATGGATTGACAGGTTTGAAACGCTTTGCATCTAAGGAGAAATGTAATTTGCAGGTCTTTTACTCGGAAAGTTATAGCTTGTTTCTGTGACAGAGATTTTTTTCCGGGCTGGCTCTCGGTTTTCGTAGTGCTACATTATGCGAACTTCACTCATGTTGTGATACGTATTTTTCCTGAAAAAGACCAGTTCACGCAAAAACTGCCTTGTGATTCACATTGTCCCCCCTGGGTTGTAAGGTACAATTTTTATGCGCACAAGCGTCCAATTCACTATCTGCAGGGGTAAGATTTCTGCGTATAGCTCTTTTTCCAAATCGTTTTCCACCATTTGAAGGCGCTGCTGGTGGCGTGGCAATGGAGACAAACACGATGAGAAATACCTATACGTGTCGGGAGCTCCGACATTAACAGCTACCAAATGAATTGTCGTTCCTATGCCGATGACCTCACGCACGTCTTGGAGCGGCAGCAGTGACAATCAAATCGGTTGTTCGTTATTGCGGCGAGACCGTTGGCCACTGTGGTGCTTCCGCATAGTAGTAGTCCTCTCTGAGACAAACGTTTGAACTGCTTTATTTTAGATGCGACTGCTTCTCATTCACTCGCCTTGTCCTTCCATACGGCGTTGTTATCCGTCCACACCCCTCCCTCTACACTATAAAAAAATACTATTTAGCGGCGCCCCGTTTCGATGCCACGACCCTGTGGGCGGAACGCGAGGTACATGGTGCTCTTCCCACTGCGCCACAAAAGCGAGACAGTATCAAATGCTACGAACGCGCGTTATATCCTTGACTCATTCAAAATACGTCAGGATGCTACTGATACAACACATGATGGGGCAATGATTAACACTTGCAATAAAAGAAGAAATTCCCGCATTTCCCCGAGGGGAAGAATGTGAAAGTGCGAATGCACGAGTTGAATTTGCGCGGTTCGGTAATGTTCGCGAAAGAGAGATCACACACACACACACACAACTACAAAGAAAGAAAGATGCATTTATTCACAGACACCTATTTGTGTTGTCGTTGTAATTGATCGATAGAGTGGATCTCAGCTTTGAAATTTCATGTCAGTACTCCTTTAAGCAGGTGCATTAGCCCTTCTCACGCCCGATTCTTGGCCAATCCCCCACGTGGGTATGTGCCATGTCAGCGGCCAGGCAGCGCGCGCCCATCTTCCCCCGTTGCCAAGGAAGACGAGGAGATTCCTGGCCAATCCCCCACGTGGGTATGTGCCATGTCAGCGGCCAGGCTGCGCGCGCCCATCTCCACGTGCGCGGACATCGCCGGTGGACGCAGGTTCAGGGTCGCTTAAGAAGTGCATTCGCACTTAAAAAGAAGCTCCCACTTACAGCAACAATGATAGAGTAAAGGTCGTTGCGACAGCGAAGCCCCAAGCATATCACTTAGAGAGATTGACCTAGATTGGCCAATAAAACATAATAATATTCATAAAACATAATAATCATACGCGTTCCCGACACGTTTCCCGCGATTTCAGATTCAATCCAACGGAAACACCGAGTGAACCCCACGATGCGTCGCATCTACACAGGGTTCCCCTCGCGGGGAGGTGGGCGCACTTTTTTTCACTCGGGAAGTTAAGGGTAGCTTCAGCGGTACAAACTGCTGTTAAGCTATACTGAGCTAAGGGATACGAACGTTACTGAAGTAACTATGTTGCTCAGCTTGACTCAAAGCGCTTACCTTAGGGAAAAACACGTATAAAATTCACATTGCGACAACAACACCGTAACACTACCATGACAAGAAAACGCGTTTATTGCAGTATCTGTAGGGCCAGAATATCTTCGAGCAACACTTTTCCCATATGGTTTTCACTATACAGCAGCGGCCACGATACAATGCCGACTGGGGCAATTAAAATTTTAAATACTCCAATGTATAGCAATACCTCGCGTACCTGTTGGTGGAGGAGGTGTTTCAAACAGATCTGTGCTGGACTCTTTGGTGGACGTCCTCGGCAACTCTGTTGTTTCTGCACCTGTTGTAGTCTCATCTGTAAGCGAAGTTTCAGCTAGCTGATATACCTTCAACTCGCAAAGTGGTGAATATTTTTTGTTGCCAGGATTGGTTATACGCCATCCTTATCAAGTGATGCGAAAGTCACTACAGTTACTTTGACGCTCATTGTTCTTCAATAAAAGTTATTTTCGGTAAAACAACAAAGCCAGTTCCATGCATTTGAAATCTTCTGAAAGAGCAGACCTGACTTCTGCAACCTGGTGGCCACTTCAAGGAGGGGTAGGGGTCACTGAAAGCGCCACTCGCACGGTAAGTGCGTACTGGAAGTTGACCCACGGAGGTGGGGTATTTTATTGGCACGGATTGGGTGGTAGAGCGCTGCGCGCCCTAGC
The DNA here is from genome assembly GCA_013339765.2 of Haemaphysalis longicornis. Taxonomy (NCBI): domain Eukaryota; kingdom Metazoa; phylum Arthropoda; class Arachnida; order Ixodida; family Ixodidae; genus Haemaphysalis; species Haemaphysalis longicornis. The sequence goes on along the minus strand of CM023457.1, from coordinate 83,002,258 downwards.
TCACGAATGAAGGTCGCACAATAGACTGCCGTGGCATCGTGCTGGGAGCATATCTGGGACCGCGGTTAGAGTTCGAACGTGGCGGACGGGCGGTGAGCGAGTGCGACCGGAGGAGTGGCGTACCTGCACGGCAATCGTTTGTTTCACTGCGGCATTAAAATAAGGCGACCTCGTCACGCTCGCGGCCCCATCCCGACAGATGTGGCAGTCGCTCACAACGCCACTCGCCGCGGTGTGTATAGGACCCGTGTACTGGAGTTTATAGCGCGTTGGCAGGGCCGCCGAAAAGCAGCCCCGTCAAAAATCCTATGATTGTCAGACCGAAGGAGCGGCTGTACGAGCCAGAGATTCCGCTGCAATTGCGAAAACGTCGAGCAAGCTTTTCCACTGTATGGTTTGTTTTATGGCTCCCACAACATTTTCAAAAAGGTTGCGAACAGGCTGCCGAAAAAAACTTTATTTCGGTTCCCTTGATATGGAGCGGAAAGGCGCGCAGTGCGACGTGGTCTGTAAACACACTGATCGATTTCTGGCCATAAACGTTCATTTTGCTGTTTAGTAGGATCTTGTTTCTGGGCAAGCCCGCTATCAGCTTTGGTGCGGACCTGTGACAGCCGGTGCCCGGCAAAACTGGTATAGGCAGGATGAACTTCGTCGGGAATGAAAACAGTGCACCAGCATATACCCCAGCAATCTTCCCTGAGTGCTACGGAATATGGCGCAGGGTAACGGTTGGCACAAAACTGGTGGGATTCCACAGGAATCCATCACAGCTAAACGAATGGGCCATAAATATGCGCGTCAATCATCATGAAGCAGAGAAGGTGTTTGTTGATGGTTTTGTTTTTGTCGCTGAGCTTGCACCTACCTAGGAATTGTAGTATTACATTTCGATTCTGCTTGAACAATCTGTACATGTGTATTTCATTTCTGTTCTGTATTACACTGCTCATCGCTACTTACCCCTTGCTAAGTGTAACTCCTGCTTGGACAGACTCGGCGGCTGCTTTGACGCAGATATCACGGCCAACATATACGACTGTATAACATATTGTTGACTGATACAAAAGGAACACCAGAGTTGATACCGGTGCGAAAATGGCGAAGTAGCTGCTCGGTGTTCCAAGTTATGAGTTGACGAACATAGCAACTGCATCAGCATGTTTACACAAGCCCTGGAGCCTGCCCTTGCGCGTGCAAGTTTCCCCGACTGCTTCGCTTCGATTCACCGAGCTCTTAATAAAGTACAGTAATGCTGAGCCACGTGTTTACAAGAGAAATCACAACCGTTTATCGTACCCGCCTTTAACTAAATGTAGTAGCCCAGCCGCCCCACCTATTCTGTGCCTAATGCCATTGCTGGAAACATCGGACGGCTCCATTGCGGTCGCTAGATCTTCCGGGACTAAGTAAACGTTGTTTGCGGTGTACAGCTGGCGACCACGTTTTACGGCTTTCTTTTTTAAAAACCGTTCCAATATTTCCCATCTCTCTAAAACCGTTAGAACCAGTGCGCTGGGTTGAGAAATCACTCATCGCAGCATAGCACGGCCAAGCGCGGCAGCGCGCAAGCGATGTGAACACCATCCGATCAATGTAGCGAGTGGCCGTAGGTGGCGCTAGTTGTTCAGGCGCCGGTGCCGCCACCATAGCAGTGCACGCAATCTATACGCACTCGAAGCTGACCCATAGAGGTCTGGTAGTGTCTCGGTGCACGTTGCCTCGCGCCGCATGCTGAGATTGCGCATGAAGGATCATCAAGGCGGTGGAGCCATCTGTCGGCACTGCGGGATACCTTCGCAAGCCATCATCTTCATCTGGCGCGAGGGCCGTCATCGCGGGGTATTGGGAACCCGTAAACAGTTCGGCTGCTGAAGTACGTATCAATTTGACATGGTCGCACCAAGATGGCATCCAAAATTCCGTTGTGTCCGCTCTGGTTGTACTCTCCTATGTAAAGACAGTTTCAGCTGTTATGTATTCTACTTGGGGAGGGATGTCTGGTTCCTGGGAAGTGGTTGTTATTAAGCCATTCTGAGCTAGTTGATGCGAATATAACTAAAGTTACTATGCTGCATGTTGACTAAAAAAATTATTTTGTGAAAAACGCGTATAACAGTCACATTGTCACAGCAGGATTGTAAGGAACACCACTCTGACGGAAAGCAGCGTCTGCTGGAGTATTTGTACTGCAGAAAACGTGCGTGCAACTCTATTTTCTAATCGTTTTTCACCAACCCGTAACAGTGCCGGTGCCGTGGCGGTGAGCACAGACACTATTTGAAATATCCCAATCAATGCCAATAGATTGCGTTGCTGTTGGAAGGGAAGTTGTTACAAACAGATCTGTGCCTTGATTTCTGGCTAACACGATCAGGAACTCCGTGTTTCCGCAGTTGGTGTATTCTCTTCTGTAAGGAAGGTTTGAGCTGTCTTATCTTCCAGTTGGGAAAAAAATGTCTAGTTTCTACGGCCGAGATGGTTCTTAAGCAATCCTGTGTTAAGTCACGCGAAAATTACAACGTTACTATGTAGGGCAAGAATACCTGCTGCAACACTTTTTTTATGTCGTTTTCACTATAGAGCTGCGATCATGATACAATGCCGATTGGCACAAAGACAATTTTAAATACTCCAATGTATAGGAATACCTCGCGTACCTGTTGGTGGAGCAGTTGTTTCAAACAGATCTGTGCTGGACTCTTTGGTAGACACCCTCGGCAACTCTGTTGTTTCCGCACTTGTTGTAGTCTCATCTGTAAGCGAAGTTTCAGCTAGCTGTTATACCTTCAACTCGCAAAGTTGTGCATATTTTTTGTTGGAGACATTGGTTATAAGCCATCCTGATCAAGTGATGAGAAAGTCACTACAGTTACCATGGTGCTCATTTTTCTTCAATAAAAGTTCTTTTCGGTAAAACAACAAAGCCAGTTCCGCGCATTTGAAATCTTCCGAAAGAGCAGAGCTGACTTCCTCTACCTGGTGGCCACTTCAAGGAGGGGCAGGTGTCACTGAAAGCGCCACTCGCACGGTAAGTACGTACTGAAAGTTGACCCGCGGAGATGTGGTATTTTTTTGGTGCGGATTGGGTGGTAGGGCGCCGCGCGCCCCGGCTCACGAATGAATGTCGCACAATGGACTGCCGTGGCATCGTGCTGGGAGCGTTTCTGGGACCGCGGTTAGGGTCCAAAGGTTGCGGACGGGCGGTGAGCGAGTGCGACCAGAGTGGCGTACTTGTAAGGCAAACTTTTGTTTCACTACAGCATTAAAAGTAGGCGACCTCGTCACGCTGGCGGCCCTACCCCGACAGATGTGGCAGTCACTCACAACGCCAATCGTAGCGGTCTGTATACGAAATCAAATCTCACCCACGGAGGCCTTGTAGTTTATCGGTGTATGTGGCCCTGTGCCGCATGCCGAGATGGCGCATGAACGACCGTCAAGGCGGTGGAGCCATCTGTCGGCATAGCGAGGTATCTTCGCAAGCCATCACTCTGACCTGGCGTGAGAGGCATCATCGCGGAGTATTGCGAGCCCGTAAATATTTCGGCTGTTAAAACGCGTATCATATTGAAATGGCCGCAACTAGATGGCAATAAAAACTTCGGTGTGACCACCCTGATCGTACTGTACTCTGTAAACACAATTTCAGCTTTTATATCTTCTATTTGGAGAGAGATATCTGTTTCCCGTGGAAGAGATTTTCTTAAACCATCCAGAGCTAGGTGATGCGAACATAACTTAAGTTACAATGTTGCATTTTGCCTCACAAAAATTATTTTTGATAAACGTGTATCACATTTACATGGTCACCACGGGATTGTGAGCAAAACCACCCTGACGGGAAACGGCGCCCGCTGGAGTATTTGTGCTCGCAGAAAACGTGTGTGCAACTCTATTTCCAAGTCGTTTTTCACCAACCCCCAACGACACCGGTGACGTGGAGGTGGGCACGGACACTATTTGAAATAACCCAATCAATGCCGACATTCTGCATACCTGTTGGCGGGGTAGCTGTTACAAACAGATCTGTGGTTTGATTTCTGCTGGGCACGCTCAGGAACTCTGTTGTTTCCGCAGTTGGTGTAGTCACCTCTGTAAGGAAAGTTTCAGCTATCTTATCTTCCACATGGCAAAAGATGTCTAGCTCCTAGTGGCGAAATTGGTCTTAAGCGAACCTCTGCTAAGTGCTCGAACATCACCAAAATATTTTGTTCTTCATTTCGCTCAGAATTTTAATTTTAGAAAAACACGCATCAGAACAACATCGTCACAACACAATTGTAAGCAACACCACTCTGACCGCGGGAAGCATGTACTGCACCCTCAGTAGTAGCAGGAATCTGCCTGGTGTTGCCAAATCGTTTTTGACCATGCGATACCGGTGTTGCTTACGTGGCAATAGGCATGAACAAAAATTTATATATCCCAATAAATACAGATAAGCTGTGTCCCTGTCTGGGAGCAGAGTGTAGAAATAGATATCTGCTGTTCTCTCTGGTTTACACGCAATGCTTTTTCTTATCACTTTCCTCACTCGCGGTAATGTCCTCTGTAAGGGAACTTTCAGCTGCCAAATCTCCTACTCAGGAAGTCATGTCCAGCTTCTGTGGAAAAGATTGTTCTTAAACTCTCCTGTGCTAACTATTGCGAACAGTTAACTGCTAACTGCCAACTGCTAACGGTTGCGAACAGGCAAGACGTAACTGGAGAGGTTTGCTAAATCTTAGAGCAAGACTTTCAAAATTTCAGTTGACCGCCTGCACATTACCAAGCAGGCTTACATCTATGACGTCAACACTGGTGGTGTCGTACTAGCTAGCAGATAGCTAAAGTGCAAGATTGGAATATAACGTCGCTCATTCAAGTCATCCCCATATTATCGCTATCCTCTACTGGCATCCGCAGCCTAATGCCAAAAGGGGATTTGTTATGTTCCTTCCTATACGATTGTGACTTCGATGTTCTTGCCCTCACCGAAACCTGGCTGTGTCCTGGCGTAACCGATCACAAAGTTCTTCCTGATGGTAGCAATTTCAACATTTACCGAAATGACCGTACTAATAGGTGGGGCGGAAGAGTTCTCGCAGTAAAAAAAAACTTGGCAATCTTATGCATCAAAGTACACTCTAACATAGAAATTATCTGGGTAGCTTGCATAACCAAGTCCGCCACACAGCTCATCGGGAATTGTTACCGACCTCCTGAATGTAACCATTCATTTTTGGAAGAACTGCGCAGTAGCATCACTGAGGCCATCACCTCTGCCACACCGATTCTATCTATATCCTTGGCGATTTCAATTTCCCCGCGATCGACTGGAACCAGTTGTATTCTTGCCGCATGTCTACATAATTTATCAACCTAACCTTAGACTTTATCTCATCCGAAACTGTGAATCAGCCCACTTGCGGTTCTAACGCCTTCGACCTAATTCTCACCAGCGCTCCTGAAACAGTTAATACCGTACTGCACATAGATGGATTCAGCCATCATAGCCTGCGTGAAGTAACCCTTAGCATTCGACTACCTTTCACTGGAATTGAAAAGAAAAACAATTCGTGATTACACTAAAGCTAACTGCAGCAAAATCAACCCCGAACTAGAAACCTTCTACAATGACATATTCCTGCCATTCCTTTCCAGTCGTGACGTCACTGATAACTGGGTGATCTACAGAGACAAATTATGCGCGCTAGCAGATCGGTACATTCCCCTTGTTTCAGTGAAAAATGATAAAACTAACCCCTGATTTACTATATCCATCCGACCGCACAGAAATAAAAAGAAACGTCCATACCGTGCGGCAAAACGACTTGGTACGTTCTCGGCATGGCAGGTGTACAAAAATATGAAAACCCACCTGTTCCACGAGTAAATACGCTAAACAAAAGTATTTCTCTAATGATTTGCCTTCCCTTCGTAAATCAAAATCTAGGAAGTTTTGGAAAGTAATATACCCAGAACACGATGTTCAACCGATTTTCTTGCTAGATTATCACCATGCTCCCCTCTCAGATAGTCATTGCACCTCAGCATTTCACACATTTTTTTCATCTATTTCCACCCGGGAAGACCACACCGACGTTCCAAACGTTCCTGATCTCAGACATATATTACACTCGACCAATTAAAATAACGCCTGAGGGTATCGCACTTCTTGTCAATAATCCTAAGCAATCTACTTCAGGGGTATTGACGATATAAATTACAAAGTTCAGAAAACACCCTTTCTGTTTCTGTTAACATCCTGTATCACCTTTTGGACAATCGTTAGCTACAGGCCAGCTTCCCATTGAATGGCAGATTGGTAAAATAGTCCCCGTGTTTAAAAGCCGGCGATAAACGTTCACCCGAAAGTTACCACCCGATTTCTCTAACGTGCATCTCCCGCAAACTTCTGGAAAATATAATCGCTTCTCATGCATTCCGGCCCTTAGAATCTAACCAATTCCTTTTTAACAACCAGCATGGATTTGGGAAAGGTTTTTCGTTCGAAACACAGCTTCTGGAATTTACGTCAGAACTAAATTGCAACGTGAACAATAACCTTCAGACTGACTTTATTTTGCTCAATTTTTCAAAAGGATTTGATCGTGTGCCCCACTGTAGTCTGGTTTTTTTAAATTATCTGCACTTCGATTAGGACTCTCTCACTTTTTCTCTTGGCTTCGAAACATTATTTCGCTCCGCCAGCAGTTCACGTAATAAACAATTTCCAATCCCCTCTTTCCCACGTAACCTTAGGTGTACCACGGGGGTGCGTCTTCGGCCCCTGGTATTCTTTAACAATGAACAATGAACTTTATTGACATCATGTACATAGTACACAATGTCGGAGGCCGGCTGAAAAAGCCAGCTCAAGGACAGCTTGACGGAGCTGCGGGGCCCCGTTTTGGCACCAGCGTATAACAGCGTTCTACAATACAAAAAAAAATAGGCCGCGTAGAAACATGGTATGCCTCGCGCCATTGAAAGAATGTAATAAAACACAACAACAAAAATAATAACAACCACAACAATAACAACAATAAGAGAAGGAAAAGTAAAAAAAGAAAAAGGAAAAAAGAAAAAAGAAGAGAAGAGGAAAGAAAAAAGAAAAAAAGGAAAAAGAAAAACGAAAACAAGAAGAAAGAAGAAAGGAAAAGAAAACGAAAAAACAAATAAAGGAGAAACAAGGAAGAAACAGAAAAACAAAAAGGAAAATGAAAGAGAAAAAAAGAAAAAGAAAATGTTTATTAACGATTGGCCAAACATCACCTAATGTCGCAGCGAATTTTCGCCTATGATTGCATTATACATCAGTCAACAACCTCTGCGGACGACCACTTAAAGCTGCAAAATCACCTCAAACAAAATAATGACCGGTGCAAAAAATGGCTGATATCGCTAAACAAGCAAAAATGCAAAATTATCTCTTTAACACGCAAGCACGATATTTCTAGTTATTCGTACAGCAACGATGATTACCCTCTGTCGCACACACCATCGCACAAGTACCTTGGTATTCATTTCACACCAAATCTTTCCTGGTAGCACCATATCACCACGACATGTGCAAAAGCTTCAAAATCATTGGGATATACTTACGCCGCAACTTGCATAGCTGTCTCTGCCATGTTCATCAGCTAGCTTATCAGACCTTTGTTCGCCCACAACTTGAATTCGCCGCATCCATCTGGCCCCCATACCAAAATTACCTAATCAGCATGCTTGAAGCGAGTCAAAATAGGGAAACCCGATTAATATCACGAAATTACGACTACCATAGCGGCGTAACGGAAATTCAGCTCTGCCTTTCTCTTCAACTACTGAGTACTCGGCGCGATATTTCTCTTCTATGCCTGTTCTGTAAGCATGCTTACAGTAATACACCATTCCCACTTCACCTCGATATACCTTCCGTTACAGCTCGCATCTGCATAATAACTTGTTTCACCCGATTATATTGGTTAACCGTCGCCTTTAACCCATCGGCTCTTCCTCGCGTCATCTGCTTGTGGAACGATCTCCCGAATGACATCGCATCTCACTGAGACCCCGAAAAATTCCGACAACTTGTGCACTCTTAAGTCATAGAAACTTAGACTGTTTTTTTACAACTATTTGTGCCTCCTCCTGTATCGCTTTAATGTGATTATATTCATTTGTTATTATTTCATTTCCTCCCGGTTAGAGATTACCGTCATGTGTCGTTTGGTAACACAGCACGCATTCTTCTTTTTTTTACAACTTCACACTTTGTGACCATCTGCATTTTTGTACTGTATAATTCATTTATACCTACGAGATCAAACTCTGTCATCGCCCTTTACAATCCTGAGTTTTTTAAACTAGAACAACTTGCTTCTGCGCCATACTAAAGATAATTTTTGGCTAGGTGTTTGCAAGGAGTTTTCTACTGAGCTGTATTGCGCATATCAGTATTTCTATCCACCACCAATGTTCCCATGTGCAACTTCAAATGACCTTTTTTGTACCTTGTCTTCCTTTTCTCTTTACTGACATATAACCTGTTATTTGTTGTTCCGTTTTTTGTTCATTCGATGTTTGATCTTATCTTATAATTCTGTCGCGACACTCACCGTTTGTTACCCCCTTACACAATGTCCTAAAATAAGGGCCTTTAAGGTATTTTTAAATAAAATAAAATAACACACTGATGTTACTATACGTCATAAAGTGCCTCAAAAATTAATTTAGCCAGAAACGCGTATTGTAATCCCGGGCTCACAACAGGGTGTAAGTAACACCACTCTTACAGGAAGCAGCGTCTACTGCAGTATTAGTAGGGACAGAAAACGTGCGTGCAACATCGTTTCTTTATCTTTTTTCACCATGCAGTTGTGGTCATGGTGACAGGGCGATGAACACGGACACAATGTGAAATAATTGTGTGAAACAATGTGAAATAATTGCTTAAAATTATCAAGACATTTCTACCATTCCTTTTAACCATCTACGCAGCATCTTTACACTCAACTCATGATGTTGTTATTAGCATAAATATATTTCTCTTTCTTGCTATTGCATTTTGCAAGCTTACTACTTTTCGAAACCTTGCTCAGTATGTATTTTGAGTGCTGTTTATAGTCACTGCATATATTGTATATACGTTGCGTTTTTTGTTTGTGTGATTTTTGTTAATATTAGCCAATGCCGTTTGCCACCTGTCTGCACCGGGGGGCTGGGGCTCGTCAAGCTGTTATTACGGATTTTTTTCCGGCTCCCTTTGCGCGAAAGTGATTTGTTTGTTGTTTTTTCGCGCAAGAATAAAAATGAAATGAAATCAAATCAAATAACCCCCCCTCTGATCAAACGCTCTGGCATTCCCGGCTACCAAAATAAATACTGGTTCAACGCACATACCTTGCGTAAGTTTGGAGGCACCAGTAGTGACAAACAGATCTGCTGTTCTATCTTCTCCCGTGGACTCTTCCGGACTCCCGGTTGAACTCGCCCCGATTGTAGTCTCATCTGTAAGGACAACAAATTCAGCTGTTATATATTCCCTCTTGAATGAATGTAAAGTTTCTGTGGAAGATACTGTTCTCAGCCACCCGTGTATTTTTTATTATTCGATTCCGCGCAGGTCAATCTTTTGACTCTGTGAAATATTTTGCCTAAACGTTTTGAGTTTCGAAAAGTGCTCAGGAGACTTGCATGGTCACCACGTCTTTCTGAACAAAACTGCTTTGACAGTCGGCAGTCGGTATTCAGTACCACAAGGAATCGCACGTGACCATGGGCACGGATGCAATTTGGCATTCCCCTCCTTGTCAGGAGTCCCAACTCCTCGGCCACTAAATTCAATTCTTTTTCACCAAGGTAACGCCATAATAAATGGGTCTCGAGTGGGGAAAACACCTCTGTTCTATGTTCTCTCGTGGAAGTCTCTATTCCATTTGTCATCCTTGGCTGTAATAAAAACCCGACATAAAAATTCTCTATTAGGAACATCTTACCTTCAGTGTGCAGAGCGGTATGTTCAAATTGATATCCTCGGCTTCTACCCTAACTATTCGTGTCTGGAGGAGCACAGGGTACGGCGTCAGGAGCACTCTTATTCTAGTATTTATCATGAGTATGCCTACCTATATCATGATGGCTTTGCACTTGTTTGCCAAGGACTGCGTCATTAATCATCAAATGCAACCCAAAAAAGACAAAAATTGCAATTGAAATCTACAAAAAATCAAATAGTGTGACTATTTGAAAAGAACCCTACAATATTGAAAAGTGGGTCTGTATGCTTTTTTTTTTGCCCACAAAGCGAACCCTACTTACGCCTATTAAATTGCTGAAAAAGACAGAAGATATTGAACAGCAGAAATGCTGCGATTTACTTCCAAACCGTATTTACGATTTAGTATACAGCTGACGATCCTCTGCGCTATATCACTTACAACCATCTCGTCTTCGACTGCAGTAGGTAGACCCGCAGCCCGAGGAATAAAGGTCTTCCTTAGAAAACTTTACCAACACCAATTATTCAATATTCTAGAAGCGTTTGGGAACCACACACAAAAAAATACAGCTGTTATAAACTTGATGAATACAGTGGTAACTGGCAGCTGTGTTAAAAAGAATCCTCACACCTATTCCTAAAGAAGTTATGCCAGTTTGAGAACCTAGCGCCACTTCAGCTGAGAACTTAATTCGAAGATTCAAATTGCTGGTTAACGTTACTCAAGGCCAAGTACATATTAACAGAGATGACTACTTCGAGACTGCATGAAACTCATGAACGCCGGGCCCTCACAGGAGGCATATTCCCTCTCCAGTCGTGATCAATGACTGCGTCACGTTCACTTTCTTTGCTGCGGCCATAAATCATTGGAATTCGCACACGACTCTCTTGTAACGTCGACATCAATAATCGCCATTACTGAAGGTGTAGACGTCCCACATTTTGTAGTACCTCACCATGTATTGTCGAATACACATGCTTTCCTTATTTTACGTGAAAAAATTTGGTTTCTTGAGAGGCGATCCGGGACCAGCTGGAATTGCGCCTCTGCTTGCAGAAACCATGTCGTCAGGTTGCGTTCACAAATTGCTGCAGCCTAACGGTAGTGGCTGGAGACTGCTTCGCCGGCTTCTTTTGAAGGGGTCGAGTCCTGGTTCTGGAGGGACATGCCTCTACATTACACTGTGTTTATGACGACGGAGTGCAAAATGATTTTTGCATTGCTTCTTGTACATTCTTAGATCAGCTGTGTTTATATCCCTTTTCCAGCCTCAGACAGGTTTTGTGGGTCTGGACTTGTAACTCCGTCACATTATTTATTCCTTTTTGTTGTTGTGATTTTCCACTTCTGTAACAGCGATAACAAGGGCAAACAAACTAAATACTTGAATGTAGGCAAGAGTAAAGCAATGAATTAAGGCTTTTTAACACACAGCAAGACCTCACACATTATTCCTTTGCGCTTCATTTTAGATGACATCAATTTTTTTTGCTTTGCAGAGGCTTATATTTTGTGTAGTGAGAGCACATTTTTTGCGACTGAGAGCAGAATACGTTACATATATTTTAAAGTTTTAGTATATAAATTGGTTTATATAGTGTTGCTTATGTCTCCCATAAAAAGTAGTAGTTTATAACTAGAAGTGTGAAGCTTTTAACTATTAAAATACAGAGCCTTTTCCAAATGAGAACAACACTTCTTTTTTTAAATAAAGCAACCTCTCGACAATCACTCCTTTGTACTCACTGAATGTTTCTTAACGCGAGCCGGCCCAAAACACTTCTAAACTGTCTCTCTTTCGGCATAAGATTTACCGCCAATAATCCCATTTGATAAGCTCATCCGCAGCTTTGAACTCTGGCAAGACCCCCAACCTTCCTCCCAACGAGCAAGCTTGCAGGAGACAGTGGACAGTAGTTTTAAAGATTTTCAGTGTAATACAGCATCCGTTTCAGATAGATGTGTGACCGACTCTGTGTAATCAAATAAGGCGCCTGGGCAACATCTTCTTAAAACAAACTTTCATAGACCACATTAGATCTTCTTGAGGCTATCCCGCCAAAGAACACTCGGCCAGATAAACTTCGGCTGTATTTTTAACGCTGCAAAACCGGCACAGACGGGTGGTTGTCTTCTATGACACATTTATTGAAATGCATAGGAACCTGCCAAAAAATTGTGCCATGTCGCCCTGGGACAGAAACGTGCGCCTGGCACAAGTACTGTTTTTTGTCTTTATGTAGTCAATTATGTCGAGATGAGCAGATTTTGTGGCCGGAAAAGTGAACAGTGCATCGTTTGGCTCTCTGCGAACATTGCTTTTTGACGTAGAGCTGTGCAGCAAAATCAACTCCTCTTACGGAGAAGAGAAAAGCTAAGGGCGTTGCAGTCTTTGGTCAGCCGAGGAGTGTCTTGCGATATAGGATTTGGCTGCCATCTTTGGTAGACAAAATATTGTCGTATGAAACGTGAAGACAAACATAACTTTGGAAAACTTATAAACACTCTATATCTGCTTACCTCCGTCTTTCCATGGAACAGACGATAACCGTTGTCGTGAAAGGTCGGCCGCCAAGACGCTCGATCCAAGCCATGCATACAGCAACCAAACTACAGCGCAGCGCAATAAAAGACTTTTGCTGCAGACGAGAGGCATGATGCTGTCTCGCAAGTTCTGAACGAAATCTCCTCGTGCAATGAACCTCCCTCTTATGCTGGGAACCAGGCTGACGTAACGGCGTCGGTGTTAAACGAAGTCACTGAACCTAAAATAGATCAAATAAATAAAACATTCTTGCGGACTTATCTCCGCCATTGAACAACTTGGTGCGACCGCTCGTGTTATCACCCTTACTGATAAAATTTCTATGCTCACGATTTTATCACATTGTCGTGTTAAACATACGTTGCAATCGAATAACACAAAGTGCAGTTGGTGGATGTTAAAGCTATGCTCGGCTGTTCGAGAATCAATTATTAGTGCTAAAGCGTGCATTCAAACACGTGTATCACAGGCAGCAAGCGGGATCTGCAAAGGAGGCTTCCCCGCGTACCACTGTTTTCATTCAACAAGCAAATACTTCCGGGCCCCGCTAAAACGGCGGTGAACTGCGAAGCACGTGACCTACTTCTTTATCAACGTTTGAGTAAGGATCAGTTGATAAGCCATCCACTTTAGCGGCTGTTGTTGCGGACGTCGACTGTAACATTCTAACGGCTTCCTTGTCATGTGTCACTGGGGAATTTACAGGGTGTGTATGCAGTGTTGAGGTACGTCCTCGAACCAAAACCGTGAGCTGGTTATATCCGCAAGACTGGCCAAGACCATCCAGATGAAACTGGTAGGCAAATGTATATCGATTCTGTGACTGCTGAGAAGCACCGAAGCTTTCACCGCATTTAGCGAAAAAATAGATAAGAAGAAGTAAAAACCTCAGTGGTTATTTTCCTTAGTAACCAGAGTGCAATTCTCAGCCCTACATAGAATATAAAGTACTTCAGAAATACGACTGCTGTATTTTGTCTCCACATTTTTATAGAAGCGGAAGCGGTTCACCGATTTATGGCCCCTCTCGCTCGCAAGTGCTTGTCGTGCCGGCGAGCCTCACGTATGAGGCTGAATATGATTATAGGATTAGCGGAGCGGAGTCATCTGGCCATTAGCCAACCCAAAAGGATGCTCCGGAGTACCTGCCTGTCTCTCGTTTTCAGCTGTTTCTGTCACTACGGAGTAAAATACCATTTACTTACGTCATGAGTCAGTCTACTGGCCACAGGAGGTCATGTTAGCCAACCACTGGTTAAATGATGGCAGTATACTGCCACCGATTGTATATGTAGTACAAAAGACGCTACACTACCAACCTACCCTACCACAGCCGCAGCAGCCAAAGAAGCAGCCATTGCGCTAGGAGCCACTGCTTCCAAACACAATGTCAATGTACTCGCTGACTATCAAAAGTCCTGCTCCAAAAATTCAGTGCCGCTGTACTGCCAGCCAATGTGTGTCTTTCAAGATCACCTCAACCTTCCGAGAATCCACCTCAAGTGGGCACTCGCCACTCTACTTCGATGAGCTCCTTGAGATATATTATCCGTGCAGTCTCCGACCGATAGCCTCTTCACCCAGACAACCTTCTAGCCCTCCTACCCTTCCAATTTCATCACTCACGGCCGCCACCGGCCGCACATACTTTTCGTTTTATCGTCGCCGAACTCACCATGATGCTATCAACCGCTGAACGCTACCAACAGGCCTACACTCACGCCACCACATTTCTACTTCCCAATAGCATTTCTTCTATGCCAACTAATTATCGTCTGACAGCCTGTACCACCTGGTATGAGCATACCAGTCACCCTCAGTTTTATTGCCTACCGTACTTACGAGCAGTTGGTAGTCCGGCTGCCAAGACCGGAGTTTTTGTCCCCCAAGAGTCTAAGTGGTCAAGTTGACCAACCCAGTGGGTTTCCGGGGCGCAGTTGGCCGTACGTGTGAAGGGTCAATGGACCAATGATGCCCCCCTGCAAGATGCAAGAGTAAAGGGGTCCACCATCTTCCGTTTAGCACGAAATTATACCGATTGCGGCCGCTTTTCTGATGGAGGCCAAAAGTGACAACGCCCGTTCGTTCGCGATTTTGGCGTACGTTAAAGATCCCCAGTAGTCGAATTTATTCTGGAGCATTCTAATGCGGCGCGCCTCATCGCCTATGTAGCGTCACCGCGTTACACGTCATCATCGATCAATCAACAAAATTATACGTTTATTTCTGCTCCTGTTGTCGCAAGCCGCCGACCGAAGCGCTTCGACACTTAACATCTCCGTTTAGATGCTTTGGGCCTCACGCGCCGCCATGGCGTCTCTCATTCCTCCTGACCCTGTTGTAAGATTGCTTTTCGATAAAGGACAGTGTCTCAGCTCAACCTGATTGCGCTGACTCCAAAGTGTTGTTTTAAACGGTGTTCGTCTTTTTGCAATGCTCACACTTATCTTTTCCCAAAAAGGGACGATCGGTCCAGTCAAACAGCTGGGTACACTTGTTTCTATTGCACCGCATCGGCCTTGTGTCTACAGGCGCATAATTATAGGTGGAATACGCTTCGTATTCATTGCTCGCCAGAACTAATCTCAACAAGGGCATGTTGCATCTCGGCCGACCTCTAGACTGGAAACGATCGCTGTTTTGACTACCTCGGAAGGCATTGGTGCAGTGGCTCAAATTGTTACAGTTCACCGAAACAGCATGCCGAAATTGAAGATGAAACAATTCTTACCGGCTGTGATACTCAACCAGCGGGCCTAATTGTGCTTCGCGGCTAAAATGTATGCCTTGTTGGAACGTGTGCTAAACACCAACTCCCCGCTTGCGTGTTAATCTACACTAATGGGCAAATGAAATGTGAATGCAAAAATATAAACCATAACACCCAAAACTGAAAATTACTGTTCGTCGATGTTTCTAATAGCACGCTATTGGCCCAATTGGAAAGCCACATTTCTTAATTTTTTTGTATAATTAGGCCATGCGTTATTGGGACTTACAGGGAAAGAAGTAGCGCTATTTGTGTGTTCAGGTTTATATTTTTCTATTAAAATTTATTTGTTTATGACTGTATCCTCGTTCATGCTTTTTATAAAAAACTGCTGCAAAAAGCTCCATCAGAGTTTTCATTGTACCATTCGCGATATGCAAGCTTACGAACCATGGTGGCGGAGGGGTACTGGAAGGCAAAACCTGTTTTGGCGGTTACTGCTTTATCTGCATAACAAGCAGCTGCTGTTGTTGCGGGATCTACATTTGCATTTTCGGTACCGTAATCTACACGTAGAAGTCACCTTGTTTTTATAGTTTTTACACTATAGCTTCCCTGAAATGCGAACCGAACCCACCTTTTTGTAAACGTAAAACTACCCCGATGTAATAGCCAAAACAGAACAGAGAAGGAGACAGAGAGGATCACCAAACTTTTCTCCTTCAATCCTGGGCAAAATAAAGTTTTTCTACTGTCACTACTAACCATACATATAGCTAAGGCTGAAAGTTGGGCTAGTTGGGTGTTGACTGGGAACCATTTTACCAGCGAAAAACGGACAGGGACCTAGAAAGAAGTAGACAGGACACTCGCTGGACTAGCGAGTGTCCCGTTTACTTCTTTCTAGGTCCCTGTTTTCGCTGGTAAAATGGTTCCAAGTGCATATCAGCGGTAAATGTAAAGCACTACGTTACGTGCACTTCGCAAACGCGTCGTGAAAAGCGGTAAGTGCGACGCTGAGGGGGGTTCAAGCGCAAGCGGAGAGCAACCGTTAGGCCGCCGGAGAGCGGCATTAGGAGACCGCGGAGAGAGAGAGTTCGGCAGTGAGAGCGCGCTGGGCCGCACACGCTCTCACCTGGGCAAGTGCGTCTGCCGCGGCGTCAAGCGAAGACTGGAATCCAATCCAATGCCCCTCGCGAGAGAGAGTTCGCTATCGGAGAGGAAAGAGTGGCTAAGAGATGCTCTGAGCGTCGCATCTAAAAAGGCGGCCATTACCGGCCGCCGGAACGTGACGTATGGGAAGGGAAACGGAAGCGGACACGCGTAATTACCGGTGGCCTCTCGCAGGAGCGTCTGAATGCAGCGTCGGAGGCGGCGCAGTTCGCATTGTTGTGTCCACAGCGAAACTTCAAGCGCATTCTTCCGTGGACATAGAAGTTCTGGGCTGAGGAGAACTGTGACATGGAGAAGATAGTAGCTACCAACCGAGACGCCGTAGACCATCCACCAGTATATTTCCACTATTCTGCAGGGATTCAAAGCCCTGGCGTGCACAGCAAAAAGATAGTGCCCTGACTAAAAAAAGCTGTTTTCTCGTAACATATTGATGAATTCGATGATTGTTCAAGGTAGCTTTAGAAAATAAACGCAGTTCCCCTGGACCATGTCAAACAATAAAAATAACGTTTCAGAAGCGCTGGCAATCACACTGTACCCGAAAGGATCCGTAAGGCTTCCCGAAACGTGATTTGTATTGTTTAACATAGCAAGAGCCAGTTCTTAGTCTCAGCGAAAGATATTGAAAAGCAGCTTTGATTATCCTAAACATTAATGATCATCTCGCTTTTTTCGAAGACCAACCTGGGTAGGGCGGCGCCGCATAACAGTGTTCTTACTATCTTTCACGTGCGAGTAGGTTCCTCCGTTAAAGCCCACTAACTCTCACCACCATCGCACAATAGTCATCGATATTCCTACAACGGCATAAACCGTATGAAAGCTGAAAAGCTAGATGGTGCACTATATCTAAAACGAAATGAAGATATCTACCTTTCACTTTGTGCTGACTGTACACATGATTTTAACACCTTCAATATTTTCATTGCATGCCAGCTTTTGAGATAACATTTTACTTGGGGGGGAAATTAAATCAAACACCACGGAAAAAAAAGTTCGGCATTTGCGCGACTGGATACTTGGACCAATAAGAAACAACTCAGCTCCCGTTAGGTGTACAGCTAAACAAATTTCAAGAAAGCAGGAATTTGAGTGCAAAATATGTGGTTGCTAGCAAGCGTTAACATTCTGGCCAGCTGCCTTTCCTACTATTTAGCTTTGCATGTACCGTTGCACCACTTCATCCCGTTTCACACGTGCAGTATTCCCCAGGCTCCTCGACAGTGGCGCCTATTCTTTTGCAGGTGCTTTTTTTTTTTTCGTGCGGCCTCCAATTCATCAATAAACGAGATAAATCGGTGGCAATGGAAACCGCACATTTGAGAGTTCGCAACAAATTCTCGTCTTTGTGTGCAATGCACAGATAGAATATTTTTATGTGGCGATAGATGCACTCCCCAAGAATGTTATAGATTTTACAGTGGAGTAATTTTTTGTCTCGTTCCACCAAATCGCACACAGTAATTCGCAAAGCAAGGCGGGTATAGAGTTCCGGCTTTTTATAAAAGGTAGAATTTCCTTTAACATGCCTGCCTCAGAAGGCCATTGTAATGTTAATTTTAAAAAGGACTGTTCAACTTCCATTTCTAGTGGCAGTCCACGTTTTATGAGTATGTTCCAACCTTAAAAGTATAATTTGCGTGTATTGCGCAACTATCGCAATCAATAATTTCCAAACCAGATGGTTGTAGAGTTCCAGCTTTTTTCTAAAAGTTTGACTTTCTTTTAAGATGCGTGCGGCAGAAGGCAATTAGACAGTATGTTTTTAAAAAGGACTCAAACTTGGACTTGTAATAGCTGTGCACGTTTTATGACTATGTTCCAACTTTACCCGCTATAATAAGCTTCTATTGCGCAAGAAACAGCAACTTGTAAACAAAGTGTGAGAAACATCTGGCTGACCGCATAGGTTTATCGCCACTCATTTACGATAATATCCACAAAAATGAATAACGCCGGTTAGAGGCCAGGATGGAGAGAAAGCGTGGTTTCAATGGAAATAGAGTTTTTTTATGTTAAAATAATTCAGGTACACAAAGAAATTTGGCCAGGCTGATATTGCTTTCGGGAGACACTGCACTTACTTTAACTGGCACAAGACGTTTTTTTCATTCGACATTACTTGTACAGACTGTGGTTACAGAATATAAGAAAATGGTCATGCGAAAGGAGCTAAAATTTCTCATTATTATCAGCCGCATAAAATTTGGTGGAGATGGCAAAAGCGGTGTTACATCTATTTCGAGGTTTCCCAAGGCTTCACAACCAGAAGGCTTTCCTTAACCACGGCAATTTTTTGCAGGCTAGGGCACGCTGACACATTTACTATTGTTCTACCCAAAGGAAATAAACCTGATACCTTCAGTGCTTATAAAATCACGTAAGCTTTGTAATCACTTTCAGTCCGGAAAATTGCCAGAAGAGACAGCAAAGTGGGGCAAGAGTGGTTTGCCCCGGGAGGTTTTGCTGGCGAAAGTGCTTGAACTTTGTTAAGTTCGGCCAAGTAATCAGTTGAATGATGCAACAATCCAAGTTACCACTTTCTGAGACACAGTTTACAGTCATAGCATGCTACCTACATAACCCTACACTTACATTTTCCCGGTCGCCAAGCTGCGCTCCTTAATGACAGCGGTACCTTTTGCTGTTCAAGACAGACTGCAACAATAAAGTGGAACTTTGCCCAATTATGGGTGACTATACGCCCGGAGCTTGGCATTGGCTGTGCCGACTGCCGCCGCTTCTCCTTGGCGTCTACGGTATTTAACCAGGTATAGGTTTGTGCCAGTCGGTATATCATACTTGAACACTCAATGCGCAAACAGCACGAAGACGAAGAAAGAAGACGAGACAATGCGCAAAAATAGTTATCGTCACTTCATGCACGAAGAGTTATCGTACCACTGTGAAACGTCAATGTGATATTAACCGCAAGACCAAGTTCGTTAATTGCTGTGTCATCCCATTAGAATGTGGCAAGGAGTATATTGGGCAGACTGGGTGTTGCTTTAACGAACGATTGTGTAAGCATGCCAAGAACGTGCGTCACGGCGCAACTGGACATTTGGCCACCCGCTGTCGTGACCACTGTTGTACGCCTTTGTTTCATAAGAGCAGCATTATCGCCAAACGCAGGAGTCAACGGACTCGCTAGACTATTGAGGTACATGAGATCACTTGTGCTAGTGATAACTGTGTGTGTGTGCCCTCCTTCACGCTGACAGAGAAAAAATGTACTTTTTAAGACAAGGTGATTCTTTGTAATGATTTGACAGTCTGAACACGTTCCCCAGTAGTGTTGTGTGGAAGATAGTTTAAGGTGACGGGAATACTGTGGTGTATGTAAAAACACGTTTCTTTCTAATAAAGTTAGTTGCAAGCTTGCGCATGGTCTCGTCTTCTTTCTTCGTTTTCGCGTTGTTTGCGCATTGAACGTTCAAGTCCACGGAATGAGTGCTGCGTGACTGATATGGGCTCATGCAATGTTTTGGCTACCTTTCGCTTCTTTCTGTACTTCGGAACACAAAACAACTGGTTATGGTCATATCTGTGAGAAAATAGTACGTTTAAGACACTTCAATAAACAGTTGCGGCTTGGTTGAGTGCTGGAACGCCTACAAAAAGCTAGGCAGTGACACGGTCTTTGTGCTCCCTGATCACTCTTACGAGCGTGACGCACAGCAGCAGCATATCACAACGGCTACCGCAGAATACGTCAGGCACAAGTGAATTCTATTGTAGCCTCCTTTACACGTAGTATAGGCACAGTCGGAGGTTGGGATTGTCTTGCAGCCTGGACAACGAATGCGGCATCCTGTCTAAGTATACGTTGTAGACAAATCTGCCTCGGAGATGTTATTGACCAATTACCTGACAACCACAGTTGAGGTTTTTAAGGGAGTATAAGCCACGCTAAAATGTTAAATATAGTCCAAGGTTCTGCATTGTTAATTATGGGTACATTTACCCCTTATAGCACGAACCGCGGCAAGTTAACGAAATCAAGGAGTAATTGAATGTTCCGCAAGTCGGAAAGAAACAGAATAGCTCGTACGGGATTGAAAAAAAATCCAGTGCAGCTTCGGAATTGATTCAGACGTTCGTCTAAGCAGTAGCCAGACAGGACTAACGAGACCCCACTAGATGCGAAATGCATTGCCTTTTCGCAGGACAGCGGAGGGGGAAGCTTATCGCTGTGTCCGAATGCGGAATGAAGCCGAGACATGAACGTTTCCCTAATCTCACAGACAAGCTGTGCGTTCACTGACTTTGTGTTCTGCGACTTCAACGAATGTCTAATCATTCGGCCAATGCATTTTATAAAGTAGGTGGTATGCAGTTCACAAACGATAAAAGCTGTAGTTAGAAGAGTGTCAAATCTGAAGCAGCCCTCTGATTTTATTTTGGGTTGGTTTTTCCAGGCTCCCTGTGTCATATGGTGTCGTTTTGAAGAAGCGTGTAATCGCGGACCCGGCTTACTATGCAAGCCCCTCAACGCGCTGCTCGGGGAGGATGTATGGACGAGATGGTGAATGTTTACGAGCGCTTACCTAAGCAGAAGACGACCCAGCACAAAATTCTTTGTCGGGCGCCGATTCTTGGGTATAAGGTTGTACTATCCACCCAAAATTCTTTCGTAGAATGTTCGTGCAACCTATCTCACACTCTATGTCCATGGTGGGGATCAATATCCGAGGTATGATATCGGCAAGCGCAGCCCGTGCAGTCAGGTATGAGAGCCTACCGCTAGATTATGTAAGCGCACAAACCCAGTTTACATAATAGTATATAGGCGCAGCATGACCATTTGAGGAAATGTTGCTGACGGAGACACTCTAAATTTATGGCCAATGGAATTGCAATCAGCTCCATGCATATGCTGTCTTCGCGACGCTCTCCGCGATGCACACCTGGCGCACATACAGACCGAATGTAGCCGACTAAGATCGCGTGCAAAACGCTTACACTCACGTAAATACACCACATTCGCGAACACAGTAACTGCAGCACATTAATATGTATTTAAATTAATATGTGCATTATATATTTTATGTATTTAATATGTATTTACCGTTTTCATATGCATGAGAACGGTAAATCTGTCTTAAGCGCGCCCCCAAAATCAGCGGAGATAGGGGGGTGTCCCGCGGCCACATTCGAAACGTGTCGCTAGGGGGATTTTAGTGGCTTCCCTAGAGGCAGCGCTCAAGCCAAGTACTTGCTCTCAATCATGGTATAATTGCCCTAACAAAGGTTTATTACAAGCAGTAATTTTTGGTATAATATAAAAGACAGTACTCTCTATTCCCTTGACGGCAGCGCAGGTTCAAGGATTTCATGACGAGCCGCACCAGTATTTCACTTCCACATCCACCTAATGTGCACGTGGAATGTGCAAATAATGGGCACCTAATTTGCCCCCAAGAAAACAGCGCTAGAAAGGGGACTACACAAAGGGCACACAGACACGGGGATTTCCCGTTTTGTAACTCAGTTATCTACCAACTGGCAACTTTTCAATCCGTGTAGCACTTCTCCTCTTATGTCCGGTTGTCGCGATTTTGCATCACACCAATTGTTAGCCGCGCAACCAGAATAAAGAATCGGTAGGTGCAATCCCCCGCGCTTAGACGGAATCTACACACTGATGGCAACATATGGAGCAAGTGGCCTCCTATACCTAACTTTCAGTAAAGTGCTGACCACCCCCATTCCTACGGTTTATGCCAATGGTCACCGTTCCTCTGTGTCCGTCGATTTCCACCTTTGTTTACTAAATGAATGTAAGTATTTTGATTCCAATAAAAATGTCGCCACATAGGTTCTTTGCTGAAAAACACATGAAGCTTCCGTAAATAATTGGTTTTGAAGAAATTTACCATGTACTGTGATCAATTATGACCTCTCATTTTGTTTTTGTGCCGATAGCCGTAACTTTCTTTCGAAAAGCCCGCAAGCGTAAAAGGTCTTCTGCGGCTTCTTGTTTATAAGCAGACTAGCAAAGCGATAGCGAAAATATTTTTTATGCCTTACCGACAATTTAGGCTACAAGAGGGTAATCTTGCATGATCGAATAATTTCCATAAAATCGTGTTGAGGCCAATGGGTTTACGAAGTATGTATTTTAATAGTCCCATTGAACATATTACGAACGAAGTGAGTGTATCCCATTTATGATATATCAGTTGATTTATAAAGCACTACAATATCTGAGATAACTTATTCGATTAGACGCACTACCTAACGGATGTATTAAAGAGCTAAATTCAAGGGTACACTTGTTGAAGGTCGCATGCATACATTTCCAGGCAAGCTTAGGTCACGGCTGTTTACCTCTCGAACCCTCGATCATCTGCAGCCCTGGATTACAGATGCAATCGCCTCTTGGCTTGTTGCAAGTCTGCCATTTACTTCCGCACTCTTCCTGTTGGTCTTCTGCACAGACTCGCTCTTCATTAGAAATAAGGAGAGAAACTTTTTTGAGACTGCGTGAAACAATCTAGTGTAGTTAACGATTGATTGTAAGGATGTAAAATTGAGCTTGAACCACAGCTAGACACCTGGATTAGACTTCTAGAACTAGTATATAGCCATTCAGAATTTGTCTTTAAATATTGAACGTAACCATGAAGGGGAAATTCAGTATTTTATAAAGTAGTTCAAAGTCTGAATCCTGGTGTAATTAAGAAGCATGCAATCAGGATAAATATCGCAGCATGAAAAATTACAATTGAGACCTATACAATCAGTGCACGAGCCACGACTCATCGTCGTCGAACTCACCATGATGCTATCAACCGCCGAAGGCTACCAACAGGCCTACACTCACGCCACAACATTTCTACTTCCCAATAGCATTTCTTCTATGCCAACTAATTATCGTCTGACAGCCTGTACCACCTGGTATGAGCATACCAGTCACCCTCAGTTTTATTGCCCTACCGTACTTACGAGCAGTTGGTAGTCCGGCTGCCAAGACCGGAGTTTTTGTCCCCCAAGAGTCTAAGTGGTCAAGTTGACCAACCCAGTGGGTTTCCGGGGCGCAGTTGGCCGTACGTGTGAAGGGTCAATGGACCAATGATGCCCCCCTGCAAGAGGCAAGAGTAAAGGGGTCTACCATCTTCCGTTTAGCACGAAATTATACCGCTGCGGCAGCTTTTCTGATGGAGGCCAAAAGTGACAACAACCGTTCATTCGCGATTTTGGCGTACATCAAAGATCCCAAGTAGTCGAATTTATTCTGGAGCATTCTAATGCGGCGCGCCTCATCGCCTATGTAGCGTAGCCGCGTTACACGTCATCATCGATCAATCAACAAAATTATACGTTTATTTCTGCTCCTGTTGTCGCAAGCCGCCGACCGAAGCGCTTCGACACTTAACATCTCCGTGTAGATGCTTTGGGCCTAACGCGCAGCCACGGCGTCTCTCATTCCTCCTGACCCTGTTCTAAGATTGCTTTTCGATAAAGGACAGTGTCTCAGCTCAACCTCATTTTCGCTGACTCCAAAGTGTTTTTTTTTTCATTAGACATTATTTGTACAGACTGTGGTTACAGAATATAAGAAAATAGTCATGCGAAAGGAGTTAAAATGTCTCATAATCAGCTGCATAAAATTTGTTGGAGATGGCAAAAGCGGGGTTACATCTATTTCGAGGTTTCCCAAGGCTTCACAACCAGAAGGCTTCTTCCTTAAAGGGAAGCTGAAGCGCTTTCCAAAAAAATTGAGTTAGATTAACAGTTTTATAGTTTCTTGCGCGCTTATTCCGAATATCACATTGAAATTTATCGTACATGAGTCCAAGTGGAATTTATCTTGCAAAAAGCGCGGCCCCGTTTGAAAGACGCGCGCTTTTCGTCGTTTGACGCCCCTGATTGGTTGCGCCCGTCATGACGTCAAAGGAGGACACCCTCGGCCGCGCGGGTTGTCGGAAGCATTGCGAACGATAGCACGGTTGCCTTTGCGGCAATTTAGCTTGCAGTTTAATTTCGCACATGACTGGTAAGTTTGTTTTATAATTTTCCCGTGCTGTTGGTTCAATTATCTTGGAGCCTAAATTGCTTTACACGACAGAGAACCCCAAAGCAGTGACTGTGACGTCGACTAGTGGGTTCCATCAAAATATTTTGAATTAGGCAACCAGCATAGGGGGATTTTATACCTTGTGTTAATATTAGGTACTGCCTTAACTGTTTCTTTTTATACACAAAACCATTTATGCCGAACATTAATGGCCGTTTATAAACAATCTACCAGCGAAAAGCACGTATGTGCACTGCGCGAAAAAATAGCGTTCATGCGCTGTAAACGTATATGCGAGACACATCTTACTGGTACACGCATAAAACCAACAAGCAGACTCTGCTTCCGCATTTCCTTTGTTCGTTGTCGCCCACCCCAGCCCCGTTACTCATCCCCGTACACAGACCCACACGCGCGCGCCATTTCGGCAGCGGCGCTACGGCGCCTCCGCGATTGCTAGCTGCACTTCGATGAGTGGCGTCTTACTTCTTCACATGCATTTATTCTGAAAACACTGCAGCATACTAGTGCCTGCTCAGCATCATTGGCTGTAGTAGGGCTTGATTTTCGCTTGTGCGTTGCGCATTCTGCTACAATATTACGGCCACCTCGTTATAATTAACGGACCAGTCGGACCAGCCAGTTACGTTGTAGTTACGTTACTTTAGGTAACAATCACCAAACGTTTGTGATAATGAATCGTTGGCCTGTTTCGGCATTTCTAGATTTAAGCATTTACCGCGCTAGTCGGACAGAGGCCGTATATTTACTCTTCGCTCCTATTTTTTTAGTATCATCATTATATATATCACCGACTATCACTGGAGCACACTGAGGTTCAGTGACAACAAGTGCTTGCCAGGTATAATATGCCGCCACACGGAATCTTGGGCAAAAAATTAGGCCCCCGCAGTCAACACAACTTACGGCACAGTGGTGGTTCGGAATGGTGTTTTTTTTAAATTCAGACAAACATCACCTTATCGTGACATGTATACTTGCAAAATAAGTAATCTGGTTGTCTTCGTTCTTTACTTTGTAGGAATACTGTTTACCTCTTAGCCAGGGAGAGAACTTCTATCAGGATTGGCCCCTTGTTTAGGTTTCGCCAAAAAAATTGTTTTTTTGAACACTGTCCTCAGCCCATAGGGAAAGAAAACCGACGCGTTTAACGAAACAAGTATTTCCTGAACAAATGTGACTTGGTTTCTGGAATGGAACGAAACATCCCCCGGCCAAAGTACAGCTGTATTCCCCATCCTTCCTAAATCTAGAATCTAATGTGAACATTCACGTCCGTCACATCAAAAAAGAAAAAAAAAAACACCGCATTGGAGCGGTTTACAAAGTATTTAACGTAGTGTAGTATATTCTCTGTCATCAAGCACAGCCACCTCGGCTGTCGCTTCCGTATGTTATCAAGCATCCCGGCGTGGCATTATTCTGCTTAGGAATACGGCATGATAACGTATGCCTCGTTTGGCGTTCGTGCATACTTTTTTGAACACGAAAATTGTACAAATGAGTGCTATCAACCACAACAACAACAAGTATCATTCCCAAGGAAACGCGGCGAAAAGAGCATGGCCGAGGCGGCCGATCCGGCCGGAAGTCCCGGTATGACGTTTCTTCAGCCGGTTTTCGCCCGCGCTCTTCGGTCTTCCTGGCATCGCGCGGCGAGATGGGGGCGGGGCATCGGGCCACTTTTGTTTGGTCATTGCGCCGCTTATATTGCATGTATTGCGAAAATATTTCGTACACATGAACTATTCAATGTGTACTTGTTGCTAGTTAACTTTTCTTTTAATTCTAAAAACCGCTTCACCTTCCCTTTAACCACGGCAATTTCTTGCAGGCTAGGGCATGCTGATACATTTACTATTTGTTCGACCCAAAGGAAATAAACCTGATACCATCAGTGCTTATAAAAACACGTAACTTTGTAATCACTCTCAGTCCGGAAAATTGCAAGAAGAGACAGCAAAGTGGGGCAAGAGTGGTTTGCCCCGGGAGGTTTTGCAGGCGAAAGTGCTTGAATTTTGTTAAGTTCGACCAAGTATCAGTTGAATGATTCAACAATCCAAGTTACCACTTTCTGAGACAGTTCACAGTCATCGCATACTACCTACATAACCCTACACTTACATTTTCCCGGTCGCCAAGCTGCGCCCCTTAATGACAGCGGTACCTTTTGCTCTTCAAGACAGACTGCAACAATAAAGTGGAACTTTGACCCGCAGCGGTGGCTTAGTGGCTAAGGTGTTGGGCTGCTGAGCACGAGGTCGCGGGTTCGATTCCGTGCCACGGCGGCCGCTTTTCTGATGCAGGCGAAACGCAAAAACGCCCGTGTGTATGAGATTTCGGGGCAGGTTGAAGATTCCCAGGTGGTCAAAATTAATCCGTAGCCCTCCACTAAGGTGCGCCTCATCGCCTTCGTTGCGTCGGCGCGTTATACCCTACAATCAATCAAAGTGGAATTTTGCCCAATTCTGGGGGACTACGCCCGGAGCTTTGCATTGGCTACGCCGGCTGCCGCGCTTCTACTTGGCGTCTACGGTATTTAACCAGGCATAGGTTTGGGTCCGTTGGTATATCATACTTGAACATTCAATGCGCAAATAGCACGAAGACGAAGAAGACGAGACAATGCGCAGAAATAGTTATCGTCACTTTATGCAAGAAGAGTTATCGTACCACAGTGAAACGTCAATGTGATATTAAACACAAGGCCAAGTTGATTGATTGCCGTGTGATCCCATTAGATTGTGGCAAGGAGTATATTGGGCAGACGGGGTGTTGCCTCAACGAACGATTGTGTGAGCATGCCAAGAACGTGCGTCACGGCGCAACTCGACATTTGGCCACCCACTGTTGTGACCACGGTAGTACGTCTTTGTTTCATAAGAACAGTATTATCGCCAAACACAGGAGTCAACAGACTCGCGAGACTATTGAGGCACATGAGATCACTTGTGCTGGTGATAACTGTGTGTGTGTGCCCTCCTTCACGCTGACAGAGAAAAAAAATGTACTTTTTAAGACAAGGTGATTCGTTGTAATGATTTGACAGTCTGAACACGTTCTTCAGTAGTGTTGTGTGGAAGATAGGTTAAGGTGACGAAAATATTGTGGTGTATGTAAAAACGCGTTTCTTTCAAATACAGTTACTTGGAATTTGCGCATGGTCTCGTCTTCTTTCTTCATCTTCGCGTTGTTTGTGCATTGCAAACGTTCAAATCTACGGAATGAGTGCTCCGTGACTGATATGGGCTCATACAATGTTTTGGCTCTCTTTCGCTTCTTTCTGTACTTCGGAACCCAAAACAACCGGTTATGATCATATCTGTGAGGAAATAGTACGTTTAAGACACTTCAATAAACAGTTGCGGCTTGGTTGAGTGCTGGAACGCCTACAAAAAGCTATGCAGTGACACGGCCTTTGCGCTCCCTGATCACTCTTACGGGCGTCGGGCACAGCAGCAACATATCACCATGCCACCGCAAAATACGTCAGGCAGAAGTGAATTTTATTGTAGCCTTGTTTACACGTAATACAGGCACAGTCAGAGGTTGGGATTGTCTTGCAGCCTGGACAACGAATGCGGCATCGTGTCCAAGTATACGTTGTAGACAAATCTGTTTCGCAGATGTTATTATCCAATTACCTGACAACCACAATTGTGATTTTGTAAGGAAGTATATACCACGCTAAAATGATAAACATAGGGCAAAGCGCTGCGTTGTTAATTATGGGCATATTTACGCCTTATAGCAAGAACAGAGGCAAGTTAACGAAATCACGGAGTAATGAATGTTCCGTAAGTCGGAAAGAAACAGAATAGCTCGTAGGGGATTGAAAAAAAAAACCAGTGCAGCTTCGTAATTGATTCAGACGTTCGTCTAAGCATTAGCCAGACAGGACTAACAAGACCCCACTAGATATAAAATGCACTGCCTGTTCGCAGGACCGCGGAGGGGGAAGCATATCGCTGTGTCCGAATACGGAACGAAGACGAGACATGAACGTTTTACTAATCTCACAGACAAGCTGTGCGTTCACTGACTTTTTGTTTTGCGACCTCAACAAACGGCTAATCATTCGGCGGAGGCATTTTTTGAAGTAGGTGGTATGCAGTTCACAAACGATAAAAGCTGTAGTTAGAAGAGTGTAAAATCTGAAACAGCGCTCTGATTTTATTTTGGGTTGGTTTTTCCAGGCTCCCTGTGCCATACGGTGTCGTTTCGAAGAAGCGTTTAATCGCAGACCCGGCTTACTATACAAGCCCGTTAACGCGCTGCTTGAGGAGGATGTATGAACGAGATGGTGCATGTTTACGAGCGCTTACCTCAGGACAATACGACCCAGCACAAAATTCTTTGTCGGGCGCCGATTCTTTGGTATAAGGTTGTATTATCCACCCGAATTATTTCGTAGAATGTTCGTGAAACCTATCTCACACTCTATGTCCATGGTAGGGATCAATATCCGAGGTATGATATCGGCAAGCGCAGCCCGTGCAGTCAGGTATGAGAGCCTACCGCTAGATTATGTAAGCGCACAAACCCAGTTTACATATTAGTATATAGGCGCAGCATGACCATTTGAGGAAATGTTGCTGACGGAGACACTCTAAATTTATGGGCAATGGAATTGCAATCAGCTCCATGCATATGCTGTCTTCACGACGCTCTTCGCGATTGCACACCTGGCGCATACACAGACCGGATGTAGACCACTACGATCACTTTAGAAACGCTTACACTCACGTAAATGCACCACATTTGCGAACACAGTAACTGCAGCACAATAATATGTATTTACATTAATATGTGCATTATATATTTTATGTATTTAATATGTATTTACCGTTTTGATATGCATGAAAATGGTAAATCTCTGTCTTGAACGCGCCCCCAAAATCAGCGGAGATAGTCGGGTGTCCCGCGGCCACATTCGAAACGGTGTCGCTAGGGGGATTTTAGTGGCTTCCCTAAAGGCAGCGCTCCCATGTATTGCTCTCAATTCTGATATAATTGCCCAACAAAGGTTTATTACAAACAGTAATTTTTGGATATAATATAAAAGACAGTACTCTCCATTGCTTGAAGCAGCGCAGGTTGAAGGATTTCATGACGAGCCGCAGTTTCTATACCAGTATTTCACTTCCACATCCACCTAATGTGCACGTGGAATGTGCAAATAATGGGCACCTAATGTGCCCCTAAGAAAACAGCGCTAGAAAGGGGACTACACAAAGGGCACACAGACGCGGGGCTTTCCTGTTTTTTAACGCATTTATCTACCAACTATCCCGCTTTCAATCCGTGTTGCACTTCACCTCTTATGACCGGTTGTCGCGATTTCGCATCACACCAATTGTTAGCCGCGCAACCAGAATAAAGAATCGGTAGGTGCATCCCCCGCGCTTAGACGGAATCTACACACTGATGGCAACATATGAAACAAGTGGCATCATATACCTAACTTTCAGTAAAGTGCTGACTGCTCCCATTCCTACGGTTTATGCCAATGATCACCGTTCCTCTGTGGCCATCCATTTACACCCGTGTTTACTAAAGGAATGTAAGTATTTTGATTGCAATAAAAATGTCGCCACATAGGTTCTTTGTTGAAAAACACATGGAGCTTCCGTAAATAATTGGTTTTGAAGAAATTTACGATGTATGATCAATTATGACGATGTACTCTCAATTATGACCTCTCATTTTGTTTTTGTGCGATAGCCGTAACTTTCTTTCGAAAACCCCGCAAGCGTAAAAGGTCTTCTGCGGCTTCCTTATAAGCAGACTAGCAAAGCGATAGCAAAAATATTTTTTATATGCCTCACCGAAAATTTAGGCTAGAACAGGGTAATCTCGCATGATCGAATAATTGCCATAAAATTGTGTCGAGGCCAATGGGTTGACGAAGTATATATTTTAGAATGTCCCGTTGAACATATACGAATGAAGTCATTGTATCCGATTTGTGATATATCAGTAGATTTATAAAGCAGCACAATATCTGAGATATCTGATTCGCTTAGACGCACTACCTAACGGATGTATTAAAAAGCTAAATTCAAGGATACACTTGTTGTAGTTCGCATGCATACATTTACAGGCGAGCTGAGGTCACGGCTGTTTACCTTTCAATCCCTCGATCATCTGAAGTTCTGGATTACAGATGAAATCGCCTCGGGGCTCGTTGCAAGTCGTTCATTTACTTCTGCACTCTTCCTGTCGTTCTTGTGTACAGGCTCGCTCTTCATTAGGAATAAGGAGAGAAACTTTTTCAGACTGCGTGAAACAATCTAGTGTAGTTAACGATTGATGAGAAGGGTGTAAAATTGAGCTTGAATCGCAGCTAGACACCTGGCTTGGACTTCGTGAACTAGTGTATAGCCATTCCGAATTTGTCTTTGAACATTGAACGCAACAACGAAGGTGAAATTCCGTATTGTTATCTAGTAGTACGAAGTCTGAGTCCTTGTGTAATTAAGAAACAAGCAATCAGGATAAATGTCGCAGGAGGAAAAATTACAATTGAGACCTACACAGTCAATGCACGAGCCACGACTCATGTCAATATTTTGAAGGCGGTTTAAAGCAATCACAGCACGATGTATATGCAGAAGTAACTTTGAAGGAGGATTCGTGGTAAAACACGGGATGTCTAAAATGGTTGTATTGCTGCTAGATTACAGAACTAGCGTTGAAGATAGTACAGAATAAAATTGTTTCGGTATTTTTATTCGTGGAGTTCGTATGGCTTTCGCGGCACATTCGAAAGTCTTGGAGGGAGGCGATAGGGGTAGCGTTCGTGAAAGACGGGAAGGACCCTTCCTCTCCAGCTAGCTATCGACCGATTGCCCTGACCAGCTACCTGGGCAAGCTTATTGAGAAAATTATAAACCGAAGGCTCGTGTACTTTCTTGAGTACAATGGTCTTCTTGAGAGCCACCAGGCAGGCTTCAGGGCAGGGCGCTCCACTAACAACCAACTCGTGACACTCGAATCGTATGTCAAGGATGCCTTCGTGCATAAAAAGTTTTGCCTTCCGGTGTTTCCCGACGACAAGAAGGCCTATGACACCCCTTGGCGTTACGGGATCCTCAGTGACCTCCAGTCATTCGGTGTTTCGGGTAACATGTTATACACCTTTTCTAGTTAATTGTCAGAGAGAACCTTTCGCGTCAGAGTTGGTTGTGCACTCTCAAACGTTCACGTGCAAAAAATGGCGTGCCGCAAAGTGGAGTGTTCAGCTACACGGTTTTGATAGTTAAGACGAACTTCTTGGAATGGCATCGCTACCTTCAATCTCTTATTCCTTGTAGGTAGACGACGTCCAGATATCCTTTAAAGCACGTTATATGTCAATCTTTCAACGTCAAGTCCAGTTTGGTGTCAAAAACTTGCCGGCTGGACAGACAAGGATGGTTTTAATCTTAATCCCTGGAAAAGCTCTTGCGTTGTCGTCTCTAGGAAATATAGGGTC
Source organism: Haemaphysalis longicornis (assembly GCA_013339765.2). Taxonomy (NCBI): domain Eukaryota; kingdom Metazoa; phylum Arthropoda; class Arachnida; order Ixodida; family Ixodidae; genus Haemaphysalis; species Haemaphysalis longicornis. Next base: position 82,970,335 of record CM023457.1, on the reverse strand, counting down.
CATCCGGATCAAGACATCACTCTCAGCGCATTGTCGATTGCTGTGAACGAACAGCGCGTTTTTGGTAGTGTGTTGGACCGCAAATTCACATTCAATTCCCGCATCAAGGAACTTAAGCATAAATGTCTGAAAAGAATGACTATCCTTAAGGTTCGCTCACACCAATCTTATGGTGCCGACAAAGAACTCCTGCTCGCCTGTATACTGCATTGGTTGGCTCTCGTTTGAACTGGGGCAGTGTGTTGTATGGGTCGGCGACTAAAACAGCATTGCAAATTCTCGAACCACTGCTTCAGATGGGGCTTCGTCTTGCGTAGGGTGCTTTCCGCACTAGCCCCGTCAAAAGCTTTTAAGTTGGATGCACCAAGGGGTGCCTTGAGAAGCAACAGACGTACATGGACCATTCTTTATGCTTTTAAAATCTCGTCAATGTGTAACCATCCTTTAAGTTCAGTCTTTGATACATCCATTTCCAAGCTTCTTTTGAACCGCTGATCTATCTCTTTTCCCTTCTCATACAGAGCCAGAGTGGAAGCATCAGAACTCTCTTTCCTTTTTAGATGCCATAAAACATATCTTCCACTATCTTTGTATCACCGTGGCGTTTTCGTCCTATATCGTGTGACATATCTTTTATGCATATCGACAAAAAACCGAGTGCAAGAAGTGGAATCATGCAACACTTCTTTTCTCGGAGCACAAATACAAGTGTGCAGAATTTTGTACTGACGCCTCAAAAACTGACACCACGGTGTCAAGCGCTGCGCATGGACCCAGCTGGAATGTTAGTAAAACCATGAATGTATGTACTAGTATCTTCACAGCAAAGGCTTATAGTATACATCTTGTATATAATCACCTCCGAACTAAAATTCCAAAATTCATAATCTGTACTGATTCATTAGGTGTAGTGCGGACGTTGCCATCAAAAAAATATTCTAAAAAGTATGTAGTCAATGTTCGCATTAACACCATTATGTATTTATATGTGTTAGATTTAGAAGTAAGTGTTTGTGCTGGGTGCCAGGCCACTCTGGAGTTGCGGGGAACGAGACCGCCGAATAAATGGCCATTGCTTTTGCCCATTGTACTACAACAGTTGACTTAAGAACACTACCCTACACCGACATGAAGCCCCACATTAGAGTACACACTTCTCAAAGCCTGGCAAACACACTGGTTTGAACAGACAGACAACAAATACGCGTGATAAAACCACACTTGAGACCATACACCGCTGACTCACGCAACAGATAAACAGAAGTAGCTTTTGCTAGGCTACGGATAGGGCACACATACACACACTCGTATCTGCTCACGGGGTCTTTAAAACCTCTGTGTAGCGGGTGCGGAGGGGCCCAATGCGCAGTTCACATACTCATTCAATGACACAACACGACGCAAACATTTCCCACAACTATACAGACTACACATACTACTACACACTGTAAACGCAAACTAGCCGGAAATGGAGTTTTAATCAAGTAATGTGCCCTGAAAAGTACTTATAGCAAAAAATGTACTCCCTAGGCATGGTCTAAAAAGTGGACGAACCTCCATGGTAGTACCGTTGCCCATCCGTGTAGCAAAAGGGAGGATTTAGAACGACTTAACACCATTTGTGAGATGGCGTTCGGTTCCTTGTATACAACCACGTCCACAATAAACTCCCCATCTGGGGTAATCATCTCAAGCGGGCGGTCGCCATGTTAGTCTTGTGTTGTTTCCGTGTGTCAGCACTTCAACCGTGGACTAAGGCTAATTAGAACGAGAAAGCAGGACGCGACGGTTGCATGCAGCTACAAAACCGATACCGTACGTATACCCGTATAGATGCTTCAGCCAGCGCGATCACAAGCAGACAGCGCGGCCGTGTTGTTTCAATCTGTTTATTTTGGCGGTAGGTGTTGTCAAACTCTGCTGCTAACAAAGAGACAGTTCTCGCCGTTGCAAACAATTGCAATGTTCATCTGCTTCGCTTGCTTGCGCATATATAGACAATTTAAATTCTCGTGCCAGCGCGCCAACGCACCCGACTGCAGCGACTCAACTTGCCCTGGCGGCACGACTTGCTGCCCGGATGTCAATGCAGCGCGGCCGGTGACTTGGTGCGGCCGGAGCTTCAAGCGCCTCGCCTTGGGCCATCATTTTTTCTTATTTGAGAAGGACTAGTAGTGCCATTTGGTGGAAAGATTTTTATGTGCCCCTGTCACACGACGAACGGCCGCTAACAACATTTGGATACGGCGACAGCTGTGGACAGCTCGCTGGTAAGTGGTCTGTCATCAGTCGATGCGTTTGTCAAACGTTTGGATAGGGTTAACAGCGAAGTACCCGTGCCGCACACAGCACGTACACGCACGGGCAAAGAAAAAAGCGCACACTCGTTTTATTGTACTTGTTTGTGGCTTTTGGGGTATGCATTCGCATTCTTTTGTAGGCCGGTTTGTAACAGGGCATTCGAGATAAAATCGTTTGTCGCGCGCGGCGTCGTTTCAAAGCAACGTGACGGTTACTCAGGTAGCCGAATCGCCTCCGACAGCGGTGCATCGTCGGGCCCGGTCGGTGAATATTGCAGGACTCTGTCTCTCATATGCATCGAACTGCTCGTGTTCTTTTTAGTTAACTGCTCTACTTTGTAATATCTATTTGTTAACGCTCCGGATGGCTTGCCTGTCCAAATATAAGTCTTTGTGTTGTTTTCGTTCAAGGCTCTGACTCATTCTTAGCGCTCTGGTCGGCGAAAGCCGCAGATCAGACGGCCACCCCCTTCGAAAACTGTGCCCTGTAGATTCGGTGGGGTTGTTTGCTCGCTTGAGTCGACTCTTCACATCTAACAGCGTACCCTATTAAGGAAACGGTGACATGCGTAAAAGATGCTATGAGCCTATCGAACGATTAAATGCATATAGTGTGGACCACGACGGCGACGTGGTTCGAAACCGAAATGTTTTTATTCCCTTTCGGATGATAATGAGGGGTCTGTATACAATCGGGGCCCGTCAGTCGCCAGCTAAGGCCACGTAATTAAAAACACAAATTCATGCCCTGATGGAAGAGAACCGAGTTTGCCGTAGCATGACACAAGTCTGCCGGGCATAAAAAAGGATATCATTTTTTTAGAACAACAATGCACACACTCTTCTTTTGTTGGTAATAACTTTGTCATAATCAATAGTAAGACCATACACAAAAATTACTCGATTCATCTGACACTCGATTTTGACACGGAGCTTGCAGCTCCAAAAAGTGCACTGTGGTTTTGCGTGACGGAAACTTCTACAATCACGGTAAATTAACTAAGGCAGGTGTGTGTGGCATGCAGCGTTGGTAAGTTTGCGAGAATAGCGTTTCCATTTCAGCTGTTTTTTTTTGTTGCCATGCAATCACAAGTAATTTGGTGCCATGAACGAGGTTTACGTTAGCTAACAAGGCTGTAGTAACGGTTGCGGCTACAAATGACCTTATGCACCAATCATGCTTGTCAGCTCGGTGACACAGAATATTAAGGTGTCAGAATACGGATGACTGAGTCGCCTAGTTTATTACTACTGTAAAAAAAGAAAGTGTTTTCTGACCCAGTGAAGGACTTTCCTGTATGACTAGCTGTGTTATGACAGATGACCATACTTGATGAGACAAGCCGTAACAAATTAGCTTTGGATGTAACACCAGGAGGGAAATAGGTGGAGGTATCTGCAAGTATAACTGAAACAGTGGGTGCCTGTCCGGCATGAATTCATTATTTGCTGACACGATTTTCTTCTGCAGATCCTGATACATGATCGAGTTGAATGACTTCATAGATCTTAAGGCAGGATAGGCTGTGCTGTACAAGGCAAGGCTGCATTCGGAAACCAAGTTGGCCCCTCCAGCAGAAGTGAGTATTGCCACGGCTTGCAACAGCCGTCCAGCTCGCAAAAGCTGCACTTTTTCTATGAAAGTGAGCCACCATGGTAGGGGAGAGGCAGTGTAAGGGTTTGCATCTTTAACTGTGTGCCCACTCACTTGAATAGATGCAAGCTGGCATCTTAAAGCAAGAAACAGCAGTTAACAAAATCATGCAATACCAAAGTGTTTTTCAGTCAAAAACAAAAACTAGTCTATCAACCTACAGAGACTTGCATTTTATCTTCACTGTCATTTAAAGTTGTGCTCGAGTATATTGTGCGGAAGTAATATCTTTTTTATTGCTGCAAAAGCAACGACGGTTAATGTACTGGCACTTGGTTTTATGAAGCCTTTGCATTCCTAATTTAGGTACTGGAATTCGCAGGGAACCTGGCCTTACAATTTTATTACTGTACCGAATTATTAAGTTCATTTAACCATAGTGTCTGTTTTGAATTTTACGTGTGGGGCATTTTTTTTTTCTTTTTTGCTTTTTCAGACAGATGTTCCTCTGACTCCCTGCCTGCATTCCGTGAACGGGGAAGTAGCCTCCACATCGATGGCCAGCGTGTCTTGACTGCATCATCTTTACTGGGAGGACTGTGTAGTCTGTTTGCATCGTTCTGGGTTTTTAACATTCAATATCCCAAGAAGGCACACAGAGCTCTAACGTTTGTGGAACATGCCTTTTTGGACCTTGCCTCCACCAAACCACGTGTGAAGGATTTAGAACTAATTAACTTTTATCGCATCAATATCGCTCACTAATATTTGTTTTCAATCCTGTAATCATTGGATAGTAGTCAAAAAGAATTCGGTATTATATTTCTGACTTTTTCTTTTTGCTTTTTTTGCTGAAAAGGGGATATTTGATGGGCCGTTCTGTATGCTGATAATACAGCTATCTTTCAGTGAAGCAATAATATTAACAAACTAATTTAACTTGAAACAATTATCTAAATAATATTGGCAACTGGTGCGAAATGAATCAACTAAAAATTATCCGAAAAACACGAATTTCATGGCTTTTTGTTCGCACTCTAAAGAAGCTGTCGCGATACCACCCATTCTGTTCTATATCATTGCAATGAACCTGTCAGACTCGGTCACTTTTCTTGGCGCATTTGTGTCTTTATAAAAACGCACTGGTATTTTCCGCAGCATATTTTTCGCTCTTTATATTACTCATTTATCCATAGCCATCTCACTGCAGTCTGTCTCCTACATCATTTATCTCTTGTGCCTTTACCACCTACAAAATGCTTGTTACCTTTCAATATCAAATCGTTGCACAGCTCTCGCTCATTTCACCACAAATTGAAAAATTGTTTTGTTGTAAACCACTGCAACCATTTTTTCTTCACTTTGTGTACTTAGTACTAAGTTCTGATAAATACTGACGCGTTCTCGATCCTCTAGTATTATATAATGATTTCACTTACCATGCGGTTGTGTTTGTGCCTATCTGTTTTTCAAGTATTTCCAGTTCTTGTATTATTATTGTTTCTACAATTTGTTCAACTAGCAGACAGCTCTCGCTCATTTCACCACCTACTGAATTTTTTGTTGCAAACCACTAAAGCAATTTTTTTCACTGTGTACTGAGCGCTGATGCGTACTGATAAGTTCTGATAAGTACTGACGCGTTCTCGATCCGATAGTATTCTATAATGATTTCACTTACCATGCGGTTGTGTTTGTGCCTATCTTTGTTTGTCGCGTATTTCCAGTTCTTGTAGTAATATTGTTTCTAAGGTTTGTTCAACTAGCATCGTATTGCTGTCTTCAATTCCTAACTGGCGTGTTATTTAGGAATGTACCATTTGTGATTTCTAATATGAGGTCGCCATAAGTATTTATTTCGGAACCTCCTTGTGTACACCATGTACCATGTAAACTTGTCTGCGAAAGTTCGTTTGAAATAAACCTGAAATCGAGAAAAACCGTGTGAAATCAGTACTCCCGCAGGGAACTAGAAATTCTCCCTTGTGGCCTTGAAAACCTCCTTGCGGAAGGCCTACAAAACTCCCCAAGCTTTCGTCAAACTCCATTCAAAAGAAGTAAATGCTTCCCTTGAACCTCCTAAAAACGCGCCCCTAAACTAACATAAGTACTTCCAAAGGGAGCCATAATAGGCTCCTATTCAACCGCCTAAAAATTCCATAAACATCACTTAAAAACGCCCTTCAGGAAGTAAAAAATACTCCATTTTGACCTCCTTAAATTCTTCCGAACATTTCTTAACACTCCCTAAATACCTCCTTTCTATAACCTAAAAACGCCCTGTTTTGAGGAGGTAAACAAAACCTCCCTGTTCCATGTAGTAAAAAAACTCCTACAAGGAGGACCACTAGAGGACAGCCGAAAAAGAACCTCTAGGGAGTATATGGGAGGAAAAAAAGTTTAGAGTGCACCCAGCGTTTTTCCTTTGTTTTAATCCCATGTTTTCTGACAAACGTGTTTTTAAAGATGTAGCAGAAGTAACAATTTTAAACCTTACTTCATGCCACGCATAATCACAGCCTGGCCTTGCATACCAGCCACCCTCATTGTCTATGATTTTATTTTCGGTATTCTTGAGCGATTTTAGTGTTTACACCTTCACCACTGATACATAACCACTGCTTTTGCGCTCTTTGCCCCAGTTGGCTTTGCGCCATTAACATCCAACCATCATCATCAAACAACTATGAGGTAGCGCAAGGTCAGGGATTCGCTGCCCATTAGCCGTTTAGAAAACAATAATTCCTTGACTTTGGCAGCTACTGTAGCACGGGTAAAGAATTTGAAAGGAAACGCATGCAAGAGAATGCGGTTTATGGTGTCAAAATTATTTCATTGTAAAAGGCAGGAGTAGAACGTCGTGTTCCATTAGTGATATAATAGTTCGTGTAAACAGCCGCAAGACCTCTCACACGTCTAATTGAGTCGAACACACTGCCCAAAAGATGTGTAGAAACTCCGCATTAGAGGAAACACCTCGTTTTTGGCCTGCATAAATATTAAACCAGGCTGTGGTTACCACTGCTTACCTCTGCATGTGCCATCGACCATCTGCAGCCCTGGATTACCAATGCAGTCTCCTTCAGGCTCTCGGGAAGGCGACCACTTACTCTAACAGTTTCCTCTCTAGCAGTTATTTTATTGTCAAATAATCAAATTTCAATTTATGCACGCAGGGCAACACTTAAGATACTTTAAAATTTCTACGGAATGTTTCGCCTAGAAAATTCAACCATAACTATTGCTAAGGGCAGCCGATTTTATTGCATAAGCATAAGAGTTATATGTACACTAGAAGTTAGAGCCCAAAATAATGACGCCGTTAGAAGCCTCGATGCCTAGGACGACGACGATGGTTGAACGCGAAGATTTTTCGTGACCCGCCGTGGTGGCTGCGTGGGTAAGGCGTTGCGCTGCAGAGCCCAAGGTACTGTGTTTTTTTCCCGGTCGCGGCCGCCGCTTTTCCGATGGAGGCGAAAAGCGAAAACGCTCTTGTGTTCGAGATTTTGGTGCACGTTAAATATCCACAGGTGGTCAAAATTAATCCGGAGTTCTCGTGTACGCCGCGCCTCATCGCCTGTGTAGCGTCGGTGCGTTAAACCCCACTGTCAACCAGTATAAGGTTTCTTGTGACGGATGCTTTTGTAGTCCCCTACGTTTTTCAAAACCGCTTCGATCATGTCGAAATTGATCAATCGGATAGACGCCGGCTATATAACACGAGGGGCTCAGGTTCAATTTCGGCCACTGGTGGCGTTTTTTTTTTCTTTCACTTCCACGTTTTCGCGTTACAGACGCCAACAGTGAGAACATTGAAGCTTCGCTTTAAAAGGACTCCGGAACACTTTATATAGATGCTTTCACTCTTTACATCGCGCCTGGAAGTACTGCGAAAGCTACAGTTATCGCCAAAACAGAGCAGCGTTTTGCTCGTGTTTGTTCATCGCCGCTGCTTTGCTTTTGTGGCTTTCGTATTAAAGTGGCTTTTGAATGCGTTCATTGCAGCAACTGAAGGAAAGCTGGCCAATAGCGGCTGCACAGCTATTATGACGCAATTCCGGCGGTAGAAGAATGACAAGACGGGAATAGAGAGAAAATTAATTTATGCAATTTTCAAAGATGTCCATGGCCACAGACTTGTAATTTTTGGCTGAGCTACTTTCCTACCCCCTAAAGTTAAGTGCTGGATCTTTTGGGTGACTACGTTGTGCAAGGATATAGGATTACAAAACGAATTTCACAAAAGTGTTTAAGGGCCCTTTTATTATAATAAAAGTACCCACCAAAAAAAACTAAATTTTCCTGTCAAACAACGATTCCAGAAACAACAACACTCATTTGAAATGCCACGGCGCAAACCGTATTTTACATTTGTTGGGCGAACGAAAAAGGTGTTCACAGAATGATGCCCAACGGATGTATAAAACATTTAAAGTCACTTTCGGCAACAAAACCGTAGCCAAAGATAACAGTATATGAGGTATGTTACGAAATATGTTTTGATAAGACAGATGTTGAGAAGGATGTTTTGATAACCGGGGCGTTGGTTTTGCTGCGATTGAAAAACTTATTAGGTGGACGATAACATATCTAGCTCACTCGTATCAAAAGCTTACTTGGCTGTTTGGTAGCAGTAGAAATGTAAAAGAAGTCGCTGCTCAGTTTCCTACGAATGCCGCCGAAAGACGATAGTTTTCTGTTGCCTCCCCCGCGTAAATTGCTCTCTTCTCTCCGCTACCTTTCTATTATATCATTGTCCTCCCTTTGGATGCTCCCAGAATAAAGAGGTTGAGGCTTTCTAAAGTAACTTTAACTTTCCCTCTTTCCACTGGTGGTGCCGCCTACTGGAAGTTTTCCTTATTGTGAAAAGGTAACTTCGGTGAGCTAACCCCCGTATTAAGAAATCAAACACCTTATGCCTTAAGAAGACTTTCGTGAATGTCTGAAAAGGACCAGAATAAGAAAAGGCCGTTGCGTGTTTCAAAAACCTTCCTTAAGGCGCCCTACCGAACGCGCCCATTTCAGAGCACGCTAGGCCTCTGCGAACGAGGCTGGCACTTGACGCGCCAGTCCGCGAACGCCGTGTGGGCGGGAGTTGGCTCTTGCATCAATGGAGTGGTGGCAGTTTCGAAGCGCTTGGATCAGCCATCTACGTCTGTGGCCAGTTCACATAGAGAACGTTAGGCCTAACATGGTGGTTCATATTTGAATGCCGCTTGCACTACGGCCCCACATGGCTATCAAATGCCGAAATTTCCATCAAAGTAGCATTCCTTTTATCGCATGTGTAACTTGGTTTGCCCGATTGGTTGCATTCTGGCATGCAGCGATAAACTGTAGCCGGCGTCAGCCTGCGTCGAGCCACGCTGCCGCATCGCCCGCCGGCTGGTCTGGTGTGCGGGTGTGGTGCCGGTCCGGGCATCAGACGTGTGCGCGGATTGTTTTTAGGGGCGAAGCTCCTCTTGCTGGGCCCTGTCCCGTCCCTCGTTGCTGCTGTATCCGGCACATGAATGATGATTGTGGCAGAATCCCACCAGGGTTTGGCCGACCAAAGATTGGCCGAAGAGGTCAAAACGTTCAACGCGTTCGTTGCTACCCAACAAGGAGGAGAGGAAGCAGAAGAGGTTGTCGTTCTTCGCCTGCAAGCTCAAGACACGTACCGGGGGTACGCGACAAAAGACGGTCTGCAGAAGGCGATGGCCAAGGTGGCTAAAATGTCGCACACCGAATTCGCCAACTTACCCATGGAGATTCTCATCGTCCCAAACAAGCCCTACATAATCACCACAAACATCGACGTCGTCGACGGGCTTGTCAACGGAGCGGTGGTAAGCTTGTCGTGTCGAGTCTTTATATGATGGGCGGGCGAATATTTCACGGTTTTACCGATAGGCATTTTAGCTTCGCCCATCTCATCATCATTCACTTCGTGGAGATGGCGGGATTTTTTTGCTCCGAAATTTACTTCATTCTTTCCTGCTTTACGATTTTATCGCAAACGGGGCGCGAAAAATGGCACCTCAGCTAATGTACCGTCAAAGTCTGTGATATCGGTCGGCACAAAGCACACGTAAAGTGAGTCGGGAGCTACCTTAAAAGTACCGCTGGTTTTCGGACCAAAAAGCTCGCGAAAACTCTCGCTTTCAGCATAAGTTCAGTTCCTGGAACGCGTTAAGGCGCCGAAAAGTGTCGGGAGGCAAAAGTACAATAAACTTAGGTTTGTGAACACGTAGATAGGAAGGCATTACACCATCATGCAGAAAAAAGAATACTCTAAAATTTCGCCAAGCAAAAATACATCGAAATTTGGGATAACCAATGTTCGTTTCCTAACGCTTCACGGTGCTTTATTGTTTGATATGTGCCACATCTGCTAACTATTATAATTTTTTAAGTTACATGTAAGACCTGCAGCTTGCATTGACCACATTTACGACCAGCAACAGTTGTATATAAACAAAATAAACACCTGTGAACATATTAAATATTTTTGATGGGTGCTTCGAAATTTCAGAATTCAAACTTAGATATCAGTGAGTATACTCTGAAATCAGCTTTCCGACGTAAGGTGAAATTCATAAAACCATATTTGCAGCAATATTTTTATTCAATCCCCTAAGGGGTTGTTCACCCAAGGGTAATTTTTAGGACACACGGAGCAGGTCCTCATGTATCGCTCTCCCCCTGGTGGCGTGTTCTTGTACGAGCAAGTTGTCGGCCTGGGACAGGTACTCCGTCCACGGACGTTCCGTCGCGAACAAGTGCGTTTAGCGTAGGCACTCAGCGGCTTCGGGTCCTCCATGAAACGGAGGACCTCAGATGCGGTCACCAAGTAGACGTCATCCTTCTCCAGTAGCCAGTCGACGAACTTCAGGTAGCCCGCTTTGCGCTCAGGGTGTCGCAGGTACGCCTCGTGAAGAAAGACCGGGAAGGGCGCCCGGTTGGTGTAGTAGAATTCTTCGAAGTTTGACCTGCGCACAGCAAGGAAACCAAGCAGGTGTCAGGTTCGGCTCACTGCAACGGGAGTTGAAGAAAGATTTAGGTGGCTATTCCGCAAATGTAAACGTAGGGAGGATTATGAAATTTGCAGAGGTCGTGTGGTTCGGCGTCAGTCACGCAACTTCTGTTGCGGGTAAAAGAAAGGCGCAATTCGGCGTGGCTACGAGCGTTCTAGTTTATTCTAAAGTTCCTAGTTTTCTTTCCTATCTATATAGGTTCTATTTCGTCTTCTACTTGTAATAATAGGTTAGAGGGAGAATAGCGGCTTAGGGGTACTGTAATACTGATCGCGTGCCCGGCCGCTAGATACACGTGCTGCTCTATTTTCCGCAGAATAACAGGGTGTGACTCATTACGATTTCTGAAGTTTTCGAATATGTTGACGTTCTGAATGCTGCTCGCACTATATTTATGTCCCACATATTCTTCTATTTGCTACATGTCAGCGGCTGCGTTGCATCCTTCGAATTTATTTGCGTGCTTTGCAGCGAGTCACTATGTTGACGGTTCTCTGGGATAGTTACCTTAAATTATCGTCATAGGCTTGGGAAATTTTTTAACGTGCGGAAGCTTAGGGCAGTGGATGATAATGATCGTGATGATGATTTTGTGGTTTTAGAAAGCTAAGCTTGTTTTTTTTCTATGTGTAAAATGGAGACTTGTTTGTCACACAGGTAGGCCGTAACTTTTCCAAAAGAATCGGAGATCCAATGCAACATTCTCTATGCAGCAGGACTTTTTTCACTTCAAATATTCTACTCAATGTAAACATTTCTCGGTGTACATAACTCTGCATACGTGTTTTGAAGCGTAAAGGCTGGCACTAGTTATCAGCGACTGTGTTACTGCGTTTGCACCTCTTCGCTTTCGTTTCTCCGTCTTTCGGTGCGAATTACGTCATAAAGAGAACTGGTTACAACCGCCACACCTTCTGTAGAATCACAGTTCTGCATTGGAAGCCTGCACCTGTTCAAGTCACGAGCCATCATGTTCACTTTCACGCGGGATGCACTTGCTTAACTCTTCCTCCACAGCTAGCAACTTATGGAGGTGGAACGCATTGGGGCCCTACTCCGGATTCCCGCCTTGAATTTCTACACGAACTAAAATTTGTTTAGGCGGAGCTGTCTGTGCCTCGCTGAGGGCGTTCGATTTCGCGCCAAAACGCATTACAGGAAAGCCAACTTTGCACAATTGTGTTTCACTCAACCATGATATTGATAAGAGAAGGCACATCAACCACCTCAAGAAAAAATGGCTCCTACGGTCGGAATCAAACCTGGGTCCATCGCATTACGAAGCCGACGTCTATCCGATGGCGGCAACTCAACACAGTCGAAGCAGTTTGGCTTTTCGGCATCAACATTACTACGGTTTGCATGCGAGTAAGCTTCGCGTTCTAACCTACCTTCTCGTTAAAAAGGGGCTTCCATTTACTGGTTTATTAACGCTTCACAGGGGCAGCCATTTTCTGTACCTGGCAACAACTACAACAACCACAGACGCGAAGGTTTCTTACATATTAGGACACTTAAGATTGTCGTATAAAACACCAAGGCCATTAATGGTTTTGTCAGGGTAAAGCTATCGTACTCATTACGTGGCACTCAAATAGCTCTGGCAAGCTCTCTCACGCCCAATACCATCGCTGTTTCGAAAAAATTATGGGAAGAAAATTATTTCCTCTTCTTTACAGGAACAGAAAAACTCTAGAGATAGCACCATCACAGTAAAATTTAGAAGATGAAAAGAAAATGAATTGGTCTCCAACCCACTCTGCTAAAGTGGATTTCCAGCAAACTTGTAAACCAGTACAAATTGTGATGTACTAGGTTATGAGATGTTTATCGTCGTTGATTGATTGATTGAATAATTGATTTGTTGATTGATTTATTGCTTGATTGATTGATTGATTGATTTTGATTTGATGATTGATTTGATTGATTGATTGATTTTTGATTTATTTGATTTGATTGATGATTGATTGATTGATTGATTGATTTATTTTGATTGTGGGGCTTATTGCGCCAAACAACTCTGGTTTTGAGGCGCGCCGTATTGGAGTGCTCCGGAATAATGTTTACCATCTGGGGAACTTTAACGTGTGCCAAATGTTTCTAGTCGTCTCGGAGGGCTTGTTCCTTACGCTGGGGTAGTGTAACTAGGTAAGGGTACAGAGCGTCGGCTCTCTCTTCTAGTGTTTCGTTCAGCCGCAATGATCAATAATCAGTTCACATTACGTGAGATTTGTTTACACTGACATGGTTTATGGCCGCCGCCATTTTGCTGTTTATGCGTTTTTGTCAGCCAACTCTGTTATGCTGAGATTGTCCTCCACTCTCTCAATCAAAGATAACGCGTGTAACAGCATTTCAGCAGCAGAACTGTGTCCAAAGATGCGGCAAATCTTGCGTCCTTCCTAGCCGGACGCATGCGATCGGCGAAGTTGGCAAGAACTGCTCTATTGAGTGGCGCTAGTCCTGCCTAGCCTTCAAAGATAATCTTCAAACATTATTTTTACTAGTAACACATGGTGGGGCGGTCCCATTGTTCCCAGGCGCCTTATCATTCATAATACGGTTTTGATGCTTTTTTTGTGGTTTCCTTAACGAATTCTCAGCTCCATAGAGGGCGATCGAGAGTTCTGAGTTCTGTATAGGTGGCGACGGAGAAAGGTTATTTAAGAAAGTCAAGGACACGATTGAATGTAGAATATTTCAGTATCGCACTATCCCCGATCAGGCTATTACAAAAGGCTCAACAAACTGCTAGTCACGTCTCAAGATGAAAGATACTTATGCAGAAACCGAAACGATGGCTTGAAATTCAGAGTTTACCACCTATAGGCTACATCATAAATTGCCTAAACAATTTAAATAATTACCTTTCCTGGACTAGTCAGCTAGAATTATTCAAATGGCTAGAAAAAGTTCGCGAATATAATTAGTGATATTGTGGGCAGCTTTTGGCAAGATATTTCAAAAACTTAGCCTTTTTATATCCCTACAATTAAAAAGCGATAAACAACCAATATAATACCCAAAATAACTCAGATCTGCGTAACCAGTCGAGGGAAGAATGGTCGTTCAAATCACGCTTAGCCACTGTTGACAAGCGTGTTCGAATTCAAGATACATATCTCACAAACCAGGTGGATTTGGGTGACGCATTGAGGGCAGAGAACTGACAACAGGAGAATGGCTACGTAGACAAGGAACTGAAAGTACATGACGGCTGATAATATATGTATGGAAGACATAAGAACGTTCTGTGAAAATGAGTGACCTCAGACAGCGCAAACAGTAGCAGTGAAAGTGTGCGAATTCTGAGGGGGCTCCGTTCAGCAGTGCACATAAACAACCTGACTGTGATGATGTTGATGATGATGGTTGTGATCACGGCACTGGCTACACTGGCGATTGTAATGACTGTGATGCTGGTGATGGTGTTCTATATACCCATATATTTTCAGGAAGTCCTGCAATTATGCCAAAGTTGTTAGTATCAGAGAAGGGCGTAAGCAGCTACTATGGCAGGGGTTGTATTCGATATTATAGGGTGTTTCTTAATCTATTTATAAGTTTGACGATTTTAAAAGCACTACCAGGTTTTTTGCATATCCGGATGGGGGCACCTTACTTTGAGTAGGCCAGATTTAAGCCTGCGCAATTTGAGTTATTGGCGCCTAAAGGGACTCTGCAACACTTCCGATAAACGCTTTCTCTCTTTGCTTCGCGCATGGAAGAACAACGGAAGCTCTAGTTTTTCTCCAGCATGGTGCGGCACTGCGTGATTTGTTCATAACAGCAGATACACCTTTCGTTTTCGCTTTGCAGTTGTAGCTATATTTCTTAATTCTCTCTAGGATGCCTTATTGCTGCAACTGGAGGAAATCCGGATCTACGTTCTTGTGTGTTGGTTGACTATGTTCTGCTAGCTTAAAGGTTTTCGAAAATTGTTGGAAAAATGTTGCAGTGTCCCTTCGACTACAGTGATTGTAAAAATACCACACTATCCCTGAAAGCCAGAAAGATCACACCCCGTTCCTCGGATGGAAGATTATTCCTGGCCCAGCACGCCTTGCATTTTGTTTCTCCCCTTCCGCGAACCGCACTAATTCGCTTATCTGCTGAAAACACCACCCTTCGTTATCGGTACGAAGTTCTCTGCAGTACGGTCAATTCCTATTTCTGCCAGTGGTTACAGCAAACTGACGCAGCGCGTCCGACGCTCTTGTTACTCCGAGTATAATGACCGCACGCGCAAATTTTGTATCCGGGTACATCCTTAGAGAATGGCTCTACTGCTGTGTTGCCGAGGCCTTATCCCAAACTTATGCAAAGGCACCATTGCAAAGACTTTCTACTGCAGCCTGTAATTTGCCACGCCATGATTGATGCGTACTTGAGGTATTTGAAGGTGCCGTTGGCGGTGACTGGCTGCGGCAGGCAGGCGTCAGCCATAGCGCAAGGCAGGTCTCCCTCCATACGCTTCGGGAAGAACACGTTCATGGGCAACACCCAGAGTCCCGGATAGGTGCCTTGTGGGCAGGGCCACACGTTGCAGCTTCGTCGGAAGCCAAAGTCCATGGTGTACGGATAGACTGGGCGCTCCCCTCGGAGGCGTTGGTGGACAAGCGTGCTGTCGTACCTGCAGGCCGAAACATAAAAATCGTGATAAGCTAGTGCACGCACAAGTTTTAAATGCGAAAACATGTCTATGCGAGTCCTACGAAGATATCCATCTTCCGTACGTAACACTTCGTTTGTCACACTGTCGCATAAGAAACTCAGAATAATTAAAGTCGTCCGCGACTTCACCCCTTGACACATGACCTTGTGTAGGGCCCCTAAAATAATGTATTCCCATTATCTCTTTTTTTGTATAGTAATGAAACAAACTTTAAAATCGCTCCGTGCATGGCGGTGTATGGCGTTACGCTTTGAAGGTATTAATAAAATGTGGTTTGGATCTTCTGCGTTGACAACATACTTCAATATGTGCCCTCGAAAACCGCTTCCCAGCAACATGTGAATTGTATCGGAACCAGCTGAAGGGGATTTGAGGCGATGCGCTTTAAATGATACATGAATTCCTCTAAAGGTGCGTGTAATGAAAGCGGACTAGGGCATGCGCACTTCAGCATAGAAAAGCGTTCGCGGTGTCGGGTACAAACGTCTGCAGCAAAACAGGCTATGTAGCAGTGAAAGCCAGTTTTAAACAAGCTTGGTGGATATCAGAGTGGATGCAAACTTATTCTACAATTGTCACCTGGTTTTCAGAAACTTCCCCGCGAAATACTAGTACTTCTCCATGGACGACGAGTTCATGCAGAGCAGCACAGTCGGTGCCAAGTCTAACGAGAATTGTTCAAGCTTCCGAGCACCTAATTAGTGTGCATGCCTCAGCCACGTCATGCGGAAGATTCTCAGCTGTGTAGGTGAGGTTTACATAGCCACGTGAACTTTTAAGCTTAGTGCCAGTATCGTTCTTTTTGTTTTGGCACTCACTGCCGCCGTGTAAGAGTGGGTAGAGAACTGCAAGATAAAACTTTATTCACTCCTGGTTCCGGCGCAAAATAAGGCGGGCTACTATCTGATGTGATTACTTCGTTTTTTTTTTAGATGAAAGCCCTTATTATCCGTTTCGAAGCACAAGCGTCCTGATGTTAAAAACCAGGGGTCCATAAACCTTTAATTTGTCCAGCTGCGGAGCATGAGCCTGGCATCATGCGCAGAAAGGGCGCCTGCCGGGAAGCGTGAGCCCGGAGTGGGCACCAGGAACGAAAAAAGCATTGCGGAGAATGCTTGAAAAACGCTTTCAGAAAGGACGACGCAGTGTGCACCGTAAAACCGCAATGTCTAACTAGCGGGACATGCTTTGGATGATGCTGTCCAGACGGCTGGTGAAGTTGTGATGATTGCGGTCGCAAAGTTAGCATAAATTACACAACGTACCAGCAGGTGAATCTAGGCCTAAGGCGAGCCTGCAGGGGGTTTGTCAGGTAGTCATGTGCACAGCAACAAAGTTCAACAGACATTTCATCATCCCATCAATGCAAGATGCCTCTAAAATTTTGTCTCCACAATCTTAAAGATGTTTTAAGGGATACCCGAATTTTCGTGTCCCCTTTATTTAGAGTAATAACTCCGGGAAACTCCAGAGCTCGATACAGCAGCGACGACGTTTGGTTCAGCCACGCCCGATGGATCTGGCAATGATATGCCTTTGCATGTTCTGCTACGTTGGTTGCGATGTTAGCCTGCATTGCTAGTCAATGATTAAACTATTTTATGGCACGGTTCCTAAATCATTTGATAATACAAGACACATCCGACCGTTAACGTTCACTTCAGATGTGAATCCCGAACCGGGTTTCGAGGCGTTTTAGCAATTGCACTATTTATACCTGGTAATTTGAAACATATCGTTTGTTTTCATGAAAAAACTCAGGGTCACGGATTTAGATTTCGTATAGGCACTGTCGCACACAATGATACTTTGCGTGACAGATACTAATAAGTACAGCTTACAGTGTTGGACAAAAACCACTCAAAGCAAGCAAGGCATGTGCAAAGCAGTTGTCCCCATTTCCGGGGTCCAGTATGGATCACAAGCTCCGCTCTTGAAGTTTGTGCGTAGACATGTTTCGTTGCAAACGGAGGTTTTAAATTATGCGAATTCATTTGTATTTATGTCTGTGTTGAGTATTTAACACACATATTTGAGTGGGCGCTTTGCTGACTCCAGGCATCAAGTGAGGTTGGCTCGCCATCTGAAAAATATTCTCCTGTGGCCCGCGCAACAAAGCTTCAGAGATCACTTTTTCAGGATTGTTTTCTTTGTCCAGAGAAAGGTTCATTACCATGGTTGCTGACGTAAGCACTTATTTTGATCTTTGGTCTCCTGATGCACTTCGTAACCACAAAGAGACACTGGTGACATGCACTAGTACTGCAAGAACACCGTGTGCTTTAATGGGGCATTCTGCTGATGCGGTATATACCCCTCTCTTCAGGTTATGTTTTGCAGATTAAACCTACCGGAAGTACTTGTGCAGCATCCCGAATCCCTGGTCTCCGCCTGTGAACAGGAATGGTCCCCTGAATCCGGTGACGTCAGAAGCTGGCACGTTGGCGAATGCCGTGAGCATGGCCCGCTGGTCCAGCACCTCCCGCTCCCACTGGGTACTGTTGATCGTCTGCCAGTAAGACGAGTCTGTCCGGTGGCTGCGAAAGGCGAACAGAAGAAGTTCTTGCTGAAATCGTGCCCATTCCGAGAACTTTTTCGATAGCTTGGCAAGGCTGTAACATTTAATCCTGCCCGTCTGAATATTTTGCAACTCTGTGAGCCGAAGTAGCCATAAATTACGAAGAAACTCTCAATGCACATCGTTACAGCAGTCAACAGCTAGGAACTCAGCTTTGTAGCCTCACTAATATTATTAATATGTCCCAGTTCATACCAGTATAACTGCCATTGGCCTGACCACAAAGCGATTTTGTAGAGTCTGGCAAGAGGTCATGTCAAATTCTCCCCTGTAATCATGCGGAGAGTTAAGAGATTCTACCTGGTAGGTTTGTGTACTGAGGCTTTGATTGTGTAATTGGAGGACAAAGTGATTACAGTGGCAACTCCTTCCGCAGTTGCCACTGTAATCACTGTAATCACTGTAAACCTTGTAAATGTTTCATTGCTTGGGTAGTTGACGATCGAGTGATCGAGTGATTGGGTAGTGATCGAGTTCGCAAGTCAAAATTATTGCGATTTGTTTTTTGTCACGTGTACCGGTATGACGTAATAAAGTCGTGTTATAAGCCCACGGGCACTGTTGCAATTTTGGCGGGTCTGCACTTAGTGGTTATGCGGAGATACCTTACGGCCGCGGTGAGAAAGGGCAAGCCGAACTGGAAGTTTTTTTGCCCCTGCCGACTTTCGGTTGCCATCACAAGGTTGCCACGGAGGGGAAGTATTCTAATCTAGCGAAATTACGGCAAGTTTGTGATACCTTCGTGTAAACCCAGAAAAGACAACAAAACGAAACTGCGCGGTCTCCGTGCCTTTTACTATACTATTATAACCTACGTGTTTTGATACGGTATTGCGAAGGAGATGCGGAACCTACGTAGGGGCGGCAAAAAAAATAGTACGCGTGCTTTCGGAAACACTTTTACAGCCGCAGTGCAGCTTGCTGTAAAAAGAAGCAAACTAAGAGCAACTTTCAATGGGTGCAGGAGAAGGGGAGGTAATGCTTTGTTGGTTGCGCAACAACGCCTTGATGTGGCCGCACTAGCAAGTAAATTTAGTTTGCTCGGATTTCAGTTTAGGTGACCGCAGCATAATGAATACTTTTCCCGTTGCCGAGGGCAATTTCCGAACAGGCTTGACAGCGCGGACCTATTTATTCTGTCTGATATTGCGCAATGGCTGGTCACACAAGTTGTGGTGCAACTACCGCTTTTCGAGAGAGTACAACACTTCGATTCGACCAACATCTACCCACTGGCACGATACCAGCTTTGTCACTTTTCTTTCATTTGTGCCACAATGAGAGTTGACAGCCAAGCAGGTGGCGGAGCCTGAGGGCGCAAGATTCGACAAATACTATTGGCTCTTCCTTCCACCGGGTGGAGGAGCACGCAAATAATAATGAACCCCGCTGTAGCCACGATGATGGTTGAACACGAAGCTTTTTTACGATGTGTTCCTCGGTTGGTCAATACAACAGTGCGAGCATGTTGAAACGTAGATGTATTCCCCACTGTTCTAGAATAACCGGAGAAGCAACCATCGGATACACTCTGTAGGCCTAACCATTGGATTAAGGGGTCGACGGATTTATCAGTTTTACAAAAATCGGTTTTATTCCTCTTTACATTAGAACATAGCGTTACACCTATTTACGTCGTTCCGTAGCACTCTTGTGTGACCTGCTCCCCCTTCTGCACATCAACGTTAGGACGAGGGGGCCGAACGGAGGTGAACCCTAGCAGGAAAGCGTCCTAATTTTTCTACACTTTATCCACGAACATCTTCATAGTCAGGAAACGTTGGCTTTCCTGCAGTGCGTTTTCGCGCACGGGCATCATCAGTGGGAGGCTGAAAGCGTCGCTTTAAAAAGCCGACAAAATGCTGTATAGTTGCCATTGCATAAGAATAGTGGTGGCGCACGCGGGGATATCGGTCTGCCGTAGACGAACAGTGTAAAAGAATAACAAAAACGCAGTTACAGAAAAGCACCCCGCCAATAATACGGCGCAGGTCAAAAATGACAAAATACAAAATTAAAACCGCTACTAACATTCGAGCTCCCATCCAAGCAATAGAAACAACTTCGGCGAAGAAATGCGATAGCCACAACGGTTTGTTGGCGACTGAAAAGCGTAGTGTTGCTACGCACTTACCTATGTTTAGGTGTCCCGGGTTAAGTTGGGCGACTGTACCGTTAAAACTCAGGACACCTTTAAAAATTTTCTTTCATGCGAACGCCTCTGTGTCCAACCTCAGTTATTTGGGCAAGAACGTTATGTATTCACCTCCCTGGTTTAGAAGTTCTATAAATCAAGAAAACTGAAAAACATTGTAACACACAATCTCCGTCTCCAGGGAAAAATAGTGGCTGGATCCCAACCGGCAACCCTACGTTGACTGGCAGAATGGCAACGACTTCCAAACAAACTCTACCTAAGAGCGGTGCAATGAATAAATGTACGAAATTGTCATCCCAAAGACCCGCATATCGAACCTGGGAACGTCAGGACAATATTTTAGGAAGCCTCATTTTATATTGACGAGATAATTCGGCAACTTCAAGACGTTTTCTGCGCCAAAAGCAAATTTCAGGCTCAAACACTGACTAAGAAGTAGAAGCCTTGCTTTAAAGCGACATACGTAATAGATAATTCAATATAATTTGGTTCCTTCAAGAAAGGTGGAAAATACAGAAATCCTGCATCATGTACCACCTGGTATGGAAATGCCAACAATCCCTATCCCTCACACCCAATCCCCGTCCACGTGCAAGCAGGGGGGGGGGTACCAGTTGTCCAGCCCGGACCTCTTTACCCAGCGCATGCCTATAGATAGGGCAGGAGCAGACAACAAGGGCCATAGCATGCCGAACGAGAGGACACCCCCCCCCCTCACCAGAGGGCCGGTGCCATCCCCATCCTAAACCACTCTCGCGATTAAACACGCTGATTGTCTCTCCCTCCAAAACCTTGCTTGATTCGCGGTTATTATGAAATTTAATTGATCAGCGTCTTATCTACAACTAAGACCTCGCGTCGCACAGATGGTAAAATCACCATGTCCACCTCCCCTGTAAGGCCTCATACTACCAACATCGCGTTTTTGAAATGAATCTCTGACATGAAACTGCTCAGCCTAGTAACTCACCTGATGGAATGCAGGGCTATCTCATTGCCCCAGGAGTGTAGCTGGTAGACGGCTTCGTAGTCGAGGTATTCCCCAGACACGAAGAAAGTGGCGGCGATGCTGCATCCATTCTGCTTGTTTTTCCTTCTTGATATATTCAAGAGTTCCCGGTAGAAGGCCATGTTGAGGACGGTGACCGCATCGTCGAATGTCAGCATCACAAACTGCGGCATCTCGTCGACTCGAAGACCGGCTGGAGGTGCATTACTCGCGCACACACACCGCGGCCGCTTGCAGACTTTGTCGTCGCATTTTCCAGTTCCTGGTAAAACAGGAAACACAATGTTGGCGACGCGCACGTAAATTGTGTTAAAAGTGAAATTTCTAAGCTCCTTAGGATACACACCCTAAGCTACACAAAAGTTGAGACTAGTTCTACGTTTTGAAAAAAAGTGGGTGCAACGCATAGTTTTACTTCCTTGAAACTGTGACTGGTGTTTCGTCAGAAACTGCTATGATGAACACACCCCGGTTCAATTCCTCGGAGCACCCCCGTGCCAGGCCAGCCTCTCTTTAGACAAACGGGACCAAGGTCACGTTTGTACGCAAGTAATGCTTTGGCAATAATGTTGAATCAGAACGCCGCATAACGTAGTCTTTAGGTACACAAGTCGGGACATATGGCCGTCCTTATCCGTGCAGTGCGCATTTTATGTATTGAATATCTAATGGCAGCAGTGATATTTGTTGATGTACATATGTACTTATCTGAAAGGAACCACTGCGCCTCGAAGTGGCTGGAAGCCTAAAAAACATTCTACATTACACGTCAAAGGGTTGATGACGAAGAGGATGGACATGCGTAGGTGCATACGGCCATACTTTTTCTTCATGCTGTACATGCATAACGTTCAGCGACAAAATGAGTTCTGTAGAAACCACACAGGGCAGTAGAAAAAAGAAACACTCCGCTTTAGTCTAATTCCCGATTTGAAGTATAAAGGCCGGTCGCGTAATTTATGAAGAGGTCTCTTTGGAGCCCTGACCTAGATTTTCAGCTACTTCTGATCTCAATGACAGAGCCAGATAATTCTTCACTGCGGCTCGTCGATTCAGGAACATAGCTTTTCTGCTACGCCATGTTTTTTACCACTGCTACAGCAGCCTGTTTATTTTCACATCAGATAATTGAAAAATTTCGTCAACGTTGAAAACTACAACGGGTATTTCGCTTGTAGGCGTTTTTTAACATTAGACAGCGAACGGAAAATTTTCTTCGTAAGCGTAAATAGCGGAGGGAGAATTCTTATTCCCGAAAGACAGTCTAAGAGTGTTTTTGTGAAAAATAATGTGGCACGCCATGTTGGCGGTCAAGCAAGTAGATAAGTTAAGCACAATTGTTATGTCACAGAGGTATTTTTCCCCTGCGCCGAACAACTCAGCCATTGCTGGCTTTATACCAATAATTAGACAATTCAATTGATGTTCTAAAATGGGCGTGTATTATTTCAACACACTTGACCGTGTAGGTCGCGCTGCAATATTTAGGGAGTCGTTTGTCAAGCACATGGCCAAGGCGAATCCCGATATGTGTCTTCAGAATAACAGAATAAGTTGGTACATCAAATCTATAGCAAAAAGGGGTGATGGGACCCACTGCCGATTTATAATCGCTAGTTTCACCATAAGCTGGGGATTGTTGGTGATAAGACCTCAAAACGAGACAAAAAAGCGTGCTTGGAGAGGACACGCAATAGTTTACTGCGAAATTAACAGAAATGCATATAGGGGTCTCGGGTAATTTTATCGAGAAAGTGTTTTATGCCGGGGTGCGGCAAGACCTCACCGACATCATATCTGTAACGGAAGTGACATCGCCAGAAAAAGTTCAACTTAGGCGGGGGCGCTAGGTTTTGAGCCCACGAACACTCTGCCAACTAAACTATAACTCACGCTAGTTTAGCTCTACGAACGCGCCTTAAGTCCTTCCCTATAACAATCTCCATTCAGATGGAGCTGCCGCCTAGGAGAGGTGAAGGGAAGTAGTGCATCGTGACGCTAATGAGCGCCGATAGTTGGGGCTACTGTCGCGAGTGTGATGGCCCCACGTAAGAAAACTGTCAGCGACGCTGACTGGCGAATGTCGCGGTAATTACTGCTTTGGTGCGACGAGAGACGCCAGCGGGAAGCTGAATGCGTTCCCGCATTCACGGTGCAATCTGCAAACTTTGCTTCTCGCGTTTATAAGGCTGGGCTTGTCGCAACGCAACCGCGTGCCATACACGCAACGGAAGAGGACCGCAGTGGTAGCACTTTTGCTGAAGCGACCGGCCAGAAGGGCTTCGGTCTCCAAGCACACCCACAAGACAGCAGCCGACCAGCAAATCATGCTCCTGTCGCTGTAGCGGTCCGCGACTTCACCAAACGATTCACTGAAAACCAGTTCAATTTTGTCCGCTCAGTTTGCGAGCGCCTCTGGTTTCAGTCGGATTTACGCAATGCACCGGCGCCTCTAATCCGGTTTGTTATGTCGATGCGTCTTGCGGTGCCATACCGACGAAATATAAATAGCGATGTGCAAGTTGATATTGATGCACAATAAACATTCAACTGCTCCTGTGTAGGCACATGTCACTTTCTTGTTCTACCGATTCCTTTGAAAGAGGAATCAACCACATTTTTGTCTAGCTGTGCGCTGTCATCACATGGATCCGTACGTAGTACCCTAGATAGCACACTACCAATGATTGTGGTCACAGCCCCGCTTGTTGTTCCGCTAAAGAATCAAAGCACAACCACGTCATGCAGCTGCGAATGAAGGCTATTGCAAAATTCAAGGTCGACAAACAATAATGTTTTTTGTCCATTGTACAGCCTCACGTAAAGGCCGAGTCGCCTAACGAGTCTGTGCACAACGCGTCTTTTGGCGATAAATTCCAAAACGTCTACCTGTTTCGTATAACAGTGCTAACTAAACACGTCTTCGAGGTTCTTGAGCACTGGTCTTCTGCCTGGTATAACTTTCAAAATATATGCAGTTCAGGGTCTCCTGCCCGCTGATAACCATCACATCGGGAAATGGAAATGAGTTTGTTATGTTCGCTTTTCTCCGTATCTGGGCATTAGAATAAAGTCAAAATAAATACGATTATTGAAGCGACTAGTTGTACCGCCGTTGCCCGAGTCGATATATAGTGCACCCCTAATCGTAATAAACCCGACATTTCTGCACACAAATAAAATTTAAATACAGCTTCAATATCAAATCACTTTTGCAGTCGCATTCGCCTTCTAATGCGCTCTTGAAAAGACAAGACACCGCGCTCTCTTCGCCATCTATCAATTTCTTTCGCCACTTATCCGGAAAGCGTTTTCGTTTCAAGTCTATGAATATTGACACGGTCTTGATGGACGGAATGGGTTTATTTACAGTTGTGTGGACCGGGAAGGGCCAAGCGAACAGATCGGGAAGCGGCCGGCACAGTCACCACCTCAACCTCCTCTTCTACCAAACCACATTGGGCTTGGTCAATCCCTTTCCATTAGAAACCCCAAAACAATGTCCTTCGTAGAAACTGCGCTGTAACAATATCATCTCCCTAATGGGTTCAGAGCAGAGAAGGAGATAACGGAATGGCGAGCCAACGTCCTCTTCTACCAAACCACATGGGGCTTGGTCAATCCCTTTACATTAGAAACCCCAAAGACAATGTCCTTCGTAGAATCTGCGCTGTAACAATATCATCTCCCTAATGGGTTCAAAGCAGAGAAGGAGATAACGGAATGGCGAGCCCTTCGCACCAAGTTTGCTCAATCAAAAAACGCGCTACTTTCCCCCTCTTCTTCCGGAATGCATCGGCGCAAGTGAGTGCACTCGGAGTTCTCAATATATCTCCGCACATAGTCGAGAATGCCGGGTTTAAAGATAAAATTTTTCATCTGGCAGTCGATGTGCCGGCGCTCGACATGATTGTCTAGCAGGGGAGTGCTCAAAAGAGAAAGAGACAAAGGGCGTTGCGAACGCGGGAATTGGCGGTAGATGTTTGAGTGGCGCCCCCTGTCTCTGACGTCGACTTAGAGACTTGCTCCGCTGCCGTCTGCTACATTCGCGCCTCTGCTGCACTCGCGCCGCGGTCGTCGCTTGTGACTGGAAGAAGTGCCTGTGCTAGCAATCGCCCGCCTTGATGCTTTAGAGCTTTAAAAAGCATGTTTCAGCCAGCTTCTGATACCTCTGAATATTTTCTAGCTGTACCCCCGCACGTTTGCAACACACGATAAGAGAGAACGACTTTCTTAGAAACATCGCTCAGACAATTGTGTTTACCGCGTACCTTTTAGCGTAGTTGCGAGTTGCACTGCTCGAGATCTCCGATAAGTACTCAAAACTGCGTAGGCTTCCCTGAAATTTTTGAGATGCCCTATGAAGACTTAACACTATAATGCTAGCCACAAGCAGCCGGTATCACAACAGGAAACAAAACGGCTGTCGTCTATTTGTTCCGTTGTTGTTGACTTTTATCAGATGAATGTTTTTTTTTGTGCGCAACGAATTACTTTTTATGCAACGTCAACAAACGTCCCAGGAGGTTTGGGGATGTTTGCGAGGCTCAGAAAGTTCGTGTGGCTATTTTCTTCAGGCTGTAAAGCATACAGTAGCTTCTTCAGAAAGCGGATTTCCTTATGGCTGCGTACAAGAGAACATACCGACAGCCTGCATTCTTTATGTACATGCAAATGCAATGAGAAGGTTTTTGCTACGGCACCGCGAAACGGCGCAGATAACGTTGACCAGAGTACTCGAAGGCTTCTTTTGTGCCCAGATTTTCTATCGCAGCTATCGTTAGCGGAACGAACTGAATCTCAACCCGAACAGTTATCACATTATTACGGTGTTGAAGGCTTGGTATTCTTGCTAACGAACGCAATAAATTGTATACGTGCCAGCTTTCACTATCACACAAGTCGGAACGCATGAATACCTCCAAGCAGGTCCTTTTTGTTTTACAACCCTTCAGGGGCAAGGAACGAATCTTCGCCTACTCGGGATGACGTTCGATTAATTGAAGAAACTTACTTTCACTCTCTGGTCCTTGACTGAGCAGCCCGCCCCAGTAACCAGCTCGATTTTACTGTTAAATAAAGTTTTCTCGTCTTCCTTCTCGTAAGTGCAGTTTACTATAATGCCTATTTGAATACTTGGAAGATATGGCAGTAGGAAATGTACTAATATATCCCTCCAAGTCTGAACAAACATAGTGTTACTGTATGTTTACCATACAGGTCACTCGTTTCGTTCAATATGCCTCCACTACTGGTTAGAAGCTCGCATAAAACTAGGCGCCGCCCATACACACAGTAGATTACTTGGAAATCAGCCTACATTTTTTGTACCCCATAGTGAATGTCGGCACATTTTGATACCGTGACAACGTAGTGACGTGATACAAATACTTTCGAACGTTAGGCAAAATTGCAAAATCTATTTCATCTTACATACGATTAGCTGGAATCGTAATGCCTTCTGCAAAGCCGACAGCCCCGAAGGACTGGAATTGGTTTGTCCTGCATTTTCACAGTTTGCTGAATGCATGAGGCTGACGTCTATCCTCTAGCTCCGACTCTTCACTCTCCACGCCGGGTTTGCATCACAGTAATGGGAGGACACCGGCAATGTTTAGTCTGGTGCGGTATCGAAAACTATACTTTAAATAGCGCCTTGAGCTAGTGTGCGCGGTTTCAAGTGTTTTACCACGAAAAAAACCTGCACAAACGCGACATCTGGTGCGGCCAAGCTTCAAAAGTTAACCGCGCGCAAAGAAACAGCAGAGCGAGCGAGCCCGAGTGAAGCAGGACGACAACGCGAGAGTCCCTAAGCCGACGTACTGGAGGCGCGCTTCGCAGCCCCACCCGTGATCGCGCTCACCGCCAATAGCGAGCGGCGAGTGCCGCCAACACGGAAATGGAGGCAGCTGTGGGCGGTATGATTGGCCGGCGGCGTTGCTCGGATCATCCCATGGAGCAACGCTGGGAGCTGGTTTTGCAGTGAAGCATCCCACTTCTACTGCAGCGTGAACACGATCACAGGCGCGCTTTCTCCGCTCCCAGGAGGTGCTGTCTGCGTACTGTGGTAAGCAGCACTGTTTATTTTACGTTTATTTTAAATCTGTCCTACTTCTAACGGCCATTTTACAGAGGTGGATCATTTTGTCCGAGTTTATTTTGTAATATGCGGGCTGGCCTCATTCGAAATGTCTTTGTTAAAATTTGACTGACAGTGGATTGCAGGAATGCAAATGGTAACAGGAACAGAAAATTTGTTCCTAATAAACAAGAATAAGCTAAAAGAAGTTTTGCTAGAAGTGGGCTATATATTGTATAGCAAGAACATCCCGAGGCGAGAAGTCCCATATGTCTTCTTCATACCTCAGTCAACTCTCTTATTATGCACAGCCTTTGTGTTCAATCACCCGCGTAGTTTTCGCAGTGACGCAGGCATAAAAACTTGATTGAAATTTCAAGAAAAATGGTGCGAACATTACTCGTGGTTTTTGTTACACATTTAGCCTCAAAAAGCGTAGTTTCAGAAAAAAAAAACGTGTACTAGATGTATGTCATCCACACGGGGTAGCAAGCACCAAAGTTCATGGGAAAAAGCGTCTACTCTAGTACTTTCCGAGATAAAAACACGTTCGTGCAACTGCTTTTGAAAATTGTTTGTTACCATAGAATGAAACTGCTGGTGGCGTTGTAATCGGAAATGGCGCCATTCGAATACCCCGACGTATTAATACTACTGACATTTCCGGCTACAAACGTTCCCTTGTTAGTGCTGATATCTTTTGTAACTCATGGAGCACCATTAGTGATAAACACATCTCGTATTTTGTGTTCACTCGTACAGTTAAACGACAGCTCATGCAGTAAACATGCGAAATTCTTGGCTCTCTCCACTCTGGTGGTTTCACCATGGTTGTGGTGAGAAGAGTTTAAGCTGTTACGCGGGGAAGCGGTGGCTAGTTTCTGATGTAGACAGTGTCCTTAAGCTGTGCCTGTCGTTTCCCAAAGCTAACTTATGCAAACGACACTCCATTTACTTTGTTACATTTTCTCAGCAAAACGCCTAGTTTTGGTAAAACGCGCGTGAGAATAACATTGTCACCATGAAGTTCTAAGAAACAATTGTGATGCAAGACTGCTTGTACTATTTTTTCTGTACGACCAGGAAGCTGCGCGCCAGTCTCTCCAAATCGTTTTTCACGGCCGGGTGGCGGTTCTCGTCGCCTGTAGATGGGCATGAACGCAATTTTTAATTTGCAGCCGTAACAAGAGTCCCGCATTGCCAGATCTAATCGAAATCCTTGTTTAATGCCGATACCTTGCCTACCTCTTCATACAAATATAATGAAAAAAACACATCTGGGGTTCTATCTTCGCTCATGATACAGCCCGGCCACTTTCGTGTTCCGGTCCTGGTTGTAGCCTCCTCCGAATAGGAAAAGTTCACTTCACAGACACCGAATCGGGAATTAATGGATCCTTTCTGTCAAGGATATCATTCGTATGCCGTTCCTGTGATTTCGGAGTGGTAAATAGTCGCAGCATGACTCCATTTACACCGTAGTATTTACCCTCGTTAGGCAGGCATAATTTTGTACAGAATAGAATGGTATTCAAATTGTCACGACCGAGTACTAAGAAAGAAATATAATTAGAAGAGTGAATATATCACTCGGTGTAGAGAGTGGAAATGTGCACGCAATTCTTTCTCCTATTAGTTTACCCCCATCACATATCCGGTGGCCAAGCCAGTAGCTTAGCGATAGCCCTGATGATAATTTTGAATTCCACCGGGTTTCAGTAGCAACAAAATTTTAGGCTACAAAAACAATTGCTAGTCCTATTCCGGTACCTTGCGATCCTCTCCGGGCCTCAGTAGTGACAAAAACATTTGGTGTTCTATCATCCCTTGTCGTCTTGGTTCGCCACTCTGCTTTTTCTGCGCTCACTGTTTGTGGCCTCCTGAATAAGGAATGTTTTATTTGTTTATTATCTTCAATTCAGGAAGTTTTTGTAGTGTCGGTGGAAGAGATTGTTGAGTGTCTGCAGAATAGAGTGTCTGTGGAAAAGAACATTGTTAAGAGGGGGTTGTAAGGAATACTGTAGAGAGGTGCTCAGCAATGACGTAACTTTCTGTTTACATAATTATCATCAAAAACCTCACTTTCGACAAAAAGCATACGAGATTAACATTGCCACGACGGGTAGCAAGGAAGGAATATTACAGAGAGGTTACCAGTAACGTAAGTGTAAGGAAAGGTAATGGGCATGCAAATCTCTCTTCGAATTGTTCCAGCAATTGGAGTAGTGCCAGTGCAGAGGAAATGGGCCCGAACACAATTTTTAATTCCTCTACCTATCAGTAGCCCCATCATATCCAGCTACCACAAAGTGTACGGTTCTATCCCGTTAACTTGCGTATTTATTGATGTGCCCGTACTGACATCTGGTGCTCTATCCTTTCTCGTCATGTGGGATGGAGGCTGGTATTCGCGGCCTGGTTGTGCCCTTCTCTGTAAGATACGTTACCGTTGTTTAGGATGTCCTATTCTGGACGTTTTTGTAGTATCTGTGCGGAAGATTGTGTAAAAGCATCATCCATATACACAGAGCGACATGATGCAAATGACACGTTAATTTTTACATATTTTGATCAAAAACCTTACTTTGACAAAGAAGTGTACGAGATTACTCTTGTGGGAGGGGGTCCTAAAAGAAATATTAAAGGCAGGTGCCTACTACCATAGTGGGAAATACAAGAAATATGCTTGCAACCCCTTATCATAAAATTTTAGGGGCAGTTGGTATGAACACAATTTTAAATTAAGCCTAGCATCACTACCCCATCGATTCCAGCTCCCGAAAATATACCGGTTCTCTGACGGTACCTTGCGTGCTTATTGTGGTGCCGATAGTGACCCGTGGTGTTGTATCACGTGGCGTTGTGTCGGATGTCCACTCTCGTGTTTCCGTTGCAGTTGTGGCCTCCTCTGGAAGAAATGGTTCAATGTTTAATATCTTCTATTCGAAGAGATTTTGTAGTGTCTGCGGAAGATATTTTTCTAAAGCTTCCCTCTCTTTACACCGGGCAAAATGGCGGTAATGCCACCTACATTACGTTTATAAACAATTTTCGTCAGAACCCTTCGTTTACACAAAGAAGCGTGGAAGAATAAAATAGTCACGAGAGCTTGTAAGAAAAAACATTATAGGGAGGCGCCTTCTATGGTACCTAGAAGAACAGAAGATGTGCGTGCTTGTCTTTCACCTAAAAATTTCCCACCATTAAGAGCTGCGCCCGTTAGCTGGCAATGGTTGGGAGCACAGTTTTATATTCCACTACGTATCAGTAGCAGCCAATTTTTCAGCTACTACAAAAAATACTGGTTCGAGCTGTTAACGTACATCATTGTGCGCCATAAGCGACAATCTCACCTGCTGTTTTAACATCCCTTGTCGCCTCGGTTGGCAAATCTAATATTCCCCCACTGGATGTGGTCTTGTCTGTAGGGAACGTTTGAATTGTTTACTATCTTTTCTTCTGGAAGAGTTTGTAGAATTCGTGAAAGGGATTGTTCTAAAGCCTCCCTCACTTTACATAGTGCGAAATGAAACAAATGTCACCTACATTCGTGTTTGCACAATTTTTATAAAGACCTTAGTTTCCACATAGAAGACTAAGGGATCAACATTGTCATCAGGAGGTGGCAAGGAAAAAATATTAAAGAGAGGCGCCGACTACCGTACGTAGAGGGGCAGGAAATGTGCGTGCATGTGTTCTCGTAATCGTTTCCCACCATCGTGGGTCCTGCTGGTGAAGTGGCCATGGTCATTAAAACAATTTTAAATTCCACCACGTAGAAGTAGCCCCATCATTTTCAGCTGCCAAAAGGAATACTGATTCTGCTCCGGTACCTGGCGTACCTATTGGGGTGGCAGTAGTGACAAACACATCGGGCGTTGTATCATCTTGCGTTTCGCCTTTTGGCCACTCTTGTATTTAAGGCCTGGCTGCGGCCTGGTGTATAAGGAAAGTTTGAATTGCTTTATCACGTCCATCCGGAAAGGTATTGTGGTGTGTCCGTAAGAGATTGTTCTAAAGCGTCCCTCCCTTTCTACCACGCGAAATGACATTGTGACATTCATTTTCGCCTAACTTTTATCAAAACCCTTAGTTTCGAAAAAGAAGACTGTGAGAGTAGCATTGTCATGAGAGGTCGGTGACAGAGTTATTATCGGGAGGCGCCTACCTTCCTCGACATATAATTCTTGGATAATTTTACAGCTAAGCTTTAGACCTCTACCTCCCAATGCCTTCACCTCGGTGGGCAAAACACCAAGGCGCCATCTCCTTAGACGCCGAGCGCATCCGTCAGATTAATCGGGCGTACAATACAGAGCTCCTAATTTGTTTCAGGTAACTACAAAACAGGCATTGAAAGTGCAGTACAAAATATAAAACGCCTGGGAAAAATGGGACCAACCCGCCCCATCGATGTGTTCCTGGCAAAGATTGTTTGCAGATTATTCGTTAATATGGGGCAGTGCTATTGGGACTAACTAGAGCAGTTCTTTATGCGAAGATCATCTAATTAGGTATGCGTGTGACCAGAATATAAGCGTGTAACCCTCTTTAGAGATACTTTTTTACCAGCCGGTAGCCATGCCGGGGTCGTGGCGATAGCCACGGCGATGGATTATTGGAAATACCCCAACGTATCAGAACTTCCCAAATTTCTGGCTCTGGCATTGAATCCCCGTTCGGAACCAATGCCATGTGTACCTCTTGGAGCGCTAGTAGTGACAAGCAGGTGTTTTGTTGTAGTACCTTTTGTGTTGTAGCTTGGCCACTCTGATGTTTCGTCCCTGGCTGTCGTCCCGTCTTTAAGAAGAGTCTCAACTGTTAAACCTCGCACTCAAAAAGTGTTGGATATTTTGCTGTGGAAGTGATTGTTAGTAAGCAGTTCCTGTGGTTTCGCAGTACTAAATGATGCTTGCGTACCTCAAATACTTCGTTACGCATTTAGCTTCAAAGAGCTTTGTTTCAGGATTGTTACCCGGCATTGGATGCAATCGCTATAAAGAGGACACTAAATCCGCTGCGAAGAAGTGGGACCTTTATCAAGGAGGGAGTATGAGGATGACGCTGAGGGTGACGCGCGTGTAGTTATTACCCTGGCTTCCACGGCGCTTCCTTCCACCGGACCCTATTTAAAAAGTAACCTGTAAATGAGCACTGTAAGCACGCTTCTGGGAATGTCCCTCTGCGCCGTATGATTTACTTGAGAGTGCTGCATCAACCCCGTCCTGCACTACTTCAGCCTTCCATTGGCCCAGCGAGGCGTGGACATGGCATACTCAGAGGTGCTGATCCTTGATCTTCGATTCGGGCGTCATCTCCGACGGCCACCTTGGTACCACCTTTTGAACTAACATTACCATTACGCCGCTAGTCATCGTAAGCCAGCTACGAGAAGCATCTACCTTCTGCGGCACCGATAATATCGACGTGGATCCCACCCTCATGCTGGCTTACCTCAGGCTAAATTTCTATCTGAAAGCTACGACGAAGACGTGGTATGGTATAAGCGAAGCAACACTCACTGAGCTAGGATAGTTGCAAGGCAAATCTGATTGACTTCTTAGGAAATACGACTGAACGCGAGCTCGCAGCGAAAAAAGCTTGCGTCCTAATCATAGATGTCAAGGAGCCGTACATCACCTATATCCAAGACGAATGGGCGCAAAAGCCGCCAAAACAAGCAAGAATTCATACACCTTCCCAATACCGCCGCAATGTATTTATGTGAGGCCGCATCCGACACCGCGTGATAGCGGCTGTAACTCCGGTCACCGTCCAACACCCCGTAGCTGATGCCAATACGTAGACGCTCTCGGTCATAAAAGCATTTGAGCCGTCCCGCCGGTCGTCAATTTCCCGCGAACACAGCTTCGTGAAGTTGATATGGGCCAGCTCAGTCGTTCGCGGCACCTTTCCACACAAACTGCAGGCCACGGTCTTAGGGGAATTCGGCTCAATGGAGAACGTCTGATTACCGGAGGTTATCAAATAAGAGCAGGCGTGTTGGTCATGTAGCGCGCTGTTGCCAGGGCTGCTCGTTTTTTTCAGATGAGAACACATGAAACTACCGTAAACCGAACCCTGCGACGCACCGCTTGGCCTCCCGGTACCAGCAACACAATGCCGACGATACCGGTTATTCAGCTGAACAATTGGGCCGTTCATCGTCTTCTCAGAACCGACAGTCTCGCTTTCCGCAGCACCCACGAACGCCTCAACTCGAAAACTATCGAAACATGTCAAAATGCAGCATCACCCAAAGGTGATGCTGCATTCCTGACTACAACTGAAAATCCTCTTTTGACGCTGCCGACAAGTCAATTTGCTCGGCGTGAAGGTTGCCGCCGTGCCTGTTCGGGCTTTGGTTGATACAGAGGGGCATATTTTGTTGTGAGGGCTGATCTCCCGACCCGCTTGGCAATAATCCTCAATTCTGCAATTTCGCACGTTCAAGTTTCTGGCGGTGGTACAGCCACAGCTGGCATGTGAACCTGCCAGGCCAATATCGCCGGCCACTACACCACTGTTGTGTTCTTTGTTTTGGACAAATGCGTTTGCTACGTCATCATTCGCCTCGATTTTTTGACGGAGCACTTCCGCGCTCATCGATTGCGCCACAGGCCTCGTCCGCCTTGAGTTGCCGATTTCTGCTGATTCACCCCACCGCACCTGTTGTCATCTAAACACATTCGCTTGCCGAGTGATCCACCACTTATGTCTGCCTGACTGCGTCTGCAGCCATTCCTTACGTCGACTGCTTTGCTGCTCCCATCGTGGATGTTTTATTGACCGCGTTTCTTGTCCTATACCACACAGTCAGCACGATAAAGAGCCGCGTCTGCTTGCCTCTCCTTCGTTCTGCCTTCCATATAAATTCCTCACCGAACAAATTTCTATCGCTGCCCTCACCACTCTAGGGGAATATGAAATTTCTGCATTTTCTTTATCCCATGGCCACTCAAAGCGCGTTCTTCCAACACTCTACGTACCGCCCCAGAAAAAAATTCCACCCATGATAAGCCCGAACCTTCGTCAGACTCGACTAAACTCACTGCGCTTACTGTTTTCACCATTTGCGGACATTTTTTTTTACTTTCGGGACAAATCTTTGGGGCAAAGGAATACTGTGACGCATCCCACCCATCCATCAGCGACCGTACCGTGTTTCTCATGCCGAACGAGGCGTCATTCAGCAAGAGGTTGAGAAAATGCTCGCCAAAGACATAGATGAAACCTCGTATATTCCGTCGGCTTCACCCTTGGGTAGGTAAAAAAGAAAGATGGCATATGGCACTTCTCCGTCCACTCCCGCCTGCTGAACCGGGAGACTGATAAAGATGTGTACCCTCTCCCCAGCATTTACCATGCCCTAGATTGCCTTCGCGGGCCGAAATACTTCTGGCCAACCGAGCTTTACTCAGGTTGTTGGAAGATTGCAGTCGATGAGCTGGACAGAGAAAACACGGCCTTCCTTATCCCAACGGCGTACACATGTTCATTGTGAAGCCGTTCGGTCGGTGCAACGTGCCAGATACCCTTGAGCACATAATGGACTCTCTCGTGCAAAAGTAAAAATTGTCCACTTGACTCAACGACATCAATGACTTCGCTACCTTTTCTCCCTCACGCGAGACTCATCTCCATCACTTATGTGAAATAGTTGCTCTTTTCCGCTATCCGAACCCTGCAGCTCAGCTCGGCGAAATTCTCGTGCGCAAGGCGTGAAGTAACTATCTTTGTCGACCTCGTCGATGCTCAGGGAGTGCAGCCCGATCCCGATCAGATCAATTCGGTTAAGGATTTCCTTGTGCGCCGCTCATAGAAAGACGGCCGGAGTTTCGTCGGCCCTTTCTCGTATTTCCTTCGTTTTCTGAGTATCTTTGTTGGTATCGGCTGGCATCTAACAGATCTTTTAAAAAGGGACACCATCTTTGTGTGGGGCCATGAACAGGCTAAAGGCTTCACAACACTAACAATCTCCTCTCGACTTCGCCCATTTTAGGCACCTTCTATGCGACCGCACCCACCGAAGTGTGGGCCGACGCTAGCGGCCAAGGTATTGGAGCCATTTCGGCTCAGTGCCAGTCCGGCAAGGATTTCGGCATTGCCTACGCCAGCCGCCTCCTGTCTCCAGCTGAACCAGATAATTATGTAACAGAACAGGAGTGCGTCGCTCTTGTGTGGGCTCTGGCACCTTTTAGTTCATACCTTTACGGCCGACAGCTCTCCGTCAAGATGAATTCTCACATTCTATGTTGGCTAGCATCACTAAAAGGACTATCCACCTACAGGATTATCTTCAGTCTATTGCCTGGAGATCTGGCCGCCTGTACCAGTACTTCGACAGTCTGTCACGTTATATTATCGAACCTCGTAAGCCTATGTGCTCCGATCCATTTGGATTACTATTGGCGATTTCCTGTTTCATACAACTTGTTGAACAGCAACGCCGGGATGCATTCTTGCGTCCCATCACTGAACGCCTCAACAACGTTCCTTTGAACCCATACGGCAATTCTTAGAACTTAAGGAACGCTGTGCTTTTTAAATAAGAGCGGCCGCTCTGAAAGTTTCGAGCTTCACTCTGTTGTACCTGTGCACCTTTATCGCACGTCCTCAAGCAGCTCCACAACCTTCCAACAGCTGGCTATTTAGGAGTTACGAAAACATACGACCGCGTCCGATGGCATTTCTTCTTGCCAAGGCTTTAGCGCCCTAATCGACGTTGCGTAGGTGCATGTGAAAAGTGGTAACGTCGGAAAGCACCAACAACGCCGCCCGCCGGCCCTCGTCAGCCACTGTATATACCTGTCGAATCAGTTCACCGCATTTTTTTGCATCAGCTTGCAGTCTTTACTCAGCCTACGGTAGGCAACAGGATGATTGCAGTGACCACTGACTTTGTGATATGCTACGCAATAACACAAGTCCTTCTAACCAGCTGGGTTACCAATGTTGCATATTTTCTCCTGTACCAGCGTGATCATCCACCATGGTGCTCCTTACCAGCTATTGGCTGACCGCGGAACAAACTTCCTGTCCGGAGTAATCTACGACATTTCCCGCCCTTGCGAAATCATGCGCAAACTTACGACTTCCTTCCATACTCAAACCAACGGGCCTTATGGAACGCCCTAACCGGACTTTAATCCATATGCTCTCAATGTACGTCTCGTATAACCATGAGGACTGGGACATTGAATTGGCTTACAATACATTCACATATACCTCCTACCGCCACGACACTGCAGATTTTCTCGTTCGTACCCCCTCTTCGGTCGTGAGCTGACCTTACCAATGGACACCTTACTCGGGCACACCATGCCTCGTTCAGGATTTGCACAGGATGCAGTCGCCCAGGCTGACTTATCGCGACACAGAGCGCGCCAGGCTCATTTTATACCACAATTCTAACACTTCCGTTTACCATCGACGACACAGCACATTCAACTTCATGCCCTCATCTCTGGTGCTGTTCTAGCGTCCTTCATGCAAAGTACGGTGTTATGAGAAGCTTGTCGCCCGTTACTACGGCTCCTACCCTGTCCTGCGCCCAAGGAGGTTTAAAAAAATTGCTGCAGTGGAGGGGGCGCCCGTAAAGTGAAGCCGCTGCGCCGCCATCGTGCTAGGGGAGAAGTCGCGTAGTCGTTGCAGCACGCGTTCCGTGCGTGTGCGGAAAGGTGTTGTTGATTCGCGTACGTGCCATGTAACGCGATCAAAACAAGTATGGTTGGTTCGTGCGCGGCTTACGGTTGTGCAAACAGTGTAAATGTGACGCCGGGAGATAAATTTCCCACGTACGTTGCACGCGGGCAAGCTTATTCTAAACTGGTCATGCTGGTTGCATTGCGACCCGCAGTATTTGCGCCTTCAACGTTTAATTTCTTTGCTGCTAGGTTTCCGAACGATGCTCAGTCAGTGTCTTTTGTTTGCCATTTCATAGTATGTTTTATCAATGGGATGTCATGGATCATAAGTCTGTCCTCTTTCAAACAATAAACACTTCGTTTACAAAACTGCAAACTAGTTCATCCTTTTTCATTAGTTCATGTCACTGGCAATGTATTCTGATGGTGTAATTTATTAGAAAAGTTGTTGGTTTTTTTGCAGTTAATTGCACCAATGCAGTGAACGTAATAGCATTGGTTACTGTCATACTCAGGAAACTTTTCTTTGTCGGTTTTTCGTCACTCAATTATGTCTAATATCACAATACTGGAATTGGGTGTTTCCTGTTGTTTTTCTAAAAATGCTGCGTTTTACTGTCACTTAGTTTCTTGCATAACTGTTGTTTTTCACACAACAGCGGCAACTCTCAATTGCTTTTGTTGTTACCACTTTCATGATAAATTTCTGCATTTCAACAGTTTTTAATAAAGAACATACGTGTGAATGACTTTGCGAGTTCTTATGTATTTGTTTTTACTTTGTGGCAGCTGCTTATCCAAGCTTATAAGGTGAAAAAAAACACGTCCGTGTACTCGGAGATACAAGTTTTAATGAAATTCCTTTGGTAAAAATCAATACGGAGACGTCCTACATCGCTCGCAGTATTGAATTATAGCTTGAGAATCCATTACGTAATTTAGAACCACTGGGAAAGTCCGGAAAGACCGCTGCAAAACACTTGGCATGTGGTTTCTTGCCCCCAGCAAGATGGCCGCCGTCGGCTTCAGCCGAGCCTATTGGTTGGTAAAGGAGACTTCCACTCAAGCAATTTTTTTAACCTCCTTGCGTGCGCCAAGTTACTTAGGTGAAGTACTAAAAAACCCCTGTCGTTCGGTAAGACTCATCCAGGCCATCTAAAAATACACATCTTCCATGACGTCCTTTTTCACCCTACTGTTCACAGCCTACACATGTACACTGACCGGAACCGACACGGCGCTGTCAAGGGGGGGGGGGGGGGGTTGAAACGAGGCGCTTGAGGCATTTGCTATAAAGGGGGCGGTGTTAATTGATTGATTGTAGAGTTTAACTCGCTGACGCAACGCAGGCGATGAAGCGCGCTGCGGTGGAGGGCTGTTCCGGATTAATTTTGACAACATGGGGATCATTAACGCGCGCCGAACTCTCGTACATACGGGCGTTTTTGCTTTTCACCTCCATCAGCAAAGCGGCCGCCGTAGGTCGGGAATCGAGCCCGCGTCCTCGTGAAAGAGGGCGCTGCGCCAAAGGGATAATATAAAAAAGGCGCTGAAAGTGACGCGCGTGTAGTTTATTTCCTGCCTTGCGAGGTGCCCTCTTCTATTATGCCTTCAATACACATCAACCAGTAAATGAGTACTGTAAATACACTTCTGTGATTACCGCTCTACTTGGTATCTGAATAAACACTTATGAGATTACCATTTCACTAAGGAGGTGTAAGAAGAAATTTTCTGGGTTACGGCGCCTATTGCAGTATTTGTATAGGCCGGAAATGTGCGTCAACTCTTTCCTAATCGTTTTAAAGCAAAGCTTTCTACTTCTACCAGCCACCGTTTTCGTCATGGTGGGCACAAAAACAACTGCCGGGAACAAATAAAACGAATTACTAGCACTGCCAGAAATCGAAGGAGAAACGTAGCGAGAGCCCGCTGTCTTACCAATTCAGCTACGAGTCCATGATGAGGCGGGGGAGACAGACAGTGTACTCAACGAGCACAGGTGCGGGTTTACCCTTTGCGTTCTCGCTGAATTCCACGTGATAAAATCACGCGACCTCTCACGCCGCTGTGCGCTCCGCCAACGGCACGTGTCGCGGCCGTGCGCGCGCCTTTCGCATGCGCTAGAAGTTATAAAACATTACAAAAAGCTCACACCAACGCATGGGATCTCACTTCTCGTCTATCTGTTCCGCCGATTTCGTCGCCTCCATCGGCTGCGGCAGAGACGGACAAGTCAGATAGTCTAACACCGGGTTTGAGATTCCTTTAGCTTTATAAAAAAATAGTTTTCACCTATGCGCTCCACGAATGCAACTCCACCAATCACAATTTACGGATTATACATTGATTTACCTGAGCAAAGAATATCTATGAAGTAATAAAGGGTGTGGTTTCACTTGTCTCTGGTTTCATTCTTTCTAGAGCGACGTGTGCAAATTCAAGTCACGTCGCTTGCGAAATTGTTGCGGGTGTCGTAACAGCTTTGCTTTCAAACCGAATTCACAGGGTGAATTGGCGCGCATTCATTTTCTTAGGATGTGGTGGGCGCGCTGGTCACGTGGCCATGTTGTCGGACATGATTTGAAATACCCTCGCGTACCAGAAGTGCAAACAATTATGGACACCAAAGTTTTTTTCCATTTTAACGTCGATATCTCTGGTACCTGCTGGAGCGCCACTAATAACGACTGTATCTCTACTGTTGTTGTCTACCGTGTAGACTCTTGGTCACCCGGATGTTTCCGCCGAGTGTAGCACCCTCTGTGAGGAGATTTTCGGCTGGTATGTCTCCCACTCGGGACGTAATGCGTGGTTTCTACGAGTAAATATTGTATTTCAACCGTCCCTTAGTTTTCGAGTGCTCATTGATAATAACGTTCAATAAGTTACGTTTTACAAGTGTGTCCTCAAAAACATGTTCTGGCATAAACGCGTATGAGAGTCATATTATCCTGACGGGCTCAAAAAAAGACATTTGCTACAGGGTCTGCTGCAGTATCAGAAGGGGCAGCAAATGAAAAGAACAGAATAATAAAGTACATTTCTCCATGATTGTGAACAGGGCTTCCATGCTGAAAGCCGAAACGTCAAGAACGATTTTTCGACTGGTCGGCGTCTCGTGTGTTTGAAGTGTATTCTCCTGCCCAGACGGGATTCCGTCACTGTCTCGACTTCATTTCTCAATGATGTGGCGATGTCGGTGGCATAGTGACGGACACGACCACGTTTCGAAATTCCCCCGCGTGTCAGAAGTAAAGACATTTCTGGGTACCAAACTGAATTCTCGTTACGCCAGACTTCTTGCATAACGCTTGTAGCGCCATTACAAAAAAATATATGTTGCATGTTATCTCGTGGAGTCTCTTGGCATGTTCATGCCTTCGTCCCGGTGGTTGCAATTACTGCAAGGAATTTGAAGTTTGCAGGTCTTCCTCGCGGAGAGATTTGGCGAGTCTCAGTGGAAGTGCTTGTTGCTGGGCGCCCTTGTGCTTTCTTAACAGTGAAGGATAGACTGTCACTCTAGTTTGTACCTTGTATATTTGGCCTCAAAAAGTCCAGTCTCGTCAAAACCTCAAATGAAATTCACACTGGGACCTCCGAATCATTAGCAACACCGCTCACGAGGGACGGCATGTACTATTCCTTCTGTTCGAACGACATATCTGAGTGCAATTTTTTCTATAAAGCGCGTTTCGCAATCGAGTTCCGGCAGTGGTGTAGGTGACCGTGCACACGAACAAAATTTGTATCCCCCCAGTTCAGGAGCTCCCTACATTTCCGCCTACGAAAGTGAAATATTGTTCGGTACCTTTTGGTGCGCTGGTTGTCCTGAACACATCTGGGGCCCTGTCTTTTCTTGTGAACTCGCTCGACCACGGTGATATTTCCGTTGCTGCTGTAGACACATCTGGAAGGAGCGTTGTAGTTGCTCGGGCTTCCACGCGTAAAGCTTTGGCTAATTTCAGGGAAAGTGCTTGTTCAGGAATGAGGGAGGGATAGACTTTGAGGCGGTATTTAATAGTCCCGCTAAATATGCGTGAACATTCTCCCATTATGCAGTACTATTCACTGTGGACAATGGTAAACATTCAATGAGGGCTTATAAAACTTTCACATTTTTGGGATGTCATTACAGCTGTAGTCGCCAGACGGCTTACGCATGCCGCAGCTTATAAATAAGAGGTTTTTAAAATATTATATAGCCTGCATTTTAAAACTACGGTTACCAAGGTGTGGGCCTAAGATTGTTCGTACTATATATAACCCACCTTTCGGGTCACAAAAATTCAGTGTAATTATAGGGAACACAATGACAGGCGCTTGTGTGTGCCTGTCCTGTACTTCTTCTGGTTTTACCTGGGCTTTACGGTGATTTGAGGAGTTATACAGTGTGGCTCAAAATTATTTTCCAATGAGAACAGTGGTCCTGGTATATGCGTTTATTTTTAAAACTGAAAATATAAAATGCCCTGTTAAACAAAAAGGATGCAACTTTAAAATGAGCACCGTTTTATTTGCTTATAGGTTCCTTTTCACATTGGAAGTTTAAAATATCTTTTTAAACAAAGCAAATGAAGTTCACTTTTTATCATTTCACTTGTTGCTGGCATCATCTGGTGCTCAGTATTTCACACCTCTTTCTTTGCTGAATGCTGTGTTTAACAAGCGCCTGGAAACGCGGTATGTGACAACAACTGCAGCTTACGTAAATTTTTAGGCCAGCCGTCCTCAGGGCTACTTACATTGACAGCTGCCGTTGATCATCTTCTTCCATGATATGCACACGCATTCACCTTTCGGCTGCATACAAGCCGCTCCTATTCTGGTGCACTCTACTAGTCTTTCTTTCGTGCAGCCTGGTTCATCTGTGGAAATAAATTAAGCGATGTACATTGTGGAAATGCCTCTAAAATTTCGCTATAACTTTGGTGTGTACTTTTGGATTGAAAGTAGGCAGCGTTGTGTCAGGCACCGAAATTTGCCTCTACCAGCACTTTGTTTTCATATCTACTGAAGCAATTCGCTCCTGCCCCGCGGAAAAGTGAAGTGGTAACAGCATTGCGAATAACCGTGAGGTTAACTGGCTGTTTCTTTTCTCTTGCGTTGAACAGGTAAATTCGGAAAGGTGGGACCTGAATAAGTCACACAATTTGAAAGCCCCGACGCAAAGCACGCTCGCTTTCAGGGGTTTGTTTTGTTAGGATGACCATCGTGCCGCAAAATAAAATTTGTTTGGACTGACTATTTTTCCCGGCGATGAACGGAACTATGTAAACACTAGCGGAGGATCACGCATAAAACATTCGTTTTGTAATTTATGGAATCCTACTGAGAGTACGCAGCTGAAGTTAAGGGTCACTGCCATACTCTACAACGCAGCTCAACACAATATACAAGGATATATGAGTTCCTACGTGAATTTGCAAACAGATCATGTCCCTGCCGTTCCTATCATTAAACCTACAAACCACCAGTCGAATTAATAAAGGACCTAATTATAGAATGTTCCGGACCCATTACGCCGATGCTCAATGGAGCATTAGACTTTCTATCTGTTAACTCGTTTGGCTACCACCTTCAGCATCCCCTTGTTATGAGGTGTAGTGGACTGGACGGCCACCTTTTGCAACTGCCGAATTAAACAACGTGATATGAATCCCATGACACTTCGGAATGTTTCGAACACACGTTTTAAATGGACTGACAACCTATTTTGGTTGCGTGCATGTCCTCTAGATTATATGAAAACCACCGTTTTGTATGGTGGGGTAGTTACAGGAAATTTGTAGAGAAATTGGTAGAAATACTTCTTCGAATTCGAAATTCGAAAATTCGAAAAACCTTTGTTAAACAATTTTTCAATCGAAACTTCACAATTTTAAAGTTCAAATTCCAGCCCTCTGCTCCCCAAAAAGAACACAGTTTCACTGTACTTTCCTTTTTAGTGTATGTGCGAGCCTGGAGTTGTTTTAAAACCTGTCTAGGAATCTTGGAAGTTAGGTACTGATTGTAGGGTTTTACGCACCGACGAAACACAGGGTATGAGGCGCGCTGTAGTGGAGGGCTCCAGAATAATTTAGACCACCTGGGAATCTTTAACATACGCCGAAATCTCGTACACACTGGGCATTTTTGCTTTTCGCCTCTATCAGTAAAGCGGCCGCCGCGGCCGGGAATCAAACCCGCGGCCTCGTGCTCAGCAGCGCAACGGCTTAGGAACTGAGCCACCGCGGCGGGTTTGAAAATTAGGTAACGTCTGTTTGCGGATGCTGTAAATGTACACTCCTAAACGGGTGATTATTGATGAGTACCTTGAAGTGTTTTTTTCCATGTCTCGCACGTTGACAGCCCTGTGCCTC
Source organism: Haemaphysalis longicornis (assembly GCA_013339765.2). NCBI lineage: Eukaryota > Metazoa > Arthropoda > Arachnida > Ixodida > Ixodidae > Haemaphysalis > Haemaphysalis longicornis. The sequence goes on along the minus strand of CM023457.1, from coordinate 82,926,917 downwards.
CACGTAACGGGCGGGACTATATTATTGAGCATTGTTGAAGAGTGTTTCACGCGTAAAGAACAACGCATTTCCAAATGTCGATGTGTGCTTCTTTCTTCAATGTATGAGTTTTCGAAGAGTCTGTTTTTGAAGTATTATTCATTTTTCCAGCTGCATAACCCTGCGTTGTTTAATTTTGCACCTGGTGTCGGCCCTCACGGGCTTACAGCATGAATAAAAAAATCATTAAAAAGTGTATTGGTGCACGGCTTTCTGTTATGGTAGCCAGCACTTTTTACTGTCACATGTCTAATGATGGGCGATCTAAAAGCCCTCTTTCGAGCGTCCGACAGCCCTATCAGGCAAATCGTTCCACTTCGAGGTGTTTTATGTGGTGCCCTATTATTTTGTATAGGGGTCATCTGTTCCCCGAAAATCGGTTGTCTGGTCCTTTAAAGAGAACATTCTAACGATCGTGGCAACACTTGTAAACGGGATGGTAAAGGTCATTAGGAGGCTCTCAAGCCACGTTTCAGGCCTCTGCTGACGGGTTCTTGTGTAGAGTTTACCCGTTCGTGTTAATCTTAGGCTCTCCTAGGTGAGGTAAGCTGCTCTTTAGGACCTTGTTTTTATTTTTGGTGTAATAGGAGGAGCTTAACGAAAACCATGGATTTATCTGGTATTTGCGGGTATTGATAATTTTGCACTGTCAACATAAAAGTGAAAAGTTTCTTTCACCATATCCGCGAACATTCGCCTAGCTTGTGTTTGGAGTGTCTCAGCCTGCGATTGTCAGAGTAAGGTTTTGGAGCTGCCGTGTAAGTTTAAGTTTCCTGCTCGTAGTTGGCTGGTGGAGGAGCCATTCCGGTGTTGCAAACACGGGTACCAAAGCCAACGCTGGCTTATAAAAGCGGAGCCGTTTAGGCTTTCAGTTCGGACGGGGAGCGTTATCAGAATACTCAGCCCAGCTTCCGCGAGGGCTTGTGCCACGTGAGCAGCTCGAAAAAAAAAAACTCGCCAAAAATACCCGCCTCACGAGAGCCTGCGCCTTCTAAGCAGCGCCGGCGTCGTCCTATTGTTAGTGCCACGATCTCTTTTCCCCGTGTTTGTGGCATGATCTCTCACGTGCTCTGCTCCCCACCACTTCACATGTGTTCACGCCTCGAGTGGGAAGCACACAAAAGCCTGCGCTAGAGAAGCCAATTTGGCGAAGCCAGTTGCCGCTGGTTCTAGAGCATGTAACGCGGTCTACTTTGGGAGGCACGTGAAAGCCTGCACACAAACGATCCGGGCTTCCCAGTTCCTAGTACAACCTCGCAAACCCTACAAACAAGATACCCAAGCCACGTAAAAGCTATGGGATCACAAGCTCCGCTGTTGACTCCAGCCTTGTACCACTGGGGCCAAGTTTTTTTACATTTTCGCACAAAAAATTGAAGGATGCATAGGCACTTCTTATGAGTTGCGAGCGCGAAAGTATTGACGTTCAATTGAACTCCACCGAGTGTACCCACATTTTCAGCTGCGGGGGTCTTGCAGTGAAAACCTGCTGCATATTGGCGTGTGGGGTCACCTTTAACAACTGCCGCGATTGCGGCCACCGATGATGTAGGTTGTTCAGACCCTATACCGGTATGTTGCGTACTCTTCCGCAAAGCGGCCTGGCTCGCTGGTGGCTATTGAGCCTCTGGGCGGCGTCAGCACTGTACGTGCTCCTCGGCGTGCCACTGACGCGGGATGGCAAAATTCCGCAGCCTCAACCACAGCATCCTATGGTTTTCCTCGCGAAATATGGCATGCATCACAGCCAAAAGGTTGTTGATGAACCGTTTCGCTGATCCAGGTGTTGGCTCTTTCGGTCAATGGTACACGCATGCCTTCGCACATTCGGAAAGGTACTCCTCTGTGTATGTACTAGTTACTTCGGGCGGCATGGAACAGTAGATTTAGTAGCCGTTTCACTGATACACACTCAAGACGATGGGAGGTGGCTTAACCTCTCATTGAGCCAATTAGTCCTCTCCGGTAACACATAACAAAGAGGAAATAATAAACACGCTTCCATCTGCTTACCCCCGTATCTCCGTTGGAAGGACGACAAATGTTGCCGTGAAATGTCGGCCGCCATAACGCTCGAGCCAAGCCATCGAAGCAGCGACAATATTACAGCACAGTGAAATAAACTTCTTTTGAAGCCGACGAAACGCATGTTGTTTTCTCGTCGAGTTCTAAGCGTCGTCTGCTCGTGTAATCGATTCTTGCGACCGACCTGGTTATTTTTCTGGACGTTCGCCAGGCAGGCGAAAGTGCGTCGGTAGGCAAAGAAGCAACTGAAGCTAAAATTGATCAAATAGGTCAAACCCTTTGTTGCGTACTTATCTCCGCCATCGCACAACTAGGTGTGACAGCCCGGGCTGTCAGCCTTGGTGATAATACTGAAATGCTCCATTTTCTCCTGTTAGATATGTACGCAGTCGATTATGAGCTACGGAGTGCTGTTAGGCAATATATTAATAGCGTGCATTCAAACACGCGATCAGCGGCGCCCAATGGGAGGTGCGAAGAAGGTTTGCACGCGTACTCCTGTTTCAGCTCATAAAATCGAAAAAAAAAAACACGTAGGCGCTGTACAAAAGTGCGGAACTGCCGAACATACGCCCTACTCCTTTTATCAATGTTGGAATAAGCAGAAGCTGATAAGCACTCTACTTCGGAGACGTACGTTGCTGACGTCCGCATTCTCATTGTAACGCTGATTTGTTTTGCGCAATTGCGGTATCTACGAGAGATCTGCTTACTATGGAGGAACGTCCTGCAGACAAAGCCGTTAGCTGGTTAGCCGGTAATTACCGTTAGCCGCTAATCAGACAATTACCGCCGCAGAACTGGCATGTCTGGCGAGTTGTAATTGGTAGTAAAAGTACACCGATTTCTGTAACTGCTGCCCAGCACCATACTATTCACCGCGTTGCGCGAAAAAATAGACACGCCAATTAAAACCCACACTGTCTCTTTGTTGCTTGAATCCAGCGTAATATGTTCAGGGCAACTTGGCAGTTAAAATACCTCACCGCTAAGGCTGCTTTACTTAATTTTCCGAACTTCCACAGAAGGGGCAGTTTTTTCCCAAGTATGGCCCCTGTCGTTCGCATGTGTCGTCCTAAGTCGCGCCTTACGAAACAGGAATACTTGCATCATATGTCGAGCGCAACAGACTCGTTCTGTGGTTGCAAACTCAAAGGCGATACTAATTACCTGCCTCTCCTTTTAACAGCTCTTCCTCACTGCGAAGAAAAAAACGGCGGATCGCAAGGGCAGCAAATAGAATAGGTGTAGGGCCAAGCGTTATGTGTGGCGTACCTGAGTTTAAAAGAACTTTTGTATGACACTTTTTGAGGGTCTGTAGTGCGTGGCGTAGTTGTTCGGAGCGTTTATCGATACGAGTATGCTTAGAAATACGAGGTGCAACTACAAACGTTCGAAGTATCTGTTTGCTTGGCGAGCACGTCACCACCGCCGTTCGCAAAGAACGGGATACAGACATAAGGTTGGGATTTGCTGATTGCCCCCTTTTCCCTCCAGTCACTTCCCCGCCCCTTCAGGCACGATACGCGGAAGCCAGTGTTGTCTGGGTCAGACAAAACAAAACAGCCAACCCCAAAAAGGTTGCAACAGCAGCAACAACAGCCCACACAAAATTGTCAGGAGAGGCAAAACAGCTTTCCTACTCATCTACCATTTCCACAAAAGGGGAGTTAGTTTACCGGTGACTGCGGTTACTCTTTCAAAGATTGTATGCAAGACAGGAACTTCAACTCAATCCAACACCTACTCCTTCACAGCCTATTTCTCGCACCCCAATGCTACTTGTCTCACCACATCCGATTGCCTTTTCTACCCATGCTACCTGAATGCCTTAACCCCGTTCCTGTGTTTATTACATTGACGTCATTTGTAGCTTCTCGGGCCATCTCTTTGCCACAGCAGCCGTGAGTCCTCGCTCGCGGCGGTCTCACCCCACCGACACGACATCACCCAGATGCAGGCGATACTTGACGCTATTAACGCCATTCCCAGGCTCCAACCTGCCCCTATACCGATGGCCTCACACCGCGTGTTACCTAGGGCCCACCCGTAAATACCAGAGTGAACTGTAAACTTCACATACGTCATGTAGGAGTACTTACTGGCTAACACACCTAAAATAAGCCTAAGACAAATATTCACTCGTCGCGCTAGGAGCTTGTGATAAAAAGCACCTACCCAAGTAAAGCACCGACCGAATCCCAAATCCCAACGTCTTCTTCGACAGCCACCCAGTACCCCGTGTACCCTCGGTAGTTATACCGGGACCACACATCTCCGACAACCGTGGTGGCTTTGCGATCGTGTAACGACTCCAGTCGGCATTAGACAAATAACTCGACTTGTAGTTCGTATTGCACAGCACCAGTTGAGACACGACTGCAAGTATATCAATCGCATTACAGAGAACTTGCCGGATTTGTAGGCTTCCGCACGTGACCATCAGGCCTGTAGTGTTAGGTGGAGGTTATGCACGAATAATTGTCACTCGTGTATCGTTGCGCCCACTGCACCGAAGCTGTAGACTACTCCAATCAGAATTCCACAATACCTGCCAGGACCATCTAGAAGATATTGAGTTCTTAAAGCAACAGTGCCCTCAGCTTAAGTGCACGGGGAACTGCACTGTACAAAACTTCGGTTATTCCAGTCTTCAACCTCAAGACTGTGGGGCCGGCAAACCACCTCCCCTTCAAAAGTACTTCACGGGGACTCGTGTATCCTGCGGTACGCATTCGAAACACATCGTTCGCAGGAACACTCATTACGGTCACTTTGAGGGAACTATATGCGAGTCACTACGCCTGTCGACACAAAACGCGGCCCCCGGTACCCGATGAAGCTGGTATTGCGTTGTCAGTCATTGTAGCCCGAACTACGTTTGCAAACTCAATGACAAGCAAGAAGCCTTTGCCGAAATATTCACGGCCACGCTACTCTGAGAGCTATGCGTACCCTTTAAGGTCACCTCATCTTCCGCAATAGCTACTTCACCTAGGCGCTTTCCACGCTATTGACCTCCACGAACTCCTGGAAGCATACAAGCCAGAAGTCACCGCCCAGCAGCTTCTTTGTCCAGGCAGTCATCCCATCTCGATATCCCGTCCCAAATCGCTTGCAAAATCGCTCCATGTGGTTAGCGCTTAAGTGCAGCGGGAGAGTAAGCTGGCGAGCTGCCACGGGGGGATGAGCTACAGCTGATATGCCGGGCGCAGTTGGCTGCAGCTACTAGGGATATTCTAGACTGTAAACGACTCCACCATCTGCAGTTTGGCTCAAAATAAATGTTCATTCTCCTTATCCTGTCGCAAGCTATCACCACCAACGCTGCAATACTAGTCACACCGAGTAGATGGGTTGTGCAAGTCCGGGCATCCACAGCGCCTCTTATTCGTCTTGACACAATCTTCATGTTTGTTGTAGGTAAACGACAGTCGCTGTACTCCACCTAGTGTTCGTTCATTCGATCGTGTTGCTCTTGGGGTCGTTCATGTCTTTGTGATGCTCACACCAATCGTTACGCGCAAGTGGGTAATCGATATATTGTACCGCTTAGGCATTGTGTGCTGGCGGGCATCAACTTAGGCCGCCTAGACTTGGTCTTCATTTCTTCTTAGACCTAGTCTCAGTGAGGGCAGGATGCATCTCGGCCGACATTTAGATAAGCAACGATGGGTGTGTCGACTGCGTTTGAGGTCCGTTGTGCCGGAGCTCAATTTGATACTGTTCGCTTGCTCACGCTCATAATTGATGCATTATGTTACAAATCTAAAAATAACTACTGCTCGCGAAGGGCCTTCGCATACGACCAGTTATCTTGAAGGACTTCCAGTGTTTTTTTTTCTGTGGTGCGTACCGACAATAAAAGTGGAGCTCTCACGCGTGGCGTCAGGCATCATACAACTGTAGACTTCAGCACTATGTTTCGCTGAAACAGCTTTTTCACTCAGGTTACTATGTTTTACCACGCAATAATACGCTTCCAAACCCACCAGACTAATTCAAATACAACTGTAGCGTGGTCTGTTGTGACTCGATTGGTATAAACACCGAACACGCTTTCAAGGCCCACAACGTCACTGAAATACGGTGGCCGTTTTCCTGTGGACACAACAATGCGAAGCTCGCCGGCTCCCACGAACGTTCAGAGGCTACTGTGACCAGCCGCCGGTACTCGCGCGCCCCCTTCTATTCCTTCCTCTACGCCACGACCGGTGACCGGTAATGGGCCCCTTTTCTTGGTTAGGGTCCCGAAAACGCAAGTTTTCACCTGCCTTTGAGTAGTCCATGCTCCAGCTTCGAAAAGGATTGTGCATATTCTGCAGCTCTTTTCATGTGCGATATTACGAGATTATATTGTAGACGTTCCTGCCCCATTTTCTTTGACGTCGTAAATCACGAATTCGTCAAGATTTGTGGAGCCTATTCACTAAAATAAACACAGGTGTGAATCAGTCACAAATAACGAAAAAGTTAAATAGCGCCAGAGCAGATTGTGTTCAACGGTGATCCGAAGAGTTTTCTTTATTGTTGACTCGGTCGCTGACCTGTCATATCACCTGCCGCAAGATATCGAAGAGGAGCCTTGATTAGCTCACGCCTTTAATTAAAATTCTCGCTTTTTTTGGTAAAGGACGCTCGTTCAGGTGGCGGCCAGTCACAAAGTGCTTAGTATTTCTTACTGCGAGTAGCTTTGTCCCACCTCATCTCGGAACTTTCACCATAGGCGCGCATTCAGAATCAAATTGTAAAGCAACATTGAAACCCTTTGACATCTTAAAAGGCCAGAGGCTGCACTAAAAATAAAAAAAGCGAAACAATTACCTATGTACCGCTTTTTACTGCCTGTTTGCTGTTAATACCTGAAATATTTTCATTGTATGCAAGGTTTTGAGGTAATATTTTACTTTCCTGGAAATTGAATCTATCTCCTCGCGCATTTAAATAGTGCATGTGTGCGACTGGATAGTTAGGGAAATGCGCAAAATCTCAACGAACGTTGAACTCAAAGCTAAAAAAATATCCGAAAAACATGAATGTGCTGGCGAAATAGGTCTATATAAGTATGCACATAACTATTTCGGCCAGCAGCAGTAAATACCGTTTACCTCTACATGTACCGTTGCTCCACTGCATCCCCGTTTTCACAGCTGCAGTGTTCTCCGGGCTCCTTGCAAGTCGCGCCTAGTCTGCCACAGGCGTCTATTTTTTCTTTCGTGCAGCCTGGTAAGTCATCAATAAACGAGAGAAAGCGGTGGTAATCAGAGCCAGCCATTTAAGAGTTTTCAGAAAATTCTGGTATACGTATCCGTGGGTTGGGAAAGTGTATTTTTGGGGTGGTGGAAGCTGCCCTCACCAAGCAGGTCATAGCCGCTACATTGGATTACACTCCTTTTTTGTCTTGCCAATCCATCCAATTAGAGTCTTAAATTAAGGATGCTTACAGAGTCCCAGCCTATTAAAGAGATCCACTTCGTTGTAAGATGCGGGCATAAGAACTCAGCCATAACGTTAGTTTTTAGCAGCGTAGCTGTTGTTACTAGCCACAAGTTCGCCGTTAATGAAAAAATACCACGAAAATGCCGAGCGCTCATGAGCGCGTGCCTCGCCGCGACCGCCAAGCCCCTTCGGCGTGCGAAGTGGCTTTATCGCAAAAAAAGAGAAAAAAATACACTGGCCAAAGCCCCGAGGAGGGACAAAGTGGCGAGTGGTCGGGAGCGAGTGCCTCGCGGCGACCACCGAGTTCCCCGCTCACGCAGTGGCTTTGGAAAAAAAAATACTCCACCGCTGTCCTCAAGCGCTACCGCGCATGTAAAATGTTTCAGTGCAAATGCTAAAAATGAAAAGACACTCTGCTTGGGAGAGTTTACCGCGGCCAGCTGTATTCTCTAGAAGCCAATATGAATAACTCATTTATTTACGTGACTACGAGCGCGCCAATCCTTCCCGAGACGACTTGCAGATCCGCCACCACTGCCTCGAGTCTATGGCGAAGAGCTGGTGAAAGTCTACAATGCTGATGATGACTTTGCGTCCACCACTCTCTGCGAAGAAGACGACGACATCTTTGATGCATGTGACGACGATTACTACCAGCCGAAAATATGCAAATAAACAATGATATATGGGTCCAGCAATGCTCTCCTACAATCTCATCGCCATACAAGTCTTGAGCTTGGGTACAAGCTGCCATAAATATTTACAGTGGACAAACAAATTTTGACCTATAGAAAGCGGGAACTCCAATTTTGACTTATAAAGACAATGTGCGTTCTCTGTGTTTCAATATTAAAACCAATATTCCCTTTTATTGCATAGAAACTATGACCTATACATCAAGGAAGATAAATATCTGGCTGACTGCGTAGCTTTTACCGCATATTAGTTACGATTACAGCCACTCAATAACTATGATGCCCCTGAGAGGCCACGATGAGGAGAAAACATGCTCCCAATAACAAGCGCTTTTTTAATGTGAAAGCAAATTCAGGTACACCATAAGATAATGTAGGACTGACAAGTCTCCCCGGCGAGGCTGGAATTACATTAATTTCCGCGGCACATTTCCCCATTCAACGTTATTTGTACGCTTCGCGATTGTGGACTGTACAACCGGGTCCTAGGAAAGCAGCCAAAATTTGTGATCACTTCTGGCCACAAAAAAAATTAGGTAGGGAAAGCAACCATGGTGTCATGTGTACTTCAATGCTCACCAAGGCTCCCCATCACAACGGTTTCCATAACCTCGGTCATTATTGTACACGCTTGGCCCGTTGCCGCATGTAACATATTAAAGCTTATAAAATTGCTGTCTAGGAAGACAGGTGAACTTTGTGGTCCCTTTCGGCCCCATAAATGAAAGAAGAGATACTACAGTGAGGTTTGGTATGTTCTAAGTGATATTTCTTCGGCCGGGGCTCCTATTTCGTCTCGTTGAAACAGCGAGTAAACATTTGAACAATACAGCAATCCGAATTTCCGATCTCGAAAATACAGTTTCCAGTCGTTTCTTCCAAGCTACATCAAGATAGACCTATTTTTCACAGGTGTTAAGGTCCTGACGATCATTAGGAGGGGTACCTTGAACGTTTAATTGCTGCGACAACCAATCTGAATCTTGGCCCTGTTTACGGAACAATTCGGTGTCAATCATGGTAAAATTTTCCTGATGAAGGTTTATTTATAAAATGAAGTTTTAAAATAACATTACAATAGGTTTTATCTTCGCCCGGTGAAGCAGCGACAGTTCAACGATTTCCACAAAACTAGTTAATCCTCAAACAATATTTCACTGATGTTGCGACCTATAGTAGGACAGTCAAGGAATTAGAGCGGAAGCTTGCTCATGCAAATGGGTTTTCCGAAGTTGAGATTTTGAAATACCTAATCAAAAATCCGCATAGATGTTAATGCTTTTATTGATGATATTTTTTTGCATTGAACCAATGCACGCTCTCCGCCATATATATTTCAATTAGGCACGCTGCTTTATTGATGTCTAGAAATTATGCATTAGAGAGAAAAGAAGCTGTTGGTTGAATGGATAAATTTTAAAGGGTGCCCATGTGACGGCTGTTTACCTATGCATGTGCCGTTGATCATCCGCTGCCCAGGATTACACACGCAGTCTCCTTCGGGCTCCTGGCAAGTGGCCCATTTTCTCCGGCACTCTTCTTGTTTCTCTACCGTGCAAGCTTTTTCTTCAGTCGACAAAAGAGGCAGGAAGTGACAAAACAAGACCTTTAAGATTTTGCCCTCATTTTCGTAATTTTACAGATCTATGGGGAGCGTACAAGCCGTCAAAGATACGTTGCGGTGACTTGCCTAGTCTGACCGTAGCTGCACAATATTTCTCTCTTAAGATTAATTGTGATCACAAAACGCCAAAATCAGAATAGTCACGCAGTAATGGGCGCTTTGAAACCATCTGTAATTCGCCTATTAAACGCGTATAAGAAGCCAGCTATCAGAATAAATGTTGCAGGAAAGACTGAAATTGAAACTTTCCGAACTAATGTTCATACAAAGACGGATTACAAAATACTAAAGACTAGTAACATAAATTAGGTTAAATCAAAATTAAGTAAAATGAAAGAGAACGAGTAATCGTGATACAAACCACACTGTCCAAATGGGAAAAACACGGCCCGGAAACAAACGTGACAAGAAAGAGACACAATACAAGCGCTGTTTTTCTTAGTGTGCCTTCCGTTCGCGTGCTGTCTTTTTCCCGAGATGACATACCAACTTTCCCCAGTTTTAGTGTTGCCAAAATGACTTTTTCCTTCGTGCTTTACACAATGAGCAACCAAGATTATGCACAAAGAAACTTTAATTTCTGTTCTCGCGGTTTTCGTTCACCTCAGCCAGTGATAAACGTATCAGATGCATTGATGTAGCCCTCGGCAAGATTTACGAAATGGGGAACGTGAATGAGTCCCTGGTAGCGCGAAATATGTTCAGCTAAGCATTTTTGTGCCTGCTTACCTTTGCATTTTCCGTTGATCCACTGCAGCCCTGGATGGCAGACGCAGTACTCACCGGGCTCCACGCAGGTCGCATTTAGGGCAGCGCACGCAGCAATTACTTCTTTCGTGCACGCTTGCATTTCTTTTATAGAAAATGAATGAAAAAAATAACGCAATGAGAGACGTGGCTTAGAGGTATTGTCAAAAATTTTGTAATTTATAGCGCGGAAACCCAAGACCCAAGACCCGGTGACCCAAGAATTAAACGGAGCAGGGGTTTGAGATTTTGAGGGGATTTCTTCGTCATGTTTCCAGCCAGAAACCTCTAAATGACTCCTTCAGAAAGTCCTAGAATAAAATTAGGCCGCATATATTTTATTTATACTGGCAGCTGCATAAAATAGAAATTATTCAAATGCCACGAAGCCATGCTCCGTTTACTTTTTGGGGCAGCTGTACAGATCCTTCAGCCTGTAAATGTACCCATCAAGCAAAAGCAGTTTGACCTTTAGGAACACTGCCGGCAATTACGCTAAGAATGTCAATAAAGCTATGAAAGAAAAGTGAAGACAAAGTACCAAATAGCAAAACAAACTGAATTGCTAATGATATAATCAAGAAAATTTCGCTGATAAGGTCTTAGCACAGCAATCATCCTAGAATGGTTGAGTTCTTGAAACCATCGAGACATGTGTATTCCTGGCTTGCTAGTTGCCGCTACTACAGATACGTACAGCGCAAAAATGACAGTGTAACCCGCCGCTGTGGCTCAGTGGCTAAGGCGTTGCGCTGCTGAGCACGAGGTCGCGGGTTCGATTCCCGGCCGCGGCGGCCGCTTTTCTGATGGAGGCGAAAAGCATAAACGCCCGTGTGTACGAGATTTCGGCGCACGATAAAGATCCCCAGGTGGTTAAAATTAATGCGGAGCCCTCCACTACGGCGCGCCTCATCGCCTGTGTTGCGTCGGCGCGTTAAACCCCACAATCAATCATCAATCAAAATGACTGTGTAATCGAGGACAACAAATCAGCGTTGCCACCTGGATCATAGCAACCGGCCGCTACCTTCACACTCCTTGGTTTACTCAATCACCACTTACTCTTTGTTACCTACTCCGGACACTAACGATCGAGATACCTTTCTCGATATTTTACTCCACACGCAACATTTGTTCCACTTACGTTAATATTTTATAAGGCTATATACACTATTCTGGAGCCGGGCTTGCGTTGTACATGGTTTCGCAAGCTTGCAGTGTTTTGCCAGAAAACATTTTTCTTCCACTACGACCAAAGCAACTACCATCCCGAAGATGCCCAGGCTCCGACATGAACCATACTAGACGCCCAGAAAGTACATGTTGTCGATGCAAACGAAGTGACCAGCACTGATGCCGAGGCTTTTACCATACGAGCAAAGAAAGCCCGCCCGCTAGCACGCGTCCGCATTCGACATAAACAAGAATTCCACGCCGAGAAATACAACATGGGACACCGTAACATCGAGTATAAACCAGGCGACTTTGAGGGGGTGTGGACGCCAATTCACCGCCGAGGACTTTCGGAGAAGCTGTTTCGGCGATACTTTCTGCCTTATCGTGCGAGATAAGGCCCACCGCCGTCTGTGAGACGTTAACTACGAGGTCGTACCCAAGGACACAACAGCTCGTTCTTCACGATGCAGGTCCGACCCAGAAGTTGTCCATGTGGTACGCATCAAGCCTTACTACAGCCGGTCTTGCGAAACCGAAGCATGATGCTATGCGAGCTTACGTGCCCTGACACCCGCCCATCCCTGAACATCTACGTGCCTGTTTTTCGTTTTGCTTCCCGGGCATCGGGCCGATGCCAACTAGGAGGGGGGAGCAATGCCGCGACTTTAGTATTGTGGGCTCAATTCCCGACCGCCTAACGGGGCTGCTTCTTGCATTGGGTATGTGCTCACTGGTGAACAGAGGAGAAATAAGTCCAAGCTCCTTGCTCTAGCTGTGGATCGCAAGTGTTTGCCGGCACAAGTTCGCCCTTTTAAGAAACGCTTTTACTCTCCTTACTGGAATTCATCGCTACCAGATCGTCCAGAACTTGCAACATTGTGCTTGTGGCTGAAACCACTATTGGCGATCTACTTGCCGTAGTCGAAGTGCGCCTGCCCATAGAGATGGCGGTGGTAGCAGCAGTGCCGCATACTGGATTGTATTGTTTATTTAACATGTTGATAAATCCTGATCGTTATCAAAGTATTCTTTGTATTTTTTCTGCGCAAGTCCGCACGCTGCCTTCAAGCCTGGCTCCTATTGCTTGTCAAAAAATTGGTTCAAATAATTGCCATGGTTTAGCATGGTCTGGACAAGGCTTTCTTTAAGACTAGTAATAAGCTTCTAACTGGGCTTTGCACGCGTCGGGGGGCCAGCCGTTTAGATTGCTTTGCACGCATATAGTGTCAGACAAGCCAGGACAATATTCCCGGCCTCAGTGCCGTGACCTCGTCTATGGCTGTTTGCGTTGTTGCTACATTCATAATCCAGCCTTCTTTTTCACTGCTCGTAATAAATCTCCTAGAAGAAATTACTTGCTTTGGTGTTCTTACACTTTGAGAAACTAAAAGCAGCATTCGCATGAAGTCATTTGATTTGTAAAAGGCGGCATTTTTTTGAAAATGCGCTCATAACTACGAATTACGTGCAGATTTCAGCGAAGACACAAATTTCACTGATTCATTGTAGGGTTTAACGCGCCGAACATACACCTGGGCTATAAGGCGTGCTGTAGTGGGATACTTCAGAATAATTTCGATTATTTCAGTGTCGCTAACGTTCGCAAAAACTCGACACACGGGCGTTTTTTCTTCTCGTCTTTATCAGAAAAACACTGACCGTGGCTCGGAATAAACCTGTGCCTTTGGTCTTAGCAGCAAGAGCTCAAATATATACTGCCAGATATTCCAAAACTAACTATGATGATGTGAACGCAATGGAGCGGAATAAACACCACTTTCAATAGGCTTGTCTCATGCAGTCACTTTGAAACAAAATAGATTACTTGCGATATAAACGGAGCAGGCCGTATTCTTGTACATCCCGGGCATTGTTTATTGGCAGGGAATCTACACCTAAAAATTGAAGTTCCCGATTGACTGACTGACTAACTGTCTAATCAAAGCCCAGACAAAACAGTTAAATCTAGAAACTTGAAATTTCGCGAGTACATTTGCGCAGCGGCTCACTGAGAGCGGATTTTGGGAAATTTCACTCCTAATCGAGGAAAAGGGCAAAATTGTGTTGCAATAAATTTGTTATTATCTCGGTCACCAGTTCACATATCTAAGCGCTGTTTGCTGATATTTGTAGCCATTAGGAATATCTAAAAAGATGTTTTAGGATTTTGCCCTAACCAATACCATATTTGTTATTCTGCATTCTTAAATAAAATGGGTGTTCCTAAAAATTCTCCAATAAATCTTTCACTGATTTATTTATCCAATCGTTTTTGGCTAATACATGTTTCACATACAAATGCAGAAAACCAAAGTGAAGGATTGCGTCCTGCAACGCCGGTAAGAGGGCCGCATATTTTTTTGAAACGATATTCGTGACGAGCCGAGAGGGGGTAACCGGATATGTCCATGCCCCACCAAACTTCGAGTTCAAACGGCTTCAAATTTCTTGAGCACATTGTGGTTACGGTGTTGGAGCTCAGTATTGCTGACCATTTGAAAAATTAGACCACGCAGAGAGTTAAAAGCCGGAAATATTCTTTCAGGTATTAATTTTTTTATCGCAGGGCATTTGAGATATTGAACGTGTACCTGTTCATAAAGGTAACTTACTCAAGCATCTAAACCCTGTACCACATTTTTCTATGACACACACTTGATAGTGAAAATATTGATTTCGGGTAAGCGGGTGTTTTTACACAATCTTCAATAAGTGCGCAGCCCGTTGATATGTCGAATTTGTACTTTTCTTGAAAATGCTGCCGATCCGGTGGCCCAAAAATTAATTTCAGGATTTTTTCCTCACATGTGAATAGAAGTGCGAGCAAGATTTTTTTTTAATTTACATTCCTTTGGACATACTATTCAGTTGAACTTTCCCGAGTTCCAACAGCGCTCGCCATCTGTGGGCAAGTCCTGCAGCAACGCGCCTCCCATGGTAACTCGTCATTTATCATAAACCTAAAAGAGAAAAGGTGACCGGTGAAGAGCGCGAAGCCTAGCTCTCGCATTCTGATGGGACTTCCTTCAACATCGCGGCTCCCTTAGCAGCCCATGTCAAATATAAAACTGTCCGAGGAGCATCGTTCATACCTGCTGAGATGGGAATATCTTCCCTCACCCAATCCGCCTCCATCTTATATTCTCGACGCAATCTCCTGCCAAATGCAAGTTTGATTTACAACCCGGCACACTTTTTCATATTATATTAGACTGCAAAAAAAACCCCAATCTTCCACTTTTACATCCCCTTTTCCCACCCCGGAGCCGTGTCGAACCTTGGAACTAACAGCGATATATATATCCAGACACATTTTGCCTCCATAGCGAAGGCTGCCCGCTCATCACATGGCTTCTTGGAATAAGAAACCACTCCAACTTCTCCGGTTCAATAAAATGTCTTTGACTCACTGACTCACTCGCTTCAGCGCATCATCCTGGTGCAGTTTGTTTAGCCAGAGTTTTAGTTAAGCACGAGTTCCAGACATTTTCCATTAGCCCGACACGCCTCAGGTTGGAGCCCATGCATTCACAGCAGGCGGGAGTTCTTTATTTTGTACCACTTACATAAGAACTAGCCTGTTATGATAACTAATAAATAACTGAACACATGTTATACCAATTAAAGTCATCACCACCTCTAGTATCGTATAAAAGAACCCCGCCTGTATTTTCATGTTTAATGTTCCATTCGCTTCAGCAAATGCGCGACATCTGACCTCCTTACACGCATGGGTAAGCATATTACAAGACGCCTAAAATGTGGTAGTTACCATGCATATATATTTAGGCGAACAAAAGTCAGGAGTGTTTACCTTTGCATGCGCCGTTAATCATTTGTCGCCCTGCTTTACAGACACAAGATCCTTCGGGTTCCTGACAAGTCGCGTCAATTCTTGTGCACTCATTTTCTCTTTCATCGGTGCAGGCTGGTGTTTGAGTGGAAAAAGAAGAATCGAAATGCGTCAGTGAAACACCATTGCGATTGCAGAAGGGAGCATCTGCTGCGAATAGATTAATTACGGCACATTTAAGGCGTTGATTGTTACTTTAACCACCGTTTTAAGGACATAAGTAGCACGGCAGTCACCACATCTTG
Organism: Haemaphysalis longicornis; assembly: GCA_013339765.2. NCBI lineage: Eukaryota > Metazoa > Arthropoda > Arachnida > Ixodida > Ixodidae > Haemaphysalis > Haemaphysalis longicornis. Next base: position 82,911,074 of record CM023457.1, on the reverse strand, counting down.
AGCTAGCCGCTTTTCAACTTTACATATTAGTACAACACTCGAATCTTTCAACAATCATCATAACCAAAAACAATTGCGCTGGATTGCGTTGTTCAAACTTTATAATGTGGTTCTTACATCATAGAATACACCCACACTTGCGTCTTCGAAACAAGTAAAGATGTCATTCAGGAGAGTTGATGCATATTTTCAGGGTTCTAAAACGCTACAGGAAAACAACGAACAAAAAGTTGGGCAGACACAGTGGCACACCAAGTGCGTCTCTTAGGTTTGGTACCTAGTATTTCTACACTGCTTTTGAAACTGTTAAAGTAATCCGGGTAATTTTACAGGCAATACTGCAATTGTTATATAGGAGGCAGTGCGTAAACTTAAGACATCATTTAAACATTGAAGTCAAGTTGTTGAGTAAAGCACTTTGCCGCTTGTATCGTGCAATAAATAGATATAAATTGAGCGGTTGCTATCCAAGGATGGATGCCAAAATTGTTTTATCGCACATATGTGTAATACGTTACATAAAAAACTGTAAGAAAACTGCCTAGACTTAAATATCTAAGGTTTTTTTTCAGAGCAGCTAAAGTGCACCATTTCAGCCTCCTGCTAAACCGACAGCTAAAAATATGAAAAAGACAGGAACGCTTTCTTAAAATATTCATAATTATTCGATCCAACTACCGGTATTAACGTTTACCTTTGCATGTACCGTTGACCCACTCTATCCCCGTTTCACAGGCGCAGTATTCTCCGGGCTCCTTGCAAATGGCCCCTATTCTAGCGCAGGCATCTATTTTTTCTTTCGTGCACCCTGGTAAACAATAAATAAAAACGGAGCAATGGATGCCATTCGTGATTTTCAGCGTAACAAAAAAAAAACACGGACGAAAAAACAGAGTAGACCAGACAGGTGCTATAGACGAGACATGATTCACTGGCTCGCATTCGGCACTACACAATACGTTGGAGTTTACACACGTGTATATTTAGAGGGAGCACCTTTGATGTGGTCATTTATCCCTCATCTAGCCTTTCTTAGACTTTAAACTGAAGTACAGTATTTTTCTGCTGCAAATATGAATTGCAATATTATAACGTAAAAATCACTATGGTTATGAGTTTCCAAGTGTGGAGGAGATCCGGATTTCTGTCGTAAGATGCCTGCGTGAGAAGGCAGTTACACTGTTTATTGTTACAGCTGTCACTCATGTTTCGAGTTATAAAGACCGTGACCGTTCTGTGGCTTGCTTCTAATTTTAGAAACAATGGTGTGCTTGTATTCCCAAGCAATGGAAGATTCCTGGGTGAAAGTGTCAAGAATACGTGGCTTAACTCCTAATTTAATAACATGTTTTAGAGAAACACTTCTCCCAATCAATGACCCCCTGAGAGGCCACAGTGGAAAGCAGGAATGATTCCAAACGGAAAAGGTTGTTTTTCAACATGAAACCCGAAAATGAAATGCAGGCGGACTCACGGGTGTTCTTGGAACCACCTGCAAACATTTTATAGGCTAGGGCGTGTGACCTCGCTTACCCCCAGCAGTCTGTACCCCGAACTGCTAATGATTATACATTCCTTGCCTTTCAACCACAATAACTTGGGAACAGAGGAGAAATTGAGGCAGCTTAATTTGTTAAAAAATAATTGGGGGCGCATGCCTTAAAATTTTTAGAGGTCAAAAAACAAGTATTCAGATGGATGAAGAAGCCTACAAAATTGCACATTTCTATAGTGCTTTACACATATTGCCTAGGTGTACAGCTTTATTGTTCAATTGATTGGAAACCTTTCGTTCTCCATTATTGCAACAACAAACATCACCTATTCCCGGTTAAAAAGAATTAGTCGAACTCAATCATGCTATAATTTGTTATAATAGGCCTTCACTACAAATGGCAAATAGAATTATTTTGTAGATGCCACTTAGCTTTTGTCCGACGAGCCCGCACAATTTGAATGCTTCCCGGCCACATATCTAGTTCTAAAAGACTATTACAGTTCGACTGCGCCGCTAATATAGGTTTTCAAGACTAATATAAGGTTAGCGTGCTCAGGCACAGGGGATTTGTGAAGATTTAAAATTACCCCCCAAATAAAGCACAAATGAAGCCAATGTTCTCAATTCGTCATATTTTTTGCTTTTACACAGTCCCACGCCATCTGACGTGTGTAGTTTGGTTACACGGACTGGTTTAGAGACGTATGGTGAGTGAGTGAGTGAGTGAGTGAGTGAGTGAGTGATTGGAAGACGGGGACTTTCTATTTGAATTCCCCGTCTTTCCACTTTCTATTTAAATAGAAAGTGGAAAGACGGGGAGTGGGGATGTTTTGAAATCATTCGGGAATGCATCAGCACACAACCTAGTCCGGGAGGAAACCGGTAGAGGGGGATAATTCCGCATTAGGGGTAGAACATGGTAGCATGCATGAATTTAAAAAGCGAAATGAAGTGGCGGTTATTTACCTCTACATGTGCCGTTCATCATTTGCAGCCCGGGATTGCAGATGCAGTCCCCTTCGGGCTTCTGACAAGTAGCGAATTTATCCTGGCAGTATTCACGTTTCTCTTCGTGCAGGCTTGATCTTCATTATAAAAAGTAGAAGAAAGTGTAACAGAGAAACAGTCTTTAGAATATATAAATTATACTGGGTATCCACGTATCGGTGAAGTGAGCGTCACCTGGAGACTCTCAGGGAAGTCTCCAATTGGTATTTATTGTGACTGTGCATGCGAAGAATACATTTAAACTTTTGAGTCCTATTTATTAGGTATACACCACCTGAAATCCTCGCAAAGTAGTGAAAGTGAATACATCAAGCAATTCCAAGAAAAATGCACTACACAAGTGGCTTGATCACTCTTTTGTTGCCGCACTTTCATCGAAGATGATAAAAAAGAAGAAAGCTGTCCGTATTTGTGTTCCAGGGACTTTTTATCCGTTCTTTAAATGCTCGACTCCTCAATTCCCGCTAACGTAGCCATTGGTAAAAGTAAAAAAAAAAAATCATGTACCTGAAAGAATCACTAGTCAAGGCTAGCATGTACTTTTAAAAACCAGCCGACGTAATGGCCATTTACCTTTGCACGTTCCGTCGATCCACTGAAGCCCAGGTTTGCAGACGCAGTATTCTCCCGGTTCAATGCAAGTCGCGTTTATGGCAGCGCACGCGTCTATTTTTTCTTTCGTGCACCCTGGGAGTTCTTCATTAAAAAGGAACAACGGAGGCCACTCAGAGAGCATTTGATCGCCAATGAACATGCGCTACTTAGGGCGCTGTAATTGTAATGTAATTGTAACTAGTTCAAGAGTCTTTTGTTGGTTCCGCCTGTTCTCTCAGTTCGTAGTAGTATAGGGTGTCGCTCGTGTGTTTACACAAATTTTTAATAAACATTCGAAGCATAGGCGACGGGGCTGCTTTGGGAACGTGTATAGTGAGAATAATTTTCCGGCTTTTCTGATACAGCGTCTCGTACATGATTGGGGGTGCACAGTTATTTTATGGCCTTGAGCCTTTTGTGTCATTATCCACTGAAGCGTTATTTCCAACTCGTCTGTAGTTGCTATCGACCCTCAAGAACTACGCTAGTCAATGGGTGCTCATTCCGGACTTAAAATTACCAGCTCACAGCTCACCACATAGTCCTTGAGGAATTCTCGATGTCTTTGTGGCTGCCTTTGAAAATGTACTAGGGGCGGTATTCCAAGTTGTGTCCATTTCGAAAATGTCCATTTCCGTCCGGTTCGGTAGTGACGCTGTCGCACTTGAGAGGCCTATGACCACTTGTTTGCTGCGTCATATTCCACCGTCTGCCCATGCAGGGCTCGCTCGAAACGGACACTTTGAAACGGATATGAAATGTGCTAAAGGGAAAATTCCACGCAGGTTGGTATACAATGTCTACCCTTGTAAACCCCTCTTTTTTCTTCCCTAAATGTCCGCTGTTTCAAAAAACCTTTTCTGAATAAATGCCTTGTTTTAAGAATCGTTGTCGTAACCTTGTTTGTTTATGAAATTTGACGACTCGGTGAAATCGTCTTGCTCTTCTGTTCTTGAAATATAAAAATTTCAACGTGTATACAAAAGTTGTTTTCATTTTTAAGATATCTCACCAGCTTCGTTTCTAGGTGCCAGCCTAAAAAAATGCTAAACCTGATTGGTAATCAGACAGGTTCTCATTTAGCACATCGACGAATACCTTCACAACCCCAGCTTAAGATCACGACCATAATCTGAAGCGCCAGTCTAAGCTCCTGTAGTATGTAAGGTAGACCTTTCAAATTCACATCTAGCCTTCATCGGCTTCTTGCCACGCTCTGATGCTCCTGCATGACCACTGTAAGTACACCAATATCCTGCAAGAACTCTTATAACCTCAACTGAACTTGATTCATCTTTTATTTTTGCTTTCGGCCTTTCCTACGCCCCTTTCCTACTCATTTATTTCAAAGTTTTTCTCCAAACGTTAGTGCTTTCCGCGACTCCAGCAAAGTGTATCACCTCCGCTCTTCCACCCTTTTTTTCTATGTTTGCAATTGCTCATTTACCACATTTGTTCTCTATCACGTTGCACTAAAGCTTCCAACCGCAGTCGTGAACTACAAGTTTCCTTAAGGTATTCCCGGGTCGCAGATACTGTCAACAGCTTGATGTTAGTGCATGCGCTGGCTGTCCCTATACCCTGTACTTATACACTATCTTGAATCTAACGGCCCCAGCAGTGTCGCCAAAAGTGTACGATCCTTCCGCGTATTGTGCTATTTTTGTTGGGATATTAATCCCAAACCAAGCTTCCTTCTTTCTAGAAGTCCTGCATGGCTAAATATGTGAGCTACTAACCCTTTTCTATGATTCCTATGCTTCATCATGGAATATGCTACATACGATACCATGAATACTGTATGGTACATCATATCATAATGCACCATTTGCTGCAATACAAGTTTATGTACTCAGTTCACCTAATCCTCTGAGTTTATCTAATGTACTACACAAGCTGCCCTCACTCCGCAAAAGGTTAGTGTTAAGCATTGCCTTAACAACGCACATGTGCTTGTTGCATGATTACATTGTAAACAAAGCGTTAATACCCAGGGCAGTCACATAAACCCACAGGAACTCTTTTTAACTGGTCATTTTTATTTTCTCCTAAGTGTGTTCGCACTTCTGTTTAAAATACAACGATCACAGATGCAACTTCCACAGGAGGCCAGTCAAGCAGCAGGAATTCAGAGCCCGCTCGGCTTTATTTTTCACCTGACCATTGCCTTTTCTAAAGTGCTTTGCGGCAGCTTGTTGAGGTCAATGAGTTTGGTAGCCAGCTTACAGGACGCAGTTAAATATTCCCACAAATTCTTTTATGTACGAAAATTGACGTTCTGGCGTTGTCGACAACAGCGATAAACAAGAGATGCAGTAAAATTAAAAATATTGCGTCGCACAAAGCGCAAACAATAACACGTACAATCAGGCCAATGATATGAGAAAAAATGGCAAAGATTGAGCTTCAACAAAGGTCCTATATTATACCGGTGTAAGTCCCTGAAATGCTCGAAAGGTGTTCTCGGCAAACTAATCGTTGTTCTTGATCAGCTATGTGGAAAAACAAATCGCGGCGCTGGTGGCTGTGGGAGAGAAAGAAGTTGCAGAGTTAGTTAGAAGACGGAGGGACCTTGGGAATGAGAGCCACCAAAGCTCGCGGGTATGACAGGTACATAGAGCGAGAATTCAGATATTCAGAACAAAAAACCGGGCTGTACGCATCATAGCTTAGGAACTACGTACTCTCACACTACTCGGTTATGGTCAGTAAGCAGTTACTATTACATACTTTTTTGTGATACTAAAGATCAAATGACTTTTGTACGTTTTTTTTCGAACATGCAAAAACTGTTTCGCTTGAGCTATTATTTCGCATGACTGGCTTACACTTGTTAGGTGACCGCTTTGTATGTTCCAATATCTTTTTCCAGACGGTAACAGCCTTATTAGGAGCACTATTCGTCCACCACATTGTAAAATTTCAATAACAGACTGAATGTGCCGAGACGATGCCATTAAATATGCTCAACCCCGACAGTACAGGTCACCTTGAACTTCTTCCATAGTGTACTGGTTGTGACTTTCCTTGATACTTTTCTAGGCTGAGTCGGAGGTGGCGGTCTTTTATACAGATTTATCTAGTTGATATCGTCCAATTATAACTTCTTGCTGATTATGAGTGCTCAGGGTCAAGATGTTCTAATTTTCTGCTACGTGGATGCATATGTTAGCCGTGGCCAGAAACCTGCGTCGACTAATAGGGCAGAGCTAAGTTCTGGGGGGGTTAAGCACTTCTTTATGTTTATTCACAAGTATGTGGTTATCCTTCGGTAGTTGTCATTGCATTCATTGCCTGCTTTCTTTTGCTTGTCTTGGTGTCAGATGAGCCGAAGTATTGTTTTCGTTCTTAATCACCTTGATTTGGCGTTTGTGCAGCCGGCCTATCATCTAAACTTCTTCTTTATTTTGTGATACACATCGGAAAGAATAAAGGTTACGTAGACTAGCGCTTTAAGCTTTTGCCAGCAGCACAAAGGTTGTATCTTTTAACATTTTTTATAATCAAAAATGCTAAAGTAACGTAATTTTGCAGTAAAATTATTTCTAAAATGGTTCTTTCTAAACTTTCGGCTCTGGCAAGCGAGTTATCAGCATAATTGTTACAGTTGAAGCACAAATGTATACACTCAGACGTTCGAACATTCGTAACGAGCATTTGAAGGTCGAGTCATCGTAATAACACCCCTTCTCTGGTCCTCTTGTATCATCCAGTGAACCACTTAAACATAAGTGGTGCGATATAAATGAGGCTGGGCGCGTTATATGGTGAAGATAGTAGAAAACAAAACTGCGTGTTTGCCCTTTCTGTACTTTTCGTCCGATACATAAAATGAGCTTCATGTCAGCTCCAGTAAAATGGACTGGTTAAGAAATGTAAAAATTAATAATTTGGGGGTAGAGTCAGTGGTCTACAGCATGCGAAATTGTTCACACGAACTGTCGCAGCCGCTGTATTCGTTTGCATGCGCCGTCAATGACCCGTAGTCCCCGTTTACAAATACATAATCTTTCGGGCTCCTCGAGAGTCGCCACTAATTCAATGTACTCTTTTTGCCTTTCTATGGTTCAGGCTAGCTCTTCATTAGAGAAGGGAGAAATAAAATGCCTCAGCGAAACATATATTTTATTGCAGAGCGTAGCTGAGGGTATTTATAGTTGTATTGCGAGAGCTGATCTTCAGACGTTGGCCCATTGCCTGGGCATTCTTAGGCTTCACATAGCTGCACAATATCGGCATGTTCATAGGAAGCCGTTGTTATAGGCTTTTCCCAGCAGTACAGTATTCTTATATATCAACTTGCCCACAAGCACAACTACAGAAATAAAGGTCGGGTTGGACTAATTAGATCTCTAATACGCCTGTTTATTTCCTGGAACTTGGTAATAGGGGCATTATCCGGATAAGTATTACGATAAACACTAAAAATCGTCTTTAGAAGCTTTGCAGGCCAGTTATACCGAGAGATGTCATTAGCTTGTATGGCGGAATACTCCAAGAGAGACGGAGCAGCTCTGACAAAAACAGAGCAGTCAAGATGGCTTTATTGCTTTTGTTTTTCACTCTTTAGCAGAGCACTAAAACTCCCTCGATTGGCACATCGAGGGTTCTCATTCTATTCAGTCTGTCAACATCTAAGCCCCCTTTTAAACCCACACAAATGCCCAAAAATACGAACGTTGTGGAATCATCAGTGGTTGTTACCACGTATACACATTGAGCCGATCTGCGGGCGCGGCTGTTTACTTTTAATTGTTTTGTTGACCAAATTCATACCTGATTTACTGCTGCAGTATTCCCCAGGCTCCTCGCAAGTGGCGCCTAGTCTCCTGCAGGCGTCTATTTTTTCTTTCGTGCAGCCTGACAAATCACAAACGAAAAAGGCGGAAGAGATGTAAAGCACCATCAAGAATCTGAGATTTCGCAACAAATTGCAGTATGTGTACGGGTACATTCAGGAGCTTAGCTTTGGGGTGACGACCAATGCCTTTCCCAGGCCATCTTAGGCTATAACATAGAGTACAGTTTTTATATCTTGCAATTGTTCTATCGCAATTAGACTGGCAAAATTAAAGACAGTTATAGAGTTGTAGCTCAATAGAATAGGTCATATTTGCCATATTATGCACGTGTAGCAGGTCGTTATCTGATATGTTTTTTACTTAAACAGCGCTTCAGCTTGTTACTGTTTTAAAAGGAATATAATCTTACATTGTGCAGCTAACTTAAATTGTGAATAACCTTCTTATATTGCGAGCTGCCCTAAACTTGCGCAGATATTGAAATAAATACCTGGATGAGCGCCACCTTTATATCATGTGTTTCGAAATTATATGAACCCAACCCAAATGGTGCCCCCTAGAGGCTCTGAATAAAAGTAGAGGTAATCTCAATTGCAAGAGTTTGTCTTTCGGTCCTAGTATAAATGTGATCCCACAATAAAATTTAGCTGGAGTGAAAAGGTGTGACATAACCACGGGAACCTTTTGTAATGCAACGGCACTTTTGAGCATTTCTTCTTAGCTTTGCGCACCGGGAAGAAATATTATACAATCAGGGCCAAGAAAAGAATTGAAATTTGCGACTACTTTCTTCAGCAAAAAGGCAAACACAGATAATCGTGTGTTATAACTAAAACTTCCGTTTTAAGGTATATTTCTGGCGCACGCGCGCGTATATCCTCAGGGTCAAAACATAACCAGTTTAAATTCTGCCAGTTTCTAACACTTTTCCCTGAATTTTGAATCAATCAAAGTGGGTGTGTAAATTTATTCCGTCTCTTTGAAGCAATCTCATCTATTCACTCGCTTACTACCATTCTGCATAACAAACACAGGATTATAACTACGTATTTTCAATGTTTCGGCAGTACCTTTGCCGATTCGTTCCCCTAACTGCGTATTAACAAAGGATTAGGTAATATTACTTATTAAATGCATGTTCTCTCAGTTACGCCAATGTAGTAAGGGCCCACTTGTAGCACTGGTGATTACATGTTTTGTCTTGCCTTATGAGGATCCACGTCAGTATAGGAAATTGTTTTCTGACAATTATGGTACCAATAGGCTGAATTTCCGGAGTAATAATAAAGAAGATACTTACATTTTTTTCTATATTGAAAAGCACGCTTAGTGACTTAGGACCACATAGACGTTTCGAAACTATTTCCTTTGCATGGTCCCCACATTGTAGTATGTCCAAATAGTTGAAATAAAAGCCTGCTCATGAAATGATGTTTCTGATATTCCGGTCTCAAAATTAACATTGAAAAAACTCGAATCAAGCCATTATTTATCATAGCGGATAAAGACGTTGGCCCTAACGGCGACTCACTATCTGTCACGTCTGATTCTGTTAGACGCACCTGCTCATAGCGGACAACAAACTCAGGTCACGACTGTTTACCTTTGCATGTGCCGTTGACCATCTCCAACCCTGGGTTACAGATGCAGTCGCCTTCTGGCTCCCGGCTTGTCGCGCCTTTACTTCTGCACTGACCTTGTTTTTCTTCCGTGCACAATAGTTCTTCATTTGTAAAAGAGGAAACAAATTGCATAAGTGAAATATTGCGCTATTTAAGAATAAGAAAGTGGTAGCCGTGACAAGGTGGACAGACTTTTTTAGGCTTTACGAAGCAGTATAGCATTGGGAATATAATTGATGTAAAGAACAAACGTCTTTTAACGTCAATCTTAGTTCCAATCGTGAAAATAAGAATCCTGTCAATTGCGAAAGCGCCCTTTTTAGGGGTACTTGTGCCGCCTGGCTGTATAATGCAGCCACCCATAATATATATATATATATATATATAGGTACGTTTTTAAAAAAAAGGCTGCTCTTGTTGCTTCAACGCTGCGTGGTTATGGCTGGATGACGGAACACTGTAGCTTGGATTCTTATATCTGGTTAGATTTGGTGAGTATACGTGCAAAAAAAGACAAAATTGGTATAACCTTTAAAGAAGACACTGCAGTGTAGTCCTATCCAGCTAGCAGACGTTCCAGGACTACTGTCATTTCTTTGCAGACTAGTTATCAGCTTACCACAGTCCTCAATTCACTTGTACTAGGCATTGAACTTAAAGAAAACCAGGAATTACGATAAAAGCGGAGCTTTCTGAATTGTTTTATCGCTCGTTTGTAGAGAAAACGGGCACCATTTTGTGTTTTTTGCATCAGCAAATGATTGGCACCTTTATCATCATAAACCTATCTACGCCCACTGCAGGGCAAAGGCTTCTCCCATGGATCTCCAATTATCCCGGTCCTGTGCTAACTGCGACCAATACATAACAGCGAACTTCTTCATCTCATCTGCACATCTAACTTTCTGCCGCCCCCTGCCACGCTTGCCTTCTCTAGGGATACATTCTGTTACCTTAAATGACTAACGGTTATCTTGCCTCCGCGTAACATGCCCTGCCCACGCAAATTTTCCATTCTTAATTTCTACTAGCATGTCCTTAACACGCGTTTCTCCCCTGACCCACTCCGCTCTCTTCTTGTCCCTTAACCTTACACCTACCATCTTCCGTTCCATTGCTCGCTGAGTCGTCCTGAATTCAAGTTGAACCCTTTTGGTGAGCCTCCAAATTTCTGCCCCGTAGGTGAGTACCGGTAAGATGCAGCTGTCATACACTTGCTTCTTCAGGGACATTGGTACGCTGCCATTCATTATCTTAGATTGCCGTGCCGAATGCACTTCATCCCAGTGTTATGATTATAATTATCTCCGCCTCATAGTTAGGATCCGGGGTCACTACTTGGCCTAAGTAGATATATTCGCTTACCACTTCCACTGCCTTCGCTACCAAAATCAAACCGCCGGGCTCTTCCGATGTTATTGAGCATCACTTTAGTTTTCTTCATAATAATTTTAGGCTCCGCGATTCCTGCTCTGCTTGTCCAGTGCGGTAATCATGCTTTTCAATTCGCTCCACGAGTTACATAGCCTTAGCAATGTCATCATCAAATCTGATGTTACTGGGGTACTCTCTATTAACCCGTACGCCCACTTGTTCCCAATCCAATGTTCCCAAGCCGTTAAAGGTTACCGCTTAACAAACTCCACGAAACGGTGAAGTGTTAAGGCAAAATGAGTCATTCGGTTACATGAAATGTTTTCAGCTGGAACCACAGAAGAGGGTGCTTACCTTTTCATGTGCCGCCTATGAGTTGCAGACCCAGCTTTGCAGACACAGTAGTCTCCGGGCTCTACGCAAATCGCGTTTATAGGCAGTGCACGCATCGATTATTTCTTTCGTGCATCCTGGAAGTTGGTATTACAATAAAGAGTAAGGGTACGGTCCCTCAAGAAAATTCGTCGGACATTTTGCAACTGATTTTTTCGCATGTACTAGTACAGTGGTCGCGTGTAGCTTGCCACAGCCATATACTTTACCAATTCTTTTTGCCCTCTTAATTTGGTAAGATTTGGGTTTGGCACGACTCACCAATTATCATGTTCAGAAATATGATAATAAGCATAGCAACGCTAGAGGTTGGGCCAGGAAACGTGCTGCATTTTGTTTTAGGATGTTGGTATCCAAGAGGCGAATTATCCAGTCAATTTTTGTGGCAGTTCCCAACTTTGAACTTACGCTCGCAGTGCATAATCGATTTTTTTGTAATTAAAAAACGTTCGCTTTTTAATGCAGCTATAATGAAGTGTGTTAGAAACTGCGACGAAATTGAGCAGTGCAGCTGATTTGATTAAATATGGCTCAAATTTATGTACTCGAAGTTGGCACTTGGAAGAATAGAACCCTTAAAAGCCTAAATCCGAGAGGTCTTTCTAGAAGAAAATAAATGTCCAAACCAAAAACCATGACTTTGCCGACAGGCAGATTCCAGAGACCCCTGCACACATTTTAAATGCCACGGCACAATGCAAATTTACATTTGTCGTACCAACCGAGCAAACATTTTGTGGAACCATAGCCCAATGAAGCAGGAAACATTAAGTGTTATATGTAGCATCAAAACGATTCGACACAACAGCGGGAAAAGTATAAGGTCTTCCAAACGATGTTTTTAAGAAAGATATGGCTCTTTTGTTACGCTTGCACAAGTCGAACGCTGGAGAATAAAAAGGATCAACTTTCTTGTTCAAACAGCAAAGTTGGTACTTGTTCCGAACACGCAAGAAACAGGCAATTTTCTAGAGACATCCGGATTACATAGCCGACATGTATCGCAGCCAACACTGGATGTTCATTCTGGATAACAACGATGCAAGACCCATTCGAAAGCCGGAGTGCGTTTTTGCACGTTTCTCACCATTGACCAATTTATGAAACTTAGTTAACATTGTTGTATACATCCCAATTTTCCGTATTTTATTATCTAGGAATGACATGTGACTTTCTGCATGTCTGCTTAACACTACATGACATTCCCTTCTGTTTACCTTAAAAGTTGTGACTAAGCTTTCCGAGCGCAGTACTTAAGCATTCTTTGCAGGTGTCCTCCTGACCAACTTAGGTAGATAATATTCTCAGTTTATTTGAACGCTCCATTCGAGCTCGAGTGCGCCAGGCGTTGAGGTATAAGCTAGGAATACTTGCGCAATAAGTGGCTCGATGTAGAGCTCTTAAAAGTTATGTGCAGGTGCGACTTTGGACACCCTAAGCCATTAGGCGCAGGCTCCTTTACGGAAGCGTGCTGTTTTTTTGAGCAACGTATAGGACGGAGCACTGTTGGTGAGCAATTTCAATAGATACCGGGTGATCAAAGTTAAGTTAACACATTTTTTAATTAGCCGCTTAGATTTACGTGAATACCTCCTCTACAGTGATGTTATGCGCCCAGTAGACAGAGACGAAGGTGGTAATTATTGATATCGTCGGCTTAATGCACTAAAATTTAATAATGAACTTTTTCGTGGCTGAAGTAAGCAGGCATGTTCGTATTGGAAAGTTGGACGGAATAGTGTTTCCACGCAGTTTCATTTAGCAGAAATGCCAACGGGGTGGAGTCATAGGAAAAAGTGATAGCTCGCACCCTTTCAGTCTTGACTGGCGTTGTCGCAATCGCATACTCGGAATCGCTATCGAAACACGGAACAAAAGGCAGGGGTTTTGCGACGGGTCTTCAGTGTCTAGCATGCGTAATCATGCGAACGGCAATTAAACTTCGCAGTTCGATATCTCGGAGTACGGATGCGCAGAAGTCTGCCAAATGAAACTGCGTGAAAACACAATTTCATCTAACTTTCAATGCAAACATACCTGCTCACCGCAGCCACGAAAAAGTTAATTATTCAATTTTGGTTAATTAAGCCACCGACGTCAATAATTACCAAATAATTGTGTGTTGCCCTGGGCGCCAAACCTCACTGTAAATGTGGTTCTCCCGTAAATCTAAGCGCCTGGTACAACAAAACCTGTCCACTTAATTTTGATCACCCTGTGTATAGATGAATAACTACATCGAGAGGACCAGAAATGCTGTGGACGATATTTGTGACCACATATGGCCATGATATACGGCTGAAGACCATCGTGCACCCGTGACGGTGGTTTCAGATGAAATAGGATAGATAACGAAGGGGGATAGGCTGAGATTAATTGCGGAATCCTTATTATAAGCAATGTCATAGGTTAACAGGACTGTTCTTCCCTCCTCCCCCCTGTTTCAACGTGACCGCGATTGCCGAAACGCTTCAGGGAAAAAGAAGGTCCCCCGTTATAGCCTAATCTTGTGTACGCCAGTGGTGTGGACGCGTCGGGAATCTGGAGGATCGCAAGATCTATTCCATCACCGCGAACCAATCCTTAACATTATGTATTCTGTTACAGCGTCATTCAGGTGCCTATAAGAAGGGGACCTCTCCTACGTTTGGGGTGCCCTTACCGGCTCCCGCATTCGCTATCTAACCCCGCACGTAAAACTCGTGCGCACTTTGGAAGCCAAGCCTTGTTGCTGTTATCTGTGACGCACGAAGATTTCCTTGAATCTACGGATGCTCAGTAGCACCACCCAACTTTCCCAATACTGCGTTCTTCCCGTGCTCTTCTACATCACACCCCTTTACGGCAGCCATTACAACGACTCGTGGAATCTAGCGCACCCACCCCAGCTCCCCCTCAAACTGATTCCTCTGCGCAGCAGAATTCTGTAACATATGTCGCAGCGCCTATTCCTCGCCATATGAACAAGGAACAAATTTTTACCCACCTTCTACTGCGTGCAGCATACTACACCAAAGAAACCAACCCAAAAATATGGCACATAGCTTCCATGTATTCACGGACGCAGAATTTGAAGGCAACCTTGTCGCACTCACTCCCATTAGTTCAGGTGGTACGCCCGATTACTGATACCGGAGCTTCTCCATTTGAAGTTCAACTTCACACCGTGAACACTAGTGGAACTAGAAAAAAATCGCCATCAGCGGACGGGGCGCGGGCAACAGCGGAGTGTTGTTGTCAGGTTAGGTCCAGCGCTGCGGGCTCGTCATCAGCTACGCGCAGAAATCGCTGCTTTTGTGTGTGAGAACTTTTCTGCAGCTGGCAGATAAGCCCTTTTTGAGACGCAATTTCAGATTTTCGTGTGATTTAGGAACCAAATCCGAAACAGGCTACAAAACAATTTCTTTGCACGGTAACAATGTTAACGCCAAAGGCAAGTAGCAGGCTTTCCTGTGAGCACAAAAATCACCGGGACTTCGTGCGCCGTCGAGTTCAGCGTTATTGGTTTCTTGAGCTCTTAAAATTGCATGCCCTGTTCGGGTTGAACATCATGTTTATCACAAGCTTGTTGTTTTTACCGAATGGGTGGCAAGTCCCGCCTCTTTGGTCGGAACAGTTTTCAAACATACAGTGATGCGTACGGCGCATATCAGCAAACATCTGCATTGTGAGATCCGCCAGTGACTCACTGGCTTATGACACAATGTTCTTGATCATCTATGTTCCATGATCATCGTCATAGAACACGGGATTTCTTTGACAGTTTCCGGGCGCATATCAGGGAACATTTTCGCTTTAAGTTGGCGCCAGTGGCGTGCACTGAATTTCTTTCCGGGTTTCCGCGCAAAGAGGGTGCTCACAAAAATGTGAATACATGTGGTGAACAAATTCAAACAATTTATTTAAAATCAATTTGATTGTTCATAGCTAAAGTTATATCCATCATAGGCAGCCTCCAATTTGGCCTCAATCCAAGCCGTTACAAAATAATTATGAAGGAGAGGGAGAAGGGGGCGCCTGCCCTTCCTTTTCACGTACAGGTCATATACACGGTTAGTTTATCGTGAATTGCAATACGTTCAAGCCTAATCATTTACATTCAAATAGTAAACAAAACTTCTATTATCACTAGCAGCAAGATGCATTGAGTCCTCTAATGTACAAGCGGGAGTATTCTAAAATTGTTGCAAGAAGGAATTTGCCTATGTCATTCGCATTATTAAGGGGATTATGCCTCATAGTCATTCGCATTATTGCATTATGCTCCTCGACTTCACGCGCCTTTCGTTTAGAGTTTAGTGAGTGACATTTAAAGTGCCCATTGAACAAGGATAATCACCGCAATATCATGCGCTTGCTATTTTTTTGCAAGTACTGCGTGTTCAAGAATGCAAAAAAAAAGACAGGGTTCGAATAAAGCATGCAAAACCGAGTAAAATGGATGCGAACTTCTTTACTGCGCCTCGTACAAAACTGGCGCAAGCTGCATAATGGACTCCGTACAACAGAACGTAACGTTTTGACCTTTCAACGCTTCAACCGTCCCGTTCTGTCAGTAACAGCAATTTAAGTCGAAAGCGGTGTAAATACAAAAAGGAACAATTGCACGTCATCTGCAAAGCCCTCGCACCGTCTGGTATCTCCTGTGGGGATAAATGTGTCTCTCGAATCCTGTGTATCCATAAGGCCCGTCTCTTCGCATCTGCCTTGCTTCTTGGAATCAAAAAAGTGCCTTTCCAGACTCTCCTGGGTTGCTGCTGACAAAGGCACAGCACCATGGAATTCTGTTATCCTTTACATTGCGTTGTAGCACGTAATTTGATTAAATAAAATTTCCAGGGCCATCTCCACTAAGCCGAAACCTGGGGAGGGGCGAAGCATGCAGTGTATTCTTGGCGCCTTGGCGTTTTTTTCAATGGAGATGCAACAGTTTGGGATAGGGGTGTACACGTGGGCTGTAAAAGTCTCGTATCTTTGAAGCAGGAAGCGTTCTAGCGCCGCGCGTAAAGATTGTCCCGGTATTTTCTTAGTACTGGTTACGAATCATTTGAGCGCGAGGCGTAAACGAGTTTTCCGGTGTTTTTTAGTAAGCGTTACGAAGTGTTCTAGCGCGAGGCGTAACGAGTGTTTCGGTGTTTTTTACGAAGTGGGCGAGGCGTTAAACAGTGTTCCGTTTTTTTATACGCGTTACGAAGCGTTCTAGCGCGCAGCGTAAACGAGTGTCCCGTTGTTTTATCACCGTGGTTACATGAGACGACGATTACGATGACTACGACGACAGGAGACGCCAACATCCACAGCCCCTAAGGGGCTTCACCCCCAAAAGCACGCATGGGAGTGATGATGGAGTCAGATCGGCGCACGATTCCAGCCGCCGCTCACGGAGAAAAGCGAGCAGTAGCACCGAAAGTGATCGCACCGACATCGCCATCAAAACCGGCACATGAACGGCGTGGACTCGCGCGGCGCCTGAGTGAAAAAGAAAAGGCGAGTTTCCTGCTTTCAGTTACCTTACTCGCCGTCACTTTGCCGAGGGCGACACAGCTCCCCCCGTACGCAGCACCCATATCCATGCGGACTCAAAGCCTTGCTCAAAGTGTTGTCTGCCATTCCGAACTCTTGCGCCTCAGTATTGTTAAAAGCACCTTTGCGTGCAAACTGGTCAAAGGAACAAGTAATACTCAGAACGCGATTGGCACTCGCTTTCCCTGAAGGAATTCCTTCATCGTGCGCTTTCCCTAAAGACCATTCCTGGCTCTTGGCCTCATGCCTCCTCCTTTATGGCTTCCAGTCGGATAGAAGCCGATACGTCCGCCACCGCGGGACGCGAACGCCGAAGGTGCCGGCGGACGCCGCTAAATTTATGAGCCCCGGCGGAATTCAGCCTAGCAACCAAGCAACACTGCCGATCCTTGGAAGTCATGGGTGAAAGAAAAGATTCGGAGGGGCGCTGACGACAACTATGGTGTTGCCGGAAAAAGCCACTTTTGGAGGTCCCAATTTTTGCTTGTTTTTTTTTCGTACACGCTCTACTTCTTCGCCACCCCTCGCTCCACTGTCGTCTGATTTATCCCTGGTTGCCGGCGATGAACTTAAGGCATCAGAGTGACCAGGCCGCGGGGCATCGTTGGCCGGCCTTCGGCATATTGCTAGAACACCGGATCGGCGTGAATCCTAATGAGCGTGAAAAACCTATGTGACATCCTCCACACATCTCGTAATGCGCCGGCAACCGCCGGGGCCTCTCCTAAGCTATTCTTTCCTATATGATGGAGGTCAATGTGGCGAGCACAGCCAACAAGAATTTGTTGCACAATTGCAATGCATGCAGGATCCTATAGGTACCTCTTCTGAGTATTCTTGCTCCATTTATTACGCACGTTTACAGTGTGGGCATGCGTCTGAGGCTGTTATCTCGAGTCTGTGCCACCAGCTGTGCTGCTGCTCTAGTCTTGAACCACTAGATCAAGCTGCTCATATTTTTTCCTCCCGTTGGTCTGTAGAAAGGTCGCAACACTTGGGTACAACATCCACAGTTAATATATGTTTCAAGCATATAAATAATAATCTGCTTTATGATTTTTACAAACACCATTATAGTATACAGATAGCACGTAAACTGAACAGATATGTAATGCTGTAATGGCTTTAGCCTAATCACAGCGTCCTCAAACAATCGATAATGTCATAGGTGTTCATAAATCAAAATGACTGCTTCCGACACTCTGATACTCTGCCTAATAAATATCAATGTTATAAGGGAAATAGTAAAAAATATACTAATATTTTCTAACAACCTTTTTAACCATCACAGTGAAGTTTTATAGAGCTCGAAAGCAGAAAGAGCAAAGTAGAGGAAAGCTGACTTCACTAATGCGCATAAACAAAAGTGTAAAGTGTGATCATATTCTCTTTTTTAATCCACTTTGGCACAACCACTTCTAATGTTCAGTTATGTTTTGAATTTGTGCTTTTATCTACTATTCAACCAATTATTATGTGTGAGTCGTTGTAGTTTAATATTTTTACGTATTACCACTGCCTTCTTTGCCTAAACTATTAGAGATACCTAGTAGATATAGATATAGCTTGTAGATATATATAGCTCGTATACCTTGTAGATAGACGTAGCTTTCATGGTCCTAAATTCATAAGCAAGGGGGCCTGAGTTCTGTCCCCACAACTACTGAACCCGCAAAAGAATTTTACGGAGCCGTGCTCAGCGGCTTACGCACTGGGGTATAGACGACTCCCACTTGGAACTACAGAACAATCAATTCACTGCGACGCACACACACGTACAAACATATGTCATTGAAAATCGCCCCCCCCCCTAAAATATTAACAGCAATGTTAAGAGCTGTTTAGCTAATCGTAATTTTTGGTGTCCGCAGCTTAATATACCAACAACTTTTCGAGTGAGCGCTAACTAAAAATACAATTGAGTGGAGGCTCCGCGGCGACCGCCCCCAGGAAGTTAGCAAAACCAAAAAATGCCGAGCGCTCGTCTGTGCGTGCCTCGCGGCGACCGCCCAGCGTCCCCGGCGCATGTTCGTCAAGCCAAGCATAACCATTTAGGGAGATTGGCCAAGATTGGCCAAAAAAGTCCAGCGTTCATCGTAATCGTGGCAACACTTGGTCGGAACAGGGAAAGACTTCAGCTTTCGCCGCAATCGTGAGAACACTTGCTCGGAACGAACATGACACGTCATGACGTACGCCCCACTAAGGTGATGTCCAATGATTATCATTCCCCCCCCCAAAAATGGAAGAAGCTCACACTTGAAGCAACAATGATGAAATTAAAGTCGTTGCGGCAGCGAAGAAGAAGCCAATCTGATGCAACCGCGGACTGAAGCCTACGGGATTGTCCGGAAGGTTTCGTGCTGCTTCGTTTCGCGTTATTGTGAGCTTCCTTCTTTTTTGAGATAGGTTTAGGTTTCGTCACAAACAATTATGGCGAATAGTTTATAGACGTGCTATATCTGCTTACCCGGCGGTGTGGTCGTCATTGGAAGTCGCGAAAGGTCGAGTGCAATCAAGCCAGACGCGTTCGGTACAAGCCATCCGTACAGCGACAATACTAAAGCGCGCGGAAATAAAATGCCAAACAGATGCATAATGTTCTCGCATCAATTAGCAAACGCACACTATAGTCAAATCATTGCTACAACCTCGCTCTTCCACAGACTTGCGCGAGAATGACAAAAAAATGCTGGAAACTCCACAACGCTGTCTCCCAGAAACCTAAGCGGTAGATAAACCCCTTTGTTCTGTATTTATCTTGGCCGTTGAATACGAGAGTGACCGCACGTTAATGTTACGCTCTCTGCTGCAAACAAACGGAGGAAATGCGTGTACAAGTGATATCAGGGTTTTCCAAGCTATGAAGTGTTAGGCAGCCAATGCGAAGTGCTGAGCGGGCGGCGAAGTGAAGCACTACTGTAAGCTTCACTGATTGCGAGATGCAATAATTTTTATGAACATAGCGTGGTTTTTACACTAACAAGAAAAAAATAAAGTTTACAGCTTATAAAACTAACACTTATACTCCAACCGAATAGTTAATGAAGTTTCTGTCGTGAACCACTGGTACACGCGCCCTTTAGAGGGTTTATTTCACGGGGGGTTCTCGGTATTCCATGGCTGTCACGTGCTACCACGTGGTATCCATGAGGTACCCATGCTATATGATTGATGAAGTTCAAAAGAGCTTTGAATGCAGGGTTAGTTCCTCGTTTATTTCATTTCCATCGTTGGCAACTGGTTACCATGCCTACTGCTGGTTGTTTTCTGTTGCGCTTTTTGTTTCTAGTTTTTGTACACCGTTTTGAGTTTCGCAATTCAAAGAAATAATCTGTTTCTTACTTCAGGTTAAACCCTGTATGATTCTAGAATTAGGTTCTTGGGCTAAACAGGCTAATTTAGTTCGACGGTTCTTGTTGTTTAAAAAGAATAATATTATATTTCTATTGCAACAAACCAACGCAGCTAAAGCACATCTTGGTAACCAAACGGTGTTTTTTTACTGTGGCTACCATTCGTGTTACTACGCGTTGCATTTTGCAGTCAGTTACCCTGGAAACCATCGCCATTGCAAACACAAATGAAACAATCAACTCCCGCACAAAACACCCACACCAAAAAATTCGCGCCAATCCACCCTGTGACGGTGGTTGGAAAGAGAAGTTGTAAACGACCCCCAAAGAGATTACCCATGTGACGTCACTAGAATCCACACTCGTTGCTCTACAAATACTGAGACCAGAGACAAGTAAAATGCACTTAACCACACCATTTATTTCTTCAAATTAATATTTTTGCTAATGTTAAATCAATGAATGATTCATGAACGGTGATTGGTTGAATTGTGCTGGAGAAGCACATAAGCGGAAACGTTTTATTAAATTAAAGCAAGCTCAAACCCGGTGTTAGGCGATCTGACGTGTACTCCGTGTCTGCCGCCCCAGACGGAGGGGACGAGATCGGCGCCCGAGACGGAGGAGAAATGAGATGCCACGCATTGGAGTGAACTTCCTTGAATTTTTATAACTCCTAGCGCATGCGCAAGGGGCGCAAACGAAAGCTACACGTGCCGTGGGTGGATCGCACAGCGTCGCAATAGGTCACGTGACGCTATCAAGTGGCATTCACCGAGAACGCAGGGGGTAAACCTGAAGATGTCTTCGGTGAGTGCATCGTCTGTCTCTCCCGTCTCCGTGTGGGCTCGTAGCTCAATCGGCAGGCTCGTAGCTCTAGTTAATCCAGGTTCAATTTCTGGCGGTGCCAGCAACTTCTTTCATTTGTTCTCGGGCGTTTTCTGTTGACACCAATGGTCACGACGGAACGCTGGGGGATAGAGGTAAAAGCTTCGCTTTAAAAACAACATGCAAGAGTTCACGTGCCCAGGCACTTTTGTACATGATTAGGGCTGGTAGAGAGAGAGAGAGTACGTATCTCGAAACTGGCCAGGAAGGGCTTAATGAGATTGCTTACTTGCGCACTAGTGCCAGAAGAGTAATGATTGATTGATTATGAGGTTTAACTCGCTAAACCTGCACAGGCAATGAAGGTGCACCGTAGTTGAGGGCTCCGGAATAATTTTGACCACCTGGGGTCTTTAACATGCAGCGAAATGTCGAACAAGTTCCCGAAAAGTAAAGGATAAGATTAATCTCAGGAGTCGCATTTCAATGCGCTGTTTTCCAACGGCCACACCCCGGATTGTGGGCGGGCTAGTTGATACATATCGAAGCGATATGTACCAACGCGGAAAGTCTGGACGACCGGATAGCAAGCAGGCACAGCAATCACTGACAACTGACGTTTATTATCACTTAACGAGCAATGAAAGAAAAAATGGCAGCATCTCCACTCCGTGTATGATGGCGAGGTTGCGGAGTACGGGGACTCGAAATGACATCCAAGTTGTGCCCCGAGTGACACGAGTGACATCCCATTTGCGCCCCGACCGTCATTCGATTTGAGCTGTGAGTTGCACCTTGATTATTCCCTAAATTAAACTGCCATTCACAGCTTAAATGGAATTTCGCTTGATTTTCGCTTGATGGTGGTGTGCGCCCGGATGGACGCGGACGGCCATTGGGATGGCCTAAGGTACTCCGCACCGTTACAGGCTAGGGAGTAAGCCGTTTGACTCTCGGGTACTAACTCACGGTCGTAGCTGAATGGGTAGGACGACTGACCAACTCTGTCTGGTCTACCAGACACAGGCGCGAATCTGGGCCGGTGCTTCTATGATTCTTTGCGATTGTAAATGCTACTGCCCACGGACAGTGACAGACATTGTTGCGGTCCTAAGGCACTCCGCACCTAAAATAAAGAACTTGTCACGTCAGATTCTAGGAGGGAATTAAAAACATACATTAAAATAAAGATACTGAGGAAATCTTTACCACAGCAATCTGCACTGCAGAGATTTGCGTGCTTCCTTTCAGAAACGCCGCGGGTAGCACACTTGCTGCCGATGTTGCGAAATGCCAGCGGTGCCAATCCATAGCCGGTATGCCAAATGCTAATCCGTAGCCGGTAACAGGATTGCGTCAGCCCATCCTATCATTACCCCCCACGGGGAACTAAAGTGATTTTATGGATGGCAAGGTGATATTTTGCATGTGCTCTGATATCAGGTGTGCTGGCGGATGCAGATATGCTTATGCAGTGCAGATTAATGTGTTACAGATTTCTACGATATTTTATTGTAATTCTATTAATGCATGTGTGTAATTTCTTTCTAGTCTACGTATTTCTTCTTATTTATCGTTTTTAGGCGATAATAAACTCCAATTGTGAGCCAGCGCTGTGTCTGTGGGCTATTCTGATGCCCTGCACGTCTCCATGCTCTTGACCGCTCCGGCCGCAACCCCTCGGAAACCTGACACCAGCAGGATTATTTTGTTTCCCAGCCCTTGTGTCCACAGCCAACTATTTTAGCGTAGACCGGAAAGGAAAGCTTTCAAAACAAGCTTCATAATATTATTAATACATGAATAATTGTGTTTTCTTGCACGATGTTACAGCCCTAAGGGTTTCATTTTGTTATTCTAAGATAATACGTCAAGATAGAAACTAGAGCCCCGGGACAGCTTTATTTGTACTAAATGCCTGAACAAGAAACTAGGCGACGAACGCCAATCAAAGCAGTGCTCAAACCACGTTTGTGTAGAATTTTTGTGACTATGTTATTTGTGAGCGTTGTGCACCTACCTAGTTGGACAGCAAGCCCCACTAATAGCAACAGTAACAAAAATTGTCAAGTTCTCCATCGAGCCGCGCCGGCGCTCGCCGATGCGCACGGGCACCAGCAAAGGGCATGGCGAGACACGCCTTCTAAATGGCCAGCCATGCCGAATGGTCGCCAACTTGGTCGCCAGTATGGTCGCGCCTAGCGTCACTAAATAAGCTACGCTTAAGAGTACCGCCACTTCGCGCACGGCGAAATCTGGGGCCATTTTGTTTCTGGGTTGCAGTGTTGCCATCTCTCCCAACGAAACTGGCGCGGTTGTGACGGGCAGAGTGCACCGGCAGCTCTAGCGTCGCCAGCGAGAGAGAGGAGAGAGGCGCCCAATGGCTGCGCCATATGTAAAGAAATATCACGTGATGCCGACCGACCAATAAAAATCCTGGCGGCATAACAATGAGAGAAAAGAGTGCCGATACTCTGAAGCCTTTATTTAGGACGCTAGTCGCGCCCAGGCCGCCGCGCTGTAAACGGTCTATAGGCTTTTCAGTGGCTGCGGCACCCCTTCGTGACTACTTGCGGTGTCAGCTCCTGGTTAATAATGAAACTAGTCAAGAGAGGCGTCATAGCCCTTTTTGGTAATTACTGCTCCGCACTTGACAGCTTTCACGTTTATGAAACTGCTTTGATTTTTGATTACTCTTTTCGCCCCGTGCGGTTGGTTGTGGTACTAAGCAACTTTTCCATTGTGGTGGCCTTGATACGTGTGCGTCGTCTTTCGCTTTTTCGTGTATATAACTGTCTCTGCGTGTTGTTTTGCCCTTGATGAAAACCAAACATGCACCCCTCCGTCTAACGACGACGATGGTTGAACGCAGAGGTTTCTCGTGATGATTCTTTGGTTGGAAAAATCCCACACTGCGTGCTACTCTGGAGGTAAGCGCCACTTTTCTAGACTACCCACCACACCTCTCGGGTGTTTACTCTGTGGGCCTAACTTTGGGTTTGGGGCGTGCGGTGAAAATCGGTACCTGCTGCTTGGAGTTCGCCTTGAACATGTCTTTGTAAGACTGACGTCCTTACCCTTTTCTGTGTGTTAGTGTTTAAATTGTGCGTTAATTGTCCTGTCTGAGTTTTTCTAAAATTTCCATGCATTAAACAGAAAAATGTGGAAATGGAGCTGCCGGATAGACGATGGCTTCATAACCCGAGGGACCTAGGTTCGAGTCCAGCCACCGGAATGGTTTTTTTTTTCACTTCATCCTCGCTGGTTCATCAAAATCGCAAAAAAATTTGGCTTTTCTGCAGGGCGCATTGGCGTACAACAGAATCAGTGAGGACACTAAAGCGCCGCTTTAAAACAGTACAGCGCAGCTGCAACAACGCCAGATGTAGAACGACGAGCACACTACTTTCCTTTGTGAGCTTCCTATCTATAGCTCTCTCGAAGGGCATGCTGAATTGTTTATGCATGCGCAGCGTAGTACCGACTGCAAAATTATGTTTCGTGGTTCCCCCTCTTACACCTGTGTTGTCGTTCTTTTATATAAACTTTTTGATTTAGGGTTGTTCTGTCCTCGTTGCAGGCGCCCTGAATTTTCTTTTTTGTATATATTTTAACCCCGGAGTGGTTCTAGGGCAGGGCTTAACGAAAGTCTGGCCTGGTATTGTGTCTCGCTTCTCCGGAGCAGGTTTCTCCACCACGAAAAAAAAACCTGTTCCCTGTGAATAAAAAGAAAGCAAGAAAATAAAAGGTCATAGGGCTTCATATTTTGAAACAAGACGTGCTATATTGCGCCTGGAAAGATGTCCTAACATTGCAATTTCATTACGAGAGGAAGCCGAGTTTAAAGGGATCGGTGTAAGCGTGGTCTTTGTAAGCCGGCTTTTCTAGATTTTGTGTTGCACAGTGAATCACGTAGATCGTCGGAGGGAGAACGCTCACAGAAAAGGGCTCTACCCATTGCGCTATCGAACGTATACCGAAAAAAAATGCAATAAAAATTAGGAACCACAATGATTCTGCCATTCTGCCGAGCTTTATTCACTTGTCACTATTGCGTAGTTCACAATGAAGTTACAAACATTTCAGACTTCCCGGCTGCTGTCATTGCAAGGCAATCCGCGGAGGGACTGTGGTTGCAGAGAAGAGTTATAACTGCTATTTTATCGGAGCTATCCTGAAAAAAAAAATCTATGACAATCACCTGCTACGAAGGCTCTAACATTACTCACAATGTGAAAGCCGAAGCTAAACGGAATCATCGTGAAGGCAAACCACAGCTGCGCTGTTTCGGTAGATCTCACACTGGGAGGAAAGGGGTTCATTTTTTTTGTGCTCGCCACAAGGTTGCACGTACCCTTCCCCACGCAATTACATGGTGATCTTTAGCTGTGGGCCTTGTATTAAAGCGAAAGCGTATGAAAGGAAAACCTCGACGTCAGGTTTCTTGATGAGCTCTCTTTATATAAAGACAACTAATTGCTGCCAAAATAAAACTGGCCTGCGCACACCCAGTGCACGCGCACTCACACACATACGCCCGATTAACACCTGTCCATCACTTCGAGTTGATCAATTCGCTCTCGCGCTGCAAACGGCTAGCCTCCTGCTTAGCTCAGTTGGTAGAGCGACTGCTCCGGTTAAGCGGTGGTCCCGGCTTCTAATCCTGGACCAGGACAATTTTTCTTCAACTGCGAAGGTTCTGAAAAAGCTGTATCTCTTTCCTTTGTATCCGTATGCCTGCATTGAGGTGGATGTCAAACTTTCCTTTGCAGAAATTTACTCCACCTGGGGGTTTGCCCTAAATCTGGCCGATTAACAGGCACACACCCTGACCTGCTTATGCTGTGGAACGTCACCTGTAGACGTGCATAACAATCTTCCCTTTATTTTTCTCTAGTGTTTCCACCCCCGGCATTTTGTTAAAGTACTAAGCAATATTTCAAAGCGGGCCCTTGACAGGTGTGTATAACGGGTTAATATTTTTCGTTACAGCTTTGCTGGAGCAGGTTTCTTTGTTTACTTTTTTTATTTTTAGAGGGTACACGAGATAAATAAATGACTAAAAGCTAGCAAAATGGTTCTGCATTTGCGCTCGCGGCTGGCAAGCGACAGCTGGAAGGGGAACGAAGTCGTATTCCCAATCGCCTGTGGCTTTGTTTTGTTTTTTGTTCTGACGTATTTGCATGTCATGCAGAAGTGCAAATCAGGAGGTAAAAAAAGGCAGGCACGTGCAATACGTGTGCGGTTTGTTTTTTGCGTTACATCTAATAACGGCCGCTGGGGAAGTGCCACATTCCATTTTGCCGGAAACTGAGCAGGCGGAGCATCCGGTCGGAAACGAACTCTTGAAAGTAAATACCTGCACGCTTCCTTCAGACGCAGAAAAGAACACTATGTGGCCGAGCCCAAGCGTACCGTTTCTGCTGTTTGCCCTGGCTCACGTGGGATCCGCCGCCCAACGACCGCCCCTCTCATTGAAGTTCTACAACTTCAGGACAAAGGTCAGTTCTACTTGAACTTCTAGGAGAAATATTTGGTAGCGTTGCTCTGTGCGACGGGAACGCGTTAGAGCACACTTCCCGCACTAAGCAGATTTGTGTGCACTGAGTAACGTTGATGAATAAAATTCGCCATTTATGCGCCGAATCTGCAGCTGTGAAATGGGGGCGCCGAACTGGAGGGATACAAACTGATTTAGATTAGGTGGTGAACTTAGATGACCAGCAACTACTGGTCTCCAGTGCTGAAAGAGTACGCTTTATTGAATAACACTTTTATTAAGCCTGCAGAACTAACGCTGACGTCGAGACGCTAGCGCTTGTCGATCGAGCCTAGATCATCCTCGAGTGGACGGCTGGGCCGTCCCTTCACGGTCCCTAATCGGGGTCCTCCGAGGCCTGCCTAGCCATTGACTCTCGGACCTGCTGGACGGTCCAGAGTCGGTCTTGGTTGTATGATGGCAGCGCCGCTTCTAGCCGCGGCGGTAGGAGTCCTGAGTTAGCTTCGTCCGGGTGTGTCTTGCAGTCCCACAGCATGTGCGTTAGCGTGGCCGTCTCCCTTCGGCAGACCTTGCACTTGCTGTCTGGGTAGGCATCGGGATACATCCTGTGCATCATTTGCGGCGTCGGAACGGTCCTCGTTTGCAGTTGTCGGAATGTAACCGCCTGGGCTCTGTCCAGCTTTTCGCTGGGTGGAGGGAGCTTCCTGCGGTACGCCTTCGTGATCTCGTTGTATCCGACTAGTCCGTCTTTGGCGCTATACCAGAGTCGCGAGGCCTCGCCGTCGCCGTCGGCGCGGAGGGATAGCGCGCGCGCGGCGTGGGCCGACTCGTTCCGATTGATCTTGCTCTCCGACACTTTGCCCTCGTGCGCCGGGAACCGATGATGCGTTTTTGGCTCGAATATGGCTCGCTCCAGGAAGCGAGCAGCCGTCGGTGAAACTTCGCCCTTGGCGAAATTTCGCACTGCTTGACGCGAGTCGCTGAGGACCGCGGTGCATCCCTCGTCGATTATCGCCAAGGCAATGGCCACCTCCTCGGCTTCTTCAGCCTGGTCGCATTTTACGCTCGCCGCCGATCTCGTGTTACCCGTGCCGTCGACCGCGACCGCCACGTAACGGCGTCCGCCCGCGCATTCCGCGGCGTCGACGAAGCGGGCTTTTGGGTCCTCGCCGTACTTGTCGACGAGGGCCTTGGCTCTTGCTTGACGTCGGCCCTTGTTGTGCTCTGGATGTACGTTTCTGGGTATTGGATCCACTCGAGATCGCTGCGAATCTCTTCCTTAAGCGTGGTCTTGCGTCCTTGTTGTTGGTGGTACCCAATGCTCAGCTTCTCGAGGATGGTGCGTCCGGCCTTGGTCTTCGACAGTCTCTCCAGCTGAGACACTCTCTGCGCTTCGATGATTTCCTCGAGCGTGTTGTGTACGCCCAACTGCAACAGTCTGTCGGTGCTCGCCGTTTCCGGCAGGCCGAGCGCGATCTTGTGAGCCCTGCGTATCAGGATGTCAATCTTTTTCTTCTCGCACGCGTGCCAGTGATGAAAAGCTGCCATGTACGCTACGTGGCCCACCACCAAAGCTTGTATTAGTCGGTTGAGGTTGTCTTTCCTCATGCCGCTGTGTCTCGAGGTCGCACGCGTGAGCAGCCTGGTGGCGTTGGCTGCCTTGTTCATGAGCCGGTTAACCGTGTCTCCGTTTCTTCCGTTCGCTTCTATGACCATACCGAGTATCCTTATCTTGGGCACCGAGGGTATGATGGTGCCGTCCTTGGTCCGGATCGTGATCTGTCGCACTCTCTGCTCGACTTGCTCTTGCGTGTTCTCACCGGATGGTACACTAGTAGCTCTGACTTTTTCGGCGAGCATCTGAGGCCCGTGTCCTTGAGGTAGTCCTCCATTTCCTCGACTGTATTCTGGAGCGTCGACTCGTTGTGTCCGTCGCTGCCGCGACACACCCAGAGGGTGATGTCGTCGGCATAGATCGTGTGCTCGACGTCTTTAAGTTTCTCGAGTCTTTTGGCCACGCCAATCATGACTAAGTTGAAGAGCATTGGGGAGATGACCGACCCCTGTGGGGTGCCCTGTGCCCCATGCTCCTTTCTCCGACCTTGAGGTCCCCCGCCACCAACTCGGCTCTTCTGTCTGTCAGGAAGTCCCTGATGTAGTTGTAGCTCCGTTCGCCTAGGTTGAGCCCGGACACTTGCCTGAGGATTGCGGCGTGCTCGACTTGATCAAAAGCGCTTTGTAGATCAAGCCCCAGGATGGCCTTGTTTCCGCTCGTCTTGCCGTCAATCACCTGGTGCTTGATCTGTAGCATAGCGTCTTGGGTGCTCAGGCTCTGTCTGAAGCCTATGATCGTGTGAGGGAAGGCGTCCGTCTTCTCTAGGTACTTCTGCCACCGGTTGTGGACTACATGTTCGAGGACCTTGCCGACGCAAGATGTCAGCGAGATCGGTCTTAGGTTGTCCGGGTCCGGGGGCTTGCCGGGCTTCGGTATTAGAATCATCTTGGCTTTCTTCCATTGAGGAGGGAGCTTCCCCGTCTTCCAGCACTGGTTGTAGTATCCCGCGAGGGCCTGTATGGATCGATCGTCCAGATTTCTGAGGGCTCTGTTCGTAATTCGATCGGGACCTGGCGCCGACTTGCTGTTGAGGTCGTGTAGAGCCGTCCGGACTTCCTCGATGCTAATGTCTCGGTCGAGGTCTTCGTTAACCGCGCCGGTGTACGGGCCGTGTAGCGTGGTGTTTCGCCTGCGGTAGATATTGTCTATAAGTCGTCGTTCTTGATGGCGTCTTCCCCTTGATCCGTCGTCGCCTTGTGTAGGAGCATGGCGAGCCGATCTCTCTGGTGACTCTTGGTCTTTGACTCGTCCAGAAGGTGCCTCAGGATGTTCCACGCCTTGCCGTTCTGCATCTGCCCGTCGACGGTGTTGCAGAGCTCATGCCACTGCTGGTGGCATAGCTCCTTGCAGTGTTCTTCGATGGCGCGATTTAGTTCCGCGATCTTTTTGCGGAGCCTGCGTTGAGGCGTTGCCTCTTCCACCTCGCCAGCAACGCGTTCTTGGCCTCGATCATGTGTGCCAGCCTGCTGTCCATCCTGCTCACCTCCAAGTCCGTCTCGATCTCCTTGGTAACGCCGCTGATTCGCGTGCGATTCAACGTGATTCGAGCACTGCGTCGCTGTTCTCACCTCGGCATCTCGCACGATTCGCTTGGTCCCTTATCTTTCTGAAACGCTTTCCTGTTACGATCCGTACACCTTCCGTTTCTTTCTTTCCTGATGCTGCTGCCTGGCAGTGGGACCTCGACTCATTTCAATGATCATGTGGTCGCTCCCCAGATCCGTGCCGGTTTTGTTCGAGCGTCGCTGACGTGCCGAGCCTCGGTCATTTACGAAAGTGAGATCGGGTGTCTGTTGCGCCAGTTCGCCGATGCAGCCGAGGTTCCTTTACGTGAGATCGTGTCTCTCGATACCGAGTTCTGTCGGGTATGCAGGGTCCGTGATCAACGTGAGGTCGAGGTCTTGTGCGTCCTGAGCAGGTGTCGCCCCTTGATTCCGCTATGGGTGTACCCCCACGCCGGGTCCGGTGCGTTGAAGTCACCGCCGATCAGGAGCCTCTGTCGATCCGCAATCTTGCAGGCCTTGTGTAGGAGTGTTTTGAATCGTTGAAGTCTGTTCGCGGGTCTGCTATACACGTTGAGGATGAAATGCTGCCCTTCCTGTTCTTGGCAGGAATAATTTCGACGAAGGTGTGTTCTATCTTGGTACTATTCAGATCGTGTTGACGAAAGAGATGCCCTTCTTGACTAGCGTGCAGACGCCTCGAGCCCATACAAACGGGTTCACGTGGGACTTGTAGCCGGGGAGGGTCGGGGCGTCGTCCATCAACTCCTTGCAGGATTATGACGTCCGGAGTCTTTCGTCTAGACTTGATGAACTGTTGCACCGACGCTTTCTTGTTTCTAAACCCTCGACAGTTCCACTGCCAGACTGCTTAATTTTGGTGGGTCGGGGGCCATGTCAGTTGTCCGTTGGGTTGGTTTCCTTGGGTGCCCGGCGCTCTGATCTGTTGGAAGAATTCGGTCAGTGTCGCCATGATGGTATCGTGCATCACCTTGAGCGATTCCTTGACTTCCGCTCTGACGCTCTGGATCTCGGCTCTGACGCTCTGGATCTCGACACTAACGTTCTGAAACTCCGCTCTAACCTCCGCCTTGAGGTTTTGGATCTCCGTCTTGTTTCTTGGACTGCGGCCCGCAGTTCCCGGATGGCGGCCCGGGTCTGCTGCTTGAAGGAGGATTCGGTGACCGCTCTCTTTTTGGGCGCCGGTCTATCGTTGACTGGAGCATTGTCCGAAATGTCCTCTTCGTCTTCAACCACCGGTACCGGCTGCTCCGTCATTCGACTGTATTCGCTGCGTTTGCAGTGACCGCTGTTTCAATGATTCGATTTCCGCCATAAGTATCTGGATAGCTGACATCATGCTAGCGTTCTCGGCCACGAGTTTCTGCATGTTTGCCTTAGGAGGGCGTTCTCCTGCTTTAGCGTGTTTGTATCATCGTGGTTTGGTTGCCGACCGGCTTGCCTTGGGGCTTCGTCTGTCCTCCTCCCTTGACCGTGCGGCCCAGGTGACTCCTTCGCTCGAGGATCGGCCGCTTGAGCTTGCGTCTCTCTCGTCTTGGAGCGAGAGGTCTTCTCGCACCAGCTGCGTCCGGGGTCCTCGACTGGCTCGGAGTGAAACTGCGTCTCCCCCCTGTCGCGGGACAGAGAGCGGTGCCGCAGACTCGGTGCCCTTTCGCGGCTCGACGATCTTCCCGATGGTTTGGACTGGCGTTGCTCGATCTCCGCTTGTCGTCGTTCCCACTGGCGTCTGCGCACCACGTACGGAATCTTGTAACGCCCACGACACACTTTGTCACGGTCAAGTGCTCACCACCGCACAAACTACACTTGGGTGTACACGGATGTCCCTCGGGTGGGTTGTGAGATCCACATCCCTGCAGATGCGATCGTTGGGGTTGGGCACCAGTCCATGCGGTTGTCCCACTCTGCCGCACCGATAACACACATCTATCTGCTTCCTGTATAACGAACACCTCATCAAATTTTGGCCGTACCTGACGTATTGGGTACCTTGTTACTGTAGAAAGCGATCACCACCGATCTGGTGTTGCTGATCCGGTTAGCCTCGACCGCCGTTGGGTGAAACTCGTGACCACGTTTTCGTGATCACCTTGACGTGTCTTTAGGGGTATGCCTCTTATCACCCCCTTCACCATTCCGTGTGGAACCGTCTCGTAGGCACTGACTTCGTAGGCGTTTCAGCCTATTACGATCTTGTAATACGCACGTACCTGTCGACGTTTTGCCTCGTTGCGTGCTCACGACAATGATGTTCTGTTGGTAATTGGGACAAATTACGTCCTTGCGCTTTCTTCCCGGGTGATTCTCGCGGCCTCGCACACCGCTCGGCCGACCTCCACTTGTCCCGTCTTGCATGTCAATGCCCCCCGCGGGGTCTCAGCACAATCTTGAAGTCTTCGCGCGGCAGCGCAGGCATTTCTGGAGTTTTTGATTACCTTTTCGCGAGCTCGTCCCGGGCGCGTGGCTCCCGTGGGTCTCGACTGTTGCGGGCCGTCGGGCAGGCTTGGGGCTTGCATGCGTACCTTTTGCTTTCCAGAGACGCTCCAGCCAAGTGCCTCGCTGACTTGGTCGGGGGATTATCCTCCCTTCTACCTCCCTTGCATCATGATTGACGTAGCAGTGACGTGGCTCGTCGAGGCTGCCATATGTCGGGCCACTCCGCCGCCGCCGCGGCTGGAGCGCGGCTTCGGCTGGTAGGCCTAACAGTTAGGCTTTGCTCCCGCTCGCCTCGGTTGGTGAAGAAAAGCGTTTCTAAAGTCCAGAACAACGAATTCCTACCTTAAAAGCAGGTATCCTCGTAATCTTGTCATTCGCGAAACCCTGGTGAAGGAATTATCGGGGCAGAAGGTGAAAAACCGTTGCAATCATCGAAAAACTGTGGAGCCGATGTGACACACGTTCGCACCGCTTGGCAGCTCGCAGCGCCCCCCCTCCAGTGCTGAAAGAGTTACGCATCGTCACATTATGGCCGGGAATTGAGGAACACTCCCCTTCACCATGCTGAATGTAGTTAGCTCGTTAATTCGAACCCCAACAGGTCTCCTTCTCAGTTCTTGTTAATTACAGTTCGAAATATTTACAGCGAGTAACAACATTATACTGCAATTGGGAAGCGTTAAGGGATGTGATTACGTTGATGCCTGAAAGACACCAATAAAGAGCCGCTTGTTCCTAAAGGCGGCAGGCAGGACCATGGAGCAGGACATCTTGCTGGAGCAAACGAATGTAGCGGAAAGCCTTATCTTCGCCTTCTTCAAAACTGAAAAAGAGACGGGCAGCGTTTCACCCGGCCGCAACTTCTGAGCGGACAGCCGCACTATGCTTCGTCCTCGTCCTCCTTATCATCATTGGCAGCGACAGCTTCTGCTCTTGTGATGCCCTCGTCTGTCAGCGCGCCGCACACACCGCTGTACTCGCATCCTCACCGATGAAGTTCCTAAAGCATTGGTCTTCCAAAACTTCAGTTCTGCAGGATGTTGATTGGTTTTACCCTATTTCGCCTTCGCCGTTCTACCAGAGTCCTTCAATGACTTTCTGGTCATGAAACTTCGCCATCAGGCTATGGTAGAGCTTCGTACGCTGCCGCGCCTCGGCGCTGGTGTTGATCGGAGGGCAGCCGGGGGCGTGGTCCGAGCGCGTTTGGCAGGGAATGAACCACGGAGTAAGATAAAGCAGACACTCGCCGCCTTATCAGCAGTGCGCTTTCGCTTTACGTGTCGTGGGCCACTCAAATGGACTTATCATTTTGTGAGTGACGAAAAAATTTGGTGCGAACGGGCATGCTGCTACTGCGTTCCTGCCTGCCGGTCTGGCCACAGAGCAGCCGCGGCCGCCCGATGCCCTCCGATCTGCGGTGGCGCCACTCGCGGTAGCCTTTGTCCCCGTACGAAACTTGGCCGGGAGTTTCATGACCAGAGGAGCATTGAAGGACCCTGGTTCTACGCAGACGAGAGTGTAGGCACAAAGCATATTTCTCTGGCCGTGGGCCTGGCGCATAGTTCGAATTCTCCGGCTCGGAACCTACTCGGGTTCGAGGTTCTTATACATAGATATCTATGGAGACTTGGCCAGACCAAACCTCAATGTCCCAATCACCCATAAATTCGAATTATTGAAGTTCAAAGGAACAGATTAACTACAACAGCGGGCGCCGAATTCTATACTCCCTCTTAGTCATATTCGACGTGAATTCGGTCTCGTTAGCGGTGGCTGCTCAGCTTTTTAGGTGGAGATAAAAATCGAAAACGTCCTTGTGTCAAGATTTCAGCGCCCATTAATGAGCCCTGGGTAGTCGAAATTAACACGGAGGGCTCCACCATGGCGCACCTCATATAGTCGAGGTGCAACTTGATTGATTGATTGATTGTGGGGTTTAACGCGCCGACGCAACGCAGGCGATGAGGCGCGCCGTAGTGGAGGCTCCGGATTAATTTTGACAACCGGGTCTTTATCGTGCGCGAAATCTCGTACACACGGGCGTTTTTCCTTTTTGCCTCCATCAGAAAAGCGGCCGCCGCGGGCGGGAATTGAACCCGCGACCTCGTGCTCAGCAGCGCAACGCCTTAGCCACTGAGCCACCGCGGCGGGTGGGGTGCAACTTCGTCCTTACAAAAATTGTTGATGAGAATATATTGAGAGTGAATTGACACTATATTCTGCGGACTTTCTAAAAATTTTTGTATTGAGTTCCAATTGCAAAATCACCGCCGTGTTTCAATTGAAACCCAATGCTGGGCTTTAATTGAAAGTCTTTTGAATAGGGCCAACAAGTCTCCTGAGTTCCAGATGATTTTTGGTTGCCTCTCAATTCCGTTTTCCTGTTGAGTTTTTGCTGAGAAATATCACATGAGTGAGAATTCTGTTGAGTTTCAGTCGACTCTTTGTCGACTCTCTATCGGTTCTCCTGTTGAGGTCTAGTTGACAAATGTCAAATGAAAAGCTATTGAGCGGAGTCAACACAGCCTGTTTGATTTGATGTCAGTTTTGTTATCAAGTTCTCACAACAATTATCTAGTGAAGTTCCGCTGACGGTAAGAAATTGTTATGAAAGAAATGAAAGCCACCCAAACTACGCTGTCCCAGAATGGGACACCTATTGACATATTAATCAACGGCTTGTTAAAAAGAAAAAGAATGTGCCGCCGTAGGCACACTTAAGGCAGACGTTTAAGGTCGTTTGTTCAGTCCCTGTTAAAAATTCGGAACAAATATCCGAACTAACCTGCAGTCTTGCGATTCAAACGATCCCGCACAATGAAACCTTACATTTTATGGACACACTGATTCGGAACGTGATAACTTTGCCCAGTACGAGGAACTAATCATAAATCACTGCAAAGATACGCTCATAGTAACACTCAGTCCACGTGATATTTACCACGCACATCGACTAGGAACTTTCCAGCCTAGCAAAAATAGGCCGATCATTAGAAAGTTCACACATTTCAAAGACAGAGACCGTGTTCTTTCTAACGCAAATAAACTGAAAAATACTACGTACAGCTTATCGCAGCATTAGTCACCCAACACCCGTTTGATAGACAAGCGGCTGATTGAATGCATTTGGCAAACCCCAGCCCTGAACTTATAATGCCGAAAATTGACCATCGATAAGGTCGGCTTACACTTTTGATCCGACTACGGAAACGCTAGTCCCACGTTCCCCGCAGCTATCTACTAAATTCCCGTCTCAGGCCAATGTAAACAATATTTCGCTCATTCATACCAACGTAAGGGCCTGCTGCCCAAGCACGATGCCTTGTACAGCCCTAACACAGCCTAAAGTTAACCAAAACGTGGCTTAATGCATCTATCTTGGACTCTGAATTGCTTCCTCTGTTCAAGGACTTCAATAGTTTCCGTTGCGATCGCAAAACCAAGCGGGGGTGCGGAGGGACTGGAGCGTTAATCGCCGCTCATCACAGTTTACAATGCTGCGCTGTCGACATTCTTTCTAGTCTTGAAGGAATCTTTCTTTACTACAAAGCTGTCGTCCACCCGTTACTATTGGCGTCTGCTACCCCCGCTCTGATTTCGATCCCTCTTTTGTTGCCGAACTTCATGATGCTCTACAAGTGTTAACGTCACCCTCGGATAAAGCCCCTATCCTCCTTATTGGTGATTTAACTTTCCCGCGATAACTTGGACTTACCTAGCATTAACGCTGTAGAAACAGAACACTGAAAGTGACTTCATAGATACTTGCCTCAATTTCAACTTATCTCAAATGATTAGCTTTCGTACACGAACGACTCTTAATTCATCAAGCTTACTAGATTTGTTTCTAACGGCCCAACCAGATAAATTTCGTCCGTTTCTAGTTTGAGCTGCCTGAGTAATTATGCCATCAGTGATGCCACTTTCGAATACAACTTTCCCAACCAAAAAAAGTAAAAAGCCCAAACGATAACCTTATACGACAAAGCTTATGATCAAGGTATCAATGATGAACTGATTGATTGATTGATCGCGCCGACGCAGCGCAGAAGACAAGGCGCGCCATAGTGGAGGGCTCCGGATTAATTTTGACCCCGTGCGGATCTTTAACGTGTGCCGAAATTTCGTACACATGGGCGTTTTTGCTTTTCGCGTCCATCATAAAATCGGCCACCGCGGCCAGGAACCGAACCCTGAGCTCTTGCTGAGCAGCGCAACGCCTTAGCCACTGAGCCACCGCGGCGGGTCATGAATGTTAAGTATCATCTTTTTACGATTGGTTCCTTGTGGATTTTTCCAAACGTTCTCTTGACAAAAACTGGGAGCTCTTCAAAAACAAAATGCAGCAATTAATAAACGTGTGCATCCCTACAATTACCATTACAGAGCGGCCTACTTCGCCATGGTACAATATTACTTTAAAACTGCTTAGCAACAAAAAGAAAAAACAATTCTCGTTGCGTAAATCCTACTGAAACCACAGGCGCTCACAAACCATCCGTTCGAACGAAACCAAACGGGTTGTCAGAGAATCGTTTGGTGAACACGCGGTCTGCCGCAGCGAAAGGAGCAGCCGACCGGGCCACTAGGGCGACATGCGCAAGTCGGCTTCTCCGCAGCTTACGCTTCGCGTCCGCCGTACACGTAGGCGTTGGCATCAAGGCGCCAGCTGCTGGCGCTCATTAGCGTAGCCATCTTAAGGGAATGATATAAGGCGCGTTCGTCGTCCTATTCTCGCGTCTGTTCATAGCGCCGTCGGAGACGCGTTTCGTCTCTCCCGTTGCGGCGTAGAAGTTCGTGGCTCGAATCCCGGTGCAGCCGCGTCAATCGGAGTTTTTCTGGCGGTGTCATTTCGGTGATGGTTATGACGTCAGTTAGGTCTTGGTGGACCCTGGCATAAAACACTTTCGTGTTAAAACACCAAACATCGCTCTGCGGTTATATTGTCGCACATCTTCCAGCAATCAGTGTCATCTGGAGTGGTGCCACCACACTGGAAGGTTGGCAAGGTCGTCCCGATACCCAAGAAAGGTCCCTCATCCTCCTCTTCAAACTACCGCCCAATATCACCTATATACGTCTGCTGTAAAATAATGGAACACACAAATCAATCTCAAACAGACAAATTCCTTATATCTCTAAACTTTTTTCCATCCCAGTCAGCACGAATTTCAGCAAGGCCTCTCCTGTGACACCATACTAGCACTCTTTATTAACAAAATCAGCTCAAGTATCGATCATAACATTCATGTAGATGCCCTTCTTCTAGATTTTGAAAAAAAGCTTTCAATAAAGCACTCCATTAAGCGCCTTTTTTTCGCGCTTAAATATTAACCCAGCCACTTCTAGGAATGGTGAAATGTTTTTGTCAAACTCGGGAACAGTTCGTTTAATCCAAAAAGATATCATCTACCAGGCGTACCGTTGTTTCAGGTGTACCTCAGGCTACGGTGTTAGGTCCCCTTCTATTTTTAAGTAACCTACCTCCCAATATACGCCCCAAATCCGTCTATTGGCTGACGACTGCGTGATTTATCGTCCTATTAACTACCCTAATGACTCCAGATCCTTCCAAATGATGTGAAACTATGAAAAACTGTTACGAAATTGGCTCAGAACTCTGAACATTACGGAAACATCCGTAGTTCCTTTTCATCACAGGAAATCCCACTCGGCTCCTTCCTACTTTTTTTCTGCTTCCGAAATATCCCCCGCGAATTTCTACAAATATTTAGTTGTACACACTACGCCAGATCTTACTTGGTCGTCCCACATAAAAATTTCTGACGAAGCAAACAAACTTGTCTGATACCTTAGAAGAAATGTACGACTCGCTCCCCCTTCTATTAAACTTTGAGCATATCTAACACTAGCCGTCCAAAACAGGAATACGCTTGCGCCGTCTGGGACCCACACCAATCTACTATATCCAAAACATTAGAATCTGCCCAAAATAGGCCATCTAGGTTTATATATTCAGATTACTCGTGCCATTCAAGCGTTACTAACTCAAAGATCAAAGCCCATCTTCCAAATCTTGTACTGCGAGAGGAGAGCCGCTGGATTAGTTCTCTTTCATAAATTGTGGATTAGTTCTCTTTCATAAATTGTTTTCACTCACTATCCGACACATCTGTTATCATGCCCGCGCATAGCATATCTTCTCTCTCTAACCACCACAACCCAGTTTACCCTGTGCATGCCCGTACAACTGCTCACCTTCGGTCATTCTTCGTTCAGACAGAGAAGGATTGGAATGACCTTCCGCCCCACGTCGTGCACCACTCCAGCCCCATTCTTTTCAAAACGCACATCGAAGAAATTCTTCCCTGTATAAAATGCCCCTCCCATCATGTAACACCACGACCTGGGGTTTTTGAGGTATAATAATAAAAAATGATACAAAATAAAATCTGTTTAAAATGCAAAAAAAATATTTCTTAAGCTTCTCCCATCAAAAATGTTGTTAGGTGCGCATTGAACGATTGAAATAGTGAGAGAGGTTCCGTGGCAAAGCTTTTCTTTATTGCTCACTAAAGCGACACGGGAAGGCTGGAACCTCACAGGTTCAACCTGGCTGCTTGAATCTATAGCCTGCAAAATACGACAAGAAACAGACTTGTTCGTTTACACGATTACAGTATGAAATGATGACCGCATCCCTTCTTCATGAGCATGCTGGTCTTAGTAGCTGGCTATTTCAGACGCTAGATGGTTTGTACTCAAAAGAACGGCAAAAGAACCATATCAACAAATGTATAGGCTTTTCTCAGGTTTTATTGTCCTAACACAAGCTAGCCACATCAATCCTGTAGCATCGGCGCGTTGAACCCCACAGTCAATCAATCAATCAATCAATCAATCAATCAATAATAAATAAATAAATAAATAAATAAATAAATAAATAATTAATAAATAAATAAATAAATAAATAAATAAATAAATAAATAAAAAGATAAATAAATAAATAAAAAATAATAAATAAATGATAAATCAATTAATAAATAAATCAGCCAATTATTAAAAAATAATCTATTAATTATTTCAAAAAATCAATTAATCAATTATTCAATCAATCAATCAATCAATTCTACAATGCGTAGGAAGTGGAATGCCTCCACTTTTATGGCTTCCCTGTTTAAAGCGCCTGAAATCTAGGAAAACGAATATGTTTGAAGGCAGGCAGGAAGCAGCAAGATTCCACATCTTTCAGGCCCCAAAGCAATCTATGTAGACCAATAAAGAGTAGTTGAGCAACTACATGACAGGAGAAACCCCAAACTTATCCAAAAGGATACCTGTCAACCAGTGACTTTTCAAATATCTGAAATTTCAACGGTTGAAATTTCAAAAAACAAAACTGATAAACCGTAACTCACATGAACTGGTGCCAAAACTGTAACATTGACAAAAAAACTAGAGCGAGATGGTAATATAAACAAAAGTTATTTCAACCGGAAGTTATTTCAATTGCCGTTATGATTGCATGCTTACAGACTAGCGATAAAAATACATGAACTGTCCGAAATGGACGTTACGGGAAAAAAAATTTCCCCGCATTTCCCCGAGGGGGAAGAATGTGAAAGTGCGAATGCAGGAGTTGAATTTGCGCGGTTCGGTAATGTTCGCGAAAGAGAGATCACACACCACCACACACACAACTACAAAGAAAGAAAGATTGCATTTACACAGACACCTATTTGTGTTGTCGTTGTACTTGATTGCTAGAGCGGATCTCAGCTTTGAAATTTCGTGTCAGTACTCCTTTAAGCGGGTGCAGTAGCCCTTCTCACGCCCGATTCTTGCCAATCGCCCTAAGTGGGTATGTGCTAAAAAATTAGGAACTCTTCTTGGCCAATCGCCTAAGTGGGTATGTGGTGCGGACGGACGGACGGCGGTGGACGCGTGATTCAGGGTCGCTTAAGAAGTGCATTCGCACTTAATAAGTTCTAACTTGAATTTCGGAATGTCTTTCACACTCTTGTAACACTGAGGTACATTGTAGCAAGTATCACTAAGGAAGTATCACTAAGCAGCCGCTATTAGAGACCATATGAGACATGGGTATATCTAGGGTTTCGCCTTATTCGTCAGAACGTCAGAGGACTGTCCCAGCATAACAAGGTACCATGTTTTACACACGCCAGATATATAGTACCATGTTTGGCGTGTGTTCTTTTTCTGCCGCATGGGCCTCGGCCGCTGTTAAGTCTTGTAATGGTTTGTATAACGAGGGAGTGGAACCCGATCACTTGTACTCTGGATGGTATATATGTGTATGTTTTTCAATAAACGATTAGTTGCGAGTAAGCGCCGTGCAGTCTACGTCTTCCTTCGTCCCTGTTTTCTGAGCGCTTTTGTTTCCACAAAGATGAACACCAACCAACTAGCCCAACTTTCCGTTCTTCTGAAGAAAACAAATCCAGAAAGAAATCTGCTGCGGTTAGATGATTCCCGAATGCCGTTCTCTGTTGGCGCTACCAACAGCTGTCACACTGCTCCGTTGCAGTGAAAGGAAGAGGAAAAAAACGCTATATCAGCCGCACAGCCGTCACTTCATAATTCCATGCGGCGGGAACTGTTCCCCATGATGAGAAGGACTCCAGCGCAGCTGTAGTACAAGCGTCCAAAAGACATCCCATGTGCTGGTGCCGTTGACATTCCCCATGCGCTGCTGACACAAAAATGAAGGTCGGGAAGGTGGGCCCGTAACAAAATTTAGATGTAGCAGAGATCTATTTCTTATACGGCAAATTTTATATATAAACAATAGATTATAAAGGCACTCATTGCTCTAGATGGCTGCAAATAATGCTGGATATAAGGTGGACTGGCCATGTCATGCCCAATACATACGGACATTTATGGGCGTATACTAGCCTTCGATGCCCTTATATGCCTCTGGCTTTACTGTATTCGAAGTTGATACTGCCACATATATTTATACATGACACTTTTATTCGCCATTCATGATTATGTATGACCATATATGGCTCGTGTTCTTGCAGCAAAAGGCATATGATGACGCCGCATATTGCCTGATACGTGCATGTATCCTTCACGATGTCGCCATGTGTAGCCATATATGACGACCAAAGGTGCTGCGTTTTAAAAATACACGTCACCTGGTCTCGCCTTATTTTATCCAGTTTTGCAGTGCCCTAAAAAGCAAATATTTTTCAACAATTGTTTTCTACAGCAACTTGGTCTCTTATCACTTCGCTGGCATGTCCTTCCTTATGTATGGACACATTTCGAGGTTTACGTATTTACGCAACTGAGTCCGCTGTGATTCCATAGGGGGAACTCTAGAAACACAGTTATCCGTGCGTGAACTGCACGTTAGCATTGAAGTGATTGGTTCAAGCAAGACTAGAGGCCCCACTTCAATCAGAGTCATGCTTTTTGTTGGTGGCTTACGTCGGCGGCAACCTGTGGCTTAGAGTTTCAAACAATAATATCTAGAGGGGAAACTGGCGCTACTGTCAAATGATGCGTAGTTCTGGAACCGGATTGCCGTATCGAAACGGGCCGTGTATTCCCAAACCATATCCGGTAGGGGCCCAGGCCGACCACACCGCCCAAGCAGCGACGCAGCACCGTGACGTCACTTTCGCTATGTACGCGACTTCATGCGACGTGGATCCCCCCCCCCCCCCCCCTTCGTCTCGGCTGCTTTGAGGCGGCCGATGGTTTCGCTCCGTGCGCGGGGCTGGCCTGCGGCTCTGGGGAAACTGACGCACATGTGGTAGAAGTTAAGCTTTTGTACCTGAGCCCCTGAGCTCTCCGCGCTCTTCTTGCGTGCCTGCAAGTTGGCGCTGACCTCGCATTGGGTTCCTAGATAAGCGCTCGGCTCGGTGCTCCAAGTGCGCGCACTCGGGTGGACGCTTTCACGTACATGTGGCTATTATACACGTTCCGGAAAGCACTCTCATTAAATTGAAGACAAAAATTTGTTTTGGCATTTTGTGGCCGCGCTGCTTCGCCGCGGCCGATGGTTTCACCCCGAGCGCGAGCCTGGCGTACGCTCTGCGAAGCTGAAGCTCGCTCTCCGCGCTCTCGTGCGCGCCTGTAGTCGCTCGTCTCCCATGCTGTTGCTAGTTGAGCCATACTCGTCTGTCCCTCGCACTCGCGCAGAACTCACCATCACAAGGTCCGCTCTCATAATGGACCTTTTCCACTACCTCTAATTCCGCATGCGCTTGCAGGTGCCGCCATTACTTTTGGTGGCTCGCTCTTATCTTAGATACCGTTTCTGACAGATGCCGTAGGGACGCCGGGCTCAATGGCAACTTGATGCTGGTTGGCACTCGGGATCGCTAAAGAAGAAGAAGCACCAAGTCATCGGACGGTTACTCACCGACATAAAGGAACTTGCTAAACTTCGT